>JADCRB010000069.1:3486394-4086394 GCA_021464245.1 Carallia brachiata | reverse complement strand
GTGTCGAACGTTATCAAATCAAAAGTTTTGGATTCGAAAGCTGTCAAAGTATTTGGTGGGGATAAACATATTCCTCTCCTTTATAATGCTGAGTTATACTGTAACCATTCAATCAGTCTAAAAGTTACCTTGCCTGCACGACAATACTCCCTGGCAGAATTGTGAGATACTATTCTCATCTTTCCATTTATTTACACCAAAAAGAGTATATGTATATATATAGTTTAGACCAAATATATAGATAGTGTTGATATAAGTAATGTAATCTCGTTTGAGTGTTTAGTTTTTATATTCTTTTTTTTTTTCCACTAAATTGATGGAAAAAATCTTTGGAAAAATATTTGATGAATATCAAAATAATAATAATATAATGGGACGGTGAAGCCAAAATGTTTATATTATGTATTAGGAGAACGATATTCTATGTTATCTTCAGCATTCAGCACCCGCAAGACCAAGAACAGCAGAAGAGGAAGTGTGACTTATGACATATTGGCTACTAACTTCAAAATCTGATGCCTCGTTCCTTGGCAAAGAAATGCATGAGGGTTCCAAGGCAAATTGGGACTGCTAATTACTAAATGACCGCAACCATCTCGGGCAATATTTTGCTCTCCTTTGCCATGCCAGCTCATAATTGTTCGACTGCATAAATTTTCCAACACTTCTGCAATATTCGCATATATTTTTCCCTCAATTGAACTGTTAGAGAGATATGAGAAGCTTACAAGGAGTGGGAAAAGTCCTGGTAGCCATTGGCATGTCAAAAGAAGGATACATCTTAACAGTCAGGATTGGAAATCAATATCTTTTATGATCATTTTTGGTCATAGAATTGCAGTTAGAACATTTATGAAAGTATAAAGTGTATAACCAGAACATGTCTCAAAAACTAAACCCAAAGAGAGATCAAGCCATGCACAAATTCTTTTTTCCACTGTGAAGAAAACATCATCATTGCCATGCTACATACAACATCAATTATGGGGAAGGTCAAGACTACTCTGCACCAGTTTGTCACCCTCGATTTGTCGCAGACCGCTTGTTAGACATGCTTGTCGCCAACGGAGTTCTTATGCAGAACTGTAACCACGATACTCATAGACATAAGAGAGATCAGGCTCGTTAAAAGCGTCCACATCAGGGATTTGCACACCAACTTCCAAATCTGGCACATTCTCATCTTCCCCGCAAACAATTTCAGTGTCATCCAAGCCATCATTTTCGGCTCGAGGAAGTGAATCGCCAACTTCAGCAGCACCAGTTCCAGGCAATGTTATTGGTTCAGACTGCTCCGCTTGCTTAAGCTCAGCTGGGACATTAGTTTCACCAGGTTTGGTATGGGATTCAGTTGGAAGAAGCAGGTTTCTAGTACTAGATCCATCACCATCGCCGGGTCTAGGAAAAAGCCTCACAGGAATAGTACCAATAAGAATTGAATCAACAGGATTAGTTACTGTTTGAGAATGCTGGGGAGGCTCAGACACACTAGGTTCCTCAGCTTCACCAGTTGAAGTGACTAGTGGGTCCTCATCTTCCACATCTTCTGAATCCGTTTCATTCACCTCCTTATTTTGTTCTTCAAGTCGGTTCTGTTCGATATCTTCCTCAATTCGTCTCTGACTCTCTATCATTTCTTCAGGTGTCATGCCTTCGGACTCGATTAGGCGCATTAGTTGCTCATCTTCCACAATTTCTGCAGTTAGCATTTGCCGTTCCAACTTTCTTGATTCATCACTGGAGGGAATTGGAAAGCTGCTGCACCGCAACACATAGAAAGAAGCAACCACATTGAGAAGACATGCCTTGTGAATGCAGGGATGGGGAGAGCTATGCATGTCAATATAGAAATCAGAGAAAAATTCCTTACACTTCTGTTTTTCCCTTTTCCAGCTCTACAGTCTCCTCACTACCAGAAGTCTTCTGCAACATAAAATCAGATGATTATCATCGTTACCCTTTCTGCCATGCTCGAAGCAAAAGAGAAAACAGGAATGCAATATAAACCTTATCCTTGGGATATCTCTTATAGAATGCCTTCTTTTTCTTTGATTTCTTTCCCACATTTGTTGCTTTTTCATCTTCGTTTTTCTTCTTGGAATCCAGACCAACCACATTTAACAATGCTTTTTCTGCAGCCTTTGCCTTCTCTTCAGCATCTTTGCTGGCAAAATTCTCCAGCCATGCCTAAAGGGGAGATAAAAAAGAATATGAAAAAAAGAAAAAACATAGCACACATGGATAAGATAGGAATATTAGAGAGAACAGACACCAAGGTTCAACACATACTCGAATGAATGACTTCAACAGATGCAACATAATTGTCCGGAAATCATGAGCTGTTGAAAGACCGAAATTCTGCTTCATTCGCTTAATATCAGCAAGGCTCTTCATGATTAAACCGTCGACAATGCAAAACTGCAATGCAACCAAGAGATAAGTAAACAAATTATCAACCTTTTTATAAACTGAGTCAACATAACTACCATAATAATTTAACGATTGATATTGTGCCTACTTGCACACAAGGCTAAGCATGAATATGAAAGGGAAATAAGAAAAAGGAAAACAGATGTGAAACAATTCCAAATTTAAATCTAGAAGTACAATCACACAATCCAATTCAAACATCAATAATTAAGAAAACGTTCAATTCTATAACCCTGACCTTTCTCTCTATATCATTTCTTTTCAGTTCTATTGCTTCTAAGACACAAAGTTCTGCCTGCATCCACTTCTCTTCATCTTCACGAGATCCAAAGTCAGATTCTTGAGCATCTACATCAAACAATGCCCCTTCAGATCCAAGACTTCCGGCAAAAGCTGCTTGTGCTCCTCCCAGAATTTTTGTTATGATGTCCTGCTGCAGGCGCAATAGGCGCACCAAATTCTGAGGTTCGTGACTCGGCATTGTCTCCCATCTGTTCTCTGGAAAACACATATTTCTAACCACTTGAAAAGCTCTCTCATAGGTTGATAACCATAACTTTTTCTTGCACAACGACTGCAGAAGTTCCAATTCCTGACATATGAATTGATAAGCTGAGTCAGCTATTTCCAATTTCTGAGCCCTCACACCTGCCCATGAATTTGCTAGCTCCTCAATCGCAGCACCCCCATACAACCAATGCACAAAAAATTCCTCATCTTTCAAATAGCTACAATTTTCTGGTTTAAACTCTCCAGTCAGGAATCGCTCATCCAATAGTAGGAACGAGAAGTCATCCGTGTAATCAATTGTTTCTCTGTACTCATCCTCTCTAGGGACATCATCATAGAATCTGTCATCCTTACTTAATGCCAACATTTGGCAATGCTTATAGATTTCACAGGTCATTCTGTACAACATCTCAAGCTGATCAGATTCTAAGAAACAAATGCCCAAAGGTGTATTTTCCAGATCAGGAAACATTTCCCTCACATCCGGACATTTTTTCTCCAACTGAAATCTTGTTAATCGAAGCCACCTCTGCACCTTACTTTGTGAGAGGCACGAATTACGCAAAATCAGATGAAACATGGAGCAAATCCGATCAAGCATGCCTTTCCGCTTGGCATCATCACAGTATGACCACTTCTTCTCATCAATGTCCATCTCACTTTCACCAGCAACATCATGGCCAACTTCTTGTTTTGCTTTTGCCTCCTCAGTAATATGCTTTAGCATCTTATCCACATCTACAGGCTTCCAATCACCACTGACAATCTTGTTCATCCACGCATCATCAAGTTCATCTGGTAGAATCCCCCTATCCTCCAGTGATAGTACCCAAAAGTGATTTTCCAGATGACACATCCAAAATTCCCCATCCAAGAATCGTTGTTCACAAATATTACATTCCCAAAACTTCCATGATCTTAACTCCTTCAAAAATCCTACGGTCTCCTTTAAAATCTCACTCAAAAACTTATCAGATATATAGAACTTTTCAAGCTGTTTAACATCTACCTTAAGAAAAGCTCTCCGCTCTTCGCGGCTCAATCCCCTCCAGTACTGCAGAACTAGGATTTTCATAGCCAACATTGATCCAAATCTGCCCAAATATCCATCCTGATTATTTGCAACGAGACCCTTATAAATCTCATGCTGACAGACCCTAACTTTGTCAAGTTCCTTTTCAATGGCCAGTCTTTTCACTTCTTGACACTTTCTTGATATCACAAAAGGCTCCCACATTTCATCACCACTCACAGATTGGGCATCACTCTTCTTTTTCTCTGCCGCAGCATCATCTTTCTCTTTGGAACCTTCCTCCATCTCCGTCTCCGCCTTCATCGCAGCCTCATTTGATTGTTGAATCAAGACCCGCAATTCCCGCTTGGCACTCCGGATTCTTCCCTCCTTTGTAATTCTATCTTCTCTTTCAGTCTCTGGTTGGAAGAGCACGATATCTTTACCAGGATCAACTGGGTCTTGAATTGACAAAGCCTTCTCGCATTGCTTGATTACGTTCTCGTAATCGGCCTTACTTTTGGCCAAATAGAACAGCGATAATGCGTAGATCGCCCTGAAACCAATTAAGTTGGGGCAGAGAGCAAAGGCTTTCTCTGCAGAAGCAACGCAGTCCTGCAGGTGCCGGACGCGGTGCTGATTGTTGAAACCGGCGGCCATGAAGTGCATTATCGCTTGCGTACGGAAAACGACGAGGTTGTTTGGGTGGTGGGAGGAGGATCTGTAGATGATCTCGAACCCTTCTTCAACGCTTCCTCGGCTGAGACAGGCCACGGCTCGGCTGCAGTGTTCTCTGATTACTGGGTCAACGTCAGGGCCTGGGTCCCGAATATCGTAGAATACGCCGCGACCGGCGATGGGTGGCGGCGGTGGTAGTGGGGATGATGGGTTTTGCGGCGGCTGTGGCGGTGGGGATGATGGGTTTTGCGGCCGCTGCGGTGGTGGGGATGATGGGTTTTGCGGCGGCTCCTGCGAAGCAGGGAGCCTGGGGCGTCGGGTGGCCGGGTGTTTCTTGCAAGCCATTTTCTTGGTTTTCCGATGGTAGTTCTTGCCGGAGAAGCAAGTTCTTCTGGAGGGAATTCTCAAAGTTTGTTACTTGAAGAAAGGGAAATGCAAATGGAGCGGGCTGTGTGGTTGCGTAAATGTTCAAGTACAACGGCTTTTAATGGAGTATAGGGTCTGTAAATGGTAATTTGGAGAGTTTAATATTGGATTACTGAAAAGCAAAATCCCAAGAAACTTATTCTTGATTTTTTTTAAGAAAATGAAAAAGTAGAATTAAAGTTGCTATAGTATAATTATATTTTTAAAATCAAATTAGTTATTAAACAAGTGAAAAGATTATGTTAGTGATTTAGTGGTCTAATCAGAACCCTGATAGTTAAACCGACGGTCAATTCTGATTTAATAAAATAATAATAAATACTTATAATTTATCATTTTTTAATAACAAATAATCATTATAACCATAAAAAAATAGAATATTATTCTACTTACAACTAAAATAAATTTAAAATACAAGATATTTAGAATAATTTTCTAATTAAATGAATTAATAGAGTATTCATATCAAAAACAAAATCTTATAGAGTTATTAATAGAACATTAATATCTAAAAATAAAATATTATAAAGTCAACAAATGATTTAAAAATACTAAATTTCTCATTAATATAAATAAGTGTGATTCACCCTCATTTTTAATTAAAAAAAAAAACAAAACGGCGCTATTTTAGAGAAATAACTTGGGTCAACATTAAACCATTTAGTTCATCAGTTTTTGGGTCACCAATTTCGGCCGGTTCAGATAGTTTTCAAGCGGTTCATTTCCTACCTCAGTTCTATGACAAACCGCACTGATCTAGCCTCTAGTTCACTAATTTTTCGATCCAACTGATCATATTGGTCCAATTTTTAAAATTATGAGTATAAGTTATTGGACTGCTCATAATTTTATAAGATGAGAAATAAGTTTAGTCTTACTAAAAATCATAACTTCATAACTTAATAGTATGAATAAAATTTTTTAACTAATAAATAACAATTAGTGGTTGTTGATTCTTTATTATTGTCTTTTTTTTTTTTTTCTTTTGCTTTATCAAATTGTGGAATGCTAAGATTGTGAATTTCGGGAAATTGGATTTTTTTTTTAGCAATATATTATTACAGTTTTTGGATTATTAAAATAATTGAAATAATTGTTTATTTTTTATCTAAAGTAATTGTTTAAAAAAAATAAAAGAACAGATGGTCCGGGTCGAGTTAATGTGAAAATGGACCGTTTCTATGTCCAGCATTAACCATAGACCCAATCTGTAATAATGTGCAGGGTCAAGCCTATTATGGCGGCCCAAAAGTCCTCTATTTACACGCTTTTAAACGTCGTTCACAGCAGCCCTAATCAAATATGTTCATTATTAAGCTAGGCCCATTTAAGAACGTAGCAGTATACTCTGATTATTTTATTGTATTTCATTGTAATGTCTTTTTGTTGAAACAAAAAAAATTGTAATCTCTCTTCAATATAATGTGGTGGTTATTTATATATAATAGGAGATTTCTAATAACAAAGTGAGTTATTATGTTTTTGGATTAAGTTATTTGCATTTTCATTTGAAAAAAGTTTGGGAGCCCTGAAAAAGTCTCATTTTTGTTCTGATATATTTGAAAAGAGTAACTAATTGTTAATTTTTTGTAACTATCGTGGTAGAAAAAGAGTAATAAAAAATAAAGTGATAATTTATATTTCAATTTTTTATTACTCTTCTTATTAATAAAGTTATAATAATTTAACAGTTAATTACTCTATGTGAACATATTCAGACAAATTCGAGGACAAAATCTTATAAGGCTCCTAAACCAAACCCTTTTCATTTTTATATGTTTCTTCGAAAATTTGCTGCTGTTTCTTTTTCTCTTGTTGTCAATAACATCTATATGCATTGCAGGAAAACAAAAAAGGAATGGATCAAAATCTGCCATTTTGTTTATTCCATCATGATGAACCACCCATAACCATGCTGCCTATGTTACATGAAACATCAAGCTCAAAAGCCTAAAATCAAGAAGGCGTGGTCCAATTAAATTCATTTTTTCCTTACAAACTTTCAGACTAGAAGAATGGCTGTGGTACAGAGAATATATATATAATAATGGTCAAGACTGTGCTACAGAGAATGTATCAGTAGTATGTCAACATAGATTTATTGCAGAATGTTTGTTAGACATGCTTTGTTGCCAATCAAATTCTTATGCAGAACTGTAACCACGATCCTGGGAGACGAAAGGCATGAACACTTTGCTCCTTTTTATGTTTGTCCGGTTGAAAAACCTGCTATAAGGCAGTACTTGATCCATAGTTAACACGTCAGGATCGTTAAAAACATCCACATCAGGGTGGTTATGCATATCAACTTCCTCATCAGGATTATTCACTTCTTCCCCACCAACATTTCCAGTGTCATCCAAATGAACATTTCCGGCTTCAGGATGTGAATCACCAAATTCATCAGCACCTGTTCCAGGCAATGTTATTGGTCCAGACTTCTCCACTTGCTTATGCTCACCAGGTTCAGTGTAGGCTTCAGTTGGAAGAGGTAGATATGTATTACTTGATCCATCACCTTCACCAGGTTTAGGAATTAGAGGCACCTTAATGTTACCAAAAAAAATTACATCGCCGAGATTAGCTACTGCTTGAGGGTGCTGGGGTGGCTCAGAAACACAAGGTTCCTCAGATTCACCAGTTGCACAGAAAAGTGGCACATCATCTTCAACATTCTTCAAAGCCGCTTTATCCATCTCCTTGTTTTGTTCTTCAAGTCGGTTTTGTTTGATCTCGTCCTCAATTTGTCTCTGATTCTTTATCATTTCTACAATTGTCATGCCTTCAGACTCGATTAGATTCATTAATTGCTCATCTTTTACAATCTCTGCAGTCAGCATTGGTTGCCTTTCCAGCTTACTTGATTCATAAGTGGTTACGAAATCTGAAATGCTACCACTGGAGGTGATTGGAATGCTACTGCACAATACAATAGAAAGAAGCAACTACATTTAAAAAAGACATGCTTTGTGTAAGACGGAAGGGGATTCTGTGCATGTGTATATGGAAATCATAGCAGAATGCCTTACACTTCTGCATTTTTCTTTTCCAGCTCTATGGTCTCCTTACTTTTGGACGGCACCTGCAATATAAAATCAGACAATCACCATCATTTCATTTCTGCCATACTCCAAGCAAGAAAAATTGGAAAAAGGCATTCAATCAAAACCTTGTCCTCGGGCTTTTTCTTATAGAATGGCTTCTTTTTCTTTGATTTCTTTCCCACATTTTTCAATTTTGGATCTTCTTTTCTCTTGTCTGAATCAAGAGCAAGCCTGGCTAACAAATCTTTTTCTGCGGCCTGTGCCTTCTCTTCAGCATCTTTGCTGGCAAAATTCTCCAAATGCGCCTGAAAGGGAGATTGAAAAGAATAAAACAAACTAGATGACATTGACAAGGTAGGAATTACTAGAGAGAACAGATAAAAAGATTCAACACAGACCCGAATGAACGACTTCAATAGATGCAACATAATTGCCCGGGAATCATGAGCTGTCAAAAGACCAAAATTCTGCCTCATTCGCTCAATATCAGCAAGGCTCTTCATGATTAAACTGTCAACAATGCAAAGCTGCAATGCAACCAAAGTAGAAGTAAACAGACTATCAACCTTATTTAATCTGAATGATGGTCTGGCGTTCAAGGATTGAAACAGCTTCTCTTGATTGCAGCAGAAGCAATATCAAAAAAGCATAAAAACCAGCAAGGACGATAAGATCACAATCTGAATAAATGGCTTCCTCAACTTCTATTGATCATCAAGCCTCATTATATAGAGGTATTTTTACATTTGAAATTCAAATATAAATGCATACTTGAAATTCAAAACTTCGCAGCTTTTCTAAAGTTTGTAGCTGTTAGCTTGTTACTTACGAGCTTGATTTACCAAGCATGATTACAAGATTCTAAAAATTTTAAACTTAACAGCACCGTAGTTCAACCGTGAATCTGCAGAGCCACCATAATAATTTTACGATTGATATTTGCACATACTTGTGCACAAAGCTAAGCATGAATAAAAAAAAGGGAAAGAAAAGAGATGAAATCAGATGTGAAACGATTCAAAATTTAAATCTAAAAGTAGAATCACATGATCTAAGTAAGACATCAGCAATCAAGAAAAAGGTTTAATTCTATTACACTGACCTTTCTCTCTATATCATTTCTCTTCAGTTCTATTGCTTCTAACACATAAAGTTCTGCTGCTTCTGCATCAACAAGCAGCCTGTCTTTCATCTGTCGCTCTTCATCTTCATGAGCACGCAATTCAGATTCTTGAGTATCATGAGCTGTTAAAAGACCAAAATTCTGGCTCATTCCCTCAAAATCAGCAGGGCTCTTCATTATTAAACCTTCAACAATGTGAAGCTGCAATGCAATCAAAATAGAAGTAAACAGACTACCAACCTTATTTAATCAGAATGATGGTTTGGCAGTCAAGAATTCAAACAGCATCTGTTGTTTGCAGCCGAAGCAATATCAGAAGAGCACAAAAAACCAGCAAGGAAGATAAGATCTCAAACCGAATTTTCTAGTTAATACCAGAAAACCAGCAAATAGAACAAGCAAAGAGAGAGATGGACAATTCTGGAGGGAAGGCTTCTCCTATTTGGAAAATGGCTTCCTCAACTTCTGTTAATCATCAAGCCTCATTACATAGAGGTATTTTTAATTCAATTCAAATACAAATTTAAATACAAATGCATGCTTGAAATTAAAAAACTTGGCTGCTTTATGAAGCTTGATTTAACAAGCATGATTGCAAGATTCAAAACATTTTAAACTTAAACTCAACCATACAAAAGAAGCAAATTACATGGCTGCATAACTCCTCCAGCAAGATTCCTTAACTGCCGTAACAGGAAAAATAATTCCTAGAGAAACTGGAACATAAAGGTTGAAACCTCAGCTTGGCAAGCAAAATGACAGCACCATAGTTCAACACTGAATTAGCATAGCCACCATAATAATTTCACGATTGATATTCCACATTCTTGCACACAAAGCTAAGCATGAATAAAAAAAAAGGAAAGAAAAGAAAAAAAAAGCAGATGTGAAACAATTCAAAAGTTAAATCTAAAAGTAGAATTACATAATCTAAGTCAGACATCAGTAATTAAGAAAAAGGTTTAATTCCCTTACACTGACCTTTCTCTGTATATTATTTCTCTCAGTTCTATTGCTTCTAGCACAGAAAGTTCTGCTGCTTCTGCATCAACAAGCACCCTGTCTTTCATCTGTCGCTCTTCATCTTCATGAGCTCGCAAATCGGATTCTTGAGTATATAGGCCAAATGATGCTGCTTCGGATGCAAAATTTTCAGCACAAACAGCTGATGAATCTTTCAGGATATCCATTATGACGTTGCACACAAACAAATCATCCTCTTCTTTGGTATCTATGTGCGTATCCTTCTTCTGGCTTAACATGCGCACTAATTTCTGAGGTTCGTGATTCTGCATTGTCTTACTTCTGCTGTTCTCTTGAAGACACATATTCCTGACCACACTTAAAGCTCTCTCATATTTTGACAACCATAATTTTTTCTTGCACAACGATTGCAGCAGCTCCATTTCTGTACATATAAAAAGATGAGCAGAGTATGCTATTTCCAATTTCTGAGCCTTTACATCCTTCCATGACTTTACTAGCTCCCCAATCTCAGCACCTGCAAACAACCAACACATAAAGCTTTCATCATCTGCCAAATCGGAACTATCCTGTGGTTTAAATTCTCCAGTTAGGAACTGCTCATCCAATAATAGGCACGAGAAGTTATCTGCATAATCAATTCTTTCTTTGTACTCTCCCTCACTAGGGATTTGCTCATAGAAGTTTCCATTCTTACTTAGCGGAACCATTTGGCAATGCTTATAGATGTCACAGGTCATCCTATACAACATCTCAAGCTGATCATATTCTAAGAAACAAATACCCAAAGGTGTTTTTTCTAGATCAGGAAACACTTCCCCCACATTTGGACATATCTTCTCCAACTCAAATCTCGTTAATCGAAGCCACCTCCGTACCATACTTTGTGTCAGGCATGAATTACGCAAAATCAGACGAAACATGGAGCAAATCTGATCAAGCATGCCTTTCCGCTTGGCATCATCACAGTGTGACCACTTCTTCTCATCAATATCCCTCTCACTATCCTCCATTGTCTCCTCACTTTCACCAGCAACATCATGGCCAACTTCTTGTTTTGCTCTTGCCTCTTCAGCAACATGCTTTAGCATCTTATCCACGTCTACAGGCCTCCAAACACCACTGACAATCTTGTTCAGCCACGCGTCATCAAGTAATTCAGGCAGAATCTTCGCATCGTCATCTGATAGTAACCCAAAGTGATCTTTTGAATCCAGATGCCGACTCCACAATTCCCCATCCAAGAACCGTTTTTCACAAATACTACATTCCCAAAACTTCCATGATCTAAACTCCTTCAGAAATTCTATGGCCTCCTTTAAAACCTCGGCAGAAGCCTGATCGGATTTATGGAAGTCTTTAAGCTCAGAAACAGTTATTCTAAGAAAAGCTCTCTGCTTTTTGCGGCTCAATCCCTTCCAGTACTGCAGAACTCGGATTCTCCGTCCCTCCTTTGATCCAAGTCCCTCCGAATATCCCTCCCTTGCCTTCTCATCTTTTGCAACGCCGCCCATATGAATTTCATGTTGCCAAGCCTTAACTTTGTCCAGTTCCTTTTCAATGGCCAGTCTTTTCCCTTCTGACACTTTCTTGATACTACAAATGGTTCCCACATTTCATCTTCACCCATAGATTGGACAGTCTTTGTTTTTTGCACCACATCATCCTTGTCCTTGCAACCTTTCTCCATCTTCATTGCAGCCTCACTCGCCTTTTTCTCGGCCGCATAATCTTTACTGCAATTCTCCATATTCATTACAGTGTTATTTGATATCTGAATCAAGGAGCGCAATTCCCGCCTCGCACTCTCTATTCGTGCTTCTTTTGATGCACCATCTTCTACTTCAGTATCAGGTTGGAAGACCAGGACGTCTTTACCGGGATCAATAGGGTCTTGAATTGACAAACCCTTCTGACATTGCTGGATTACGTTCTCGTAATCGGCCTTATCTTCGGCCAAACTGAAGAGCGACATTGCGTAGATCGCCATTAGGCCAATTAAGTTTGGGCAGAGAACTAAGGCTTGCTCTGCAGAAGCAATGCAGTCCTTGAAGTGCTGGATGAAATTTTGACCGTTGAGAGAGCCGATCCGGAAGTGCATTACCGCTCGTGTGCGGAGGAGGGTGACGTCGTTTGGGTGGCGGGAGATGGATTCTTGGATGATCTCGAACCCTTCTGCGATGCTTCCCCGGATGAGACAGGTCCAGGCTAGCCGGCTGTCTACCCTGATCGAAGGGTCAAGGTCAGGGCCTGGGTACGGAAGTTTGCAGCATGCGTGGTGGCAGGAGGCGATGGGTGGTGGCTGTGGTCTTGGAGGTGATGGGCTTTGCGGTGCCGAAGCAGGGAGGTTGGGGCGTCGGGCGGCGCGGTGTGTCTTGCGACCCATTTTCTTGGTTTTCCGATGGTGGTTTTTCACCGGAGAAGCAAGTTGAGTTTTCAAAGTTAGTTGCTTAAAAGAAGGGAAATCCAAATGCAACGGCTATAAAGTATGTAAACGGTTAATTAATTTGGAGAGTTTATTTATAACATAGGAGAAGAAATGCCATCAAACTGATTCTTGATTATTGTCTTCTTTTTTTATTATTATTTTTATTGTGAGATCTCATATTACAATTAAAAATAACAATTAAGAGAAAGGAACGAAAATGTAAATGTAATTGTTTCTGTAAAGTACGTTAATCCTTAGTTAATTGTTTCTGATTATTGATTGTTGTCTTCTTTTTTTCTTTTTTTTTATTAAATTGTTTTTTGTAAATTGGGATCTCATATTACGATTAAATATTAATTCCAATTAAGGAAAAGGAATTTGGAAGAAGTGAACTCCACCTCCTCTCTACCAGTAAAAAAAACTGCGGGAGATTGGGATTGAAAACTTGGGCAAATTGGTTTTTTAATCATATATTCATATATATTATTACTTTTTTTTTTGACCTTTCATATATATTATATGTTATTACTAAGTGTGGTATTTTTTTATAGAGAAAATGAGTCATATGAGAGTCTGATTGAGCTAATGAGTAGAACTTACAGAATAAAAATTATTATTATTTTTCTTTTTTTGGAGGAATTTTATTTCTCATTTTAAATTAATATATTTTTTGTTTCAAAAGTTCAAAATAAAAAAAAAAAATTTAACATGTAAGTTCACACGCCAACTCATCTTTGACTCTCCAATGACTCATTTTCTCCAACCAACATTTTCCCATTATTATCATGTCTTTATATTAAGCTATTTTCATGTATCTTCACAAAAATTGCAGCTGAATTCCCCTGGCCTTGGTCTTCCATGTCTCTCTTTTTGTCAAGAACATCTCTATGTATAGCAGGCAGACAATAACATAGATGGATCACAATATATCATTTCCTTTTTCCATTTTGATCAGGCCACACTCATGCTGCCCATGTTACATTGAACATCAATTACAATGAAGACAGGTGGTCTAATAGAATTTTGTTACAAACTTTCCTAGACAATCTATCCTGGTTGAAGATCAATAAAATCCAGTAAGTAGTAGTCTTGCTGAGAAAGATGTTTCAACATCAGGGTCATGCTCAATTCCACCAAAACTTACAAATCTGATGCTGTCTCACTTGCCCCACCAAAGATTTTCTGCGTTATCCAATTCTAGATTTCCAAATTCATAATCAGAAGCACTGACTGTGTAAAAAATATCTATCTCAGGCAATACTATCTCTCCAGGTGACTCCAGTGTTGCCTCATCCTCTTCATTTGGAGCAATCTTTTCACCACTTGCATTGCATGTATCCTCCAATTTGTGATGAGCACTGCATTTGTGGAAAATATCTATCTCAGGAAAGATTATTTCTCCAGATGCCTCCAATGTTGCCTCATCCTCTTCATTTGGAACAATCTTTTCACCACTTGCATTGCATGTCTCAACCAATTCATCCTCATTTGGGCCGTTAGTTTTGCTGGATTTAGAACAGACTTCAGTTGGAAAAGTGACTTCACAATCAGAGCTACCAAAATGAGTTCTTCTGTTAGGGTGCTTTGGCGGTTGAGGCATATTGTGTCCATCAGTTGGCTTAGACACAAGAGGCACTTTAATTCTACCAGTATGCATAGTATAGCTTGAAGTTGTAGCCATTTGAGAGTGCTGGGGCAGCTCTGCAAGTCGTTTTTGCTTTGCTTCACCCTTAAGCTGTAGTTCCTTCCCTATACAATCAATTTGGCCCCCTCGTTCCTCTTCTACGTTCACTTTCGACTCGCCAGAATCTGAACTGTGACCAGGTAATATGCCAGGGAAGCTACTGCACAGCAAACACAGTAAAAGCACATTTGAGTATGGTTACATCTTTCAGTATGTATCATTTTCCAGTAATGCAAAGGAAATAATTTCAGGTGGTGGGGTGTTGAAGAGGAAAATCAGTGATGATGAAACTGGAAAGCAAAGGAGGAATATCCAACGTACTCTTCTTTGTTCTCCGTATTCTGTGGTTGATGCTTCTTGTTTTCAACAGTGTCTACAATGGAAATTCGGGCTACCATTAAATCAGAGACAGAATATAATCAGCAAAAATAGCAAGGAGGCCAGAACAATAACCTTCTTTTTGGCCTTTCTTCTATCCTTTCTCTTCTGGTTCTTTGGATTTTCTCCTCCTCTTCTGGAATTACAGTCTTCTTTTCCTGAGCTTGTGCTGGGATGAAGAAAGCTCTGACAACAATGAGTCTTTCGCAGCCTCAGCAGCCTTTTCCTCCAACTGTGCCTATGAAGGTGTCCAAATTAAATTGTCATTATATAACACAGACAGGCCAACAATATGAGGGTGAACAACAAAGATGATCCTATACACACCCGCACAAATGACTTCAACAGATGCAACATAATTGGAAGATAGTCCTGAGAAAATAGCAGACCAAACTTCTGATCCACTGACCCGGCCACTAGACTATTCATGATCAAAGCATCTGCTGTGCATTTCTGCAAGGAAGACCAAAAGAAAAAACAATCAAAAATCATCATTTTGATCTCAAAGTAAGGTTCTCAATGAGAATGATTAAGAATTAAAAGGGCCTCAAGGCTGCTATAGGCTAAAAACGGTATGGCATCTTCACACATCTATTCTTAAGTCTTCAGAGATGACAAGGAGGATACTCGCATAAACATATAAGCTATAGTTTTAAATTAATTCCACACTGACCTCTTTAGACACATAAAACCCTTTATCTCTTATTGCTGTTCTCAAATATGCTTCTGCTGTGGCTATCCTTCTCTGCCTATTTTCTTCATCAGTTTTCATATCAGAAAATTGAGTATGTGATTGAATCAATGCTTCTGCTGCACCAAAAATTTCAACACAATTGACGTTCAGATTTTTCAGATAATTGAGTATGTAATCCGGCACAATGCCTCCAACGTCAAGTGCACTATCAATTTGTGCAACTTCAGCTAGCTCATCCCGGCACAAAGGCAGTAGAGACAAGTAACTTTGAGAATTATAGCCTGTATTCTCCATTCTCTTTGTGTCTTCTGCAAGAAAAATACCATCGATTGCAACTAATGTTCTCTCACAGAGTAACCAAAAGCGTTTTGCCCGACACAAAGACTGCAAATGTCTAAATTCTGAATTCAGGTACTGAAAGGCCTCATATAGTTTATCAATTTTGTAATCTAATAAAGCTGCCCATGACTTGAACAGCTGTTCAATCTCATCACCCATGTACAACCAATGCACAAAGTTATGATAATTTTGGGATTCAAACTCTCCTTGCAGTAACCTTTCATCCAATGCCAGACTTGAGAAGTTATTCATGAAAGTAATTGGTTCTACTCTTGTTCACTTCGTTGATTTCATTACAGAATCCTCCATGCTCACTAGACGCAACCAATTGACAGCAATGAGACATTTTCAACAACCATCGAAGCATTGCCCGGAGCTGCTGTGATCCCAGGAAGCAAATGCACAAAGGATTTTCATCTAGTCCAGGAATCAGATTGTATAATTCTGAAACTGAAGTCTCAAAGGTATGCCTGGTTGAACGGATCAAGAAATCCACAATACTCTGAGAAAGGCATCTATTTCTCAGCAGCAATTTCAAATACCCTTTAATGTTCTTAAGCAGTTTTTCCCTCTCAAATCCTTACAAAGTGGCCATTTGTCTTCATCGGTATCCATCTTATTATCCTTCAACATCCTGTTCACGTCCACGGGTGTCCAAGCACCATTGTCAATCTTGTTGGCGCACACAGGATCAACTGGACTGGGCATAATTGCATTTTCCTCTGGGGATAGCACACCGGTCCACCATCTAACCACATGATTGCTCCAGGAGTTATAATCTGTATGTAACCCTGTGCATTCAGATTCAAGACATGTCCAATGCTTCCATTTATGGTGTGTCTTGCCAAAGCTTATGGCTTTACTCAAAATTAAGCTTGCAAACTCATTTTTCTTGTAGTGCTCCATCATTTTATCGACGTTCACGACAAAAAATTTGCTTCTTTCTTCGCCGCTCAATTGCTGCCAGTAATCCAGAACCTGGGTTTTCCTATCCAATTGAGAGAAATTTGCAGATTTATTGGCTTTCTTGGAGTGTGCCGTCCTCTTTCTCTCATCTTTCTTTGGACTATCACTAACAGGCACCTTACCCGAACCAAGATACAACTGCTTCTGCCAATCTGCCACCGTTGCAACATCAACTTCTATTCTTTTTCTTGTTAGTTCTTGATTCTTTCTTATATTGACCCCTTGTTCTAGTAAATTTAGAAAATCTAAATTCTTCTCCTCCTCCACGCCATTCTTCTCTTCCACGGCCTCTTCTTTACTTTCTTCTAAAGCCTGTTTTGCATCCTGCATCAGGTTCTTCAATCCAAGTTTCACAGCTCGAATTCTGGTCTCTTTTGTGGAGGAATCTTCAGTTTTAGTCCGTTCTTGGGTGACAATGATATCGTTCTTGGGGTCAATGGGGTGTTGAATCAACAAGGCATGCCTGCATTGGTAGGCTATTCGCTCATAATCTCCTGGACTCTTTGCTGATTCTAAGAGCACTTGATTGTATAACAAAATCAGCCCCACTTGGTCAAGGGAAATGGCCGGGGATTTCTCGGCGGAGGTAGCGGCAATCTTGATGCAGTCTTGCTTGATGGGTTCTTCGGTATCGGAGTCTTCTTCTGGGTTTTGAGTGACGGAGAAGGAGCCACAGCAGATGGGCGGTAATGGTTTCTCACTTGCCATCTCTTGAACGGCTTCTTTTGGTGGTTAGCTTTTGTTGGGGGGTTTTGGGTGGGGGGACTTTTGAAAATCAGTTAAAGACTAAAACAACTTTGTTGTATGAGAATAGGGTGGAGCAAAAAGAAAAGCTCATTTTTATCCTTCCATTTATATTTTTCCGCCAATGAAATTTTAGTTGGATGTTGGATTCAATTTGGGCCCGGACTTGATATATTAGGCACAATTTTTGGCTGTAAATTATAACACAATTGTTAATAAAATCGTTTTTAAAACTGAAAATCTCGAGTTAAAATTTCAGACGGAATCAATTAAAAAGCAAAAAAAAGGTGCTTACGGGAGTGGCGCATGGTGGGGAGCAAATGTGAAACAAGCACAATAGTACGGCTTCAAGAAGGAAATAATTGTGAGTGATAGTAAAAATCATATGTTCTGGAATGTTTTTTCTGACATTTATTCTTAGCATGCGCTCTGCGCACCCTTCGACCCAACATTACTAGTTTTAATATATGTAATATAATTTTTTGAGTCCTTGGTTTTTCTTTTCTTTTCTTTTTTTTTTTTTTGTCTGAATTGATTACAAAAATATTTGGAAAAATATTTGTAGAATATCAAAATAATAATAATAATAACAGCAGCCCATGAGGCTTCAGCTTGGTTACCATCAGCTTTTAGCTGGTCTTCCTTATAACAGCAGCATGATAGGTAATTTTATTGCTTAGTACTGCTTTCAAGAGCTGCAGATGTTTTGGCAGGATCCCCTCTTGCCATCTATATATAATATTGTAGTTCATACAAATATAGAGGCTGCAGAGCATCACAGCAATAAATTGTAGTCCTTGTTTTCCACTTGAATTGGCAGATAATGGCATTGACAGAGACTGAATGTACGAAAGTCCCAGGTAGTAAAGTTCAGATTGAAAATGGAATATAGGTGAAACTATGAACACTGGCATGTTTTGTAGGACCAACCGATACATACAATAGTTAGTGGAGTGGCATGGAACTGTGTTAGAGGCACCTCGGGTGTGGAGTATAGACCCACCGGAAGTCAAGACCAAAAATCTTAGCGATCTACTTGGTCTTGCTTTCGTAAGAACCAGAAGAGATGACAATGTGTTAATATCTTCATCATTCAGCACCCGCGAGACCAAGAACACCACAAGAGGAAGTGTGACTTATGACATATTGGCTACTAACTTCAAAATCTGATACCTCGTTCATTGGCAAAGAAATGTAAACCCAAAGTACAAAGAGCATAATATGAAGATGTCTCAAAAACTAAACCCAAAGAGAGACCAAGCCATGCACAACGTAAAGAATCTGGCAAAAACTGTAGTCTCTTTTCCATTGTGAGGAAAACAACATCATTGCCATGTTACATACAACATCAATTATGGGGAAGGTGAAGACTTCTCTGTCCCAGTTTGTCACCCACGATTTATCGCAGACCGCTTGTTAGACATACTTGTTGCCAATCGAATTCTTATGCAGAACTGTAACCACGATACTTATGGACATACAAGTAACATACTTTCCTCCTCTTTATATTTGTCGAGATGAAGGACCTCCTATCAGGGCCGTTAAAAGCATCCACGTCAGGGTTGTGCATACCAACTTCCAAATCTGGTATATTCTTATCCTCCCTGCAGAAAATTTCACTGTCATCCAAGCCATCATTTTCGGCTCGAGGAAGTGAATCGCCAACTTCTGCAGTACCAGTTTCAGGAAATGTTATTGGTTCAGACTGCTCCACTTTCATAAGCTCAGCTGGGATTGATGAGGTCTGTCCACCAATTTCATCAGGGATATTAGTTTCACCAGGTTTGGTATAGGATTCAGTTGGAAGAAGCAGGTTTCTAGTACTAGATCCATCACCATTGCCGGGTCTAGGAAAAAGCCTCACAGGAATAGCACCAATAAGAATTGAATCAACTGGACTAATTACTGTTTGAGAATGCTGGGGAGGCTCGGACACACTAGGTTCCTCAGCTTCGCCAGTTGAAGTGACAAGTGGCTCCTCATCTTCCACATCTTTTGAATCCGTTTCATTCACCTCCTTGCTTAGTTCTTCAAGTCGGTTCTGTCTGATGTCTTCCTCAATTTGTCTCTGATTCTCTATCATTTCTTCAGGTGTGATGCCTTCGGACTCGATTAGGCGCATTAGTTGCTCATCTTCCACAATTTCTTCAGTTAGCATTTGCCGTTCCAACTTTCTTGATTCATCACTGGTTCCAGAATATGAAATGCCACTACTGGAGGAGATTGGAAAGCTACTGCACCACAACACACAAAAAGAAGCAACCACATTGAGAAGAGATGCCTTGTGAATGCAGGATGGGGAGAGCTATGCATGTCAATATAGAAATCAGAGAAAAATTCCTTACACTTCTGTATTTTCCTTTTCCAGCTCTACAGTCTCCTCACTACCGGAAGTCTTCTGCAATATAAAGTCAGACAGATTATCATTGTTACCTTTTCTGCTATACTCGAAGCAAAACAGAAAACAGGAATGCAATATAAACCTTATCCTTGGGATATCTCTTATAGAATGCCTTCTTTTTCTTTGATTTCTTTCCCACATTTGTTGCTTTTTCATCTTCGTTTTTCTTCTTGGAATCCAGACCAAGCACATTTAACAATGCTTTTTCTGCAGCCTTTGCCTTCTCTTCAGCATCTTTGCTGGCAAAATTCTCCAACTGTGCCTAAAGTGGAGATAAACAAGAATAACAAAAAAAAAAAAAAAAAATAGCATATATAGATAAGGTAGGAATATTAGGGAGAACAGACACCAAGGTTCAACACATACTCGAATGAATGACTTCAACAGATGCAACATAATTGTCCGGAAATCATGAGCTGTTGAAAGACCGAAATTCTGCTTCATTCGCTTAATATCAGCAAGGCTCTTCATGATTAAACCATCAACAATGCAAAACTGCAATGCACCCGAGAGATAAGTAAACAAACTATCAACCTTTTTATAATCTGAATCAACATAACTACCATAATAATTTAACGATTGATATTGTGCGTACTTGCACACAAGGCTAAGCATGAATATGAAAGGGAAATAAGAAAAGGAAAACAGAATGTGAAACAATTCCAAATTTAAATCTAGAAGTACAATCACACAATCCAATTCAAACATCAATAATTAAGAAAACGTTCAATTCTATAACACTGACCTTTCTCTCTATATCATTTCTCTTCAGTTCTATTGCTTCTAAGACACAAAGTTCTGCATGCATCCACTGCTCTTCATCTTCACGAGCTCCCAATTCAGATTCTTGAGCATCTACATCAAACAATGCTCCTTCAGATCCAAGATTTCTGGCGCAAGCAGCTCGTGCTTCTCCCAGAATTTTTGTTATGATGTCCTGCTGCAGGCGCAATAGGAGCACCAAATTCTGAGGTTCATGACTCGGCATTGTCTCCCATCTGTTCTCTGGAAAACACATATTTCTAACCACTTGAAAAGCTCTCTCATGGGTTGATAACCATAACTTTTTCTTGCACAATGACTGCAGAAGTTCCAATTCCTGACATATGAATTGATAAGCTGAGTCAGCTATTTCCAATTTCTGAGCCCTCACACCTGTCCATGAATTTACTAGCTCCTCAATCCCAGCACCCCCATACAACCAATGCACGAAAAATTCCTCATCTTCCAAATAGCTACACTTTTCTGGTTTAAACTCTCCAGTCAGGAATCGCTCATCCAGTAATAGGAACGAGAAGTCATCCGTGTAATCAATCATTTCTCTGTACTCCTCCTCTCTAGGGACATCATCATAGAATCTGTCATCCTTACTTGATGCCAACATTTGGCAATGCTTATAGATTTCACAGGTCATCCTGTACAACATCTCAAGCTGATCAGATTCTAAGAAACAAATGCCCAAAGGTGTATTTTCCAGATCAGGAAACATTTCCCTCACATCCGGACATTTTTTCTCCAACTGAAATCTTGTTAATCGAAGCCACCTCTGCACCATACTTTGTGAGAGGCACGAATTACGCAAAATCAGACCAAACATGCAGCAAATCCGATCAAGCATGCCTTTCCGCTTGGCATCATCACAGTATGGCCACTTCTTCTCATCAATGTCCATCTCACTTTCACCAGCAACCTCAGGGCCAACTTCTTCTTTCGCTCTTGCCTCCTCAATAATATGCTTTAGCATCTTATCCACATCTACAGGCTTCCAATCACCACTGACAATCTTGTTCATCCATGCATCATCAAGTTCATCTGGTAGAATCCCCCTATCCTCCAGTGATAGTACCCAAAAGTGATTTTCCAAATGAAACATCCAAAATTCCCCATCCAAGAATCGTTGTTCACAAATATTACATTCCCAAAACTTCCATGATCCTAACTCCTTCAAAAATCCTACGGCCTCCTTCAAAATCCCACTCAAAAACTCATCAGATGCATAGAAATGTTCAAGCCCATTAACATCTACCTTAAGAAATGCTTTCCGCTCTTCACGGCTCAATCCCCTCCAGTACTGCAGAACTTGCATTTTCTGACCCAACATCGATTCAAATCTCCCCAAATATCCATCCTATAATTTGCAATGAGACCCTTATAAATCTCATGCTGCCAGACCCTAACTTTGTCAAGTTCCTTTTCAATGGCCAGTCTTTTCACTTCTTGACACTTTCTTGATATCACAAACGGCTCCCACATTTCATCACCACCCACAGATTGGGCAGCACTCTTCTTTTTCTCCATGGTGGCATCATCTTTCTCTTTGGAATCTTTTTCTGCAGCCCGTGCCTTCTCTTCATCATCTTTGCTGGCAAAATTCTCCAAATGCGCCTGAAAGGGAGATTGAAAAGAATAAAACAAACGAGATGACATTGACAAGGTAGGAATTGCTAGAGAGAACAGATAAAAGGATTCAACACAGACCCGAATGAATGACTTCAATAGATGCAACATAATTGCCCGGGAATCATGAGCTGTTGAAAGACCAAAATTCTGCCTCATTCGCTCAATGTCAGCAAGGCTCTTCATGATTAAACTATCAACAATGCAAAACTGCAATGCAACCAAAATAGAAGTAAAAAGACTATCAACCTTATTTAATCTGAATCATGGTCTGGCAGTCGAGGATTCAAACAGCTTCCCTTGATTTCAGCAGAAGCAATATCAGAAAAGCATAAAAAACCAGCAAGGAGGATAAGATCACAAACTGAGTTTTCTAGTTAACAGCAAAGGCAATACCAGAAAACCAGAAAATAGAACAAGCAAAGTGAGAGATGGACAATTCTTGAGAGGAGCCATCTCCTATTAGGAAAATGGCTTCCTCAATTTGTATTGATCATCAAGCCTCAGTATATAGAGGTATTTTACATTTGAAATTCAAATATAAATGCATTCTTGAAAATTCAAAACTTAGCAGCTTTTCGAAAGTGTGTTAGCTGTTAGCTTGTTACTAACAAGCTTTATTTACGAAGCATGATTACATGATTCTAAACATTTTAAACTTAAACTTAAACAGCATCGTAGTTCAACCCTAAATCAGCAGAGACACCATAATTATTTTACAATTGATATTTGCACATACTTGCGCACAAAGCTAAGCATGAATACAAAAAAAGGAAAGAAAATATATGAAATCATATGTGACAAGATTCAAAATTTAAATATAAAATTAGAATCGCATGATCTAAGTGAGACATCAGTAATCAAGAAAAATTTTTAATTCTATTACACTGACCTTTCTCTCTATATCATTTCTCTTCAGTTCTATTGCTTCTAGCACATACAGTTCTGCTGCTTCTGCATCAGCAAGCAGCCTGTCTTTCATCCATCGCTCTTCATCTTCATGAGCTCGCAATTCAGATTCTTGTGTATCATGAGCTGTTAAAAGACCAAAATTCTGGCTCATTCCCTCAATATCAGCAAGGCTCTTTGTTATTAAACCTTCAACAATGCAAAGCTGCAATGCAATCAAAATAGAAGTAATCAGAATGTCAACCTTATTTAATCTGAATGATGGTTTGGCAGTCAAGAATTCAAACAGCATCTCTTGTTTGCAGCAGAAGCAATATCAGAAAAGCACGAAAAAGCAGCAAGGAAGAGAAGATCATAGACTGAATTTTCTAGTTAATTCCAGAAAACCAGCAAATAGAACAAGCAAAAAGAGATAGACAATTCTGGAGGAAAGGCTTCTCCTATTTGGAAAATGGCTTCCTCAACTTCTGTTGATCATCAAGCCTCATTATATAGACGTATTTTTAAATTCAAATTCAAATACAAATTTTAATACAAATGCATGCTTGAAATTAAAAAACTTGGCTGCTTTAAAAGCTTGATTTAACAAGAAAGATTGCAAGATTCAAAACATTTTAAACTCAAACTCAACCATACAAAGACAAATTACATGGCCGCACAACTCCTCCAGAAAAATTCCTTAACTGCCATAACAGGGAAAGTGATTCCTGAAGAGAAACAGGAGCATAAAGGCCAAAACTTCAGCTTGGCAAGCAAAATGGCAGCACCATAGTTTGACACTGAATCAGCACGATTGATATTCCACATTCTTGCACACAAAGCTAAGCATGAATAAAAAAAAATGAAAGAAAAGAAACAAAGGCAGATGTGAAACGATCTAAGTATGAATAAACAAAGGAAAGAAAAAAAACAAAAGCAGATGTGAAACGATTCAAAGTTTAATTCTAAAAGTAAAATCGCATAATCTAAGTCGGACATCAGTAACAAGTAAAGGTCTAATTCTATTACGCTGACCTTTTTCTCTACATTCTTTCTTTCAGTTCTATTGCTTCTAGCACATTAAGTTTTGCTGCTTCTGCATCAACAACCACCCTGTCTTTCATCGTCGCTCTTCATCTTCACGAGCTCGCGAGTCAGATTCTTGAGTATATAGGCCAAACGATGCTGCTTCAGATACAAAATTTTTAGCACAAACAGCTGACGAATCTTTCAGGATATCTGTTATGATGTTGCACACAAACAAATCATCCTCTTCTTTAGTATCTATGTGCATATCCTTCTTCTGCCACAATAAGTGCACTAATTTCTGAGGTTCATGATTCTGCATTGTCTTACTTCTGCTGCTCTCTTGAAGGCACATATTCCTGACTACACTTAAAGCTCTCTCATATTTTGACAACCATAACTTTTTCTTGCACAACAATTGCAGCAGTTCCATTTCTGTACATATGAAAAGACGAGCAGAGTATGCTATTTCCAATTTCTGAGCCTTTACACCCTTCCATGACTTTACTAGTTCCCCAATCTCAGCACCCGCAAACAACCAATACACAAAGCTTTCATCATCTGCCAAATCGATACTTTCTTGTGGTTTGAATTCTCCAGTTAGGAACCGCTCATCCAACAATAGGCACGAGAAGTTTTCGTAATCAATTCTTTCTTTGTACTCCTCCTCACTAGGGATTTGCTCGTAGAAGTTTCCATTCTTACTTAGCGGAACCATTTGGCAATGCTCATAGATGTCACAGGTCATCCTATACAACATCTCAAGCTGATCATATTCTAAGAAACAAATACCCAAAGGTGTTTTTTCTAGATCAGGAAACACTTCCCCCACATTTGGACTTTCTTCTCCAACTGAAATCTCGTTAATCGAAGCCACCTCCGTACCATGCTTTGTGTCAGGCATGAATTACGCAAAGTCAGATGAAACATGCAACAAATCTGATCAAGCATGTCTTTCCGCTGGGCATCGTCACAGTATGACCACTTCTTCTCATCAATGTCCATCTCCCTATCCTCCATTGTCTTCTCACTTTCAGCAGCAACATCATGGCCAACTTCTTGTTTTGCTCTTGCCTCTTCAGCAACATGCTTTAGCATCTTATCCACATCTACAGGCCTCCAAACACCACTGACAATCTTGTTCAGCCACGCATCTTCGAGTAATTCGGGCACAATCTTTGCATCCTCGTCTGATAGTACCCCAAGTGATCTTTTGAATCCAGATGCCGACTCCACAATTCCCCGTCCAAGAACCGTTTTTCACAAATATTACATTCCCAAAACTTCCATGATTTAACTCCTTCAGAAATTCTATGGCCTCCTTTAAAACCTCAGCCAAAGACTGATCGGATTTATAGAAGTCTCTAAGTTCATCAACATTTATTCTAAGAAAAGCTCTCTGCTTTTTCTGGCTCAATCCCTTCCAGTACTGCAGAACTCGGATTCTCCGACCCACCTTTGATCCCTCCCTTCCATTCTCATCTTTTGCAACGCCGCCCATATGAATTTTATGTTGCCAGGCCCTAACATTGTCCAGTTCCTTTTCAATGGCCAGTCTTTTCGCTTCCTGACTCTTTCTTGATACTACGAAGGGTTCCCACATTTCATCATCACCCAAAGATTGGGCAGTATTTGTTTTTCCCGCCGCATCGTCTTTGTCCTTGCAATTTTTCCCCTTCTTCATTGCAGCCTCACTTGCCTTTTTATCTCCGCATCATCTTTACTGCAATTCTCCATATTCATTAAGATCTCATTTGATTTCTGAATCAAGAAGCGCAATTCCCGCCTCGCACTCTCGATTCTTGCCTCCTTTGATATGCCATCTTCTACTTCAGTATCAGGTTGGAAGACCAAGACGTCTTTGCCAGGATCAACTGGGTCTTGAATTGACAAAGCCTTCTGACATTGCCGGATTACGTTCTCGTAATCGGCCTTATCTTTGGCCAACCCGAAGAGCGACATTGCGTAGATCGCCATTAGGCCAATTAAGTTTGGGCAGAGGGCAATTGCTTGCTCTGCAGACGCTATGCAGTCCTTGAAGTGCTGGATGAAATTTTGATTGCTGAGAGAGCCGAGCCGGAAGTGCATTACTGCTCGTGTACGGAGGAGGGTGACGTCGTTTGGGTGGCGGGAGATGGATTCTTGGATGATCTCGAACCCTTCTGCGATGCTTCCCTCGATGAGACAGGTCCAGGCCAGCCAGCTGTCTTCCCTGATTGAAGGGTCAAGGTCAGGGCCTGGGTCCGGAAGTCTGCAACATGGCCGGCGGCAGGAGGCGATGGGTGGTGGCTGTGGTCTTGGGGGGTGTTGGGCTTTGCGGTGGCGAAGCAGGGAGGTTGCGGCGTCTGGTGGCGGCGCGTTTCTTGCGACCCATTTTCTTGGTATTCCGGTGGTTCTCGCCGGAGAAGCGAGTTCTTTGGAGGGATTGTTTTTTTATAAGTTGGTTGCTTCTGAAATGCAAATGCAACGGCTATGAATTTTTGTGAATGGTTCATTAATTTGGAGAGTTTATCTATTTATTTATTTATTTTTTGGAAGTTTATTTAATTTATATAATCTAGGAGAAGAAATGCCTTCAAACTGATTCTTGATTAATGTCTTCTTTTTTTTTAATTAATTTTTGTTAATTATGAGATCTTATATTATAAGTAAGAGAGAGGAAAAATACGAATACTATACTTCTGTGAATGATTTGTTAATATATTTAATTATAAACGAGGAGAAGGAAAATGCCATCAAATTGATTCTTTGATTATTGTCTTCTTTTTTTTCTTTATTAAATTGTTTTTCTAATGTGGGATATCATATTACCATTACTATTACAATTAATGAAAAAGAGATTTAAAAAAAAATGAAGATTGAACTCTCACTCGACTTCTTCTCTAATAAAGTGATAATAAAATAGTTGCAGTAAACAACCAGTTTTTCTTTATTCAATTGTGGGAGACTAAGATTGGAAACTCGGGCAAATTGGGTTTTTTTTTTTTTTATCATATATTATTACATTTTTTGGGATTTTTATAAATAATTTTATTCAGAAAAGAAAAAAAAAAAAAGATCAGATGGTCCGGGTCGATTTAATGTGAAATTGGACCCTTTTTAAGTCCATCATGAACCATAGGCCTTATCTGTAACAATGTGCAAGTCAGGCCTATTATGGCGGCCCAAAATTCCTCTATTTATACACTTTTAAAAGGTTGTTTAGAGCAGCCCTAATCAAATGTATATGATCATTATTGGGTTAGGACCAAAAAAAAAAATTATTGTAATGCATTTTAACCAAAAAAAAAAAAGTTTATTGTAATGTCTAAGATCTAAAAAAATTTATTGTAATGTCTCTTTATCATAATGTAGTGGTCATTTTTACATATTATTTACTTAGCGTGGCTTTGTCGGTAAAAAAAATGAGTTAGAGAAGAGTCAGATTGAGTTGATGAGTGAAATTTATTAAATAAAAAAGAAATGGGACTATTATTTTTCATTTTAAATTATACTTTTTATCACAAAAGTTCAAAATATAAAATAAAAAAGTTATTTTTAATATAAAATAAAAATAAAAAATTTTATTTTTTAATATAAAATATAAAATTGGCAAGCACCTTTCTCTTAACCAACATATTTCCATTATTATCAAGTTTTATATTAAGTTATTTGCTCGTTCTCATTTTCATGTATCTTCACAAAATTGCAGCTGAATTCCTGCATTTTTCTCCTTTTCTCATAACATCTCTAAGCAATGCATTGCAGGCAGACAATATGGACGAATCACAATTTACCATTTCCTTTATTCCATTATGATCAACCAAACTCATGCTGCCCATGTTACATGGAACATCAAAAACAATGAAGACAGGCGGTCCAATAGAATTTTGTTACAAACTTTCCTACACAATCTATCCTTGGCTGAGGATCAATAAAATCCGGTAAGTAGTAGTCATGCTGAGAAAGACGTTTCATCATCAGGGTCATGCTCAATTCTACCAAAACTTACACAACTGATGCTGTCTCACTTGCCCCACCAAAGATTTTCTGAATCATCCAATTCTAGATTTCCGAATTCATAATCAGAAGCACTGAATGTGTAAAAAATATCTATCTCAGGCAATATTATTTCTCCAGATGCCACCAATGTTGCCTCATCCTCTTCATTTGGACAATGTTTGCACCACTTGCATTGCATGTATCCTCCAATTTATGATGAGCACTGCATTTGTAGAAATATCTATCTCAGGCAATACTATGTCTCATGATGACTCCAATGTTGCCTCATTCTCTTCATTCGGAACAATCTTTTCACCACATACATTGCACGTCTCAACCAATTCATCCTCATTTGGACATTAGTTTCGCTGGATTTTGGACAGACTTCAGTTGGAAAAGTGACCTTGCAATCAGAGCTACCAAAATGAGTTGTTTTGTTAAGGTGCTTTGGCGGTTGAGGCATATTGGGTTCATCAGTTGGCTTAAACACAAGAGGCACATCAATACTAGTATGAATAGTATAGCTTGAAGTTGTTGCCACTTGAGAGTGCTGGGGTGGCTCTGCAAGTCGTTTTTGCTAGCTTCACCTTAAGCTGTAGTTCCTTCTCTACATAATCAATTTGGCCCCTAGTTCCTCTTCGTCGTTCACTTTTGATTTGCCAGAATCTGACTGTGACCAGCTAATTTGCTAGGGAAGCTGCTGCACAGCAAACACAGTAATAGCACATTTGAGTATTATAAAGTCTTTCAGTATGTATCATTTTCAGTAAAGCAAAGGAAATAATTTCAGGTGGTGGGGTGTTGAAGAAGAAAATCTGTGATGATGAAACTGGAAAGCAAAGGAGGAATATGCAACATACTCTTCTTTGTTCTCTGTATTCTGTGGTTGATGCTTCTTGTTTCCAACAGTTGTCTACAATGGAATTCAGGCTACCATTAAATCAGAAACAGAATATAATCAGCAAAAATAGCAAGGAGGCCAGAACAAAAACCTTCTTTTTGGTCTTTCTTCTAGCCTTTCTCTTCTGAATCTATGGATTTTCTCCTTCTCTTCTGGAATTACAATCTTCTTTTCCTGAGCTTGTGCTGGGATGAAGAGCAAGCTCTGACAACAATGAGTCTTTCGCAGCCTCAGCAGTCATTTCCTCCAACTGTGCCTAAGAAGGTGTCCAAATTAAATTTTCATTATTATAACACAGACAGGCCAACAATATGAGGGTAAACAACAGAGATGATCCTATACACACCCGCACAACTGACTTCAACGGATGCAACATAATTGGAAGATAGTCCTGAGAAAATAGCAGACCAAACTTCTGATCCACTGACCTGGCAGCCAGACATTCATGATCAAAGCATCTGCTGTGCATTTCTACAAGGAAGACCAAAAGAAAAAACAATCAAAAATCATCATTTTGATGTGAAAGTAAGGTTATCAATGAGAATGATTAAAAATTAAAAGGGCCTCAAAGCTGTTATACGCTAAAAAAGGCATGGCATCTTCACACATCTATTCTTAAGTCTTCAGAGATGACAAGGAGGATACTCGCATAAAGAGATAAGGTATAGTTTGAAATTATTTCCATACTGACCTCTTTAGACACATAAATTTATCTCTTATTGCTGTTCTCAAATATGCTTCTGCTGTGGCTATCCTTCTCTGCCTAATTTCTTCATCAGTTTTCAATCAGAAAATTGAGTATGTGATTGAATCAATGCTTCTGATGCACCAAAAATTTTAACACAAGTGAGGTTCAGATTTTTCAGATAATTGAGTATGTAATCCAGCATAATGCCTCCAACATCAAGTGCATTATTTACTTGTGCAACTTCAGCTAGCTCATCCCGGCACAAAGGCAGTAGAGACAAGTAACTTTGAGAATTATAGCCTGTATTCTCCGTTCTCTTTGTGTCTTCTGCAAGAAAAATACCCTCTATTGCAACTAATGTTCTCTCACAGTGTAACCAAAAGCGTTTTGCCCGACACAAAGACTGTAAATGTTTAAATTCTGAATTCAGGTACTGAAAGGCCTCATATAGTTTATCAATTTTGTAATCTAATAAAGCTCTCATCACCCATGTACAACCAATGCACAAAGTAATCATCATTTTGGGATTCAAACTCTCCTTGCAGTAACCTTTCATCCAATGCCAGACTTGAGAAGTTATTCATGAAAGTAATTGGTTCTCTACTCTCGTTTACTTCGTTGATTTCATTACAGAATCCTCCATGCTCACTAGACGCAACCAATTGACAGCAATGAGACATTTTCAACAACCATCGAAGCATTGCCTGGAGCTGCTGTGATCCCAGGAAGCAAATGCACAAGGGATTTTCATCTAGTCCGGGAATCAGATTGTATAATTCTGAAACTGAAGTCTCAAAGGTATGCCTGGTTGAACGGATCAAGAAATCCACAATACTCTGAGAAAGGCATCTATTTCTCAGCAGCAATTTCAAATACCCTTTAATGTTCTTAAGCAGCTTTTCCCTCTCAGCATCCTTACAAAGTGGCCATTTGTCTTCATCAGTATCCATCTTATTATCCTTCAGCATCCTGTTCACGTCCACTGGCTTCCAAGCACCATTGTCAATCTTGTTGGCGCACACAGGATCAACCCTAGGCATAATTGCATTTTCCTCCGGTGATAGCATACCGATCCACCATCTAACCACATGATTGCTCCAAGAGTCATAATCTATGTGTAACCCTTTGCGGTCAGAATCAAGACATTTCCACTACTTCCATTTCTGGTGCGTCTTGCCAAAGCTTATGGCTTTACTCAAATATAAGCTTGCAAACTCATTTTCTTATAGCGCTCCATCATTTTATCGACGTTCACCACAAGAAATTTACTCCTTTCTTCACTTCTCAATCGCTGCCAGTAATCCAGAACCTGGGTTCGCCTATCCAGTTGAGAGAAATATGCAGATTTATCGGCTTTCTTGGATTGTGTCATCCTCTGTCTCTCTATCTTTGGACTATCACTAACAGGCACCTTACCAGAACCAAAATACAACTGCTTCTGTCAATCTGCCACTGTTGCAACATCAACTTCTATTCATTTTCTTGTTAGTTCTTGATTCTTTCTTATCAACCACTTGTTCTAGTAAATGTAGAAAATCTAAATTCTTCTCCTCCTCTGTGCCCTTCTTCTCTTCCACGGCCTCTTCTTTACTTTCTTCTAAAGCCTGTTTTGCTTCCTTCACCAGGCGCCTCAATTCAAGTTTCACAGCTTGAATTCTGGTCTCTTTTGTGGAGGAATCTTCAGTTTTAGTCCCTTCTTGGGAACAGTGATATCGTTCTTGGGGTCAATGGGGTCTTGAATCAACAAGGCTTGCCTGCATTGGTTGGCTATTCGCTCATAATCTTCTGGAGTCTTTGCTGATTGTAAGAGCACTTGATTGTAAAGGAAAAAGAGCCCCAGTTGTTCAGGGAAATGGCCAGGGATTTCTCGGCAGAGACAGTGGCAATCTTGGGGAGCTCGACTATGAATATGGAATCAGAATCCTGAATGCCACCGGTGAGTAGGAAATGCATACAGAAAGGGTGCGGTGGACAGCCGCGGAGTTTGGGTGGCGAGAAATGGACTCATCAATGATCTCCATAGATTTCTCGAGGTTTCTATCATGGTGGAGGGTGCTCAAGGCTTCGAAGCAGTCTTGCTTGATGGATTCTTCGGTATCGGAGTCTTCTTCTGGGTTTTGAGTGACGAAGAAGGGGCACAGCAGATGGGTGGTAATGGTTTCTTACTTGCCATTTCTTGAACTGCCTCTTTTGCTGGTTAGCCTTTGTAGGGGTTGGGGGGATGGGACTTTTGAAAATCAGTTAAAGAATAAAATAACGGAAAAGTTCATTTTTATCCTTTTAATTATATGTTTCCGCCTATGAAATTTTGGTTGGATATTGGATTCAATTTGGGTCTAGACTCAATATATTAGGCCCAATTGTTAGGCTGTAAATTATATAACTCAATCGACGATGAAGTCGCTTTTAGAATTGGAGGTCTCAAGTTCGAATCTTAGATGAAACCAATTAAAAAAAAAAAAAGTGTTTGCAGCAGTGACGCATGGTGTGGCGCAAATGTGGAACAAGCAAAATGGTACTGGTTCAAGAAGGAAATAACTCTGAGTGACAGTAAAATTAATATGTTTTGGAATGTTTTTTGTGACATTTATTCTTGTATTCTCGCTCTGAAAATTTAAGAAATAAATTAAGGTGAAAAAGGCTGCTTCTAACCTATTTATTTGCTAGGTTAGGCCTCCTGAAGAATGTTGGAGCGCAATATTCCTCTTTCTTCCCAGTTCCTAGTCTTAAAATCAAGGAACCAGGTAAAGTTCATCTTAAAAATGTAACATACATGTGAAACTATGAACGCTAAGTGTTCTGCAGACCAATTTACATATACAATTGTTGGTGGGGTTGCATATTACTGTGTTTGAGAATTCTCTGTAAGTCGAAACCAAAAATCTTATAATTCTACTAGGTCTCGCTTGCTTGCAGGTCCAGAAGAGATGAAAATGTTGAATTATCTTCAGGATTTACACCCGAAAGAACAAAGGCATTAGAAGAGAAAGTGTGACTCGTGACATACTGGCCGTCCAACTTCGAAATCTGACACTTGGTTCCTAGGCAAAAATGCAGGAGAGTTCCTCGCCAAATGGGACTGATAACTACCGAATGACCGTACTTATCTTAGGCAATATTTGCTCTCCTTCCTCATGCCAACACATAATTTGATTCAACTCCATAAATATTCCAATGCTGATGTATTTGTAACTCAATGTAACTGTTAAAGGATACAAGGAGCTTACTGAAAAAGTTCTGTTGGTCATTTACATGCCAAAATCAGGATAGTTCTCAACCATAAGGATTGGAAACCAATATGTTTATGCTGATTTTCGGTCATAGAATTGCAGTTAGTGCAGTAATCAAAGTGTAAGGCATACATCTATGAAGGTCCACCAAATACTAAATCCAAGAGATAGAGCCATGCACAACATTGAGAATCTAACAAATGTCATCTTCTCCTTTCATTGTGAGGAAAACATCATCATTGACATGTTACGTTCAAAATCAACTACAGGCAATAATGACCAAGACTGTGGTTCATAGAATGTATCAGTGTGTCACCACTGATTGATTGCGAAATACTTGTTAGACATACTTCTTGCCAATTTAATTCTTATGCAGAACTGTAACCGCGATGCTTGTAGACATAAGACTTAAATTTTTGGACCCTTTTATATTCTTCGGATTGAAAATTCTGCAATATGGCAGTACTTGATCCATGGTTACCACGTCGGGGTCATTGAAAGCGTCCAGATCAAGGTTTGCACACCACCTTCCAAATCTGGTACATTCTTTCTTCTTCCTTGCTAACATTTCCAGTGTCATCCAAGCCAACATTTCCAGCTTGAGAAAGTGAATCACTAACTTCGACATTACCAGCTCCAGACAATGTTATCTGTCCAGACTTCTCCACTTGCTTATGCTCAGTTGGGACATTAGTTTCACCAGGTTCAGAATAGGCTTCAGCGGGAAGGAGATTTTTACAGTCTTTACTTCCAAAAGAAATCTTCATGCTGAGGTCCTTTAATTGGTTATCATGCACACTAGGCCAGCTTGGTTTAGGCATGAAAGGCACGTCAATATGGATAGACTTTCCTGCAGATTACTGCCTGAGAGTTCCGGGGTGCCTCGGGCATGCTATACTTTTCAGCGTCAGCAGGTTTAGAAACAAGCAGCATATCATTTTCTGCATTCTCTGTACTTGTTTCACCCATCTGTTTATTTTGCTCAGCAACTGCTTCTGCTCGACGTCATTCTCAATTGCCCTCTGTTGGTCTCTGAGTTCTTCAGTATCCATGCCTTCAGACTTGCTTAGAAGCCTCAGTAGCTGATCTTCCATGTTCAGTGGAGGGTTTCACTCATATTCTTTTTTTCTCCAAGAGTCGTTTTTGCTTGGCCTCGTCCTCAAATTTCCTTTGGTACTCTAAATTTTTCTCAAGCTCGATCATCTCATCATATGACATTTGGATCGATGTTGCCCCTTCTTCCCAGTTTACTGATCCATCAGAGATTACTAAACCTGGATTATAACCAGTGGATATGGTACGGAACCTACTGCATATCAACACAGGCAAAACAAATTGAACGTGGTGATATTTGCAATATGCAAGATATTTTAGTCAAATAGAATTGAAACGAGTCATAATTTAGCACTGGTGAGGTTATAGGAGAGAAGCTGTTATAGTGAAACTTGCCATTGAAGCAAATAACTTACATTTCCTTGTTCTTCTTATTCAGCGATTGATGCTCCTGCCTTCTAGAAATAGTCTGGAATAGTGAAATTAGGTTACCATTTACATGATGCACTTAGTTGACAAACAATTAAGAAAGAATACAAAAGAGGCTAGTAGTTAAAACCTTCTGTTTGGTGTTTCTGTTGTTTTTGCTCTTCTTATTCTTATCATGTCCTGCGTCTGTGTTCTTGTCCGGATAGCAAGCAATCTCTGACATCAGTTCTTCTTTTGCAGTCTCAGCCCTCTTTTCAGCATCTTCGCAGCAAATTTTTCCAAGTGTGACTGAAAGGAGGAACAAAAAGAAAACATAATTGAAATATATAAGATAGATATCGCAAGAATATTAGTGGCAAGAGGATGCAACACCAACCCGCACAAATGACTTCAATAGATGCAACATGATTGGAAGAAAGTCATGAGCAGATTGCAGTCCCAACATCCGACCTGTGTCCATGGCAGCTTGGCTCTTCATCATTAAAGCGTCAACTTTGCATTCCTTCAGAGAAAACCAAAAGTAAAAGATCACTTCAAGGTGAACCATTTTTGACAAGTTCTCTTCAAAAAAGATTAACAGTCAGAAAAAAAGGCTCAAGAATGTGCACTCAAGAACTTCACAGCGCTATTTCTAGTTTTCAAAGACCATATGAAGCATTATTGCATAAATGACATGATCATGAACTCAAAATAAACATAAATGTTAAAGGATAAAACTTTAGATGTATACCAATTATTGTATATTTGGGTTCTGTTAACCATCATTTATGCAGAACTCAAAAAACAAAAAATCAGTTAAGAAAAGGTCTAATATCTGCCAAGTCTATATTTTGACGCACCTGTTTAAGCACATCAAAAATTTTATGTCCGATGATTGTCTAACAAAAGCTTCTGCCACTGCCAACTGGTTTTCTATCCTACTCTGCTCATCATCATCGGCTGCTTTCAAGTCAGATAACTGAGTATTTACTGAAATCAAAGCATCTTCAGAACCAAACTGCATTTTGCAGTACATTTCTACAGTTTTCAGAATGTCGAATACAACGCGGCGCTGAAATGCTCCATCTCCTTCCTCACTGCCAGCCAGCTCATTCCGCATATTAAACAGTAGATGCATGTAACTTTGAGGAATATATCCTGGAATTCTCTGCTTTTTTCTGCCTTCTTCAATACACGTTCCCTTGACAGCAGCAAAAGCTTTGTCATATTGCACCCAAAAGCATTTTTCCGCACACAGGTTTTGCAAGTGTTTAAACTCTGAATCCAGGTACCGCAGAACCTGCTCAGCTATTTCCATTCTATAAACCCTTAATCCTGCCCATGACTCTACTAGCTGCCCTATCTCACCACCATCATACAACCAGTGCACAAAATCGTCAGATTCCCCTCCCATTAGCCTCTCGTCCAATGACAGGCGCGAGAATTCATTGGTAAAAGCAATTCTTTCTTCACACTCCTGATCAATATAGATTTCACCAGAAGGGATTCCACTCTCAGGCAGCTCAACCAATTGACAACAACGAGAAATTTCATCCAGCCACTCATATATTGTCAAAAGCTGCTGAGATCCTGAGAGGCAGATGCTCAAGGGGTTTTTTTTTAGGTCAGGAATCAGATGCCACAATTTTCGAACCGGTGAGAAATGCCTGGTAAACTCAATCAAAAATATCACAATGCTTTGTGACAGACATCTATTACTCAATAACAAGTTCAAAAGCCTTTTAATGTTCTTAAGCAGATCTTCCCTCTCAGCATCCTCACAGAATGGCCATTTGTCTTCATTAGCATAAATGATATTGTCCTTCAATTTCTCATCACTTTCAGTGGCAACTACAATCTTCAGCATCTCATTTGCATCCACAGGCTTCCAAGCACACTTTTTGATTTTGTAAATGCATGCATCATTGCTCGGGCTAGGCGACAACTCCTTCTCCTTTTGCGATAGATCACCAATGTGCTCTTTAACTACATGATCGATCCAGAAGTCATATTCTATAAAAAACTCAGTACATCCAGAACTGGAACAATGCCAATACTTCCATTTTTGACACGACTTGCCAAAATCTAAGGCTTCTTTCAAAACAGACATTGCAGACTCACTGGTACTATAGTACATCTTAACCTCATCAAGATTGATATGAAGAAATCCACTTTTTTCTTCACCACTCAGGTGCCTCCAATAATCCAAGACCAGGGCCTTCCTATCCAATTTGGATACAACTTGGGACGCCTTATTAGTTTTCTTGGACCTCCTATTGTCATCAACACCCCGAAAAGAACCTGAATACAACTGCGCTTGTTGATCCCTCACCATCTTGATTTGAAGGTCCAATTCCTTTCTTATCGATTCTTGTCTCTTTCTTTCCTCAATGAGAGTTTGTAGGAATTCATCTGCGGGTGCAAACACTTTCCTTTCCTCTTCTTTACTTTCTTCACTGCGGAGCAAAACCCGCTTCTTCGCCTTCTGTATCAGTCGTTTCAATTCTCGTTTGACGTCCTCAATTCTGGATTCTTTCGTGGCTGGCCCTTCAATTAGTTTATCTTTTGGATTCACAATGATACTGTTCTTGGGATCAATGGGGTCTTGAATCAACAGGGCTTGCTGGCATTGGCTGACTATTCGCTCATAATCTTCGCGATCCTTGGCCCAATCAAAGAGTACTTGATTGTAGAGGAGAATGAGGCTGATTTGGTTTGGAGAAATGGCCAATGATTTCTTGGCGGCCTCCATAGATTTCTCAACGAGCTTGACCTCGTTGGGAGGATGACAGCTACTCAAAGTGCTCATCAAGTGCACAAAGGCAAGGGTGCGGTAGAGGGTGGCGGAGTTTGGGTGCTGATCAATGGCCTTTTTCACGATCTTGGTGGATTTCTTGAGGAGACCACCTTTGACAGCTTTCAGGGCTTCCAAGCAGGCTTGCTTGATGGAACCTTCAGCGGCGGAGTCATCTTCTCCCGGGCATTGAACGGCGTGGAAAGAGCAAGAGTCGTGTGTGATGAAGAAATATTGGTGATCGACGGATGCTGGAGGTGGACCGGCGGAGGAGCTACTTTCTCTTGCCATTTTCTTGGATTGGTTCTTTCAGTTAGCTTTGGAGGGAACTATGAAAAATCAATTGAAGTAAAGACTTTTCCAATAGGAAGAGGAAAGTAAAACAAGAGTTACAAGTTTTGCACTTTTTGGTTAGACCCATTATTATAGAGAAGCGAAAGGAAAAACTGAGCCCATGACTAAAACAAAGCTATTTTTTCTTTATTTATTTATTTAGTTTTTGGGGTTAGGCCATTGATGAGATTAAGAATGAAATGAAAATAAATTCACAAATATTGACTTTTTTTTTTTTTTATAAATGAAATGAGAAGACACGGGTCTAATAGAATTGCCACCACGTTAAATTACTAAGAGAATACTGTTACATTATTAAAGGTTATCAAACTATTCTCACGATTATACAATACGTTTAGTTCTATCTAATATTTTAATAAAAATTCGAATTCATCCTCTTATGTTACGAACGAATTTTTAATTGTAGTCTGCAATCATAGCAAATAGCTCTATCCAACATGGTTTGACAAATGTTGGGCCAGCCATCTCTCCTGTTCTGTAGCATCCTTCTGCTCCTCCTCTGCTCTGATCTTCATCTTTTCAATCTCTCTCTCTTTCGTTTTTCGTTTTTTTTGGGTCAAGGGGGTCTCTTTAAGCTGCAGATCTTGCCCGCATTGCTGGATTGCTGGCTCCTAATCTTCTTGATTCCTCGCCAACTCAAAAACGTACATGGTTGTGGAAGAAAATGGGACCCATTTGGTTTGAAGAAATGGCCAAGGATTGCTCCGCCAGAAGCGGCAGCCTTCCGGTGGTCCTGGACCTTGGCGGCGGAGGAGCCGGGTGCTGAGGGTGGTGCGGTGATGGTGGATTCCGGCGTTGGCTGGTCGTGGTGGGGCCCTTCGTTGTCGGTTTTCTTTGGATTGGTATTCATTAACTTTGGAGGGAATTTTCAAAATCTGTTAAGAGAAAATTAAAAAAGCGTTTTCGATTTCAAAGAACGATTGTCCTCGACGGTAGTTAAGTTGAGAATTCAGGGATAAGATTGTAATTTCCAAGACGGTGGCCGTACAAACTTTCCCGCCAAATCCCAGCCAGAGGCCACGGCCATCTAGACGGTTTACTCGGCAAATCCTCCGCCGCCTGGCCATCTCTCTCTCTCTCTCTCTCTCTCCTTCTCTTTCTCTCTAAGCGCAGCGGAGCAGAACAAGATGGAAAAAGAAGAAAAATTACCCAAAATGGATACGAAGATAGCGGTGAAGGCGGCGGAAGCGGAGGCGGAGCCAGGCCGATTACGTTTGGATGATTTCCCCCAACGCCACAGTCAGAAAACGCCCTTCTTTAAGCCACGGTCGCGCCAGAGAAGGACCGACACGTGGCTGATTTCCCTCTTTGTCATCATCCACCTCATCGCCTTCCTGGCCACCATGTTCGTCAACAACTGCTCCACCAAGTCCCGCGGCGACTGCGCCGTCAAGGCCCTCGGCCGGTTCTCCTTCCAGCCGCTCTCCGAGAACCCCTTCCTCGGTCCCTCGGCTTCCACGTCAGCATTTCTTTTAATTTACTCCCAATTTTTTTTCCCCCTTTCAATTTCTCGCAATAATTTTTAGGGTTTATATAATTTGGTTAATTTCATTAAAATGCTGATTTCCTTGATAGCTCTTGTCTTGATTGTCTGATTTGAATTCTTAATCTGATTATTCAATTGCAAATTTGGTTAATCAGAATTGTTCTGCAAATTTTGTGGTATTGATTGAATACATCCGTAATTTGTAAGTCAATGAACTTGAAGATTTCCTTGTAGGGTGTTGGTGTGGTTTCATTAATTGCTGAAAATGCTTGTTCTTTTGCAGGCTAGACACAATGGGAGCTCTCCGCAAGACATTGTTGGCCGAACATCAGCATTGGCGTCTCCTCTCTTGCCCATGGTTGCATGCTGGTGTACTTCACTTTATCGTCAACATTGGTGGAATCTTCTTGATAGGGATTTACCTGGAGCAAGAGCTTGGACCAGGTGAGCAAGCATGTTCAGTCATTAATGTGTAAGAGCTAGAGATTTAATTCTTCATTGAGAACAATTCTTACTCTTATGTCATGTTTTCTCCATGTGCAGTAAGGGTCGGTGTCATCTATATACTCTCTGCATATTTTGGCATCTTGGTGGCTGCACTTTTTGTTCGAGACAGCCCGGTGGTTGGTTCTTCTGCTGCTCAATTTGGGTTGCTTGGGGCTACAGCTTCTGCACTTTTAAGGAACTGGAAATTCTACACTTACAAGGTCCTGCATACTTTACCACCCAAAAAAAAAAAAACTTTTTTCTTTAGTTCTACTGACCCGGATATCAATGCCTTGTTCTCTTTACTGCAGTTTGTTTCTCTGTCAATACTTTTCTTTGTGTTTGCATGCAATTTTGCACTTGGTTTGCTGCCTTACATTGCCAATTATGCAAACATTGGGGGTCTTGTATCCGGACTGCTACTTGGATTGGTGCTTTCATTCACCCCTGAGCTAAGGCAGGAAGAGCAGAGTAATGAACCAGGCATGCATGATGATACTATCAAGAATTTCTTCCGTTTGAAGCAGAAACTAGACAGGCCAGTCCTGAGGAGCATCTCTCTTATTCTTTTTACTCTTCTGTGAGTTTTTCTTCTTTGGACATCAAAGTTCTTACCTTTACTTGTAGATTTTGCTGTTGTTAGGCTGTAAGTTATCTTTTGTGCACAGACTTGTTGGGTTTCTTCTGGTGGTACTCCTGGGGGTCAATATAAGCCAGTATTGTGAGTGGTGTAGATATCTTGACTGCATACCTTCCAAAAGTTGGAGCTGCAATGACATGACAACACAATGTGAGGTACAATTTAGTCATACTGCTTCCTTTCAAGTTCTTAGGAAGCCACTTGATTGGCAGCTAAAATAAGAATAAAGGAATTGCAATGCTGAAAAAAATTCAAATATCTTTAATTCTTGTTTCTAAAAACTTTTGAATATGAATGGTCTAGGAAAAACTGTAGGTTTTTGTTGTTATATATTACCTTGAATTATGGTAAAAAGAAAAAATAATTCGTTGGAAAGTTAATAGGAAGAAAAAAGAAAGACAGCTCCTGGATTTTTACCATTATCTGTTAACCAAAGATGCAAATTGTCAGTTATTCCCCTGCTGCTGAGAGAGTTCTATTGCAGAATCTTGTATCGGGCACTCCATCACTATTTTATACTGGCACTTCTGACGTTTTTGGCTAAAATGTCAACCTATCGGTGACTTTATTGTCTCTGTAGACTTTAAATTGATTGCATGACGATTCATTTATGTGGTGAATTGATACTAATGTTTACAATCACACTCTAATGCCAAGGGAATGGTAATTGCAGATGATGGAAAGTGAGACAGGGTTGACTTTGACATGTCTTGGCAATGGAAATTTTAGGCTTCTGCCCTATGCCAACATTTCACACTCAAGGACCCAGGATTTGTGTACAATGATATGCTCGTGAAAGAGTTGATTTTCATACTTTTGCTCCATTCATTCATTCGGGCATGTGGTGGTGATGCAATGAACAGGGAGAAGCTTGATACTTGATGCCAATACTCTTTTCATGGCAACTTAAGTCAGATTTCTTTAGCATGTTATTCCTTGCTTCATGTACAGTTAGTGCTTCGTTGTCCAGTTCTTCATGTGCAGTTCAATGCGATAGACTATGAAAACGAGCAATTCCTCTGGTCTTGTGACTATAGAAACAAAAAAAAAAAAAAAGTGCACTTTTGGACATGGAAGTGTACCGTCTGTTGAGGTAAAGTGTATGTAACCATTGCTTTGCCCAATTTTTCCTCATGTCTCAAAATTGTTGATAAAACTGCATAAATGTAACTCGGCTGGGAAATTTTGGTATTTGTTATTCGCTTGAAATGCAGAGTATATATGTATGATATATAGAGCTGATGGGATATACCAAAAGTTCTGCTGGGCTTTGATGTGTCAAAGCAATAGAGTACAAACAATTGAGGCTCCAACCAAAACACCCCAGCGGGGCTGAGCCCATCTTTTGCTTGCATCCTCTTCAAGCCATTACTTCCTTCCCATCCCCATATACAGCAAATCCTCCAAGAATGAGCACACGTGCCATGCGATATATTCTTTCTAGACATCTCCTGAACGACTTCCACGGCCATATCTTTACATCCACACCGGGAATGCATATCAACAAGAAGGGTTGTCCCAAAAAAATATCCGATTGCAACAATTTCTTCTTCTCGCAGTACTCATGAATCCACTTCCACCGCCAAAGCACCCCCAGACTGAGCACAAGCTGTCAACCGGTAGTAGTTACAGAAATCTTATCAGGCTCAAACCCCAAAAACAACATCCCTCTGAAAACTCACAAAGTATCCCACGCCAAACTCCGCCGAAGGTAGCCATCTATGAGCACATTCCAGCGAACAACATCTGGTTGAGGAATTTCGTCAAACGACTTCAGTGCGTATTCTATAACTCCACAATTCGCTCGCAACTCCAGTTTGCCCATGCCTGTCTTCCAAAATACTCATTTTCAATTACCCAATTGTGCATTTGCCTTCCCAAACACGCCGAAGAAGCATTTGCACACGGGACGAGCACAAAATGAGACGTGTGATTATAGGGTCTCAGATTGCCATATTTGAGATAAAAAACAACCAACAGCCAATTGAGAAGCTAAGCTACAAGAATAGGCTCGAATAATAATCGAATTGTAAACAAGACCATTGGGGACTTGGGGTGCTCGATTTGATTAAACAAAAAAACAGAGACGCAAAAAAAGATCTCCATTTTATGTTCGAGAGAGACAAAGGCGAGAACTTTGCTACAAGGGGTTTGACCTGCCAAGTATCAACCAATGAATTTTCGCCACATCATAACCACAGGAGACTTACCATGCACCCGCACGTGCCGGATTATCCTACTTAAAGACCCCCACAAAATTCACAGGGGACCATTTTTTGCCTCCATAACTATCCTCTTGAGTCTTGAGCACATTGTCCTGTGGCAATCAGTAACCTGATTGAGCAACCTATGAACTTCAATCTAAAGATTCTGTTTTTCCAATCAGTAATATGCACAAAAACTGCAGCTTGTGGCAGGTGCAATTATGGGCATCTTCTCTTAACCCTTAACAAAAGACGCCAATTTGCAGCAGCGGCCATCCCCACCATATGCCAAAAGGTGAAATCTTTGGCTTTGGTTTTGGATTATTTTTTTTGTCTTCTGTTCATAAGTCTAACGGCTGCTTTCTTTGTTATGTACTTATACGTGTTTAATTTTCTGTGTTGGAAGAGTGAAGAGCTGTTAGTAGTTGTGGGTGGTGGAGCAGCAGGAGTGTATGGGGCTATTAGAGCTAAGACTGTTGCCCCTAACCTTAAAGTGGTTGTTTTAGAGAAAGGAAGGCCTCTGTCCAAGGTCTTTCTCATCTTTGTTTTTTTTTTTCATTCTTCTTGTTTTTTTTTTCCGAGATTTTGGTTATTGTTTATTGCTGCAAGATCGTGTCTTTATGGACTTGTTTGCCCTATTCGGCGATTTAATCACACATTTTGGTGATGGTTGCTGTTATTGGCAGGTGAGAATATCTGGGGGAGGGAGATGCAATGTGACAAATGGGCATTGCGCTGATATTATGGTAATGATCGTTAAGCCTTTTGGAATCTATGAGTGATTGCTTTTTTGTTTTAGAATTTGTCTTATGATGTTTGTTCTTGTAAGTTCGGTAAGATCTAGAGAGGATCTACTTATAAATTGAGGGAACTGACTTTGGGCATTAATCTGTGTTGCGGCAGAGTTTGGCAGAAAATTATCCGAGGGGTCATAGAGAATTGAGAGGATCTTTCTTCAACGTGCATGGTCCACTGGATACCATGGCCTGGTTTTCCGATCGTGGGGTGGAGCTAAAGGTTTTGTTCCGCACTTCTTGGCTACGTTTATTATCTTTCATTGCTTTACATTCTATTTATGCATTCATACCATAGATTGAGGATGATGGGAGAGTGTTTCCAGCCAGCAACAGCTCCTCTTCAGTAATTGATTGTCTTCTAACAGAGGCAAGTCAGAGGGGAGGTATGCTTTTGTCTACTTTAAATGCCTGGGTTTTTATCCATTGATGTCAAATTGTATGTGTCATATCTTGGAAACTACACGTAACAATCTAAGCTTCTCCTATGACAGGAGTACAATTTCTCTGTTGGATCAAATGTACCCATTTCAGTGTCAGATTTAAATTATATGAGATGTCTAGTGAATCAATAAGATACTGATATGATAAATGTCCAATTTTGTTTCTTCTCCTGCAATTATAATTTTTCTCTTGTTACTGATGAGCAGCAGCAGCCTTGTTTCTATTGGAAGTTATATAAACTAAAATTCTAGCTCCTCTAGTTTCTCTGCAGACAGGAAGAGCAGCAAAAAAAGCGTCTCTTGGTGCTGCTGGAAAGTATTTTCTTGAGGTTGAGAAATGCAAGGTCCATTCCTCTGAATATTTGGCAGCTGATTATTTGTTGATTGCAAGTGGAAGTAGCCGGCAGGTTAAGATGAATGAACTATCCACTAGCATCTTGGGGCATGAAATGTCATAATATTTCCTGATATAGTGTCTTCTCTCTTCTCAGGGCTATAATCTTGCAACTCAGCTTGGCCATTCGATTATAGACCCGGTACCAAGCTTATTCACATTTAAGATTGCAGATATGCTTCTCACAGATTTGACAGGGGTAATGCTCTCCAATTATGTTCAAGGCTTCTCCAAATTACTTACTAATAGTTAGCAAAAGCCTTCTTCTTTTCATTCTTTTTGCTTTCAACTATATTTGCAACTGTTGCTCTGAATGGGCATTCTGTTACTACCATGTCGGGTTTTTTACTTGTTTTCAAACTATAACAATTTGCCGGAGGCTAACCTAAATTTCTGTGAATGGGGGAGATTTCAGTCAGATTATTCATATTATCTTCTAGCGCTTGGTCATTCTCAAATATTATTGTTAGTCAGGAATGTGCTTATGGTCATGTCAACTCATTCAACTAGAAGTTGTATGAAATTAAATGTTCCCAAATATTCCATGGATCTAACATTTTGCACTGAAGACTATATCTTTCCACGGTAATCTGCCATGTTTTGCATTGCATGGCAGCTAGCTGGGTATTTTTTGTACAATATGTGGGCTTTCCAATTTTTCAAGACATCATGGCTGTAATATTCACAATTTCACACACTAGTCACTGTCTTAATGCTAAATCTCAAAATTTTTTACTGCTCAGGTTACATTTCCTAAGGTTGAAGCAAAGCTGAAATTAGAAAATGTCCAAAGGAATACACCATACCTTGCTCAGGTACTTTTTTCTTACCCGTTCCACAGTGTAAATTTATACGATGTTGTCACCTTAGCTGAAACTTCTAAATTTCAGGTAGGGCCCATGTTGGTAACACACTGGGGACTCAGTGGGCCAGTTATTCTCAAGTTATCTGCTTGGGGAGCTCGAGATCTGCAAAGTTCAGGCTACAAAGGTACTGAAATTTTTGATTTGGTGCTCTTTATTGTTATTTTGCCCTTCCATTTTCTTTCATGACTTGATATCACTTGAATGCAGGGTTGCTTATAGTGGATTTTATACCTGATTTGCATATAGAGGACATAAAATCAATCTTTAGTCAGCAAAAGCATAAATTTGCGGTAATTTTTATTTGTGTTTTGCTTGTTAAGTACCTTAAGGTTGTCCCAGTTGCGTACACAGGTTTTCATACATTGCCTGTCAGTCTTATGAGTTGATTGACTTTCCAACCACTGTTTTACAAAGTTGCAGTACAAGTAAATAGAACTTAGCAAATATCCAAAAAAAAAAGTTACAAATTGTATCGTATGAAGTGAGTAGCAAAATTTTCCTAAAGATTATTTGTCAAGAGAAGTAATCCTAGTAATCAAGAAAAAGGTACAAAATGTTCAAGTTTTCATTTCTACTAGACTTGATCATGGGCAAAATGTTATAGATTTTCTTGTCCATTGCTGAAAATCATTGTTAGCTTTAGGATCTACAATGCATGTTTCTGCAAAGCTTGTCTAGTATTGGCTAACTCTATGCTCACACATTTATTTACTTGTTTTCAGAAGCAAAAAATCCTGAATTCTTGTCCTTTGGAATTTGGCCTTGCAAAGAGATTTTGGAAGTATATATTGGACCATGAGGTTTCTTGGCTGTTTCAAAGTGAATTTTCATGTTCTGTTTCACTACCACAGATTGTTTGCAACTCTTATGTTTGCTTGCTGATATGCAGCATTTGACTGGAGACACTTTATGGGCCTCAATATCAAATAACTCTATCATTTCTCTTGCTAGTCTGTTAAAGAATTGTACATTTATGGTAACAGGAAAGGTATTGTTCAAAACTTCAAACTCTAAGATGCATACTCGATGTTTTGCCCCACTTACGTTAGATTAAAAGCATTTGTTCATAATACAGGGTCCCTTTAAGGATGAATTTGTCACTGCGGGTGGTGTTCCCTTGTCTGAGGTTCTTTCTCTCTCGTCAATATATGCATATGTGTGGCTTTTATTGGAACATATAATGATTTGCTTTTGCTTCGTGAAAGATTTCTTTGAAGACAATGGAAAGCAAGATATGCCCACGCCTCTTCTTTGCTGGAGAGGTACTGTTTCTTAATATTCTAGAAATTTATATTTTTTGTTTTGGGTTAGGGCTAGGAAGAGGCCTTGTTCAGCTTTGTTGCAATGACTCTAGTCCATAGTTTTCTTGGTCACGTCCACGTCATTTGTTTGGAGATCAAATTCAAAAATATCTGCAGGTCATGCATAAGCGTGTTGATGTTTCAGGTATTGGATGTTGATGGCATCACTGGAGGTTTTAATTTCCAGGTGAGAAAAGCATCATTCCAATATGCTCACGTTCATGCAATATGTAATCAACTAATCATGTTTTTGCCTTTAGGCAGCCTTATTATCATAATTGGTATGTTGAGAAATGACAATGGTCCTTAGGTGCCTTCTGTTCTGAGACATGACAAATGAAACCACCTGTGAATGTTACAAAACCAGGTAGTTGTACAAGATCCATGTTCCTCTTTGGATCTCGCTTTCTTTCCTGAACATTGGAGCCATTCCAATTCACTAAGCAGATCGTCAAAATCTGAGATCTTTACTTTCATGCACGTCACGACTCTTTTAGCGTGATTGTCATTTGATATTATGGGGTGCCTCATCAATTGTTCTTCCTGCAGAATGCGTGGTCTGGTGGATACATTGCCGGGACAAGTATTGGTGAACTAGCTAATGAAGTTGCTGATCTCAAGGAGCAAGCTCATTTGACTTAAATTGCAACACATACGTTGTCCTGTTTCCAGTTTTAAGTTATTTTATAAATACTCTGGAGGTCCTTGTAATTCTTTCGGATGAATCAAAGTAAAAAAAAAGTCCTTTCTATAAAGACCCATTTCAGTTCCCCAGTAGGGGATAGTCTTTCATTGTTAATAGAAACAAAAAAACCAAACATAACGGTTTTTACTAGCAATTCTGCTTCCTCTTCTTTTTTTGGGGGGGGGTGTTTGGGGGCAGGGGCTGGTTAATTGGCTTTTATTTGGGATGAATCAAATAAAAAAAACATTTTTATAATAGGAAAAAAAAAGAAAAATTAAAATAATGAAATTTCTAAAGAATTTCTCAGAAGTTTTTTTTTTTGTTTTTTTTTTTATCATTGAATACCAAAATATTAACTTTTTAATCTGTTAAACTGTAAAAATATTAGATTCTATATTTATAGTATATATACAAATTAACTCACCTAGTTTTTTGTTTTTGTTTTTTTGTTTTTATTGTTTTCATAAAAATCAGGCAAACCTGCTTACTTAGTGTGATGCTTTTAATTTTAATTAAATTCTTTTAAATGAATCCTATACTCGGGAGGACAAGAAATCCTAATCGAGGGGGAATTTGGCTCCAACGGCTATAAAATCCGGCATCTCCTATAAATGAGCCGTTGATACTCTAAATTTCTATTTCTCGCTCAAAAATCCCCAACTTCTCTCCGTTTCTTCTTCTCCGCTCTGCCTGTTCACATGCCCTTCCTTTTCTCTCGTCTTCTTCTTCTTCTTCGAATTTCAAGAAAAAAGAAAAACTGGGCTTGAGGTTTAGAAATTGGAATTTCAAGTTTGAAAGACCCAGAGGGTTTCTTCCAGGCCAAGGTTCTCTGTTTTTCTTTCTCTTTAATTTGTTTTTTTTTTTAATTATTATTTAAGGGCTTTAATTTGTTCCCTTTTCTTTATTTTCCTTCTACTGGGTTTTCTTCTTTTCTTCTTCGAATTTCAAGAAAAACGAAAAAGTGGGTTTGAGGTTCAGGAATTGGGTAAGCTTCAAAGACCCAAAGGGTTTCTTCCAGCAAAGGTTCTCTCTTTTTCTTTCTCTTTATTTTGGTCTTTTTAGTTATTTAAGGGTTTTGTTTGTTCCTTTTTCTTTATTTTCCATCTTTCTCTTAATATTTTCTGCTTCTCTTATTTTTTTTTTTTATTATAAATAAGCTGTTGATTCTTTGTGTTTCTATTTTTGCCTCAGTTCAAGAGATCAAGATCCAAGTAAAGCTCTGTTTCTTGATTTTTTTTCTCCTCCTTTTCTACTTATTGGTCTTCTTCTTCTTCATATACGTTTTCTTCCTTCTCTTCTTCATTGAGTTTCAAGAAACATGAAAACTTGGGTTTCAGGTTTTGAAATTGGGATTTGAGAGACCCACAAGAGGAGCTTCTCCTTGAGATACAAACGTCGTTCGGCCTTTCTCTCTTTGTAAATTGGATTTTTGATCTTTTAATGGTTTTTTCTTTGTTCCCTGTTCCTTATTTTTCCTATTTTCTCTAGATATTTATGGTTTCTTTTTTGTTCTCACTTTTTCTTGAAGTCTGGGTTTGATATTGAGTTCTTTAAGTCTGGGTTTGTTCTCACTTTATTATGGTTTGATATCAGAAGTTTCAGAATTCAAAAGGGTATACATAGGAGGGTGTCCTGTATATTTGTGCTGGATAAGTATTTTCTTACTTTGTACTAAAATCTGTGGCTTTACCTGTTTACTTAGATAGTTAGATTATTCATAATATATCGTTGATTTTTCTAATTATACGGTGATCTCTATTATGCATCATTTTTTATTTTTTCACTAAAAGTTTTACCTTTTCTTTTTTTGTTGTCAAGTATATAAATACTTGCACTTTCTGTAGCTGCTTTCTTTTCTTTTCATTGGACCAAAATTTCGTTTCGATGCAGTAAACCATATTGCTTTGGTGCTCTTTATTGTAAATCTTTTTCACATCCCATTTCTAATGGTTGACATTCAATACAGAAGCATGCTTGATGAGTTGGTGAACTTTGTTTACTTTGGTTTAACTGGTACAGGACACTGTCTTAGTAGCAGGTTGATGAAATATGCTAGTGTTCTACCATCAGATTGAGTTATCTTCGCCAAGTCAAAATTGATAGTGTTTTCCTTTGGTTTTGGAGATTTTCAAATTTCAACTAAATTTATAGTTTAGGATTGCTGATGCTACTTTTTGTTTCATGTGGAAAATGAATCTTCTTATCTTTATAATCTCTTGTGCTGATGACTAGAAGGGTGTTGGCTATGTCAAGCTGGTGTGAGGTCCCGTACATATTTCTACTCAATGGAGAGGTCGAACTGTTCCTTTTTCTTGTATTTCACAATCAAACCATTGAGCCCTAGCCTTGTTGGCTAGCATTTTTCTTGTGTAAATATGAAATTGTGTTCAATTTAGTCTACCTTGTCCTTGTATAATGGCATTAGAGCTCCCCAACAAAGGTAAATTTTGGCTCTAGTCCTTTTTTTTTTCCTCTGAACTTGTATTCTGCATTTGTTATCATATTGGCTTAGATCCTCCTGGAAGACCCTGGTTTTATCTCACAGACTCAGATTCTTCCATTAGCATTATGGAAATTTGCTGATTGGAATCTTTCTAACGGGCTCTTGTTTGTTCATTGGCAGATAGGGGAGGGGATACAATATGCTTTGGCTTCTTTATTGGACCAATTGCATTAAGCAGAGGTTTTTCGCTTTAATTCATAATTATCACGACTTTAAGTAGCCAGGTCACTAGCCACTAATTTCTCTGTTCATAATACTATAGTACCTTTCTAAGTACCTAATGTCATTTACAGGTTTGGGGGCTAACCGGCATCAAGGTAGAAAACTTTGTGGAGCAATTGGTCCAGGAACACAATTGAACAGCTTTTTCTCTTTTTTTTTTCTTCTTTGTTCTTTGTTTTATTGTTATCAGTTAACATTTATTACAATTTCACCCGTGGTAAGTGACTTGATATTTCCATAGTGTCCTCATGGTGTTCTTTTCCTCAAACCATTTCCTACAACCCTGCAAATGTTTCAATCACAAAGTTCTTCAGCTTTTTCTTTTTGCTGCCATCAAGACAGTTGGCATGAGCATGTGAGTATATCTATTTGTTTTGTTAAGCGTACAGTTCCTATCAAAATGATGAAAATCATACAATCAGTGACCAACTGGTCCCTGTGGTAATGGTCAAAGTTGCTGAGACAGTCATGTGGGAGCAGCACAGAAGAATTATAGAGAATTGAGAGCTCATCCTCTCTTTAAAAAGCCAGAGAAAAAGAGGGCTACAATTAAAGAGAGAAAGCTGAAAGATAACCAAAAGGAGAGAAGAGGATTAGGCAGCCAACTAGCAAGCAAGACAGACAGACAGATAGCCATGGTCTTTAGGGAGAACAATAGAGCATTACTGCATGAGAAGTTGCAACTTCTTCATTCCATTACTATCTCTGGCTTTGCTTTGTTAAGCATACATACTCCTGTTTGCTCATTGGCAGATAGGGGAGGGGATACAATATGCTTTGGCTTCTTTATCAGTCCAATTGCAATAACCAAGGGTTTTTTGCATTAAATCGGTGATTATCAGGCTTTAGGTAGCTGGGTCACTAGCCACTCATTTCTTTGTTCATAACACTATAGTATCTTTTTATATACCTAATGTCATTTACAGGTTTGGGGCCTAACCAGCATCAAGGTAGGGCTTTGTATAGCAATTTGTCATGGAACAAATTGGAACAGGTTTCTTTTTTTTTTTTTTTTTTTTTAATTTTCAATTTTTTTCTTCTTTGCTCTTTGTTTTATTGTTGTTAGTTTACAATTTTTACAAGTTCACCTGTGGTAAGTTACTTGATATTTCCTTAGTGTCTTCATGGTTGTCTTTTTCTTTTTTTTTCTTAAACCATTTCTTACGGCCCTGCAAATGTTCCACAGGTCAATCACGAAGTTCTTCAGCATTTTCTTTTTGCTGCCATCAAGGCAGTTGGCAAGTATGTGAGTATATTCATTTTTTTTGTTAAGCATACATTTCCTGTCAAAATGATGAAAATCTGACAATCAATGACTGACTAGTCCCCGTGGTAATGCTGAAAGTTGGAAGCCAATCAAGGATTTATTAAGCATCAAATAATGTGCTAAATACATAAATCCTTCAATAGTTAATGTTTACAAATTTAAATTCTCAAGTATTATTATTAAATTAGTTTTTCTTAATTTGCATCTGATGAAACTTTAGACCTGTACTTGAAATACTGTAATCTGCAATTCTGGCATGTCTCAGTGGAAATTTATGCAGCCTGTAGCACTTGCCACCCTTGACTGTTTCCTGCTCATTGTTTTGCTTTCCCCTGATGACTCTGTCTTGGTGTTCGCATTGCATATCATTGGTGATAAAGTTTCAGAATCAAGTGAGTCCACTATCTTCCCTGGAATTCTTAGTTTCTGAGTATCCTATGTTTCTGATCCTTTTAACAGCATAGATGCAGTTGGTGTTCCACGGGTATTTAGCTTCAGCATTGTGTTATCCTGGTGATGATGTGTTTTTCTCTTATCTGGAATAATATCTGTGTTTTGTTTTCAAACACTAATCTTATTAGAGGAATTCAGTTTAGAAAGTGCTTGCTGCATATGTGATAAGCAGCAGATGGTGCTTGTTGTGACACAAAGTTTGAATCTGCAGCTAATATTTTATTTATATTTCCTAGATAAAATAGCTGTGAGGCTGGTGCAAGATTTTTGTGTACGAGGCATGTCTTGGTGGCTTTTAAACCAGTAAAATCTCTACTTTGCAGTTGCTTCTAAAAAAGTATCTCAACTAAAAGTGCCAGTTTTTCTGCCTTATAAGCATGAAAGTTGCTTCTTACATCCTTTCCTACTTGCCTCGCTTGGAAGTCACAGATAGAATTTTTGTATCCTCTGATGGTGAAGGTGATCATGTTTAATATCAAAGTCTTGCAATCTATGTGGCTTTTATTCGATGGGTTATGAATGTTCTTCATTTTAAATTGCAGGTTCATGTGCATCCTCCAACTAGGACATCAATTATTGAGTGTGGTAGCCTTTTTAAGTTTGATGGTTATCCATGTTTAAGTCTCCATTGTTAGGTAAAAGTTTTGCACGACTAAGCTTGGTCAGAATTTTGCACGACTAAGCTTTGTCAGATTATAAAATGGAATTCCACACCTGAGATTTAATTGAACTGCTATTGTTTTGCTTGTGGACATGACTTAACAACTGAAGGCTGTAGATGGGAAATTATAATTCCCTGCAGAACAAATCAATATTTTTTCTGCAGATGACAAGTAAAAACCTAGACAGAAATAGTGTTGCAAGGTGGGCCTGAGAATGCTGGAAGTATATGAGTTGGCGTAATTGAAATGCAAGAGCTAAAATGCTAGTGGGGTAAATTATCATTTAAGTTGTTCTTTTCTTTCTTTCATGTTGTCTTAGTTTTGGAGATGCAACTTCAAGCTTTGAACCAATTCTTGCAAGTGTGATCGTGAATTATTTCAGGAAGAGGATGTGGGAGATGACAAGGATCTCTACATCATTTGGCCAAGGTATTTAATGAGGTTTGTCAAACGAAATTTAGTTTCTTTTCAATTGCTATTTTATTTTGCTTGAGGTGCTGCATTATTATTTTGTTTGGTTATCCCTACTTCTCCTTTCTCCACTTCTCTTCCACAATGGCACTAAATGTACTGATCCAACAAATCAGGTGATTCCTTGGCACTATTTACCTTCCAGTTATATACTGAAGGCCCAAAAATCTCCTCAAAATATTTTTGGCAGATAAATAGGATTTCACTGTGGCTCCTCCTGTAATTTTTTATGCATGCAGTTACATAATGTGTATTTTCTTTTTTTTTTTATGTGGATATTAACACATGCTTAAAGGAAATTGTGCTATTGCGATGGTTTGTCTTCTTTGGATATGAAAATTAGTTTCCTAATTGAATGAGTTGAAAAGAGGAGAACAACAAAATTTTGGTCATGGTTCGTATATTTGATTATATTTTTTTAGTTTTTTTTGGTTCTATTTCATTTTTGCTGTTAGTGTGATAAACCCAATAGTTCACTCACTCAGTCACTCTTATTCTTTCTGTTTCAATTTTATTGTGCAGATAGCAAAACAAAATAATGATTTAGCACCTTAATTATTCTGCATCATCAACTAAAGTAGGTAAGTGACAGCCTTTTCTTATACTGATTCTCAATTTTATTTGAACGATAAAAAAGTCAGAGCAGCCTGCTTCAAAATCTTTCAATTTAGGCCCAACCATCCATTAATTGTTACTATTTGGTTTTTTAAGTTAGACCCATCAGTCTGTTGTGATTCAAGAAGCAGGCTGACTGAATCCAAATTGCAAAGCCTGGCCTGAGTTGCAACCTTGCCTGGCCTGGCTTGATCCAGTTCTTATTAGAAAAGGAAAATGTTACTTTATTTACATATAAATTCCTTCTGCGAACCAAAACTCAACGGCTCTCTTCCTGTTCTGGTTTTCCTTTCTGTGCTCAGTTTAAAAAATAATGGCAGTTTCTTTTTTGTTCAGCTTTCTGTTTTTACTTTTTATAATTTTGCTTCTTTCTTGGTTAATGTTTTCTATTTTTGATTTACCAAGAATCAATCAAGATTCGTTAGTGGAAGAAGGTCTGATTTCTGGTGTCGAGAATTTAAAGAACCATTGATTTCATTTCCTAATAATTTTCTTGGTAATGGTTCTTGTATTTTGTTTTCTTCTTTACCTTTATAACATTTGACTTGTGGGTTAATGCTCTGTTTTAGTACATTTAATTTTATAATTTTTATTTCAGTTTTTCTCTCAATCTTGTTTGCATCTCTCTCTCTCTCTCTCTCCTTGCTTCCTCTGCCATATTTGGCTCGAGGAAGTGGGAGATTTGGGACGGTTGGCTTCTCCTCCCCGAAATCTGAGTCGGTATAATCCAGAGTACATCGAGGATTTGGACAGAATAATGTATAGAGGTTCAGTTGCTTTGCAGATAATGAATAATTTTTGGATTTATGATTCTCTACTCAATTTTTATTGTGGAAAATCAATTTTTATTTTTTCAATTGGTAGTCTCTTGATCCGATAGGCAGAAGGATGTGAACTTCTTTGAGTTGGTGTTACTTCCCACACATGTTTCCACAGAGTGATAAGGTTGGATAGTTTATTTTTCTTGTATTTTATTTCATTAAATGTGAAACATGATGTTCTCGTCCGTCTTTGCTGCACGGACTTAGACTTGGGTCCAATCTTATTCTTTTATGGACTCTAGTCTGCATTTGTTCTTATATATTCTTGGAAAACTCTGTTTCGATCTCACGTATTGTTCCACTGTTTTACTGAAATTTGCTCATTTGAATCTTCTCACTTAGTTTTTTGCAGACAAGGGAGGCATATTACAAGCTTTGGCTTCGCTATCCGGCCAATGGCACAGAGGTAAGGTTTCTCATGTCAAATCTGTACTTGTTCCGCTATTCTTTCTTTGTTCTTTGTTTTTCCAAGTTAAACTAATAATTAATTGCACAGGACCCCTTCTACTTCAGTCCTCTCTTCTAATTTTTTCTCAAGGTTGATTTTCCACGTTGTGTTTGTAATTTTGGTTAGCCTCGGGAGATTATTTTTATTGGCAAAACGGTGGCATTATGGGTTTTGGCTCAAATATTTAGCAAGTTTGTCAGTTTGGATTTCTCTGCAGCTTAAACAGTTTCATAAAATTGGCATTAAGGGCGGAATATTCCATGCCAGAATTGCATGGAGATTGCTTTACATGAATGCAGAATACAATAGATGGGGTGTTATGTTATGCATTCCAGGTATGCCTTCTTTGACTTCATCTGCTACTGTTTCAACTAGCATATAAGTAGCAATCGTGATGTTTCCAATTAGTGTTGGCATACATTCAATAATCGGCAAATTAATCAAACATGAACTATGAATTACAGAAATGTTGTTAGCAATCTTTACATATGTTAGCTGTGGGCCAATTAGCATATAAGTAGCAAAGGCATGCCCTGTACATACATTAGCTCTGGGCCTAAATTACTGAAACTAATGTTATTTTCCAATGATCTACACATTAGTCAAATATGAACTATGCATAACAACAGTAATCCCAGTTTGTTCCTTGAATCTAACAATCTGCAATGTGACAATACATCATTTCTTTGATGACTCACACTTAAGCAGTTGCTATTTCAACAGTAAAAGCTGTGTTGAAGGTTTCTTTGCTGGTATCTCTCTCTGGTTAACCTGTATTATATGTTGCCTTTTCACGTTCAAGTCTTCTGCATTTTTTATAAACTAGGATTGGAAGTTGAACTTCAAGCTTGTTCATGGTCGGTTTTCTTCTTTGGAAGTATGAAATGATGTTAACTTTCCGTTCTTTGCTTTTGCTTTAATATGTCCACTTGATCATTTTGAGCAGCCTTAAAGATACATCTGGTTATTCAACCACACACACACACACACACACACACACACATATATATAATTTATTTGTTTTTTTGACTTCACTATAACTTCAAGACTAAAAGTGGATTGAGGAGGTGCATCCGTTCTTTTTCCAGGTGATACTTTCAGCATTAAGCTTGGGGACTTTATTGCAGATACTCAGCTTACCATTGAAAATTGATCGGGTAATTTTGTAACCTTTCTTTTCTGTTTGTAAATTTAGGTTGATTTGGTCAACTACATTGGTGAGCATTTCTTCTTGAGAATTGGAGGCCTGCACAGTGGTTAGTCTCTTCTAGTAACTAAGTTCATGGTGACAGCATCTATTCTTTCTGTATGCACAGACAAGGTGAAATTGAAGCAGTAGTCATTGCTGCTGGTGTTCGCACATTGTTTAGACACCTTGTGAATATAACAAATCATTTGGGGCATTTCCAGCAAGGTTACAGATAAGTTTGCAAATTCCCTTTGTGAAGGTCGTAGGCAACATTATGCAATATCCACTGTTTTATCTTTTTCTATTATTTGCAAATTTCTATTGTTCCCATCCTTAATCACTTATCTTAATAACATCTTTATAAAATTTTTATGTGAGCATTTTCAATTGGTTATTTTTCTTGGTTATATTTCTATGTGCCCCATAATGGTGCAATCTTTTTGTATCTGCTTTACTAGTATTAACTGCTACTGAAATTTCTTTACATTCTTCATAGCTATGGGGATGATAATAGCCACAATTGTGATGCTCCCAATTCAAGACCGAGAATATCTCCCAGGAATCAACAGTTTACTGGTGGTTATTGGACAAATTCCTATTCAATGCCTACAATAATGTCTGTGACAATAGCAATAGGGTGCCTATCATTTATCAGAGCGCAAGGGTCAGTATGCTGCTGCTGGGTAGCTTTACTAGTATTTCTTTGATTGCTAGCTGTCCATATGATTTATACTTTGACAGTCATTGCAGGGACCTATCACAACAAGAATGACAACAATAGAAGAAGTGGCAATTATGGATCTGCTATGCTGTGACAGTACTGAAACCCTCATTTTGATTAAACTGAATGTTGACAATATTATTGATTTTGGTTGTTAAATGCTGCATTCTGACTTGATTTCTATGTTGTAGATTGCTTTCCTAGCATGACTTCAATCCCAGCTTTTTTAAAGGAGTGGATGCCGATACCATCATTCTGATGGCAGCTAGAGGATCTTTGGTGGACAACCAGGATGCTGTAGATGCAGCTATTGTGGGTACGTTGGCTAAACAAATTAATTAGCTTTCTTGTAAAAACAAGAATTGCGAATTGCCAAAGAAACCATGAAACCTGAGGTTTATAATTACACATTTATTTACTTGTTTTCAGAAGCCCAAAAAAAAAAAGAATTCATGTCCCTTGGAATTTGGTCTTGAAAATAGATTTTGGAAGTATATATTGGACTCTGAGGTATCTTGGCTGTTTCAAAGTGAATTTTCATCTTTGATTGGCCACCTTGGATTATTTGCAAACCATTATTTTTGCTTGTTGATCGCTGAAATGCAGCATGTGATTGGAGATACCTTATGGGCCTCAATATCAGATAACTCAATCTTGTCTCTTGCTAGTCTGTTAAAGCATGATGTACATTTTGAGTAACTGGAAAGGTGCATTTCAAAACTTTGAACGCTAAGATGCATTAGCTCATGTTTTTCCCACATCCTTTAGATTACAGGCATTTGTTCACAGTAGAGGGTCCCTTTAAGGATGAATTTTTTTGCTGCTGGAGGCATTTTTTTTGTTTCAGGTTTTTTCTCTCTGGTCAATATGGGCATATGTGTGGCCTTGTTGGAACATATAAGGACTTGCTTTTGCTCCATGAAAGGTATCTTTGAAGACGATGGAAAGCAAGATATGTACACGTCCTCTCTGCTGGAGAGGTAATATTATAGATTTTCTTTTTGTTTTTTGTTTTTTTTTTCTTTTTTCAGTTTGGGGTAGGGCAAGGATGAGTCCTTGTTCAGCTTTGTTGCAATGTTTCTTATTATTATTGAAGGCCAAAATGTTAACTTTAATCTGTTAAACTATAAAAGCATTAGATTTTGTATTTATAGAATATAGAACTTAACCCACCTAGTGTTGTTTTTTTTTTTTTTTTATTTGGTTTTTTAAAAATCAAGCAAACTTACTTACTTAGTGTGGTACTTTTAATTTTAATTTAAAATGCTTTTAATTGAATCCTTTGATTGGGAGGAAAAGAAATCCTCACGAAGGGGGGAGTTAGCCGTAACGGCTATAAAATTGGCATTAATGATTTAATTTTTAAATAAAGACATGTATGTTTTCTTTCCTTTTCATAGGAGGAAATTATAGTTTTTACTGCAGCAAACTAACTTAGTTTGATGCTAATTATTGTAAATCTTTTTGACATTCCTTTTTTAATGCTTGACATTCAATACGCAAGCATGTTTTATGAGTTGTTTATTTTGGATTAATTGGTATAAGAGACCTGCATGGCACTTCTTAGTAGCAGGTTAAATGAAACACAATCAGATTGAGTTATCTTCACTGAGTCAAAATTGATAATATTCCTTTGTTTTGGAGATTTTCAAACTTGAACTTAGTTTCAATTGTAGGATTGTTGCCGCTGCTTCTTGTTTCTTGTGGAAAAATTATTTTGTATTTCCAATCTCTTGAGCTGACGAACAAAAAGGTGTGAGCTTTGTCAAGATGGTGTACCTCCATGTATGTTTCTACTGAAGTCTTATATTTCACATTCAGTAGAAAAAAAACATGAAATTATGTACAGGTTAGTCTACCTTGTCTAATGGCATCAGAGCTTCCCTCCAGAGGTAAATTTTGGCTCCAGTCCCTTTTTTCCCGCTGAACTTTTATTCTGCATTTGTCATTATATGTTGGTTAGATCCTCTTGGAAGGCTTTGGTTTGATCTCATAGAGTCATATTCTTCTGCCAATTTTGTGGAAATTTGCTCATTTGAATCTTTTTGGCAGGCTCTGGTTGGCTCATTTGTGGATAGGGGAGGGTGTACAATATGCTTCGGCTTCTTTGTTGGACCAATTTCACAAAGCAGAGGTTTTTTGCATTAAATCTGTATTTCCGGACTTTGATTTTCTGGGTCATTGGTCACTCATTCCTTTGTTAATAATACTATAGTATTTTTCTAACTACCTAATGTGCTTTACAGTTTTGGGGGCTAAACAGCATCAAGGTAAGGAACCTTGTAAAGCTATCAGCCATGGGTCACTGAATGCTTGGCACAGGTCCTTTTTTCCGTTCTCTTTCCTTCACCCTCTGTTTTATGTCAATCCATTACTTTCGTGTCCTAAGTGTACAGTTATCACGAGTTCACCTCTGTGGTACATGACTTGATATTTCCTTAGCATCTTAATAGTTTTCTATTTTTTAAACCATTCTTACAACCCACAAAATGTTCTAGATATCGGCCATGGAGATCTTGCGCATTTTCTTTCTGCTAACATCAAGAAAGTTGGCATGTGTACGTGAGCATAGTTATTTGTTTTCTGAAGTGTAACAGGTCCTTGTTTCGGTTTTCTAAGAATATAGTTATTACAAGTTCACCTCTGTGCTACATGACTTGATATTTCCTTAGCATCTTGATAGTTTTCTAATTTTTAAGCCATTCTTACAACCCACAAAATGTTCTAGAGATCAGCCATGGAGTTCTTGAGCATTTTCTTTCTGCTGTCATCAAGAAAGTTGGGCATCCGTATGTGAGCATAGTTATTTGTTTTCTGAAGTGTAAATTTTCTATCAAGGACTATAAAAATCTTGCAACCGGTAAGTTGAATGGCCTGCATTGATAACATGAAAGTTGGAAGTCAATCAAAGATTTGTTCAACCTCATAATGTGCGAACTTTTATCACTTATAGATATTCTTCATCAGGTAATGTTTGCATATTTAATTTCAAGTATTATATTAAACTTACACTTATCAACTACCATGTAATTCTGCCTAATGGACCTCTGATGATTCTCTAGGCCTCTACTGCAATCTGCAATTATGGCATGTCAGTGTGGGTATGTACACTGCCTGCAGCTCTTTAACTTCCTTACCCATTTTCTGCTCTGTGTTTTATTTTATTTTATATTATTTTTTTATGATAACTCTTGTCTAGGTGTTTGCATTGCAAATCATTAGTCCTGAAGGATCAGAATAGAGTGAGTCTACTATCTCCCTTGGAAGACACAGGTTTAGTGCCTCTTTTCAGCTGCTGAGGTGATCATTTTAATATAAAAATCGTCCAATCTATGTGGCTTTTATCTGGTCAATTAATATAAAAATCATTTAGGACCTCTTTTCTTCATTTTATATTGTACATCCATGTGCATCCTCCAACTAGGACACCGAATTATTTAGTGCGTGGCATTTTAAAGTTCGGTAGTTGTCCATGTTGAAAGTTTCCCTTGGTAGGTAAAAAATTTTGCACGACTAAGCTTGGTCAGATTATAAAAGGGAATTTCATCCCTAAGATCTAACTGAAGTGGTGTTCTTTTGCATGTGGACTTGACTTAAGAGCTGAAGGCTGTAAAAGGAAAGGATAATTCCTTGGGATTTCTAACATTTTGCCACTGAAGGCTGTAGAACAGCAAGGATAAATTGTTGCACGACCAATCAATCTTTTCTCTGCAGACAATAATAGGTATGAAATGCCAATATCCTTTGTTTCTAACACAACCTTCAACATGCATGGCAAATGTCTTCAATAACATATCTTTCATGCAGACTGTTTTCCGTCAAAGTGTTTACATCAGCCTGCACCCATCATCTTTCAGAGCTTCCACTTTTATTTTTTCTTTTTTGCTTTTCTATTGTAGTTTGATTCAGTTGGTTACTTTTGCAAGTGAGCTTTTTGGAGCAATCACATTTATTGAAAGTTTTGCGCAGGTATGCTCCTATGGTTATAGGCTACCCATTATTTCTGCTTGAGGCTTTTCTTCAAAGCATTGTGTCTCAAAAGTTTTTATTCTTTTGTTAACTGATGTTCTATAAAAAATTTTTCTCTTTGATTTGTGATTTATAGGAAAATCCAATTTTATAACTGACGTGAAACACCTTTTCCCCTCTCAACATCTCATTTGAGTGCAGGGGGATTATTGGGGTCTGTCAACTTAAGGTGACAACCTTTGCTTTGGCATTGTTGTTTATCGTCATGGCATATCATACTGGGAAACGTTCTTGAGTAGGAGTATCCAACTAAAGCTAATCTGTACCGTTAAGCTCAAAATCAGCACTCTTTCAATATGCTTCCATGAGCTTATCTTTTGCTTACATAGTTCTCCTGCAGTGATGATGACTTGTTCAAAAGCAAAATGGGGTCCTGGATGTGGAAAGTGGGTGGCCCTTCTCTTAAAGGTACTCTAATACAATTATTTTATAAATGTATAGTGTGAAAAGAAAATGTCTGATTTTTTGTTAAACAAGTAAAAACCTGTATGGGAATATTGGTGGAAGGCTGTCCTGTGAATGCTTGAAGTGTACCAGTTGATGTAATTGAAATTCAAGAGCAAAAATGCTGGCTGGGTTGGGTGGTTGGTTATCATTTTAGTTATTCTTAATTTTTTGAATTGATGTCTTAGTTTCCGAGATGATAACTTTAATTGATGAACCAATTTTTGCAAGAGTGTGATGCGAAGAAATTCAGGAAGTGGAAATAAAATCTGATAAGGATCTCAACATCGTTTGGCTTGGCATAACCACATGACAGAATGAAGGCAATGGCAATGGCAAAGGCATTTCATGAGGTATGTTGAACGAAATTTAATTTCTTCTAATTTTCTGTTTTATCTTTTCTAACTGCTGCATTATTATTTTGTTTTGTTATATGTACTTTTGCTTTCTCCACTTTGCCGCAATGGCGCTAACCTAGCTTCCCTCCTTGTGAATTCAAGAACCAAGAATATTTAAGATGGTTAAGTGTCTGATCCAACAAATGGGGTGATTGCTTGACACTAGTTTGACCTTCCAGTTATATATTGAAGGCCTACAAATCTCCTGAATATGTTTTTCATAGATAATTTTACCAAGTCATCTTGCTGAATTTGTTTTCAAGCTCTTTCTATGACAATGGGCAGTTTTCAATATAGCATCCTTTGTGCCCTTTTTTGGAATTTGAGGTTTGTTTGGGGTTTGTTACATCTTGCTTCTTGTTTGCTCACACCCATTACATTTTTTTTTTCTATTTTATGTCAGTTTTTCTCTCAAAAATCTTGTTTGCAACTCTCTCTCTTGCCCTCCTTCCTTTGCCATAATTAGCTCTTTTACACCAAGAATCACCAATTGAGGAAGTGGGAGATTTGGCAGGGGTGGTTTTTCTTTCTTGAATGAAATCTGTGTCTGTATAATCCAGAATACATTGAAGATTTGGAAGGAATGATGTATAGGGGTTCAGTTACCTTGCAGAAAATGAATAATTTTTGGATCTAGGATTCCCTGCTCCTTGTTTATTGTGGAGATGTGAACTTTTTTGAACTGGTGTTACTTCCCACTCTTGTTTCCACAGAGTGGTGACTGGAGAGGTTGGATAGTTTCTTTTTCTTGTATTTCATTTCAGCAATACAAATATGAAACATTATGTGCTTGTTTGACCTTGCCCCACAAAGTTAGGGATTCCCCCTGGAGTTAAATTTTTTGGTCCAATCATCTTGTATTACAGATGCTAGTCTGCATTTGTTCTTACATATTATTAGAAGACTTTGTTTTGATCGCGCATGTTATTCCACTGCTTTTACTGAAAGTTGCTTATTTGGATCTTCTCACTTAGTTTTTTGCAGACAAGAGAGACCATATTCAGCGGCTTCTTTATCAGACCAATGGCATGAAGCTAATTCTTATATTAAATCTTTACTAACTTTTCTCACCATTTGCAGGCTTTTGTGCTTAACTTGTGTCAATGCATGGAACCTTATAGAGCAATTGGGCACTGAAACACATTGGACCTGTTCTTTTTCAGCTATTCTTTCTTTCTTCTTTGTTATTTCAAGTTGACCCATTAATTAATTGGACAGGACAACTTCTACTTCAGTCCTCTCCATTAATTTTTTCTCAAGGTTAATTTTCCACTTTGTGGCTCTAATTTGTGTTAGCCTTGCGAGATTGATTTTTAATGGTAAATTGGTTGCATTATGGGTTTTGGCTGAAATATTTAGCAAGTTTCTCGGCTTGGACATCTCAGCAGCTTAAACAGCTTTCTACACTTAGCATAAAGGGCAGTATATTCCATGCCAGATCTACATGGAGATTGCTTTACATGAATGTGGAATACAATAGAGGGTGTTGACATGTTTTGCTTTCCAGGTATGCTTTCTTTGACTTCGTCTGCTGCTGTTTCTGCTAGCATATAAGTAGCAATTTTGATGTTCCCAATTAGTGTTGGCACAAATTCAATAATCTGCAAATTAGTCAAAATAAACTGTGAATTACAGTAATGTTATTTGCAATCTGTACATATGTTAGCTCTCGGCCAATTAGTATATTAGTAGCAAAGGCATGTCCTTTATATACATTAGCACTGAGCCTAAATTACTAAAGCTAATGTTATTTGCCAATAACCTACACATTAGTCAAATATGAACTATAAATAACAGTAATAATCCAAGTTTGTTCCTTGAATCCAATTATCACGATGTGACAAGACATCAATTCTTTGATGACTCACATTTGCTACTTGCTACTTCATCGATAAAAGCTTTTTGTTGAAGGTTTCAGTGCTAGCATCTCTCTGTCTCTCTCTCTCTGTTACATGCACACACACACACAAAGCCTCTCTGGGTAACCTGTATTAAATGTTCCCGAGGTGTCTAAAAGCTTTTATTGACATTGGCTATTTTATTTTCTGGTGTATACAACTAAACTGCTACATGCTTTTAATGTAGAAAGCTGAGGTCATCATTGTGTATAACTAATTTGGTATATTGACAGGATGATGACTTCGTAAATGTATGGAGTTGGAGAAAATGCAGTGGTATTCTCTCAAACGTGTTTGGAGATGAGATTCTTCAAACATTAATTCCTGTAGTTCAGGCAACAGTTTCATTTGGTCTCATATGCTCTGGTTTCTTTTTCAAAGATATTTTCTCCCATTTCATAAGTTGTGCATCAGTGGAATATCAAGAGGCTGCTTCCTTTGCTTTTGCAACACTTGAAGAGGTCACTGCAAGAATTGCTTTTCAAAGTTTTCCAAAATTTTTTCTGGTTCCATGCATTTCAAAGAATTTCATGATTTATGTCTTTGTGCAGGATGCTGCTGAAGAGTTGACACCATGCTTGGAAATTATTTTTCTGTACCTCCTTTGTGCTTTTGGGAAATATCAGGTTCTCTGTCTATTGCATATTCTAACACTTTCAATTTTAAAATTATGGAAGTGTAGGGGTGGTTGAAATTCTGGTAAGCTTGTAAATGACAGTAATATTGTACCTTCTGTGCCCATATGATTTGACCCAGAGACGGAATCTCATAATAGTGTATGATGCCATCTGAAACCTTATAGATGCAGTTGGAGCAGAACTAAATCAGGTACCAGTATCATGTACTAACGCCTTCCCACCTATACTTTTTCTCTCTTTTGTTACTAGGAATTGATAAATAATGGTAGAAATCATTCCAGAAGTTTAATTTTAACTTCATTGGCTACCTTGCTGATTTACAGCCCCCTTATCTTAAAATTTTGATGCCACCATTGATAGCAAAGTGGCAGCAGCTCTAAGATTCAGGCAAAGTTCTCTTTCCTATGTTAGAGTGCTTTACATCCATAGCACAAGTATGAAATGTTGTTTACTTTTTCCTTGCTATATAATTTTTGTCTTCACATATGATCACAATTTGATCGAAAGGAATTTCAATTGGTCACTAATGATATGGATATACAAAAGGAGACATTGATATGATAATAGTTGGGTTGTGTTACTGAGATTTCTAATCTTCATGCTAATCAATTTTCAAGAAAGCACTTTCTTATGCTTTAAGTCTTTGAAATGAGAATAGTTCCATAGGTGGAAAATCAGTTTCTAAATAACATCTTCGAAAATGCCATGCAAAACCGTACAACATGATGTGAACATGCACACCAAATTTATGGACGGGCATTAGGATTATGGGTGGCTTGGTAAATCACACACATGGGCCGCTGCATTTTTGAAAAAAGATCTAGTGAGTTATATTGTACTTGGCATTTGACACTTGGCTAGTAGTAATGCATGCACGTGATGAGATTAGTGTAGATCAGTTAATTGGAAGCCAAGATATGACGTGGTTTGTAGATCAGACCGCAAATACAGGTAGTCAGGATATGGAAGTATAGTTTCCATATGTAATTGGAGATTTTTTTTTTCCTCAAAATCCTTATCACGTTTATCACGTACAAGGGCTTGAATTTATTGCTTCATGTTATAGTGTGCCATTACCTCATGCATTTCGGTGTTTGTGGTGCAACTGTAATAAATATCTGTTAGAGTTGCCGTGAAGTGAAACAATTATGTGCTTTATTTTTTATCATCCATTAGGTGCAGGATTCCCTCAATTTGCTGAACCTGTACTCCAGAGGTGCATCAATATCATTTGGAGCGAACAGCTGGAAAAGGTTTGGGATTTTGATGTGCAGTTGTATGATTCAGCCCTGAGGGTTTGTGTTTATAGTAACTTATTCCTGCTTTGTTGTTGTCTGTTTCTTCCAAAAAAGTTCATTTTTTGACCTGCACAGTGTAGTGACATATGTGTTAATACATTGCTAGTTTCAATTTTTCATTAGAATCCAACTATTTGTTTCTTTTAAACCATTCCATTTGAGCAACATAAATTGTTAATGTGCAATATACATGTCTCATGATCAAAGATCTCTTGCCATTATCATCTTTGTTTGTGGGATGCAATTTGCTGTGTTGCAAACATGGTGCAGTATCAGGTTCAGTTGTGACTTGGGTTTTTTACAATGTCCAGTTCTCATCTTCCAAATAGAAGTTGTGTGCATTTTTTGCTAGCTATTGATTAATATCGAATTTGTACAATGGAATTCTCTTGTTGCCAGTCTATCTTGCATCAGCTAGAATTCCATATGATAGAGAGTTCATTATTTGCTGTCTTGATTTTCTCTCTGGACTCGCAGAGGGCCTTGGTAGTGGGATAGAAAGTTTGGTACTACTCATATGGTCATAATTCCTTTCTTTTGCTTCTACCATGAACTTGTGTATTTTACTTCCATCTGGAAGACATAGGTTGAGCATTTTTAGTTGCCTATATGATATTCTTGGTTAGTGCAAAAGAAGATTGTCTTAAATGTATATGGGTTTATTCTTTCTGCCCTTTTTCTGCCTAGCTTTTTAATTTATTGTAACAGCTCTCAGCTTGAAAAGTAGTTTGTTCAGTTTATTTTACAAATTCACCCACCCAATCTGTGTATTAGTGGTGATTGATTCCGTGCATTCACAATAATCACTAGATGATAGGGGTTAGCATTATGTACTATATTTAATGCCGATGTTTTACAAGCGATGTAATTCACTTCTGGTATATTCGACTTTAATGGTGGCTTTCATCTGCGGGTTCCACAAAGCAGTTTGAGGGACTTGCTTCTGCAATGCTGCATGGATAATGCTTCAGGTATCCGGCCCAGTACCTTTGCACTAGTTGGGGTCCTTGCATCGTAAGTTGAATGCACATCTGGCTAAGGTAAGCCCCTAGATATTGTGATTATAGGGCTCTGAACCATCTTATGCCCCCACCCCCCCCCCCCCCCCCCTCTAAGGTTCATCTAGTTAGTGTTGAGCTAGAGTGAGTTGCCAGTGCTGGCTGGAAGCTCAGTTGTGTCCGTTTATGTTGTTTTTATTTTTATATTTAGTAAATAACATGGATCCATCAATGAGAGGATGCGTGATGACATCAAGAATGAGGATGCCTTGCGAGCAAATTTATTATTGGGCTATTTGGGCCTTGAGTAAACCAATCCAATATGACTAAAATGGCCCAACATTCCATTTTAAAAAACAGAAAGAAAAAAAGCATGGCTTGTTCGTGAGGTCCTTTTTCTGAAGCCCTTGGCGAAGCCCAGGTCCGTTCTTCTTCTTCCTCTTTTTTTTTTTTTAGCTAATTTACCAGGGTTGAGGTCCATGTTTTATTTTTTTCCCTCTCCTTCTCCAACAGTACGCTCTCTTTACTATCTCTCTCTCTCTTTTTTTTTGGTTGTGCTGCTTTTCTTGCTTCGAATCCCTAACCTATCTTTTCTTGCTTCACCAATTTTCACCATATATGTCTCTTGCTTTCAGTACAAGCCGCTGTCCCAACTCTTAAGATCGCGAATTATTCAACTTTTTAGATGATTACTAACCTGTAATGTTATTTATGATTAAGCACATGAACAAATAACACTCTCTCAAGAAAGTATTTTAACACAATTTAATTAACACAATTCAAGATCGCCTGGTTCACACACACACACACACACACATATCCCGACTTCAAAGACCCCAACTACAACACTGCCAAAGAAAAATTATAATTAACCACAAGATTTTACGTGATTAAGTCAATAGGTAGCCATTCTTTCTATACCTTAGAGTTTCCTTTTTATAGATGGTACTAACACGCTTATATTATCTGCATATTCTTAAACAAATTATAACCAAAATGCACTTTCATAAGTATGAAAACGCTCAGAAACATGGAATAGCAGAAACAAGCAACTGACTTAAAGTAGTCCAACTCACCGTTTTTGTTCAGCACAGAAGTTGCAAACAAGCAGCAACCTCAGCGAACCATTTTCTTTTAAGGTTTTGGTCCGGGGAAGGGAAAAAAAAAAAGGAGATACAGAATAAGATGGCGACGGAGGTGGTGAAATCAGAGATGGTGCTGCCGGTACACATGGCCTTCAAGAGGACAGATGTACGACAAGTACCCAAAAGGTCGATTGAGACCTTGCCATTGGAATCACCTCAAACAGATCCTACAGGCAGAGAATTTCCATGACTACCCTCCCCACGATCCTAACTGTAAGAATTTATTCCATCCTCCTCTTGCTTATATTAACGAACTTCAGAACATAATAGATATTTGAATGAATCCGCTTAATTTGTTCTCTTGCTCTTAAATCTGCATCCTCAAATTGTTATCTTTATTCAATTTTGTGTGTATGCATTCGAGTTGACATGTTTTCGATAGAAAATGGTTAATCAGCAATAGCTGTTATTCTTTTGAATTATTGGTACTCTTCTAGATGTTCACATTGAGTCGCCACCCTCTATCCATCCTTGTAGGAGATTATGCGACATAACGGGATTTGAGGTGTGTTTCTCTTTTTGAAGTTCAATTCGTGTGTATCTATCCAATAAGATGGAACAAATTGCAACGTCTAACAGTTTGGAGAAACTTTTAAAGGTAAATTGTATGTTGATCTTGATGATTTTTGCTTGTACAATAGGAGTCCTCCATTGAAATGCATTTCAAAAATTTTAACACAGTTTTTAAGGGTTGGCTTTCTTCCTTTCTGAGCTGTTTGTTTATTCATCCCTTCTTCATGATGACTGCTTTTATGCAAAGACAGGCTTGCTTGAAAGATATTACCTGTAATGTCAAATATAGTTAATGATCTTCTTTTTTGGCCTCCCTCGGACCAACCCCACTCCCCCGGCGGAAAAGAAGGATTCACTTAGGTTGCTGTTTGTTTGAAACTGGTGTGCTGTTATACAAAAGCAGTTGGTTCAACTTCAGCAGTCGGTTGCTTGTTCTTTGCTATTCCACGTTTTTAAACAGTTTCATACTTGTGAAACAGCATTTCAGTATTATGGCTATAAAATTGAATTTCTAGACATTAAAGAGGTTGAACGGAGATATTATTCATAAGGTAATTACATAGTAGGTCTAGTGCAAAATTGTTAAAATTGAGATTCTACTCTAAGAGCAATTTAAGATGTTAATGATTAGGTAGTATCATTGTAAAATTCTATTATAAATGAAGAAAATATAAAAATTAACTAACACTAACTGATACAAGTCACAAGTAAATAGTTTGTGCATATTAATTCAATAATAAATTAATGGGTCACAATAAATTATAATTAACTTTTTTCTTGTGTAAGAGGAGCTCTTTATAATCGTTAGAATAATTTTTATGAATTAGAGTTTTTCTTTGAATTTAGTTACTTTGTTAATGAGCTTAAAGGAAAACAACAGAGTTTTGGTAATAATCGAGTATATTTGATTTTCTTTTTTAGTGTTTTTTTTTTGGTGGTTTTATTTCACCTTACAGTACATTACCTACCAATCTTTACTGCATTGGCTGGGATACATGTGGCGCGGGCTGTTTTTTTTTTTTTTTTTTCGTTAAGAGGTCTATCAAGTTATAAATTATACAATACGAGCTTTTTTGAGAGCATAAACAAAGAAAAAAGAAAGTTTTTTTCAAATAAAAGAAAAAGAAAATTTTCTGCAAAATTTTATAAGCTGTAAATAAGAAAAAGGAAAACCACAAAAAAATAGGTTAAGCGCAAACGGTGCGTTTGACCCTAGATAACAGGAACTTCTTCACAATTAATTTGCTCTAAATAAGAATGAAGTGAAGTGTTTCTACTTACATTGGGAGAGAAGACCAAAAAAAAGGGGAATGAGAGGAAAGCAGAGGAAAAAGTATAAATACTTATATTTAAAAAAATATTTTTGCGATAGAGAAAAGTAGGGGAAAAGAAGGTTAATTTTCTTTTTTGATCCATCAAAACCATTCATTTGAAAATTAGGGGATTTGGGAGGATTCTCTTATATTTTTGTTAAAAGACTATATTATTCATATTATATATTAATAACTATAATTTTATTTAAAACAAAAAAATTCTACATTTTTAAAATTTTATTAAATTTTTTTAAAAAAATCATATAAATATTATAAAATTATTAAACTAAAATTATAAGAGTATTTTTTATATAATATATAATATTTTTTTCTGTGGAGAGTAAAATTGAAATTGTTATATATATTATTTTTCTCTCCATCACTTTTCATTTTTTCCCAAACAAAAACTTTTTAATTTTTCTCCATCTCATCATTTCTTCCCAAAAACACAAGAGAAGATGAAAAAATTTTTTCTTTTCGAACAATCTTCTACTCTACTTTCTTCTCTTATAGGATTTTATCCAAATACTAACACTAGTTGTGGTCTTAGAAAAAAAAATATTTTTTTAATTTTTTATTACTTGTTTTTTCTTTTCTAATGGAATAAGAATGTTACAAACTAAAAGATTGTTCTTTTACTAGCGGTAACAAGACTCGCAAATAGGAAGATATACAAACCGATAAAGAGTAATAATCAATTTTTAAAATTTTTTATTACTCGAATCTTTTTTCCAATTGAATTTAATAATAAATTTCTTTTTCTAATCTAAGAGGCTTTTTTACCATTTAGCCCCTAATAATAAAAGCAAAGTACATTTGTGGAATAGGGGTAACAATGGAAGCAGAAAGATTAGCGTTAACTTTAAGCTCAACCGACCTACAGGGGTAACAATGGAAACAAAAAGATTAATAATCTTTATAAATCCTGCCGGGGTACGAGTTTCCGCCCGCTCCTTCCCAACGTTCCAAATTTTCTACCCTCTCTCTGTGTTCGTTTTCCTTCTTCTTCTGTCGGCCTACAACGTTCGAATTTCCCCCTTAGATTTGATTTCTCCTTTCATGCCCAGAGAGATCTCGGAGGTCTCTCAAGTGAAGGAACGGTTCTGTTTCTTTCTTTTCTTTTTTTTTTCTTGATTTCTTTTATCGATCTGCTTTTGAGGTTTCTTTATTACTCTTATTGACTGTTCTTAGTTTTCTTCTTAGGCAATCTTGTTGGCCGCTATTGTTTAGCGACATCAATCTTGTGGGCCGTTCGAATTTCCCCCGTAGATTTGATTTCTTGTTTGAAGCCCTGATCTTGAAGGTCTCAAGAAAAAGCTTTCTTTTCTTGGGATTTCTTTTGTCGATTTGCTTTTTAGATCTATCACTCTTATTGGCTGTTCTTGGCCAGCAGTTTGTTGGTTGTGCTTGTTTCATTGATTGCCGGTCTTGTTTGTTGTTCTTGTTATGAAATCTTGTTGGCTGATATTTCTTAGAGATAGGTATCATTATTATGGCTGCGCTTGCTTAGTAATCTTGAATTAGTTTTTTTCTTGCTTGACATTGTGTGAGTTCTGTAATCTTTATTCAGTTTCGATCAAACTTGTTTATTGGGTCTGTTTTTGGATGAATCACTCTAATCCCTTTTTCTAATTCAGATAAAAGGTTTTTCAGGGTTAGTGCTGTCATCCACAAGATTTTACTTGTATTTTTTCACAACATGTGAGTAACTAACGAAAATTGATGCAACAAAACAGGGCATGGCATTAAAATTAAGGACAGATACATGGCAAGATGAGAATTATGCTCTGCTTGTTGCATCCCTGTTTGTTAAAATCTTGGTGTTAGCAGCACTATCCTTATATCTTTAATTGTTTCCCATTTGACGCAAAGTTTTAGCTGTTTTATTTTGTTTTTCTATGGGGTTGTATTTTTCAGTTTGATCTCATAAGAACTAGTGCTAGGTTGTCAAGATTTTTACAATATCTTTTCTTTACTGAATGATACAAGGTATGAAAACTGATGCAACCTATGGGCATCAAATCGAGGACAGATACTTGTTGGAACCCAATTGCATCTTGGTTATTGCATCATTTAGTGGGAAGATGTTTGTTAAATGTCTTGGTGGCATTAGCATTGTTCTTACGTGTTTTGAATCAACTTCTTTTAGCTGCTGTTTTTTATTGTCCTTCTCTTTAACATCAGTGGTGCTAGCATCTTAAAATATCTTGACTCCATTAGATGATGCAAAAAAAAAAAAAAAGCCAAAATGGATCGTCTTTTCAAAAAAAAGTGCATTTGTGTTATCAAGATTTTCCCAATATCTTGACTGAATGATGTGGAGAATAAAAACTGATGCAGGTAGCCCCAAATTAAATAAAGAACAGATATGTCACAATTGTCTCCATCATTTAGTAGAGTTATTAAGGAAAGTCTTGGTGTCAGTAGTAGTTGCATTATTCTTACCTGTTTTCTTTTTTTTTCCCCTTCCAGTGAAAATTCCTTTACATGAACTTCTTACCTTTTAATGACAAGTGTAATGGTTGTCAAGACATTTTACTGTATCTTTACTATACTGAATTGTGTGGAGAATAAAAACTGATACAATCAATAGAGAAGTAAAGTAAGGACAGATAGGTTACCCTTTGGTTGCTGCATCATTTAGTAGTAATTTATTCATGTTAGGATTATTCTTGGTTTCCTTGTGGTTGCTGCATGCCTGTCCCTCAGCATTGATAATATCATTCTTACCCCTTTTTGTGCAAAATTTTTTCAACCTTTTTTTTCCTTTGAGTTTCTGTTTTGCAATAAATTTTTCATTCAATGATTTTTAAGGACTAGTGCTAGCATCATCAAGACTTAGATTTAAGAGGGAATAAAAAGTGATGTGACAAACAGAGCATTAAATCAAGGACAGATACGTGAAAGGATCACAATTATGCTCTGGTTGTTGCAATCCCTGCTTGTCAAAGTCTTGGTACAACAGCACTATCCGTATCTCTTACTTTTTTTTTTTCCTCTCTTTTGATACAAATTTTATCTATTTTGTTTTTCTATGGATGATTGTGTTTTCAAGTTATGTGTCCACAGTTTGATTTCCTAAGAATAGTGCTGGCTTTTGTCAAGACTTTTACAATATTTTTTTTCCATATTAAATGATGTAAGAATGAAATCTGACGCAACCAATGGGGCACTAGATCAAGGACAGGTACATATTGGACTGCAATTGCACCATGGTTGGTCACTGCATCATTTAGTGGGAACCTTTTTTTGTTAAAGTCTTGATAGCATCAGCATCATTCTTTGCTGTTTCGATGCAAATTTTGGTTAGCTGTTATTTTTTTTTTTTTTGCGGACTTCTCTGCTATGGTCATACAATATCTTTACTCTATTGATTGATGCAAAATCTTTCTTTTGCAGAAAAAACTAAAATAATTGCCATTGCAACCACAGGGCATTAGGCCAGGCACATATACAACTTGGTAGAAGCATGCAACACTATTTTGACCTGCCTTTGTTTTTTCCTGTTGGTGCCACATTCTCATCTGTGTTTTCTTTGCTTTAATGCTTCTAATTCCGATAATGATCTTGAATAACTGGTGCACTATTAAGAATTTTCTGATCTCTTAATGAGGTGTTGAATAAAAACTGATGCAGCCAATCGTGCAGGCATCTAATTCTAAGTGCTGCATAAGTGGGGTTATCCAACAAATGGGGTGATTGCTTGGCACTAATTTTAACTTCCATTTATATATTAAAGGCCCAAAAATCTCCTGAAAATGTTTTTGGCAGCAACGGACAGTTTTCTGGCCAAATCTGCCACTGCCAGGTCACAGTAATTCGGAAAAGAAATAGACAGCAAGGAATTCATTCTGGCCCCTATGTAAGTTTTTGTGCATGCGTCCATGAAATTTATGCAGGGTCAAAGGAAAGAGTGCTGTTCTTCTTTGGATTTGAAAATTAGTTTCTTGGTGAATGAGTTGAAAAAAGAAGAGAGTTGTGGTTATGGTCCGTATATTTGATATCTTTCTTATTTTAGTTTTTTTTTTTTTTCTTATTTCTAATATGTTGTGAGTGTGATAAACACTGATTTACTCTTGTTCTTTCTGTTTCCGGTTTATCTTGTAAAACTACAACCATGGTGGCATGGTTTGTGCTGTCCGGATCAGTTCAGGCACATCATTTCACATCATCAACTATGTTAAAGTAAGTCTCAGCCTTTCTTAATTAAAAAGTCGGGGTAGCCCCCTCCAAAATCTTTAAATTTAGGCTCAATTATCCATCAATTGTTACAATCGGGCCGTATAAGTGTTAGACCCCACAGTCCATTTTCATTCAATCACTTGATCCAAAATGCTAAGAGGCTGGCTTAAGCTTGAAGTTTTTTTCCGTTTTTTTTTCCTGAGGCCGTGGAAGCCAGGCTGTCCTTGAGGTTATATATTAATCAAAGATGGGAATTCATATCAATCAAACAATAATAGACAAAGAAAAAGGGCAGCTATATGTAATTCCACCAATCCTTATTAGAAAAGAAAAGTGTCACTTTTATGTTACTTTTATATATAAATTGCTTCTGTGAATTAAAACCCCAATGGCTCTTCCTGTTTGGTTTTCCATTCTGTGCTCAGTTTCAAAGATAACAGTGCAGAGGTAAAGGCAGAGAGAGCAAGAGTTTCTAGGCTGGTTCTTCAGTTCTTCGAAGACGCAGAGCCAGAGCCACGATGATACTGATTTTGATGATTTATACTTGTAATGCATTTTCTTTTTTATTACCTTTTGTTTTTTTTTAATTATATATTTTTGCTTCTTTCTTGGTTAATTTTTCCTACTTTTGATTCCGAGAATCGATCAATATTCAACGATCTTGGGAGTTTAGCAAAAAAGACGATCTGCCTTCGGTCTGGAGGAATCAAAGAACTGTTGAATTTGGTTTAATTTTTTGGCAATGAGTACTGTGTTTGGTATACTTCTTTACTTTTCCTTTTGGTTCCCTCTTTTTTACAGCATAACATTTGACTTGTGGGTTAGTGCTCTGTTTTAGCAGCTTTTGTGTATTGGCTCACACCACAGCCCCATTTGTGCATTTCAAATCCAAAGGGAGCGGAGAGAGGAGGAGCTGTAGATCCTTATACCTAACACTTCTTTAAAATGAAACGTTGGTAAGTCTGTTTTAGTGGTTTTTAAAAAAAAAAAAAAATACTTTGTGGAATTTCTTTGTGTGATTCTTTTACCCCCAGTACTTGATTTCTTGGCTATCAACATTCTTTTAATTGCTCCATGGTAAAGAAATTTGAATTTGAGCTTGTCTGTTTGTTGAATTTTTTTTCACTAGTTTTTCAACTTAGTGCTTCTTTCATTTTGCACCCTTTGTACCTTTTTCTTGAAATTGGAGGTTTGTTTGCTCTTGCATCTTGTTTGATCACACCAACTACTTTCTTTATTCTTTTTTTTTTTTTTTTTGCTATTTTATGTCATTTTTCTCAATCTTGTTTGCAACTCTCTCTCTCTCTCCCCCCCTCTGCCATATTTAGATCTTTGACACCAAGAATCACAAATTGAGGAAGTGGGAGATTTGGGAGGGTGGCTTTTCTTTCTTGCAGTCTGTAATTCATGGAGGATTTGGAAGGAATAATGTATAGAGGTGCAGTTGCTTTGCAGAAAATGGATAATTTTTGGATTTAGAATTCTCTGCTCCTTGTTTATTGTGGAAAATTATTTACTTATTTTTTTCCGATTTCTAGTCTCTTGAGCAGATCGGTAGCAGTATGTGAACCTTTTCGAGTTGGATAGTTCATTTTTATTATATTTCATTTCATTAATACAAATAAGAAACATTATGTTCTTGTCCGGCCTTGCTCCACGGAGTTAGAGCTTCCCCCTGGAGGTAAATTTTGGGTCTAATCATCTTCTATTACTGACTCTAGTCTGCAATTGTTCTCACATATTCTTGGAGACTACGTTTTGATCTCACATATTATTCCACTGTTTTTACTGAAATTTGCCACTTAGAATCTTCTCAATTCTTCTCACTTGGTCTATTGCAGATAAGGGAGACCACATTATTAGCATTAGCTTTGCTATCAGACCAATTGCATGAAGCTAAGATTTCTCACATCAAATCTTTACTCACTTTTGTTCACCATTTGCAGGGTCTGGGGCTACCCAATGTCGATGTACGGAACCTTATAGAGCAATAGGGCACTGAAACACATTGGAACGGGTGTTTTTCAGTTTGTCTGTCTTTGTTCCTTTGTTTTTTCTAGTTCTTTGTTTTTTCTTTGTTACTTTGTTTGTCACATTGGAACAGTGTCTGGGGCTACCCAATCCATGCAACTACGTAACGTGTTGTACTTTTATTATTTAGAATTTGCAGAAATTAGTGCGGGGTCAAAGAAAAGGGTGTTGTTCTTCTTTGGATTTTAAAAATAGTTTCTTGGTGGATGAGTTGAACAAAGTACAATAGAATTTTGGTAACAGTTTTTTATTTTCTTTTTTATTTTAGTTTTTTTTTTCCTTATTCCTAATATGTTGTTGTGTGTGATAATCCCAATAGTTCACTGATTCACTCTTGTTCTTTGTGTTTCCGGTTCATCTTGAACAACTACAAACATGGTGGCATGGTTGTCGGTGCTGTCCGGATCAGTTCAGGCCAATAATTGTTCGACATCGTCAACTATGATAAACTGATAAAGTAAGTCCTAGCATTTTCTTTTCTTTGCTTTTTTTTAATATAAATGGAAGGCAGATACGCCTTATTACAAGATTACTGGCACCCTAGGACCAATGAACCCTGATCATGTCCTGTTGAAAAAGTCAGGCCAGCCGCCTTCGAGTTTTTTTAAAAGGCCCAATTAATTGTTAGACCCCACAGTCCATTTTCATTCAATCACTTGATCCAAAATGCTAAGTTGAGGGGTTTTTTTTCACCTCTGAGGCCGTGGATGCCAAGTTGTCCTTGTGTTTTCCGTAAAATGCGTGAAAATGAAGTTGAGGTGATATGTAGATTCACAGATGGGAGGAATTCATGTCAATCAAACCATAAATTTTTACAGTAGGACGTGTAGATTGAACCGGTGAATGGTTCTACAGAATTTTTTAGTTTTTTAAGAAGATAGTCGAAAAAATATCGAGAGATTAAGTCGTAATTTGATTTAAACTGCTAATAGCTGCAATAACATTGCCCTGCAAACTAAAGATACTTATTTTTTGATGGGTTTACTTGGTAGGAGCTTGCTTCTTCAAGTGGAGGATTTCCTTCAGTTATTTTTTCTCCAATATCCCACTAAATTAGCAATGCTTTCCTTGTGCATTATGCCAAGTAAATAATAGAAGCTCTCCACTATGACCACTAGAACTTTGTCTTGTACAGTAGGACGTGTTCACTGATTACTCACCAAATAAACTGTGCTTAAGCTAATATGGAAAGGGCACAGTTTAAGCAACCAAGATTTTTTTTCCCCAGAGAGTATCCTGATAGTAACAAACTTGTAATTTTTAGTAACAATAGTCATATTTTACATAATAAGAAAATGAAGTAATAAAATTTTTGTTACTTAAAATTTAAAACTTGTTACTTAAAATTGAAGGATTGTTACTATGGAGACACTTTTTGAGCTAAAAAATCATCCGGCAGCCAACTTTTTTCCATATGGTTAAAGGGAAATTAAAAGAGCCCAAGCTTTCCAATATGAGAGTTGGTGACTTGGTGGGTTTGCTGATATGATGTTCTAACCCCCAGTAACAGTTGTTTTGTTGGATTTCCGGTGGTTTGGATTAAGACCATAGAGGGTTATGGAGACCGTATAATGTGATGGATCGTTACAAATATGAGAGGAATGAAAGTTATTCTTAATACTTAAAATAAATTAAATAATATGAGAAATAACATTGCAAAAAAATCTAATTCTAAACATTGAGGTGTGTTGCGACTTAAATTCTCAACTTTTAGGGTTGTTGCCATTCAAGAAATTTGAAATTAGTTAAAAATAATTATTTTTCATTTTGTTGGGTACATAATAAATTTTTTCTTTTCACGATATGTGTTATGACTTCTCGCTTCATTTAAGTTGTACCATAATATCGAATCACGAACAAAGGAAGGCATGAAGTCTGAAAACATAAAATATTAAATTTCAAAATATTACTTCTCAAATGTAATGTCTGAAAACATTAAATTTTAATTTTACTTATTATTTAAAAATCATGAGAATTAATTAATTATTTCTATGTATTTATTACTTAACGGACCCCGGCCCCCAAAAAATGCAAAAGTTATCATATAATTGGGGGGACCGCATTTTGGGCCTCTTGATCCTGAAAACATTACGGCCGAACTATCGAGGCCAAGTGGGCCGAAAAAAAGTGATGCGAGTGATTCTTATTATTGTTGTTCCAGCAGATCAAGATTGTGTGTAACGGTAGGACCCAAAAAAAAAAAAAAAAAAAAACATATGGATCAAAAAAAAAAAAGAAAAAAGAAAACATCACGTGTGCCCAGTTGCATTTGAATTTGAAATAGTTAAAAAAAATAAAAATAAGATTTTGGACCCGAAAATAAAATAAAAAATCAAGGAAAAGAAGATTTTGATAGATACCCTCATTAATGCAATTAGATTTTTTTTTAGAAACAATTAGATTATTGATTAGTGACCGCTGGCACTGGTGAAATTAGCACTTTTTTTTATTTTAACCCCAATTGCAGAGGTCACATGGCTAGTTTATCTAGTAAGTGCCTAGTTTACCCCAATTATACCGTCACATAATAAAGATATTAAATGTTCTATTGTTTTTTTAGTAATATTATATGATTTCAAAAATTATAAAATTAAAAGTTAATCTATTATTTAATTTTTTAAAAATTTAATTATCTAATAACTTATATCATCTTATTAGTGTTTTAAAATTATCTAAATGAAATCACCAACATTTTTCTTTTTTTAATTCATCGAGATACTTTTTTCCCATGTTCAAAAAAATTTTAAGAATACTCCTCAAACACTCATCATCCTTCTTTAAAGACTTTTTTTTTCTTATATCTCCAACATAATTAATTGGAACATTATATTACAATCTCTAAATCTTGTGTTTAAATTTTAATAATTATATTCTTATTTTTTAATTTTTTTAACTTCTTTGGTAATAAAAAGAATTATCTTTATTTTTGTTTTTGACAAATACGCGTGCCTTCTTCTCCCTATAGATTTTTTTTTTTTTAAATCAAAAGGAGGGATAAACCGCAGTTAAAAAACAACCATTTTAGGTAGACCAACTCCCACAATATCCAATGTTTACATACTCCACGCTAGCCGCCTCGCGCACCACTTTTAAGAAATTATTGGGTCGTACAGAGCAAGAAAATAATGTCAGCATGGATTGGAAAGCTTCAATTAATAAAAAAAAGGCATAGAGGTTAATTTTATCTAAATTTTTTATTAGTTTGTTAATTTTTATTTATTATAATTTTTTTGTGTGAAAATTGATCAATTACGTTATTTTTATTATAATAATTTTATCTAATCGTTATTTTAGCCGTTAAGTTAACTGACGTAGCGATTAACGGAGTCCAATTTCTCCCATACTAGATATCGCGTCATCAAATAATAATGACGTGATATAAAAGTTAATTTTATCTAAAATTTATAGCAGTTTATTAATTTTACCCATAACGTTGTTTTTTTATGAAAATCGGTATAAAAGGTTTTTTTTTTTGCACAATTATACTCAACCGTTAATTTTTCCGTCAATTATGCTGATGTTACAACTGATAGAGTACAACGTCAATAAAGTTGTGTCTAATCAACTGCCACGTCATCTCAAGTTGATGATATGACATTTTTTATTTTTTAAAAATCTAAAAAAAGAATTTCAAAATATGTTGATATTTAATTAAAAATGAACTCAATTTAATTTTTGAACAAAAAAATTACTCGATTTAATGAAAAATTTAAAATAAAAATGGTTGCCGTTTGAAGGGTTTTGGATTTGTAGAATTTTGATTTTATTAGATAAAATTAACTTTAGAAGAGTTTTCGATTTTATTAAGTAAAATTAGTTTTAGATTAGATTCCTTTTTTAACTTTTCATCAAATTGAATTTTTTTTTGTTAAAAAATTAAATTGAGTTCATTTTTAATTAAATATCAATATGTTTTAAAAATCTCTTTTTAGATTGTGCGATGGAGAAAACGTTTTGTATCGATTTTTACAAAAAAAAAATTAATAAATTACCATAAGTTTTGGATAAAATTAAACTTTATGCCACGTCATCTTTATTTGATGACGTGACATCTAGTTGGAGAGAAGTTGGTTGACGTGACACTCTGTTAATTACCACGTCAGCCAACTTAAAGGTTAAAGTAACAGTTGGGTAAAATTATTATAACGAAGATAATGTAATAGATCGATTTTCACACAAAAAAACTTAATGAGTAAAAATTAACAAACAGATAAAAGTTTTGCGTACAATTGACCTTTATACCAAAAAAAAAAAAAAAAAAAAGAGTAGGTTCACGTGTAATGGGCCCAAACCACCCCACCCATTTCGTAGAGCCACCCAGATACTGATTGGATTGTCTAAGAAACTAAGCTCAGGAGCCTATCGTGCAAACAAACGTTCCTTCATTGGCATAGTGGGCTCAAAAGAATCATCCAGTTTTTCTTAAAATGACTTGTTGGCCCACATGCCACAGCTTGTGAGGTGTTCTAAACATTTTACAGGCCCGGTCCCTGAAAAATTGGAACATCGGCCCATGTTAGATGCCTCTGCGTGATCTAGAATTGCGAGGAATTGCTGCAAATTGGGCTGTTGGGCAGAGCTGGGGTTCATATATTCTTGTTCTTCCACTTTCTGGTGTTTTAGAGCTGCTCGTAACTGCTTTGTTTTGTAATTGTTTGGTTAACTTTAGTCCTGTGCCCCTTCTTTGTTCAAAAAAAAAAAAAAAAAAAGGCTCTCGTAACTCAACTTGCTGACTTGAGTGATTAAGTGCCTCGAGTGTTGTGTGAGGACGATTTATAACAAGACAAATTCTTATATTCGAATTTTCAAACGGTCAAATTCTTTTAGATTAAGGACAGTCTTAGTATCGCAAAGAAAGAATAGTTTCACATACAATAGTGCGTAAAAAAAAAAAAAAAAAAAACAGAACTGCTGCATAGTGATCACGTTGGGGTAAGATGGCCCCCGTCGTGCTGTGTTGCAGTTTGGTTTTCAGATAGCAGGTCCTGTGCCTCCATTGTGACAAAAAAAAAGAAAGAAAAAAGCCTCTGTGTGCACCTAATTAACGGTAAAGATGAGGTATGAGAATTATATTCACTACACCACACGTCTTACCATCCTACTTCCACAGAACCTTGTCTTACCATTTCATCTAGCCTTTCTCTTGAGTCTCAGTTATTATATGTAGTGTTTTATGATTAATAAAATTGAGTTCAAAATAATTAGTTAACAGTAATATTAGAGCTGAATTAGCTCTAATCTTAAAATTTATATCTGTACCACTTAGCACATACAAGAAAGTACGCAAAGTTCAGAATCCCCAACCCAGCAATCATGAAATAAAAGTAATCCAACCTCCCCTTGTTAAGATCCTCAGCTAACCAATCTCCAGTTTTGGTTCTTAGAGTGGTTTCATGAACCAAAGTGACAAGGAAGCCACTGAGGTAACTGGCCAGTGCATAAGCAACAAAGAAGAATGACTGAGCAATACTCCTCATGTTTTCCGGGAACTGCTTGTAAAAGAACTCAACCTGTGCAACGTAACTGAATCCCTCAGATAGTCCGGCAATTGCAAGTTGAGGCACTAGCCACATACCAGACATTGATGAGATGGTGCCACCTTTGGGTGCAATTCCTAGTGTTGGCCTATTCAAAGCAAGCTGTCTCCTGCGTTCCTCGACTAACCCAGAAACGAGCATGCAGAGAATTGAAAGGATCATTCCTACCCCAATTCTTTGGAGAAGTGTGATTCCACCAACTTTGCCAGTTATTCTTTCAAGATATGGGACCACGATTCGGTCGTAGATAGGAATCCAAATGGTGAGGGTTATCATAATGAAGATTGTGTATGTTGCTGCAGGCACCTGGAAGTTTGAAGTGCCTAGATGTCTGTCTGATTGAAGAGCTTGTAAGACTGCATAAGTCTGTTGTTGGATTATTGGAACAGAGCAGATTATGCAAGCGGCCCATATGGGAATTGTTCTCATTATACATTTTACTTCTTCAACTTGTTGGATGCTGCAAAGCTTCCAGGGGTTGGTAGCTAAACCATCCAAGTTGATTTCATCGTTGTCTGTGATGATTGCGGACTTGTCAAGGAACCTGCCAGGTTTCATGATCATTAAGTACAAATATAGATTGCTCATCATTCAGTGATTGGAAGTAAGGAAGTTTGTTCTCACTTGAATTGATCGGTATGAAGAAGCTTGGAGTTGACAGATTTGGCAGGAAAAAGGTTGAAAAGAGAAACATCAGGAATTTCTGGCAGCTCTAGCCGTCGCTTCTTTATTGCAGCAACAAGCACTTGTGCCACGCTAGTTAAGGGCTCCCTTGAGGCTTCACTATAACATAAATTCTTGTTCCCAAAAAGAATAATGCACATGAAATGAACATTAGAAATGCGGGGATCGCCAGCCCGATGGCCCAGCTAACATCAGATTGCACATAGACAATACCAGTTGTGGTTACCATGACCGAAAATGTGTAGGTGAAAAAGTACCAATTGAAGAAGCTAGTGATACCCCTCTTTCCAGATTCCGTATTGGGATTGAATTGGTCAGCTCCAAAAGCCAGGTTGCAAGGCCTGATGCCAGCAGCTCCAATTACTAAGAAAACAAATGCACTTATCAGGAAAACTAGCTGCCCTGCTGTTGGACTAATGCACATGCTGGTTTCATTTGCTGCACATTTTGGAGGGTGTAGGCTGGAGATTGCTGCTGTTAGCGTTAATATTGTCATCCCCTGACAGCAAAGCAATAAGAATCAAATACCAGCAAAAGAAGGTAACATTCTAATCATCAACAGGATTAATGTAAAAGAGAATTGTACCAAGAAGGAGGCTATAGATGCATAAGCCAAGGAATTGTAACGACCAATAAGCATCAGAGAGAAAGGCTCCAACCAAAGTTGCCAAGCTCGCCGTGCCATTGAAGATGTTGATGAATTTGACGGCCTCCAAGCTCTTCATGTTGAAAACAGTTGTCAAATAGACCACAAGGTTTGTGACAGAGCCAACAGTGCCAAGCTTCTCAAAGGTCTCATTTCCTACATTAAGAAGAAAATGCTATTACTGGACATTTATGCTTTGAATAACAAAAAAATTATGGGGTTTGAGTCAGCTAACAAATGCAATCCTTTAGCCATCCAGCACTGTGGTGCCTTTCTTGCTAGGCTTCCAGATAGTTGAAAGTATGAGCTGCAATCAATTTTTTTCCTCCCAAAAGCAAAAAATAATTGAGAATGACATACCAAGGATGAAGGGCATGGCTTTAATTCCTCTATAGTTGTTAACTGGTTCACATCATTTTCATCAGTCTTCTCCACATTGTTGTTCTCCATGGCTCTCATCAGGCCAATGCTTTCTTCTCCACTTTCACGAAAGGATTCATAAAGATAAAGAGTCTTCTCCAATTTCATTGGATGAAGTCATGAAGACAACAAAAGCTAATATTTTATTTTTATATTAGCTGGCAACTGGTGAAGGAAGAAAATTAATGCACAAAAGTCAAGGTTCTCTCTATTTAATATTTCCCAAGTGCTAAAAACAAGGAATTTTCTAATTTGAACAATAATTTAAATTAACTCAATATCAAATATTAAGAAAAACAAAAAATTTATGTGTGACCTAGTAGAAATTAAAAAATAATAAAATAAATTTATAACATTGTATATGCTACACACATAAGAAAAAGTGAGTCATTATTACAAACATTTAAAATTACAAAAAAATTATATAGATACATAATAATAAGTATAATAATAAGTACGAAGTTGATATGTAGAGATATAAAACATTATATCTTGAAACATATATTGAATTTTTAAACAAAAAAGAAAATAGATTACGTGTCTTCTCCGTATAACAGATTGCATAACTACGTAATGATGTGGTTAAAATTAAACCACTCTAGCAAATTGTGCCTCTATTTTATATTAGAAAAAAAAATGGTAGTGTACACATCTTTAGCAACAAAATTAGATTATACAATTTATACTGTTAAATTATAAAAATTATATTAATCTTAAAAAAATAAAAATAAATAAATTATTTAATTAACTATATATTTTTCATATAATCTACTATACGCATAGTCTTATTCTTTTAAATTTGCTTGTCACTGTCCTACACCGAACGTCCGGTTTGGTAGCCCGTTTACTTCCCAAGCAGAGGGAGTCAGCGAGCAACTCGTAGTTACTTAACGTGTAGGTTGAGGTTCTAGGCATTGAATTTGAAGCCATAATCGGGCATTTATTAATGTGCACCGCTGGATTAGGCCAACAAAAGGACGGAAGTATCCTGGAGAACTGATCATTGACCAGGAAATTCAAATGTGACGGACGAGCGGAAAATGGGCAGAGGGAAATGCAAATTGTAATTTAATAACTATGCTGATATTATTATTCATTTAAAACGAAGACTAAACAACTCTTTGTTAAAAAAAAAAAAAGGTTAATTGTTATCTTGTTCAAAAAAAAAAAAAACTCTTTGTTAAGCAGCACTGTGTAATATATAAAGGCTCTTTAGTTCGATGGACCCTAATGCTCTGTTTGGGAAGCATAAAAAAATAAAATTATAAGAAATTACTTTCTATTTATATTTTTTTTTATTAATTTAAACAATTAATTTTTATTTTTTCTCTTCCAAATTACTATTTATTTTCTTTCTCATAATTTTTTAATTATTACTTTTTATCAATTATAATACTATCATTACTATATTATTTTATATTCTATTTCTTCCTTATCTTTTCCTACTACTTTTCAATCAGAGCATAAGGAACTATTTATTAAACATCAGTCAAGGAACCCGCGTTAATTTAAGACAACAGAGCATGGGAAGTTGGGAATCCTTAAAAAGGCACCATGTGGCAATTATTGAATTGAATTGAATATAGAGATAAATAATGATTTTCTTTTTTTAAATGTGGCCCAAGATTCCTCAATAAAAGATCCTTATTTTTTGCAAAAGGTCATGCCGTGCTATAGTTCCGTCCAAAGCATAGAAGTCGAAAGTCAAGAATCGAGATCAACAAACTATCTGATATTTTTCTTAAAAAAAAAACATCATCCCATCACATTTTTAAGAAAATCGTTGACAAAAAAAAAAAAAAAAACCAGACCCATCACTTGTTTTTTTTTTCCTTGTTATGAGACTCAAAGATTAAGTAATGAGAACATAATTACTGTCCTTAAGAGAAATCTCATTTAACAGAGTATCTTAAGTTGTTAGTATTATTTCAAATCTCTGACCTTAAAAGTAGAAAAAACTCATTTTAACTAACTCAACTAAATTAAATCGTAAATCAGTTAGTTTTATAAATGCCATATTTTCACTCTTTTTTAGTCAAACTTACAGCGTTGATTTTAAGGATCCATGGGGTGGGCCCTGAACCTGGGTTTCTCGGGGCCCGCCCATAAGCGAGTTTGTTGAACTTGGTGGCCAGCCACGCCGAAAACTTCTGTTAGGATTGGCCCAAGCTTTTAACGGTAAAGTTACTCTATTAAGCGGTGGACTGGATTGTGGCCCATTATATGCGAAACCGAGCAGAAGATTGAACCACTTTTGCTGCATAAAAATGTAGCGAAACTTGGGCTCTTGGATCTAACAATACCAAGCCTAGGCCACCCACTAGCAGTAAAGGGCTTATGAATTCTGGCAATATGCAAATGTTCATTTTGACAGGCACGCCAGTAAGCAAACTAATTCATGAAGGAATTGTAAAGGAATTGGAGCAATACTTGAGCATTATTGTAATAGTGTTATTATTCATTAGGCCAGTTGAGAGTTGCAACTTTCTTGCAAATCTAAACATTGGCTGGCTGGCTGGAGAAACATATATAGATCGCACCATTTTTTTTTTCTTTTTTATTGCAGATAAGCTTCTAATTTTATACTTGTAGAGCAGCAGCTTTTGCTTTAATCAAGTTTGTGGCTTGTAAATGCTTGAGTGAGTGCTGCTAGTCAAGGTTATCTACTATACTGGATGCTTCTCTGGTTCCTCTGTCTTCATGGCCATCTCCACCGTGCTATTGTCAACACCTTTGTACCTGTAACAACTTGCACATGCAAGAAAATACGCAAAGTTGATGATCCCCAAGCCACCTATCATATAATAGAAGTAATCCAATCTTCCCTTGTTAAGATCTTCTGGTAACCAATCTCCAGCTTTAGTTCTTGATGTGGTTTGGTGAACTATAGACACCAGGAATCCACTTAAATAATGGGCAAGTGCAAAAGCAACAAAGATGCTTGACTGAGCAAGGCTCCGCATGTTTTCCGGGAACTGCTTGTAGAAGAACTCAACGGTTGCTATAAAGCTGAACCCTTCAGACAGTCCTGCCAGTACAAATTGAGGTACTAGCCACATGCTAGACATTGATGATGTCATGCCACCTTTTGGGGAAGTGCCAAGAGTTGGCCTCGTCAAGGCAATGTGTCTTCTGGATTCCTCAACCAAACCGGCAACAAGCATGCAGAGAACTGAAAGAGCCATTCCTATTCCAATTCTTTGGAGCAATGTGATTCCACCTTCTTTGCCAGTAAGTCTTCGAAGAAATGGAACCACAACTCGATCGTAGATGGGAATCCAAATGGTCTGGGTTATCATAATGAAGATTGTGTACGTTGCTGCAGGCACCTGGAAGCTACTGGACCCAAGGCGTCTGTCTGCTTGAAGTGCTTGAAAGATTGCATAATACTGTTGCTGGCTCAATGCTACACTGTGCATTATGATTGATGACCATATGGGAAGTGTTCTCACAATGCACTTGACTTCTTCAACTTGTTGAATGCTGCAAAGTTTCCATGGGTCGGCCGCTGAGCCATCCAAGCTTACCATGTCTTCATCAGTAATGATTGCAGCCTTGTCAAGAAACCTGAAGATATCGTAATCATAGGACATTTGGTGAATTTCGTTGTTAAAGATAGATCATATTAAGCAAATGTCTCAAAGCTAATGGTTCTAACCTGAATTGATCAGTGTGAGGAAGCTTGGAGTTGATTGATTTAACAGGAAAATAATTGAAAAGCGAAAGTGCAGGATTTCCAGGTAGCTTTAGTCCTCTCTTCCTTCTAGCTGCAACGATAACCTGTGCCACGCTAGTTAAGGGGCTCCCTTGAGGTTTTACAATAACATATAGTTTTGTCCCCAGAAAAACAAAGCACATGAAAGGAACATTAGAAATGCAGGAATGGCGAAACCAATAGCCCAGCTGACATTAGACTGCAGATAGACAATACCAGTCACGGATACCATCACCGAGAATGTGTAGGTAAAGTAATACCAATTGAAGAAGCTATTGATTCCTCGCTTTCCAGACTCAGTATTTGGATTGAATTGATCAACTCCAAAGGCAAGGTTGCAAGGCCGGATGCCCCCAGCTCCCATAACTAGAAGACTAAATGAACTAACCAGGAAGGCTAATTGCGAAGCTGTTGGCCCTTGGCGCATGCTGCTTCCTTTTGCTGTACATTTTGGAGGGTGCAGGCTCGGAACTGCTGCTGTTAGCATCAATATTACCATTCCATGAACCAAAGGGAAAGAACTCAAATGATCAAAAAAAAAAAAAGAACCCATTGGACATTTTTTTGGCAGGTTACTGTCACCATTATCAAAGGTTCGCTAGCTTCAACCATTTTTAAAATCTCAAGTGTCCGTTAAAGCAAGGAGGGAATAAAAGCTAAAAATCAAAACGGTACCAAAAAAGAGGCCACAGAAGCGAATGCCAAGGATTTGTAACGTCCAAGGTAAGCATCCGCGAGGATGGCTCCCACTATAGTTGCCATGCTCGCTGTGCCACTGAAGCCATTGACAATTGTGTTGGCTGTAACACTCTTCATGTTGAAAACAGTAGCCAGATACACCACAAGGTTAGCGCTAGAGCCAATAGTGCCAAGCTTCTCAAAGGTCTCATTTCCTGCAATTTTTTTTTATTGCACGTTCATGGTATGAGCCACATAGAGGAACACTGGTTTCATTTCAATCAAATCACAAGCTTTTCCTCACTAGCTAAAAGAACTGCAAAAATAAAGCTTGCTATGTATAATATGACTTACCAATGATGAAGGGCATGGCTTTGATTCCCCTGTAGTTGATTTTTGTTTCATTATCATTTGAAATCCTTACTATCTCCTCCTTGTTCTCCATTGAGATGGTCCAAAGAACTCGGTGCTTCCACTCAATGAAGATGCAGGTATATTATCTTGAAGACAAGAATGCAGGATATTTTTTAGTATTCTACATAGGAGAAGGGATGTTTGGTCGAGGAAGAAAATTATTGCACTGCAGCCTAACTAGGACAGCAAAGCTTTCTCCATATTATTTTGTTCAGAGAATGGACATAGCATGAATAGTTATATACTTACTGACTGACTGTAAGTGACCGGCCTTGACAGAGCCTGGTGGCAGGATTTCAGGTTTGTTGGCTAATGTAGCCAGCCATCATTGTGCCAATCGTTTTACCTTCCTTAGTAGCGTTCAAAAGTTTTGGGAACACCAAGTAATGGGGCCAAATCTATTAACTGATAATAAGAAAAGCTGGTTAAGCAAGTTGATATTTGTTGGCATTTTAATCTCACGCTGTAAAAACCAAGATCTAATTATAAACACACACACGTTTAAATCTAATTTAAAAAATAATAATCAAAAGATAAAACACATTTACACAATAAAGATTTACGCAATTTGTCGAATCCTTGCTTACGTCTAGGTGAACTAACAAGTCTTCACAATGCTATCTTGAGATCGATCCACAAAATTTCTTAATGCCACAAGTCCCTTATCAAACCTAAAAACAGTCCCTCAGTTGCAAACTGCCAGTAGCCCTCTGTTTTTCACAATCCCATTTTGTCCACCCAGTTGCTCTTACCAACCAAGCACCAGATGACCATTTTTATAGTTGAAAGTTATCCCAGAATTCATCAAATGGATATACGCAAATTAAATTAGAAGTTAGTTATTGCCCATCCTTAATGTTACTTTCCCTTTCTGTTCTTTTCTTTTCGCCAAACAATTGGCCCATCAATTCAATGCATGCTTTCAGTAGTATTTGAAATCAAGGGCATTGCAAATTGTATTTAACCGAATAGAAAGTATATTATAATTCATTTTTTTTTCCATAACAATTGTAAATTGCAATAATACAGAGCTGCTAAAAAAGAAGAAAATTTTTGTATCATATTTTCACATAACTAATATTGTTGAAAAAGGTAAAATTTTGTACGAAATATACACCACTTTTACTAGGTTTTGATTGTTCACCGGAATAGAATTTGGAATTCGGGTCACAATCCTTTCAAAGAATGAATACAGAACAAAAAGATTCAATAGAAGTAAAAACTTTTCCGGATTGAACTGGTTAGCCAATTACGTATGGCAGTTAGGTTATGTTAACAATCTGCTTAAACAAGACAGCACCAATTAAGATTTTCACTCATATAAAGCCATTGCAATATTATGGTCAGTCTGGACTACAACAGGTTTAAAATACAAAGTCCGTGGTGGATTTCTTACTGAAGCTGGTCTCTACATATTTCCGGAATCTCCGTATTTTAAATAACAGGACCGAATTTACTCGAGAGAATTTTTTAGAAGTTATGAATGCAAATGACGTATCATCTTTTTCTAATTATCATTCTTTGCTTGCCTAGTTCGAACGTTGATTCTCCTTACCCTTCCAATAGGAAAAACAAAAATAAAGCTTTCGAGAGCAAATGCTTGCTAATAATAAAGGGTATGGCTTTGATTCCATTTCCATGGTATGGTTGGTGACTGGTTCATTATGGCTATGCTCCAAAGTGGTGGGTGCCTTTTCACTATCTTCGCATGTAAATTGATAGCATTCCTATATGCAGAATACAATACAGGCGTAAAGACGATGATGCTATTGTACAATTTTTGATAGGTAATAAACATGGCAAAGGCCATACTATACCAATTTGTAACTCAAACTTGTGATTTTGAAACTATTTGTTGGAGCCACAATTGTGAGTGGCTATGCAAGGGAAGCAATCCCACATGGAGAAGGAGAGGAGTGTTTGAGCAACTTAAAAATAGGCTCATGACCCATGTTTCTAAGCCAATTGGTTTTAGATAAAGCGTGGTGTCCGTGGCCTGTTTTTTTGTTGTTTGTTTTCGCTCCGATCCTCCCTCCTGTGATCGCTCTCCGTATTGGGCCCGAACCCGCGCATCCGCTTCCGCAAATTAAAATTCCAACATGGTATCAGAACTCAAATGATCTTACGGGACTGTGGATATCATCAAAGCCCAAAAAAAAGGAGGCCCATGAAGAAGGAGTAGTCCATCAAGCATGGATTCTCAATGGAAGGCCCAAAGTGAAGCCCAACAAGAGGAATAAAATCCCAATGAAAGGCTCAAATGGAGGCATTATAAAAAGGAACAAAAATACATAAGCCCAGAGGAATGGAGGCCCAACAAGAAGAGTCCAAGCATTATAAAAAGGAACAAAAATACATAAGCCCAGAGGCCAGGCAGCTCAATGGCAAGGCGGTCCATCAAGAGACCAGGCGGCTAAGTAACTAGGCGGCTAAGAGGCAAAAATGTAATGGTTTCAGGCGCGTTTCAGGAGAACAAAAATCCACTCACAATTGAGAGGGAGTGTATCCACTCACAATTGAGAGGGAGTGTTGGACCCACAATTGTGAGTGGCTATGCAAGGGAAGCAATCCCACATGGAGAAGGAGAGGAGTGTTTGAGCAACTTAAAAATAGGCCCATGACCCATGTTTCTAAGCCAATTGGTTTTAGATAAAGCGTGGTGTCCGTGGCCTATTTGTTTGTTGCTTGTTTTCGCTCCAATCCTCTCTCATGTGATCGCTCTCCGTATTGGGCCCGAGCCCGCGCATCCGCTTGGAATTTTAATTTGCGGAAGCGGATGCGTGGGCTCGGGCCCAATACGGAGAGCGATCACAGGAGGGAGGATCGGAGCGAAAACAAGCAACAAACAAACAGGCCACGGACACCACGCTTTATCTAAAACCAATTGGCTTAGAAACATGGGTCATGAGCCTATTTTTAAGTTGCTCAAACACTCCTCTCATTCTCCATGTGGGATTGCTTCCCTTGCATAGCCACTCACAATTGTGGCTCCAACACTATTACTCAAATTTGAGACTTTAAGACCATAATAAGATATCAGCTATATGATATCATGTAAGGTAGAGTTAGAGTAGTACTAAAAAATGATAATTAGGCTTAAGCCTCATCTATATATCAGTAAATAGCCATGTGATTATAATCAGTATTATAATCAGTACGACGTCAAGCTTGCCGGTAAATGCAGCCCCCTTGTGTGTCTGGTATCCTTCATTAGTGTATTATCACAAAGACGCAACAAAATTTGTCATCGAAATAAACAAGCCTTTCAGCAACTTTAAATACTAGTAACAAGTCGTCTAAACTTCATTAAAATCAACTAGTTACATATTTACATGTATTTTCAACAATCAAACTCATCTTTTTTTTTTAAAAAAAATTCTTAGGTCAAAGCAATTGAACTTATCTTGCAGCACTCTCTACCACAAAAATGACATGATTGAGCTTTAACAGATATACCACTCACTTGCCTGTTTGGCTAAATGGGGGAGAGACGAAATCTCAGTTGCTCCACTGGCTCAACCATACGAGCTTTGAGCCCATATGTTCTTTCCCAATTGAATTTGATTCGGACACCTAGTAGACTCACCGTATCTACAGTGAAAACACACACCTAGAGTGCTTCCTCAGTGCAGTCTTTGATGACACCCCATTAAATGACATCACTTTCGCTGGACCAAGATCTGAATCAAGCTGAGATCAGGGGACAAATCGAATAAGTTCAACCAAAAATAGAACAAAAAACAAGAGCCGGGCGAAAAAATCCAACCTTTGTTGAGCGCAATTAAATTAAGAAGTATGCAATGACACTTGTATTCCTGCCAATTTATGACATTTGTTTTCTCAACATTTCCACAGGCATCATCTCCATCGGTACATCTTTACCTGCTACGCTGAAGCTTCGATAGTGTATAACTACGTTTTAATCATTAGCTACAACCTAGTAACTACCAAGTCTAAAACTTTGGATACTGATTATTAAATTTCTTCCCCAACTACAATTGAACAAAAAATACAAAGAACTACGTTCTACCATGTATATGCTCAAAGATTGCTCTTAAATTTTGACAAACACTACAAAAGAAAGTTACATTTAAATCAATAGCTGGTGAAACCTAATATTATCATTGCAGCCAAAATAAGACTCATAAGACTTGTGTCTTCTATATATTTCTTTATAAGTGAATAAGAAAATATGACGAATTCTTGCAGTTAAAAATGAATGCTTGGATTACTGTCTGATCCATCTACACTAGAGAGACAAAACAACACCTCTTATTGATTTGAAAACAATTTTGCGAGCTCTATTGTCAATTGGATCACCAGTACATTGGGAAACAATTGTTGTTTGATAATATTCAATTCTCACAGCAATTCACAGTTGTCGTTATGTTTTTTCGTGTGCAATGGGAAAACTTTGTCATCGTAACCCAATCTTTGAATGTGCATAAAAGATGCTAAAATTAAACCCTTTTCTTGATTCAAGAACCAAAATGCTGAAATACTCCCGCTCAAAATTCACTAGTAACCATACAGAGACATTTCAATAAACAAAGCATCTGCATTTCAAACTCAACGCGCTAATCCAACAAAAGCAGCACAAAAAAAGGGTATTAAAATGCATGTAAATTTAGCAGAATAACGAAAGTGTGCCAACAACCTAGGTAATTAAAATATTTATAATCTTAAAGTACAAACTTTTCACCTGGGGATGTAGCTCAGTTGGTAGAGCGCTCGCTTAGCATGCGAGAGGTACGGGGATCGATACCCCACATCTCCACAAATTACCCATTTTTCTGGATCATCCTGGTTCCATTTACTTGGTCTGTCTTTCCATCATCATTATTGTAATTGGGGCTTGTTTTATAACTATCAAATAAAGGCAAATAATGCACTCAATAAAATGGTAAAGTAATCAACAAGTAAATGGCATTACGCAAAATGTAGGGTAACTTGAACTTATTTTCAATCATTTGATCTAATTATTGCATAAAACAAATTATATCCTCATTGAATCACATTTATAGACTCACTATTACTTTTTTTTAAAATTTAATTTAGACTAATAAAAAAATAAAAATAACATCTTACAGATTCATTGTAAAAGATTGCGTCATATTTACTACATGCAGTGGACAAAAGCCACCACATTGAATTGAGATAGAAGAGCAAACTCTCTAATACTTAATAAGAGTCATCAAACTACTAATATAACTGTAAAAAATCAAATACACCTTTAATTTTACTTCACATTTTAGAACATTCAAACCTAAATTTACTCTATATTTATCTTATTAGAAGACCCATTTTGAAAAAAATTGCAAGATAAGCACCGGTGAAACGACAAAAGTCTAATAAACTCAAAATGCTTCATAAATTTGAATTGTATAAATAAATGAAATAAAAATTTGCATAGTTTGCTGGGCTATGCCTTAAATGAGATACATCACAATCAAGAGCAGTTGTCTTTACTTTGTAAAGAGCTCCGAATACTTGAGACATATTGATAGTAAGAATCCAAGGAATGCAGATTACCCAAAAAAAGAAAAAAAAAAGAGAATCCAAGAAATGCTATTAAGAACCTGGTGGAGAGATCGAGGAAAAATGCAGAAAAACAGAAAGAAGGAAAGCAAAGACCTAGGACCCTTTTCATTTCATTTGGTTTTCTCCTTCAAAAAATCGAAACCACTCTTTCTCTCACTCACCCTCCTCACTTTCCACGCTCTCATTACCACTGGAAACTTCCATCCCCAAATCCTCAAATAGAAAGAAAAAGTAGCCAACCAAACAATGTCTAATAGCGAAGAAGAAGAAGAGCTCCAAGAAACCCCGCATCTCCACAAATTGCCCATTTTTCTGGATCATCCTGGTTCCATCTACTTGGTCTGTCTTTCCATCATTATTATTGTAATTGGGGCTTATTTTTTAAACTATCAAATAAAGGCAAATTATGCACTCAATAAAATGGTAAAGTAATCAACAAGTAAATGGCATTACGCAAAATGTAGGGTAACTTGAACCTATTTTCAATCATTTGATCTAATTATTGCATAAAACAAATTATATCATCATTGAATCACATTTACAGACTCATTATTACTTTTTTTTAAAATTTAATTTAGACTAATAAAAAAATAAAAATAACATCTTACAGATTAATTGTAAAAGATTGCGTCATATTTACTACATGCAGTGGACAAAGGCCAACACATTGAATTGAGGTAGAAGAGCAAACTCTCTAATACTTAATAAGGGTCATCAAACTAGTAATATAAATGTAAAAAATCAAACACACCTTTAATTTTACTTCACATTTTAGAACATTCAAACCTAAATTTACTCTATATTTATCTTATTATAAGACCCATTTTGAAAAAAATTGCAAGATAAGCACTGGTGAAACGACAAAAGTCTAATAAACTCAAAATGCTTTATAAATTTTAATTGTATAAACAAATGAAATAAAAATTTGCATAGTTTGCTGGGCTAGGCCTTAAATGAGATACATCACAATCAAGAGCAGTTGTCTTTACTTTGTAAAGAGCTCCGAATACTTGAGACCTATTGATAGCAAGAATCCAAGGAATGCAGATTACCCAAATAAAAGAAAAAAAAAAGAGAATCCAAGAAATGCTATTAAGAACCTGGTGGAGAGATCGAGGAAAAATGCAGAAAAACAGAAAGAAGGAAAGCAAAGAACTAGGACCCTTTTCATTTCATTTGGTTTTCTGCTTCGAAAAATCCAAAGCACTCTTTCTCTCACTCACCCTCCTCACTTTCCTCGCTCTCATTACTACTGGAAACTTCCATCCCCAAATCCTCAAAAAGAAAGAAAAAGTAGCCAACCAAACAATGTCTAACAGCGAAGAAGAAGAAGAGCTCCAAGAAACCCCGCATCTCCACAAATTGCCCATTTTTCTGGATCATCCTGGTTCCATCTACTTGGTCTGTCTTTCCATCATCATTACTGTAATTGGGGCTTGTTTTTTAAACTATCAAATGAAGACAAATTATGCACTCAATAAAATGGTAAAGTAATCAACAAGTAAATGGCATTACGCAAAATGTAGGGTAACTTGAACCTATTTTCAATCATTTGATGTAATTATTGCATAAAACAAACTATATCATCATTGAATCACATTTATAGACACACTATTACTTTTTTTAAAAATTTAATTTAGACTAATAAAAAAATAAAAATAACATCTTACAGATTAATTGTAAAAGATTGCGTCATATTTACTACATGCAGTGGACAAAGGCCAACACATTGAATTGAGGTAGATGAGCAAACTCTCTAATACTTAATAAGGGTCATCAAACTACTAATATAACTGTAAAAAATCAAATACACCTTTAATTTTACTTCACATTTTAGAACATTCAAACCTAAATTTACTCTATATTTATCTTATTATAAAACCCATTTTGAAAAAAATTGCAAGATACGCACCGGTGAAACGACAAAAGTCTAATAAACTCAAAATGCTTCATAAATTTTAATTGTATAAATAAATGAAATAAAAATTTGCATAGTTTGCTGTGCTATGCCTTAAATGAGATACATCACAATCAAGAACAGTTTCATTACTCTGTAAAGAGCTCCTAATACTTGAGACCTATTGATAGCAAGAATCCAAGGAATGCAGATTACCCAAAAAAAGAAAAAAAAAGAGAATCCAAGAAATGCTATTAGGAACCTGGTGGAGAGATCGAGGAAAAATGCAGAAAAACAGAAAGAAGGAAAGCAAAGACCTAGGACCCTTTTCATTTCATTTGGTTTTCTGCTTCGAAAAATCCAAAGCACTCTTTCTCTCACTCACCCTCCTCATTTTCCTCGCTCTCATTACCACTGGAAACTTCCATCCCCAAATCCTCAAACAGAAAGAAAAAGTAGCCAACCAAACAATGTCTAACAGTGAAGAAGAAGAAGAGCTCCAAGAAACCCCGCATCTCCACAAATTGCCCATTTTTCTGGATCATCCTGGTTCCATCTACTTGGTCTGTCTTTCCATCATTATTATTGTAATTGGGGCTTGTTTTTTAAACTATCAAATAAAGGCAAATTATGCACTCAATAAAATGGAAAAGTAATCAACAAGTGAATGTCATTACGCAAAATGTAGGGTAACTTGAACCTATTTTCAATCATTTGATCTAATTATTGCATAAAACAAATTATATCATCATTGAATCACATTTACAGACTCACTATTACTTTTTTTAAAAATTTAATTTAGATCAATAAAAAAATAAAAATAACATCTTACAGATTAGTTGTAAAAGATTGCGTCATATTTACTACATGCAGTGGACAAAGGCCACCACATTGAATTGAGATAGAAGAGCAAACTATCTAATACTTAATAAGGGCCATCAAACTACTTATATAACTGTAAAAAATCAAATACACCTTTAATTTTACTTCACATTTTAGAACATTCAAACCTAAATTTACTCTATATTTATCTTATTATAAGACCCATTTTGAAAAAAATTGCAAGATAAGCACCAGTGAAACGACAAAAGTCTAATAAACTCAAAATGTTTCATAAATTTTAATTGTATAAATAAATGAAATAAAAATTTGCATAGTTAGCTGGGCTATACCTTAAATGAGATACATCACAATCAAGAACAGTTGTCTTTACTCTGTAAAGAGCTCCTAATATTTGAGACCTATTTATAGCAAGAATCCAAGGAATGCAGATTACCCAAAAAAAGAAAAAAAAAGAGAATTCAAGAAATGCTATTAAGAGATCGAGGAAAAATGCAGAAAAACAGAAAGAATGAAAGCAAAGACCTAGGACCCTTTTCATTTCATTTGGTTTTCTGCTTAGAAAAATCCAAAGCACTCTTTCTCTCAGTCACCCTCCTCACTTTCCTCTCTCTCAATACCACTGGAAACTTCCATCCCCAAATCCTCAAACAGAAAGAATAAGTAGCCAACCAAATAATGTCTAACAGCGAAGAAGAAGAGCTCCAAGAAACGAGTCGCCGATTCCTTACTCGCCAAAGCCGACTCCAAGCTTCCCGTCGACCACGATCTCGATCTTCCCAGGTTTCTCATTTTCCCTCTCTCTCTCTCTGTCGGAGTCTTTTTATTTCTTTATATAAATTATTATTTCGATTGGAACTTTGTAATTGCAGCGACATTAAGGGGATCATGTCGGCGCTGCGTGGCCTCCGAGAAAAGTAAAGAAAGAGAAGAGAAAAGTAAAGAAAGAGAGAGAAAAAAAAGAAGCGAGGAAGAAAAAGAGGAGAAGAAGAAAGCCCCGAAGAAAACCCAGAAGAAGACGAAGGAGAAGAAAAATACCCAGAAGAAGAAAACCCGGAAGAAGAAGAAGAAGACCCAGAAAAAGAAGAAGAAGAAGAAAGCGAAGAGAAAAAAGGGTGGTATGTGAATAGGCAGATCAGAGCAGAGAAGAGAAGGTATTGGTAGAGATAAGAAGGCAAAGAGAAGGCGGGGACTTTGATCACCTTTTTATCTTGAATTGACTGAGAAATTGGAAAAAACAACGGCCTATTCATATTTATAACACAAAGAGTTTTTATTTTAACTCCTTTTTTTTAGTGGAGTCAAACTAATTCTTATATAAAATTTAAAGATGAAATCGGTTGCCTGTTACAAGTAAATGTAGGAAAAAAAAAAATAAAAGGAAACTGGCAATGGCTCATTGGAACTTGGAAGGATTCTTATTTTTGAATTCCTTCCAAATTTGTCCATCTTATAAATTTATCAAATTACCCTTCTTCAACTATTCAATAAACATTTTATAGTTTGACAATTTTCTTATATGGTTTATCAAATCATCCCAAATTGTTATCAATCTCAAAGAAAGGTATTCCAGTTTTATGAAATATCAGGTACAAAAAATAGATTTGATAAGGATAAAATTGGTTCTTAATTACAATTGAATAAAATCTTTATGAATAATCGAACTCTACATAGATACTAGATAATTTTTATAATAATGAAATTATGTATACAGACAATTTAGAGGTAAAGCAGACATATAGTAATAAAAATGAATTCTTATTAAAACCAATCTTTTTTTTTCAGTGATCAGTCGAAAGATTAGGAGCAATAGTATAATGGTTCTACTACCAAATCACGTTATTATTATCAAAAGAGTCATTATCAATTGCAAAAGTAGATTTAAAATTTTTAATTCATTAAATTTTTCACTTTTGAAAGTACAGGTTTCATTATATTCACATTTTACTTGCTTGTCTTTTCTTTTCTTATGATCCAATGATAATTGCTTTATTTGTTAAATTTAGTGTAAAAAAATTTTGTCAACCTTAATTATTTAGGATCTTTGTCGAAAAAATCTAAATTTCATATTAAGAGTTATTTATAAAAAAGAAATAATTGAATAACAAACTAAATTTGAGCAATTATTCAAATAAGAATTTTTTTTATATCAAATATATAATATTTTATAATCTTTTGCTTAAATTTGTATTATACAAAAATTATCATCATGTTGAATAATATTATGATTGATTTTTTGTAGTTTGATTTTTTGCAGTTATTGATATCAGTCGTTTTTAGCCTAAATTTCTATAAATTTTGAAACAATTTTTGCAGTTACTAAAATCGGCTCATTTGTATTTAGGTTCGGCTAATTTCATATAGCTCTAACTTTTGATTATTTGTAAATTACATTAAATACTTTGAATTTCTATAATCTTTGAAATAATTTTTTGTAATTACTCCAGCCCAAACTCAAAATACAACCTTAATTTTATAGTACATACGTAATAGGTAAATATAACTCATTGGATTACTTTATAATATGGTTCATTCTACGGAAAACTTTTTTATACCATGGTAGAACCTTATGTTGTTTGTGGGTTGAGGAACTAGGGGCAGGGGTGGGGACAGGGGAAGAGGAAGTTGTCATGGTATAAGGATAGTAATGTACATCGACGGCAGAAGAGAGGGCATATATGGAACAAAGCCTTTATTTATAATGAAATCCTACTTGAGTCCACCCATCATAAGCTCAACAACAACCTTTACATCAAATAATTCTCATAGGCCCAAGCCCAAATCTAAAATACATCCTTAATTTTATAGTACACGTGTAAGAGGTAAATATGACTTATTAGATTACTTTATAATATGACTTATTTTACAGAAAACTTTTCTAAACTATGGTAGAAGCTTATGGTACTTGTGGGTTAAGGAAGTAGGGGTAGGGGAAGGAAAGTTGTTGTGGTATAGGAATACCAAAATGCACAATAACTTGAACCTATTTTCAATCATTTGATCTAACTATCACACAAACCAAATTGTATCATCATTTAATTACATTCACACATTCACTGTTACTTTTTTTTTTTAACATTTGGTTTAAAAAGAAAGTAGAGGTGACATTCTATAGACTTATCAGAAAAGATTGCATTATATTTATTACGTATAGTAGACAAAAGCCACTATACTGAATCAAAAGAGTAAAAAACTCCTAAATATTTAGTAAGGGTCACAAAACATTAAAAAAAAAAAAAGAATTCATTTTTTTCCCATCAAATGCATGAATTATTTAGTGGGCTGGGTTGGACCGGGTTTTGGGGAAAAAGCCCAAAAAAAGAAAGATTATTTTCGAAATTGGATTTACCTCTCACTTGAAAGCCTCGGGCCTCGTTGTATGACGTTTGTCTAAATGCAATCAATGCACTCAATGCCAATGTTGTTCTAGTTTTGGGCCAAGTAAATCATTAATAGCACTGATCCCCCTCCACCTCCTTTTCTTCTTTAACCCAACAACCCCATTGCGGTGCAATGTAGAGGGATCCTTTTGAAGTAAGTTATCCCTTTTTTTTTTTTTTCCTTCTTCGCATGTGATGCTAGTCCCCTCTACCTCATGTAGGTGTAGTTTGTCATTTTTTAATGGACTCCATGGTGGAGACACACTGCACATTAAATGATGGTTCCACATGCTCCATAAAAATTTGGATAACACAAAAGAGTTGGGTTTGTGTAGTCTATTGCTAGCAAACATTTTTATGTTTTATTAATGAAGGTTGGTTTAGTTAGTAAGATCGCTGGCCTATTGGTTTCTATTTAAAAGGTTTGTGGTTTGAATTTTATTGACATTTTTTTATAGATAATATACAAGTCTAATACAAGTACTCTTTGAAACCTACAGCTTGTTCAAATTTTGAACTACACTAAAACAAACTTTTCTCACCTAAATATTTTTAAGATAAAAAAAATATTTTTAAGTGCTTAAGTTCATATGATATGAATTTTATAATAAACACGTAAGAGGTAAATATAACTCATTGGATTACTTTATAATATGACTCATTTTACGAAAATCTTTTTTAGATCATGGCAAAAGCTCATGGTGCCTATGGGTCGAGGAACTAGGGGTAGGGGCAGAGGATCTAGAGTTGTCTTGGTACAAGATAGTAATGTCCATCAGCGGCGAAAGGGAGGGCATGTAGAGAATGAAACTTTTATTTATAATGAAACCTCAGTTGAGTTCACCCATCATGAGCTCAATAACAAACTCTACAACAAATAATCCTCTTAAACACAAGCCCAAACTCAAAACACATATTTAATTTTATAGTACACACGTAAGAAGTAAATATAATTAATTGGATCACTTTATAATATGGCTCATTTTACGAAAAAATTTTCCAGACTATGGTAGAAGCTTATGATGTCTGTGGGTTGAGGAACTAGGGGCAAGGGAAGGGGAAGGGGAGTTGTCGTGATATAGAGATTGAGAGCATTAGATCACAAATCTTCTTAAAAATTTAAGTTAATAAGAAAAAGTCTAAAAAAATTATAAATCACATCAAATCATTATATTTTATTAATATGAGAGATTATATTCTTTAACAACGTAAAAAGAATGCAATCTTCATCAAATGGTAGAAACTAATGTTAATCTCGACTGGAAGATCGTGGCCGTAGCCGCAAGAGCCATGTGAAAACTGTATTGGTAATGTCCTTTCTCCTGTCTCTATCATGCGAGTTGTCTTGTTGCCAGATAAGGCTATATCTATGTAACTAGCATCCGCTAAAAAAAAAAAATTCTTGACAGCTCTATTTCTCTTGTTGAAGTATCAAAGGCAGCAGCACTATTTGGTCCTTTGTAATTAGTATCAATTTCAACAAATTCCTTGTATGGTTAGTATGTAATATGGTGTTTACATTTAAAAAAGAACTCCCTTTAAAGTAAACGACACTGATAATGACAAAATCTTAGAAGGCAAAAGCTGGTGGGTGCAGCAGGGTTGTTGAGCAGTGCCATGACTATGATTTTGACCCCAAACAAACTTCAGAAGACTTTGATGCCGAATTGGTAATTATTGGTTGGCTGTCACATTTTTCTGCAATAATTGACCTTCCAATCACAGAAAGGTTTTTTTTTCTTTTTTAAAATTCCAATCACGGAAAGTTACTATTCATTGATTCAAATATTCTCCAGGGGGCCTTCTTAAAGAATAAAATGATAAAAAAAAATATATATATATATATATATATATATATGTGCAGAATTTTAGTATCTTAATTAGTGTTTCACATGAAATAAAATTGATAATTTTTATAATAAAATTGATAATATCTATAATAAAAAAATAAAAACTTTCAAAATCTATTACAAAAATTATCAATTTTGTTATGAAACTATCAATTTTATTATATTTAGTATACCAATTAAAATATCAGAGGGCATATAGAGAATATAGTCCTTATTTATAATGAAAACCTAATTCAATCTACTTATCATAGTTTCAACAACAGCCTCTATACCAAATAATTTTCTTAGGCCTAAGCCCAAACTCAAAACAAATCCTTAATTTTATAGTACACGTGTAAAAGATAAATATGACTCATTAGATTATTTTGTGATATGACTCATTTTACAGGAAACTTTTCTAGGGCAGAAGCTCATGATGCGTATGGGTTGAGGAACTGAGGGCAGGGGCAAGGGCAAGGGCAAGGGCAAGGGCAGGGGCAAGGAAAGAAAATTTGATGTGGCACAGGGATAGTAATATCCATCAACAGTGGAAGAGAATGCCTACAGAGAATGGGGCCTTTATTTGTAATAAAACCCTAGTTGAATCTACCCATCATAAGCTCAACAACTACTCTATACCAAATAATTCTTTTAAGCCCAAGCTAAAATACATCATTAATTTTATAGTACTCACGCAAGAGGTAACTATGACACATTAGATTACTTTACAATACGACTCATTTTACGAAAACTTTTCTAGACCATAGCAAGAGCTCATGGTGCTTGTGGGTTGAGGAACTGGGGGCTGGGGCTGGGGCTGGGGAAGGGAAGTTATCGTGGTACAGGGATAGTAATGCCCATTAACGGCGAAAGAGAGGGCATACATGGAACGAAGCCTTTATTTATAATAAAAACTTAGTTGAGTCCGCCCATCATGACTCAACAACAATCTCACACCAAATAATTCTTTTAGGTCTAAGGCCAAATCCAAAACACATTTTAATTTTATAATACACATGTAAGAGGTGAAAATAATTGTCAAAACTGATATGATGAGATTTCTATTTTGCGCTAGATCTCAATGGAGAATGTTTATTTTTGTCTATTTAAAAGCCTTCATAATTAATCTCAAAGTTAATTTTTACGTTTTTTATTAATTAATTTGTTCAGTGATTATGAGTATTTTGATTAAATGTTTGCTAATTGATAGAAATGAATGTGAATAGGCTTAATCGAATTCGTTTTGAGTAGATAAAAAGTGAACTCAACAAGTCCAATCAATTGGTTCTTCGTTAATTCATCATTGACTTGTAGTAGTTTTTTTTTTTTTTTTGGGTCCTATGGTTTGGTTAGTCAATTATAAGTTTGTGGAGTCATCATTAATAAGTTGGTGGAGTTGTTATCGTTCATTTTTTAGGATTAGGGTTTCGAATATTTATTTATTTATAGGATAATCAATTGGCGAGACAAGGACGTAGAGTATTCTCTAACGGCAAATTGGGCTTCCTTTTCCAAGGCTTCCACATCAATTGCATGACTTTGCTATGTCAATATCAGTCTTTCTGTTTCCTTCTTCTTCTTCAAAGCCAAATTTTTGGCTATTGGTTGTGTCCCCGTTAATTGGTTGTTTCTTTTTTTTTTTTTTGGGAGTTGGGTTTGTTTCTTGATTCTTTGAAGTCAAAGAAGTTTTAATTAGAAATCAAAGAACAACAAAAAGAATAAAGTTGGTAGGAATAGAATGGAGGTGAAGATTGGCTATTGGGTTAAATTGAAGTTCATGGCCTAAATAAAAAAAGGAATAGCCAATTTCTTATTTCATGGGTGTCAGTGTTTGATAAGTTTACATATTGACACTCTAGTTAAAATTATATTCTTATTTAGTTTCGTCAGTCTAACTCTATAAATAGGTTTCAATATCAGTTTTATTATGGAGACATTGCTTATAAAAATTGATAATTTAATATTGAGTTTTTGAACGAATAGATTTTCGTACTTTTCGGATAAATTCCTGAGTGTTCTTAGTTGTCGGATGAATTCCTAATTTAAGATTGTTCATCGTTACTCGTCCTACATCAATAAGCCTTTCAGCAACTTTAAATACAAGGGGTGGGAACAAGCCATCTAACCTCTTGGAAAACCAATGAATCACATATTCTATTTAATTTCAGTAATTGAACTTTTTTTTTATTTATTGAAATTGTTAACCCAACGGTTGGAGAGGAGAGACGAGGCTAGTGCTAGGTTTGAATTTTCTATTTTTAAAAAAAAAATTCTAGTCTATTAGGAGGTCCTAAGCTAACAACATTTAGATCCTCGCAATTGATATTTTACTTTTTTTTTTTTTTGGGTTAAAGACATTTTACTTATCTTTTTTTTTTTGTTGGTCAAAATAGGTGGCAATAGCCTACATTATGTCAGAGGCCAAAGAAACAGTTGAGGCCAAAGAACAGCTCGAGCGTCCTGCCTTGAGAGTGAAAGGGTTGTTGCTGGAGGTTGAGACATTTTACTTTTTTCTTTTTTTTTTTTTGGTCAAAACATTTTACTTATCTCAGGGCACAGTCTTGCACAAAAATGAAATGATTGGGCTTTAACGGACAATGGATGGTATGGAGTTCCCATCTGCAATACCTTTTACTTTAATGATTCGGTTTGGCCCATTGTCATTTTGGTTTTGCTTGACCCACACCAATATTGATCCACTGGCGCATGGTCCTGACTCCTGTGAGACGAAACAACCTCGTCACCCTAATCCAACCACCCAATGCGGTGGGCTGGCCGGCTTAGGAGGTGTCGGGCGCATAGATCGAAACCTAAGTCCATTTGCATGTTGGCTTCCATTCTCCAAATAAAGCACAAAAATCTAAATGGGGACACTTCCTATTTCTAAATTTTAAAATATCAAAAAAAAAAAAAAGTGAATAACGGCAGCCCCACATTTCTGATATGGATTGCTTTCCATTTTTTTTTTTTTCGGAGAACTCTTAATAAGGCACTTTGGGTGAGCAAAGGTGGCAAAATTTGGGTGATTTAGAAGCTTTTTTTTTTTTTTTGGAGAACTCCTAATAAGGCACTTTGGGTGAGCAAAGGTGGCAAAATTTGGGAGATTTAGAAGCATAAAATCCAACGATTGGGCATTAATACCCGAGTAGTCCAACAGGTAGTCGGCAAGTTGTATTAACTTGGAAAAAACTTTCATGAGGATATCTACTTTTGTTTTTTTTGGTCAATGAAGATACCTACTTTAATTGTTGAAATTAAGAGTCAAATGGGGGTGACAAATTCTCAGTGGCTGCACTGGCTCAAACAAAAACGAGCCTTAAGTCCATCTGATCTTTCCCAGTTGCACTGATCCATACCACCTAGTAGGTTTACCTTGTCTACGGTGTAAACGCACACCTAGAGTGCTTCCTCAGTGCAGCCCAAAATGCACCCCATTAAATGACATCCCTTTCGCCGGACCAAAATGTGAATCAGACTGAGATCCGGGGACAAATCAATGAGTTCAACAGAATTAAAAACAAGAGCCGGGCGAAAAACCCAACCTCTGTTAAGCACAATTGAATTGTGAAGTAAGCCACGACACTGGTATTCTTGCCAATTTGCGATATTCATTTTCTCAACATTTCCCCTGGCATCATCTCCATTCTATAGTGTACAACTACGTTTTAACTTTTAGGTCCAACTGAGTAGCTACTAATTTAAAACTCGGATACTGATAATTAAATTTCTTGACCAACTCCAATTGGACAAACAAAAGCAAAACTACGTTCTTCTGCGTTTATGCACTAAGATTCTGTAAAGCTCTTAAATTTCTGACGAACACTACACGGGTTGGCTACGCTCAAATCAATAACTAGTGAAAATTAACATTATCTTTTTAACCAAAATAAGAATCGAAGGACCTGTATTATCTATATATTCCTCTATAAACAGCTAACAAATGTGAGGAATTCTCTCTGACCCATCCACGACAGAGTCAAAATTATGCTAAAATATTAACTTTTATCTGAACTATCAACACCAAAGTCACAATACAAAAAAAAAAAAAAATTTTGTAAATATTATAATTTAAGATAATATTAATTATATTTAAGATTTATTTAAAAAAAAAGTCTAAGAATATTAGGTTTTGATCAAATTTGGCCATGGTGAATGCTCATTTAGTGGTTCTCTAATTATTTTCCCTTCCTTTCCTTTTTTTTAGTTTCTCTTTTTTCTGTTTTCATTTTCATTTTTCCTTATTCATGTTTTTTTTTTCTTTTCTTTTTTTCTTCTCCTTTTCTCTCGGCTTCTTTTTTTTCAAGCCCAAATACAATTGCACTCAAAATTAAACGAACCGCGATATAATTACATGCTGCTCAAATATAAGCCGAACGCAATTTGAACGCAAGGTGGCCACAACATCCATACGCCCAACGATAACACTAAAAGAGCACTAAATCAAAATTTTCAGCACCTTTGCAGGCAGAACTTCGCAGACCTCGAGTTCCCCAAGCAAATAGCCTGAGAATAACTGGCAACTGAGTCCCCAATGTGTTGTCAACATGGACCCAACCTAATTAAAAAGTTTCAGTCAAGTTCACACTATCATATAAATTTACACCATAGAGGCAAGAAAAAGGTACCTAAGTAAGTTGTGCATTCATTTGGACGTTTTCTAATTTTCAGCTTTGCTTCAGCCTTAGGAAATGTATAACCTGAGAAGTAAAAATAAAAAATAAAAAAAAACCACCTTTAAAGTTTAGCATACAGACATAATGTTTGAAATTGCAAATGTTTCAGCCATAGGCAAATTGGTATAATTTAAAAACAAGCACAAAGCCAACATGGAGGTTACAGAAAGCCCATTTTGTCCTGTCCATCGTTTAGCCATGAAGCAACAGTCGCCAATATAACTGCAAGCAAAAAATAACGAGGAGGATTTGCTAACTATTATGCGGTGATTCAGAGAAGCCTTTAACATCATTGGAAAGCATTACTCCAGCCAACTATATGAGCAGTAAATCTGCAGTCTCGTAAGTAAAATAAGCTTGGTACTCGATCGATAACCGAATGGCCAAGCTGAGTTGCCAGACTATAGCCCTGAGAAGAGGTAACAAACTATGTCAGGAAATATAATCACATTTCATGCACCATTATATGCTAGTGGATAGTTCATTCATCACAACCTGCCGGCTACTTCCACTTGAAATCAACAAATCATCGGCCACCAAATATTTAGAGAAATCAACTTTGCATTTCTCAAGAACAAACTTTCCAGCAGCACCAAGAGATGCTTTTCTTACTGCTTCTCCTGTCTGCAGAGGCCTAGAGGAACTAGAAATTCAACTTATGTTTCAAATAGAAACAAGGCTGCTGCCTACCAGTAAAGAAGAGTAATTACAATTGCGGGATCAGAAACTAAACCGGCCATTCATCATATTAAAATATCTTATAGATTCACAAGACAGTCTCATATAATTTTATCCGACACTGAATTGGATACAACAGAGAAATTGTACTACTGTCAGAGGAGAAAGTTAGATAGTTGAGCATAGTTTCAAAGACATCACACATATAATCTGATATCAACTGATAAAAATCCAACCATTCAAAGTAGATGAAAGCATACCTCCTCTTTGATTTGCCTCTGTTAGAAGACCATCAATTACTGAAGATGAACTGTTTCTGACTGAAAACACTCTCCCATCATCCTCAATCTATCATATGTATGCACAAATAGCATATGAAGAATAAGATAATAAAAGATAATAAAAGTAGCATGGAACAAAACCTTTAGCTCCGCTAGACGATTGGAACACCAGGCCATGGTGTCCACTGGACCATGCACGTTGAAGAAAGACCCTCTCAATTCTCTATGACCCATTGAATAATTTTCTGCCAAACCCTGCCACAACACAGATTAACAAACAAACTCAGTTTTCTAACATTCTCAATTTACAAGTGGACGTTCTCTGGATCTTACTTAACTTATGAGAACAAACACCATTAAGGCAAATTCTAAAACAATCAGCGATCACTCAGAGATTCTAGCTTCTAAAATATTATATCAGACCATGCCTTTGAAAACTCTACCAGGTTATGCGAACAACATAATATAATTAGTTCTGAATTCAACTTTAAGAAGTGCATACTATATTAAAATACAACTTACAGTTCATGAGCTAACTCATGCAAAAGCACATAACTTGTACAGATCCTGGGAAGTTTAATGATCATTACCATAGTATCAGCACAATGCTCATTCGTCACATTGCCTCTACCTCCCCCAGATATTTTCGTCTGCCAATAACAGGGACTGTTACCAAAGTGCGTCACTTCTTCATTGTTTGCATATATGTGGGGTTTAGACTAAAATCTCCTAATAAGGGTAAAAAAGTACATAAAAATATGAGAAATGACCTTTGATAGAGGCTTGCATTTCTGTGTAACAGCCACATTAAAATTAGGACCAAGAGCCTTAGAATTAGCACTAATTGCTCCAGATACTCCTGCCGCTCCACCACCCACCACTACTAACAGTTCTTCACTCTTCCAAAATATAAAATAAAACACGTATAAGTACATGAAAAAAATAAAGAAAACAGCTGTTAGATTTATTAAAAAAAAAAAAAATCCAAAACAAAGCTGAAGATTTCACCTTGCAGGCTGTGGTGGGATGGCCACTGCTGCATATTGGCATCTTTTATTAAGGTTTAAAAGAAGATGCCCATAATTGCACCTGGCACTAGCTGCAGTTTTCATGGACATTACTGACTGGAAAACAGAACCTTTAGATTGAAGATCATAGGTAGTAGAATAATAGGTTGAAGATCATAGGTTACTACGTTACCAATTGCTAAAAAAGTGCTCCAGAGGATAGTTGGAGGCAAAAAAGGTATCTTGCGCTTTTGTGTTTCGGTCTTTAAGTAGAATAATCCGGTACCTGAGGCTGCATGGTAGGTCTCCCGTGGATTATGAGGTGGTGAAAATTCATTGGTGGACGCTGTGACACCATGCACCCACCAAGTCAAGGCCTTTCACGGGCACACAAACACATTATTTAAGCATATTTAGTGTTGGAAAATAAAAATACTGTTATTCACAGTTCATTTGACTATGTACAGGTCGTTGATTTTATGTCAACACTAATTGGGAACATCATAATTGATACTTATATTCTAGTAGAAAAAGCAGCAGAGCAAGTCAAAAAAAGCATACCCGGAAAGCGAAACATATCAACACCCTCTATTGTATTCCAGGTTCATGTAAAGCGATCTCCATGCAGATCTGGCATGGAATATTCTGCCCTTCAGCTCTTAAGCCATCTCCACATGCAAAACAACACCGCTTCAGTCAAATCTCAGGAATGGAATTCTCTTTTATAATCTGACCAAACTTGGTCTTGCAAAATCTTTTACCTACCAATGGAAACTTCAAACACGGACAACTACAAAACTTTAAAATGCTGTCACACTTGATAATTCGGCGTCCTAGTTGGAGGATGCATGCGGGCCTGCAGTATAAAACGAAGAACAATCATAATTAACTGAATAAAAGCCACATAGATTGGACGATTTTTATATTAATATGATCACCTCAGAAGCTGACAAGAGGGCACCAAAATCTACCCGTGTCTTCCAAGCAAGGCAAGTAAAATAGGATAGAGAAGCAAATTTCATGCTTATATAACAGTTGGTGACTGGCTCATTATATAATAGTAGGGTAGGATAGGATACGATTTTTAAACTCCCAAGATCGTTGAATCTTGATTGATTCTTGGAAATCAAAATTAGAAAAAATTAACTAAGAAAGAAGCAAAAATATATAATAAAAAACAGAAAGGTAACTAAAAAAGAAAATGCATTACAAGTATTTACGCATCATCAAAATCAGTAAACATCATGGGGCTCTGGCTCTGGCTCTGCATCCTCAAAGAACTGAAGAACCAGCCTAGAAATTCTTGCTTTCTCCGCCTATACCTCTGCACCGTTATTTTTGAAACTGAGCGCAGAAAGGAACCAGAACAGGGGTTTTGGTTCACAGAAGGAATATATATAAAATAACATAAAAGTAACATTTTTCTTTTCTAGTAAGGATTGGTGGAGTTAAATAGCTGCCCTTATCTTTTCTATTATTTTATGATTAATATGAATTCCTCTCATTCGTGAATTTCCATATACAACCTCAATTTCATTTTCACACATTTTGTTGAAAAACACAAGGACAGCCTGGCTTCCACAGCCTAAGAAGAAGAAGGAAAAAAAAAAAAAAAAACACTTCAAGCTTAGGAGGGACAGCATTTTGGATCAAGTGATGGAATATGAAAATGGTGGACTGTGGGGTCCAACACTTAAATGAACCAATTGTAACATTTGATGGATAATTGGGCCTAAATTCAAAGAATTTGGAGGGAGCTTCCCTGACTTTTCCAAGGTTAAAATTTAATTAAGAAAGGCCGGGACTTACTTTAACACAGTTGATGATGTGAAATAATGCACCTGAACCAATTCGGACAGCACCAACCATGCCACCATGGTTATAGTTCTACAAGATAAACCGGAAACAGAAGAAACAAGAGTGAATCAGTGAACTACTGGGTTTATCACACTCGCAACATGTTATGAATAAGAAAAAAAAACGAAAACCAGAAATCAAAATATACGAACCGTTACCAAAACTCTCTTGTTCTTTGTTCAACTCATCTACCAAGCAACTAATTTTCAAATACAAAGAAGAACAGCACCCTTTCCTTTGACCCAGCATTAATTTATGCAAATTCTCAATAAAAAGGTTAAACAGTTATGTTATTGCATGGATGCATACACAAAAACTTACATAGGGGCCATATTGAAATCCTTGCTGTCTATTTCTTTACCGAATTATTGTGACCTAGCAATGGCAGATTTGGTCAGAAAACCGTCTGTTGCTGTGGAAAGAGCTTGCAAAGAATTCAGCAAGATAACTTGGCAAATTTATCTGCCAAAAACATTTGCAGGACATTTTGGGGCCTACAATAATAAATGGAAGGTAACATTCGTGCCAAGCAATCACCCCATTTGTTGGATCAGCACACTTAACCATACCATCTTAATCCTCTAGATTCTTGAATTCACAACCAGGGAAGCTCTGTTACTGCCATTGTGGCAAAGAAGTCGAGAAAGGAAAAGTACAGGTAATAAAAACACACACACACACACACACACACACACACACAATATGTAATTGCATGCATGCACGCATAAAACAATTACAGGAGGAGCCACAATGAAATCCTATTTATCTGCCAAAAACATTTTGAGGAGATTTTTGGGCCTTTAAAATATAACTGGAAGGTTAAATTAGTGCCAAGCAATCACCCAACTTGTTCAATACATTTAGTGCCATTGCAGCGGAGAAGTGGAGAAAGGAAAAGTAAAAATAACAAAACAAAATAATAATGCAACACTTTGAGCAAATAAAATAGTGAATGAAAAGAAATTAAACTTCATTTGCCAAACCTCATGAAATGCCTCTGCCATTGCCCTGAGTTGGTCATATGGTTCTACCAAGCCAAATGATTTAGAGATCCTTGTCATATTCCACATCCTCTTCCTGATATTATTTGCGATCACACCTGCAAGAAATGGTTCAAAGCTTGAAGTTGCATCTCCAAAACAAAGACAACATGAAAGAAAGAAAAGAACAACTGAAATGATAATTTACCCAACTAGCATTGTAGCCCTTGCTTTTCAATTACACCAACTCGTATACATCCAGCATTCACAGGCCCGCCTTGCAACACTAATCCTGTCCAGGTTTTTAGTTGTCCTCTGCAGCAAAAATATTGATTGATCATACAAGGAATTGTCATTTCCCTTCTGCAGCCTTCAGTTGTTAAGTCATGACCACATGCAAAACAACAGCAGTTAGATCTACGGGATGGAATTCCATTTTATAATCTTACCAAGCTTAGTCGTGCAAAAGTTTTACCTACCAACAGAGACTTCAAACATGAGCAACCATCAAACTTAAAAATGCTGCCACACTTAACAATTTCGTGTCCTAGTTGGAGGATGCATATGAACCTGCAATTTAAAATGAAAAACATTCATAACCCATTGAATAAAAAATGACGAACATTCATAGCCCATTGAATAAAAGCCACATAGATTGCAAGATTTTGATATTAAACACGATCACCCTGATAAGAGATACCAAAATTCTATCTGGGTTTTCCAAGCAAGGCAAGTGGGAAAGGGTATAAGAAGCAACTTTAATGCTTATAAGGAAGAAAAACTGGCACTTTAATTGAGATACCTAGTTTTTTAGGAGCAACTGCAGAGTGGAGATTGTACTGGTCTAAAAGGCCACCAAGACATGCCTCGAACACAAAAATCTTGTACTAGCCTCACAGCTATTTCAACTAAGAAATAGAAATACAATATTAGCTGCAGATTCAAATTCTGGGAAACTCATTTGTCAATATCAACAAGCATTCCTCTGCTTGACAAAAGAAAGGAGTTGGTAAAAGTTTTTATATTGAGAAGAGGCAATCCACACCTAGGGCCAATTACCAGCCCATCAAAAATAAGAAAAACTAAGCTCTCCATTTTTCAGCTGATTGTGTAACAAGAGAAGCAATCAAACCTAAAATATGCAGTGCATTTGAGATGGCAGAGGAAAGAAAAGCTGCAAATTGTAATTGCAACAAGAATGAATCCAGAGCTTTCCAGATCAGCGTCAAGAAGTCTGCAAGGCAAAAATTAGCACCAAAAATAAACTTGTTTGTTGAATTTTAAGAGGAAAAGTTTTGCAACATGAACCCAACTTGCCATTGTAGAGGTTAGAAAAAGACGTTCAAAGGTCACCAAGAAAAATTACACACATACAAGATCAATAAACAAATTTCCTAGGTTCAACAGGATAAGAAATAAGACAATACGCTAATGTTGAGAGCAAGATTTGGACATAAGCAGCTAACAAGAACACAGCCTGAAAAACGCCACCTCTTTACTTCATGTTAATTGGAAGGGAAAAAAAATGAGTTATGCGTTTAACGACAATGACAGGGCAACCAAATAATTTGATGTCATTACAATATTTCCAAGTAAGAGGCAATCACAGAAAAGTTTAGAAACATTTCTCCCACAAGCTGACTTACAGAAGGGGCAATTTTTTAAATTCTTTGCAACAGGAGCGAAAACCCTTATGTTCATCAGCTCAAGAGAATAGAAATTCAAGAAGATTCATTTTCCACACGAAACAAGCAGCAGCAACAAACCTAAGCCATAAATTAAGCTGAAGTTTTGAAAATCTCCAAAACCAAACGAAAACACTATCAATTTTGACTGACCAAAGATAATTCAGTCTAATAATATAACACTATCATATTTCATTCAACCTGCTGCTACTGAGAACGTGTCCTATACCATTTAAACCAAAGTAAACAAAGTTCACCAACTCATTTTTAATGCTTGTGTATTGCATGTCAACCATTAAAAAAGGGATGTCAAAAAGATTTACAATAACTAGCACCAAGCTAATATAGTTTACTGCAAGCAAAACTACAATTTTGCTCAAATGAAAAGAAAAGAAAACAGCTGCAGAAAGGTAAAAATTATTGTAAATAATTCATCACAGCCAAGAAAAACAATAATTAAATAATTTTACTGGAACATTATTTCACTGGCAACAATCTTAGAGATTAAATTCCCAATATCTATAGCAGATTCAACAACATGACATGTTAACTTTTGACAACTCCATTATAAACCGTATCCATCTAATGGAATATTGTTTGAAAACAAAACACAGATAGTCTTCAAGATGAGAGAAAACACGTTATCACCAGTATAACACAATACTAAAGGCTAGATACCTATGAAACTCCAACATCTATGCTGATAAAAGGATTAGAAACATGTAATGCCTAGAAATTAAGAATTCATGGGGAGATAGTGGACTCACTTAATTCTGATGCTTCATGACTAATGATTTTCAATGCAAACACCAAGACAAGAGTCATAAGAAAAAAAAAATAAACTGAAACACTGAGCAACAGGCAAAGAAGTGAAAGTGCTACAGGCAGTATAAATATCCACACCAACATGCCATAATTGCAGATTGCAGTATAGGTCTAAAGAATCATCAGATGTCTCTAAAGCAGAATCACATGGTAGTTGATAAGTGTAAGTTTAATTATGATACTTAAGAAATAAAAATTGCAAACATTACCTGATGAAGAATATCTATAAGTGATAAAAGTTAGCAGATTATTTGAGCTTGAACAAATCTTTGATTGACTTCAGAATTGGGGCATTTCAAGTCACTGGTTATAAGATTTTCATCATCCTTGATAGAAAATGTATGCTTCAGAAAACAAATAACTATGCTCACATACACATTCAAACTTTCTTGATGACAGCAGAAAGAAAATACTCAAGAACTCCATGGCTGATCTCTAGAACATTTGAGGGTTGTAAGAAATGGTTCAAAAAAAAGAAACAACTATCAAGAAGCTAAGGACATATCAAGTCATATACCACAGAGGTGAACTTGTAATAAATGTATAATCAGGACAACAAAGTAATGGATCGACATAAAACAGAGAGTGTAGGAAAAAGAAAACTGTAAAAAGACCTGTTCCAATGTGTTCTGTGACCCATACTCAGGACAGCAGAGAGTTTTACATATTTCAGCTTTGCTTCAACCTTAGAAAATGTAACCTGAGAAGTTTGTTTTCAAAAAAAAAAATGAAATTTAGCTTACAGACATCAACATAATGTTTGAAATTGCAAATGTGACAACAATAATGTCTGGAAAACAAAAAGGAAAGCCCACACATTTTACTAAAACTACTCATAGTCAAGAAATCATTGCAGATTACCAGTGGAAAGTTACAGTGTTTAGCACAGAAAGCAAATCCATTGAACATGCTGGCAAAATTTTATTTCATAGACTTCTAGTTGAACTGGTTGACAGGTGAACATAAGTGCATTCCTGACTGACAAGAATGTTTGAGAATAAACTAGCACCACAAGATAATATGAAATGGTGACTGCAACACACCCTCCCCAAAAAAAATGACAGCAATTCAAGTAAGCCTTAGGCAAATTGGTATAGTTTAAAAACAAGTACATGGTGGCAACAGAATGCCCATCCTGTCCATTAGTTAGCCATAAGGCAACAGTTACAAATATAGCTGCAAGCAAAAAAGAATGAGTAGAAGAAGGCTTTGCTAACTATTAGACAGTAATTTCGAAAAGCCTAAAACATCATTGGAGAGCATTACCCCTGCCAACTCTGTGAGCAGTAAATCTGCAATCTTAAAACTAAATAATCTTGGTACCGGATTCATAATTGAATGACCAAGCTGATTTGCCAGACTATAGCCCTGAGAAGAGAGAAAAAATTATGTCAGGAAATATAATCACATTTGCGAGGAAGATTTGAAAGTAAATTTTTTCTTTCCTTTTGCCTCTTATTTCCCTCACTTAGAGAATTCTATTTTTGTTAGCATAGCCCAACATCTTCTCCCAGTTGATAGTAACAACGTCGTAATAAGTTGCAATAATGCAAATAACAAAGTGTGTATAAAATAAACATGTTCACTAGACTTGGAGGCCCGGTAAGTTGGCCTGCTTACCAAATAGGCAGATTTTAGTCAAAGGTTTTCTGGTTTCTTTGGCAATTCGCAATTATTGTTTTTTCACAAAAAGCTAATTAATGAATTTAGTTTAAAGCTAATGATATTTTTTTAGCCAACATACCAACAACAGCTGCATCTATAGCAACCTGGTTGTCCACCAGAGATCCTCTAGCTGCCATCAGAATGATAGTATCTGCCTCCACTCCTTTAAAAAAGCTAGGATTTAAGTCATGCTAGGAAAGCAATCTACAACATAGAAATCAAGTCAGAATGCATCATTTAACAACCAACCTCAATAAAATCCTTGCCAACATTCAGTTTATTCAAGGTGAGGGTTTCAATATTTTCACAGCATAGCATATCCATAACTGCCACTTCTTCTATTGTCCTCATTCTTTTTGTGATAGGTCCCTGCAATGACTGACATAGTATAAATCATGTGGACAGCTAGCAATCAAAGAGAAACTAGTAAAGCTACTCAGCAGCAGCATACTGACCCACCTGCACTGTAGGTACCCTATTGCCATTGTCACAGGCATTATTGTAGGCATTGAAATGGAATTCGTAATAACCACCAGTAAACTGCTGATTCCTAGGAGATATTCCCAGACTGGAATTGGAAAAATCATAATTGTGGCTATTATCATCCCCATAGCTGTGAAGAATGTATAGAAATGTCCAGTAGCAGTTAATACCTGTAAAGCAGATACAAAATGATTACACATATAGAAATATAACCATGCAATATAACCAATTGGCAATGCTCACCTAAAAATTTTATAAAGATGTTATTGAGATGAGTGATTAAGGAAGGGAACAACAGAAACTAGCAAATGACAGCAAAAGATAAAACAGTGGAATTTGCATAACATTGCCTGCAACTTTGAACAAGGAAATTTGAATACACATTTATAACCTTGTTGGAATGCCCCACATGATTTGCTATAGTCACAAGGTGTGCAGCCTTGCTAAACATTGATGAACACCTGCAACAATGACTACTGCTTCAATTTCACCTTGTCTGCACGTACAGCAAGAGTGGATGCTCTCACCATGAACCTTAGTTACTAGAAGAGACTCACCACCGTGCAGGCCTGCAATCCTCAATAAGAAATGCTGATCAATGTAGTTGACAAAATCAACCTAAATGCAAACAGAAAAGAAGTTTACGAAAGTACCCAGTCAATTTTGAATGGTAATCTAAGTATCTCCAATGATGTCCCCAAGCTTAATGCTGATAGTATCACATGGAACAAAATTTACCTCTCTGTTCGGTGGAAACATGTATGGCACGTAACACCAGCTTGACAAAGCTCACACCCTTCTGTTCAACTGGGGGATCCCAACATGTTCATCAGCTCAAGAGATTAGAAAACCAAGAAGATTCATTTTTCCAGAAGAAACAAGAAGCAGCAGCAGCAATCCTACATTGGAAACTAAGATGACGTTTTGAAAATCTCCACAACCAAAGGAATACTATCAATTTTCACTCAGCAACGATATCTCAATCTAATAGTAGGACACTATCAAATTTCATCCAACCTGCTACTAAGAAGTACCGTGCAGGTGTCTAGTACCAGTTAAACCAAATATTAAAAAAAGTAAAAGGTTCACCTACTCAACATCAAACAGACATGTCTGTAACTAAAACTTTCCTCCTATGAAAAGGAAAGAAAACAGACATGTCTGTATCTATATACTTGACAAAAAAAGAAAAGGAAAAACTTTTAGTTAGAGAACAACATATTAGGAAAATCAACTGCCATCACAATATAATAAAGATTTCATGATTTGTCATGTGACTTTATAAGTAGAAAAATCAACGAACCTTCTATGGGAAAAAAAAAATCTAAGTAAAATGGTAAAGGTGCATTTTCAATCCACATCCTCCTCTGAAGTCAGATTCTCTTAATATCAAATTGTTTTCAGTTCTTTAAAAAAAAAATTATGACAAACCCAGGTTGTTTCAAGAAAGAATGAGAACAAAAAAGAAACCAGAAAATACCAAGAGAAAGACAGAAAGTTAAGAAAAGGGAACAAATAAAAACACTTAAATAATAAAAAAGAAATACACCAAATTAAAGAGAAAGAAAAAGCGAGAACCTTGGCGGGAAGAAATCCCCAAGCTCCTCCTTTGGGTCTTTTAAGCTTAAAATCCCAATTTCTGAACCTCAAACCCAATTCTTCGTTTTTCTTGAAATTCAAAGAAGAAGAAGAAAAAGAAAAAGAAGAAAACCAAGAAGAAAAGGACCAGAAGGAGGAGGAGGAGGAGGAGGAGGAGAAGAAAACGCAGAAGAAAAAGAAGAAAATCCAGAGGAAAATAAACCTTGAGAAAACATTAAAGGAGCAGACTGAAGTAGAAGATGTCCGTTACAATTAATGATCACATCAACCAGAAAAAACAAAGAACAAAAAAAGAAAAGCTAACAGAGATTTGTTACTATTCCAATGTGTTCCAGTATCCTATTGCTCTATAAGGTTCCCTACATTGACAATGGTTAGCCCCAAAACTCGCAAATGATGAGAAAGAACATATCAACAGCAGATGAAGCCAAAGAAAGCATACCTGAAAAGGTAAACATATCAACACCCTCTATTGTATTCCACATTCATGTCAAGCAATCTCCATGCAAATCTGACAAGAAAAGCTAAAATTTTTAGTTAGAAAATAACGTATTAGGTGTAACTATGATCACAATATAATATAGACTCATGATTTATCATGTGACTTTGTAAGTAGAAAAATCAACAAACTTTCTATGAAAAAAAATCTAAGTAAAATGATAAAGGTGCATGTTTCAATCAACATGTTAGGACCCTAACCAGAAAGAGAGATAATTAGAGAATAGAAGAAGAGGAAGTCAAAAAATAGAAGAAGAAGAAGCAACAGAATTGAGATTGAGAGAAGAGAGAAAGAAGAAGCAGAGCTTCCTGAAGAAGAAGATAGATTTTACTGAGGAGAGATCCAAATACAATTTCCATGATTTCTTCTTACTTACTTCTAACAATATATATAATAGCTACCACGAACTGACTACCTCTTCCTAACAATTATTGGGCCTACTCCTAAACTGGCCCTGGGCTGCTTGTTCAACAAATGGGTCCTAACACAACACCAAGAAAAAAACTTATCCAACACTAAATAATATCGAATTGTTTTCAGTTCTTGAAAAAAAAATTAAAACAAACCCAGATTTCAAGAAAGTGAGAGAACAAAAAAGAAACCAGAAAATACTAAAGAGAAAAAGATGGAAAATAAAAAAAAAAACCCTTAAATAATAACAAAAAAACGAATTAAAGTGAAAGAAAAAAGAGAGAACCTTGGAGGAAAAAAATTCCCAAGCTCCTCCTTTGGACCTTTTGAGCTTGATATCGCAATTTCTGAACCTCAAACCCAATTTTTCGTTTTTCTTGAAATTCCATGAAGAAAGAAAGCAAAAAAAAAACAAAGAGAAAACCCCAGAAAAATAAAAGGAGGTGGAGGAGGAGAAGAGAAGAAGAAAAAAAACCCAGAAGAAAAAGAAGAAGACCCAGAAAAAGCAGAGGAATATGAAGAAGAGGAACAGGTTTACTAGATGAAGGAACAGAGAGAGAAGGCGAGGACTTTGATCTCTTGAATTGAGCAAGAAAAAGAAATAGATAGAATCAACAGCTTTTTATAATAAAATAATATATGAAGAAAGCTGAATCCCCAGTTGGTGCGGATTTCATGCCCAACCAAATTTAGAACAAACACAGACAGGGACATGCATACAGAGATTTTGCTTCTTTGTTTTGTAATGCCGATTTTATAGCCGTTCTGGCTTCTTGTCCTCCCAATTTAAGGGATTTAATTTAAACTTCATTTGTACATCCGCTGTTTTCATTTTTATTTTTTATTATTATTATTTATCATTTAATTTAACAACATCATATTTTCCTTTTTTTGAGAAAATCAACATCGTACTAACTACAAGTAAGTTTGTTTGATTTTTAACAAGCCTAAAAAAAAAATACTAGGTACTACAAAAATATAGAATCTAGACTTCTATAATTTAACATATTAAAATTAATAAAAAAAACTATTAAAAAAAAGTTAGTATGCAAACTTAGTTAGTGTGTTGGTCTTCAATAATAATAATAATAATAATAACAATAATAATAAACTTCTAAACAAATTATTTTGAAATGTCATTATTTTTATTTTTTATGTCTCTTTTACACAAAAATGACCCAGAACTAACATATGTACAGATTACAAATAATATTATTATAATTCATAGTTCATATTTGACTAATTTGCAGATTATTGGATGTATGTCAACACCAATTGGGACATCACAATTGCTATTTAAATGCCAGTAGAAACAGCAGCAAATGAAGTCAAAAGCAAGCACTACCTGGAAAGCGATATGGCAGCAGATAAGGTGATTTTCAAAACCACTGCTCCTTTCTCTAAAAATTTTTATCTCCAGCTTGTCATTTTTTTATGTTGATAAGGTGATTTTCAAAAAATTGCAGTAGATAAAAGAAAATTAACTGAAATAAAATGCCACAATGTTGATAAATGAACTTGTACTTTTAATCGTGAATGTACGCTACTGAAGCAAGGAAAGCCAGTAGTGGTTGATATAAAGGTTAAAAAAAAAAATTTAAGGTTTGAGATTTATCATGGGAAACCCATTCAAAATACGGAGTGGAGAAGTATTTTGTTTTCAAATGTAAGCAAAGAGTAAATAAATAGTAACCATCTAAAATGAATATCTAATGTAATTCCTACAAATTAAACCTGCTAGAGCTTTTTGTGATTTAATAATGATTGCACATTATCATATCATACATTTGTAACAATAGTATAAAAAAAAGTTTAGAAAAAATTTCTTTTAATAGATTAAAATACTTTCATGATAGTATTTATATATGAATAAATGTTAGTGTTTTGGTAATTTTTATTTCGAGATTTGACTCGATTAAAATGACAATTGATATTTTTGAAATGAACTGATATTTTTGAAACGCCTGTTATTTTTATATTTCAAAAATATTAATTGTCGTTTCAAAAATAATAATTATAATTTCGTCTGAGACATTTTTTAAGACAAAAATACTGGAATATATAATGAGATTCTTTATATATATTGTCTAAATTGGGTTATTAGGGGTGCGGCCAAAACAGTCAGTGTAGACAACAAATTTTCCACAGTGAACACAAATATTATTTCCGATCTGAAAAATGAATTAAGGACAAAGAGATGGATGTGCATTCTGTCTTCTACCATCCCTCGTTTGAATTTTCGCTTGTTTTTGGCTCTTCTTTCTCAGAAGAGTTTGAATACAGATACCGAGGTGCACCACCAACGGTACCTCGATAATAAAATAATATTTTTTTAATTTTTTTATAAAATTAAAATTTAAAATGAAATTGATATTACTTTATAACGTAAAATATAGATAATAAATGATATTTTTTTAAAAAAAAATTTTTTAAATTTTTTTTTTAAAAACAGTAAAAAATATTATTTTATTAAACATATTTACTTTTAGTATAGAAACTTCGGTATAGCTAATATTTCCCTTCTCATAAATCCAAACGGGAGCCTATAAACTTGGATACGCTGCGTACGTCGGAATTCATGATAGTATCCGTAATTGGAATGTTTCAGTTCCGCTTAATCAATGAAAAAAATGAGGATGCCAGCTCCATCTCACCATAAAGAATTCCACCACCAAACGGGGAATGAAAACGAAAGAGCAAGAAAAACCAAAAAGCGAACCCATCAAAGAAAAAGAAAAAGCATCTTGAGCGCTTTTGAGGACGCGACGTTGAAACTGGGGTTGCAACGTGTGCTTTGTCTTCAACACACCAATCATACTGTATCCAATCCTACAAGCAAACGAAGATGATAAAAAATCTATTTTAGCACAATAAAATTATCATTATTGGATTCTTTTTCTATGATTAAATTTGAACATAATAACTAAAAAAGAACTAAGATATAGAACTAATTCTTCTCAGCAAGAGCATAAACCTTAATATCATGCTATTGATATAACCCCAACAAGAAGAATTAGTTCTTTTTTAGTTATTATGTTCAAATTTAGAGAACTACCTGGAGATAATGGATTAAAGGCATTCCCTTTCTCTGCCTCCTCTGCTTCCAATACCCATGAATGGTTTCGCTGTGAAGCTGAACGACAACCATTGCATAAAGGACTGTGGGTCGGTTGAATACAAAGGGTCTTTTGCTCATTGAATATTTTCCACTGACTATTAACCCACAGCTAGTTCTACAACAAATGCTGAGAAGAAGAAGAGACCAACGTTGCAGAGAAGAGAGCAATAATGAGACCAGTATTAACTGTGGAATCGATACTATATCAGAAACAAAAATGAGAGAAGCGAGAAGATAATATGAGCGAAAAAAGCCAAGAAAAGGCAAAGCAGGATGTCGCATGGCAGACATAAATTTCAACCATAATATATAATAAATATATACAGATAGATAAACAAATATTATAAAGAGAAAATTTAGAAAAAACTTTTCTTTAATTCGTACTAAATAATTATGAGGTAATAAAATTTTGCTTTAATTAAAATTTGATATATAAAACCATTGAAATACTTTAGTAATTTTTATATCTTCCGTTGTTATATTGTCATAATTTTTAGAATTAATTGCTTAATTATTCCTCTCAGCCACTACATCTTCGTCTAAATCCTACTGTCATGGCAATAAATTCCCTGTAAACCCTATAATTAAAGTTAAGAACAAATATTAGTATATGATCATATCATATCATATAATAATATTATAAAAAAAAATTTAGAGAAAGCCTCCCCTTAATCCTAATCTACAATTCAATGCTCATATAATTTTTTTTCTTTCAATTTGCTACTCTATTTTCTGCTATGTTTTATCCTAGCTTAAAGAAAGCAATAACTACCGTTATAGTCTAAGCAATTATAGTCTACTATTATGATTTTATTTTCTTTCACCTGCTATTTTCAACTTCTGAATTGTCCTTTAGTTATCGTTTTAAATATTGTTAATAATTGTCTTATTTTGAATGTTATAAAAAACTGACTTTTTCAATATTGATTACAAAAGTATTAGAATTGTTATTAATTACAAAGTTGCCATTATCTAATAATTGCCATTTATTAGAATTGACTGCAAATTTGTATTATCTAACTGCAATTTTTTGAACAGCAACTTTTGAATTGTCCTCTAATTGCTGTTTTAAATATTGTTAATAATTGTCTTATTTTGAATATCATCAAAAACTGCCTTTTTTAATATTGATTACAAATTTATTAGAATTTTCATTAATTAATTAAAAAATTGTCATTATCTAATAATTTTCATTTATTAGAATTGTCTACAAATTTATATGATCTCACTGAAATTTTTTCAACAGCAACTTTTTCAAACCAAGTTATAAACTACATTATATCTCATTAATTTCACATTATTTCCTAAATAACCTGACAACAAGGCTTTTCTGATGTATAAATAAAGATGAATGACAGATGCCAATGGAGAAAATATTTATAGAAGCTTGCAAAAAATTTCAATTCTCTCGAGCATCCTATCGTTACACCATTTGACTGTCATGCCAATAAGAAAATAGGTATCACATTACCCATCTCTGTCAATGCAACAATAGAACTACTTTTAAATTTTAATTTGCTTATTTATTTATTTAGTTAGTGAATTGCAGATTGTGTGTTAGATATATCATTGATAAAGAACAAGATTTCTCATCTTAACAAAAAAATGATTCTTAGGTGCACGAACAAAAGTAGATCAATGGGGGATGAGGGAATGCCGCATGACACCTTTACAAGAGCCATCTACAGAACAGCTGGAATTGCATACGTACAAATTTGAATTCCTAAAGAACATGAAGTAATTCTTTTCATTTAACAATTAGGTCCAATTTGTTGAATTGCATTTGCTTATGATCATTTGTTTGCATATTTAAAGTTGGTAAATGAAAACTTTTTTTTTTAGGCCGATGAGAAATGAGATACCTAATTCTCTTCAATAACTTTTGTTGTTTCTAATTTAGACTCATAGAAGGATGAATGAAGTTTAAGAGAGGAGAAAGAAAGGCTTGAGACAGGAGAAGATAACCGCAATTCATTTGTTTCAATTTTTTATGGCTTTAATAAAATTAGAACCTATTTAATATGTGAATCTATTTTATTTGTTTAGATTGTTACCTAAAACTCCTATTTATAAGCCAAGAAAGTTGCCTAAAAATTTTGAAGAGGCCGACACTACGTTTGCTAAATGATAGTTGATACATAAAATATTTAACATGTGTGAACATATATTTTATTTTTGTGGATAAATCTATGTATTCTAACCTTAAAACTCAATAAAAAAAAAACTAATTTAAAAGGCCTTTGACAAAATAGAAAGAAAAACCAAACAATTTATATACAAAAATTTTATTAAAACCCGTACATCGCACGGATATAAATTTAGTGTAATATAAGTTAATAGTAAATATTTTAATATTCTTTCCCTTTATTCGAGGTATAAAACTGTTTATATGGAAAAAGAAATATTTAATATCCTTTTGATTTGAATTAATAGAATTTCCTAATTATTAGGATTTATGATATTGATATTTATACATTATCTTATCACATTAAATTTCTTAAAATTTTTATTTAATTTCTTATTGATTGAAAGAACAAACAATGAAAGTTGCTCCTCCTTAAATTCCTATTTTCTCAACAACACTCGAAGCCCCCCCACGTACCAAGCGGTGATCACATTACCAGATTCTCTATGTCTCCACTCTTTACTTAGATTCCTTTTTTTTTTTCCTTCATATTCTGTATTAAAATTTTTGCTTTCCAAGAAAAAGGAAGCTTGAGGAAGGAGTTTAGAGACCCGAACAAAAGTATCACCTAGAAGAAAGTTAAACACTGGTGCTCACAAATCTCTAGCATCCTCATTGCCATCATGAACATTTGTAAGGCAAACTTTTTTTTATGAATTGAGACATATGAGTTTTTTTGAGTTTAACTGCCTGTCTCTATTTCATTCTTGTTAACTAATTTTTTTGTTTAAAGCCCTTTCAGAACAATAATGATTTAATTACATCTTTGTATGACATTGATGTGTGACCTCTCAAAATCCTCAAGACAAAAATGTCCAAGATAAGCCTAGGCTTTTGGTTCTCTTTGAACAATGCAAACAAATACAAACAATTTGGAGTCTTACCGATTGCTTAACACTGATCATGCTTCTAATTCGTATCAAGATACACTTTGTCACTTCTAAGGGAAAATTCAAAAGAGGGAGCTAGATGATTTAGACTACGAGATTTCGAATATGACTCATCAAAGAGGAAAAAAATTTCTTCCTTTTTTTTTATGTTAAATGGTTACAGAAAATTAATCAAGAATATTATGCAAATGATTGCCAAGACCCCAGCTAGTAATCTCACTGTTTTGATTTTTAATAGTAATCCCACTATTTTGATCTTCATATTACTATTATTTTCATCTCAGAAATTTGCAATAAATTAGAAATGCTGAATAGGAGAAACATGTTGTCAATACGTAAATTATCATAACTTGATATCAGCTAAATTTATTAAAATGTATAGATATTTATGATATAAAAAAGCTAATCAGTTATTAATAGTATCAAATACAGTGTTAATATGTATTATACCTTTCTTTTTTTTTTTTGCCTTTGTAACATCCATCATCAGAAGTTCCTCAATTTTTAATTTTAATAATTGTTTGCTATATATTTGGATAAACCTATACAATGTGTGTGGATTAACCTAGTAGTTATGAAAAGAGTCCCTAGCCTTGTGGCTTACACGCTTCATCCATTCTTGAAGACCTACATCGGATACAATGAACTTAAGATAATACAAGAGTTCCCATTTTCATCGGAGTTCCCATTTGCAATTCGAATGCAAAAGTGGCCACAACATCCATAAACAAAACAGAGGTACAACAGTGGGTGTAATATCATGATCCATATACATCATTATTCTCTGTAACATGCTAGTAAGAGATATGTCTGATCCTGTTCTCATAGTCTCCTTGTAATTGTGGTTCTAGTTTTGATATGTAATTGCTGGGTTTGAATATTCTCACAGTTTCATGTTAAAAGATGGGAAGGAAGCAAAACAAATAAGGTTATTGAAGAGCATGCTCTCTTTATTTCATGATAAATCACATAAATTATGCTCTTTTATTTAAAAAAGTGATTATTAATTACAACTTAAAATCTGAACATTATCCGTTCGTGCGATTGCTTTATTTTATCTTTTACAATACACCCACACATAGTGCTACAATAAAATACACACCCAAATCCAGTTCTGAACCTTCCGCAGATCTTCAAGCTTTCTGCGAAGCAGTCGAGATCACACTTTGCTGGTGTTGTGATACTGCAACAAACATGAGGGATCAACAACATCACATTTACCAATACCTCCAAGACGCTTGTCCTCAAAGACTTCCCCTTCATGTTTGAATACGTGCTAATTGCTATTTTTTTTAAGTTATAGAGCTAGATGATAGCACTATAAGTTAATCTACGCTCTTCATGCAGTTCCTTTTATAGTTAAAAAGTGACGTGTTGTTAAGTAATACCTACTTATTTTCTATTTCTCGTAGACGTATCGTTCTATTTTCCTTATACAAATAAAGTTATCCTTTTTTGCAGATCTATATTGTTCCAATTTTAAGATATAATCATGCAATTAAAGAATAAAATTTGTTTCTTGATTAGAGATGGATATAGTAATTGAAAATTAAACAATATTGCTCATACCATCAAAATCATACTAAGAAAAAAAAATCATATTACCATAATTACAAAAATCACTCTCATCATTTATATAAAAAAATCATTCAAATCTCTCTATATTATCTATATCTACATCTATACAATGTATATTAAAACTAATCTCATGACTTCAACATGCCAAGTGACATGCCTCTCCTTCAATGTTTTGCTTTTTTAGCTCATTCTTGATTTCTCTACAACTAATTAGCTCATTCTTGATTTCTCTACAACTAATTATTATGGCAAAAGTTATCGGATAAAATCAAATTCTTGAATGTTGCAACAAATGTGATTGGGATAAAATCAGACTCTTGAACTTGCCTCTCCTTTAATTTTTCGCTTTTTTTTGTTCATTCTCGATTTCTCTACAACTAATTATTATGGCAAAAGTTATCGGATAAAATCAAACTCTTGAACTTCAATGTTGTAACAAATGTGATTGGGATAAAATCAGACTTTTGAACTTGCCTCTCCTTCAATTTTTTCCTTTTTTAGCTCATTCTTGATATCTCTACAACTAATTATCATGGCAAAAGTTATCGGATAAAATCAAACTCTTGACCTTTAATGTTGCAACAAATGTGATTGGAATAAAATCAGACTCTTGAACTTCATTCGGTTGCAACCTTTTTAAGTTTCTGTGATTGGGATTAAATGCATAAGGATAGGAATAAATGTTACAGTTTATAGATGATAACATAGATGCGGTCAGACCAGTAAACCGATAAACAGGTAAAATAAAATCTAGGCCGGTTTGATTTTACCATAGAACCAAGATAGGAAACAAACCACTTAAGAACTGTATGAAGTATGAACCAGTAATCCAAAAACTGTCGAACTGGACGGTTCAAATGTTGACCGGTTTATCTGTCTAAAATTCCCTAAAATGATACCATTTTATATCTTTTGGTTTTTATTTTGCTTATTTTTTATGTCAATAGGAAATTTAGTATTTTTTGATTGTATGTTAGCTCCATAATATTTGTTTTTGGATATAGAGGTTCGATTGATTGGAAGCTATCTCAAATAATGGAGTTTGTTTTTACTTCAATTCAATTTTGGTTATAAGTAGACTTCTATTTTATTTTTTATGGTTATGCTTATTTTTATTATTTTATTAAATAGGAATTGACCCGCCAGTTCAATTCTTCGCTTTAAAAAACGATGGATGATATAAGAGTTAAGTAACTTATAACGTTGTCCTTTTGGATTTTATGTGAAAAATAAATTTACATTGATTCTTCATCTTCCAAAACGTTCAAATTTTATTCAAAGATATAACAAGCAATATTTGAGGAAGAAAAGGAGTTTAATGGTTCTTTTGCAGAAGAAATGTTGCTTATTAAGCAGAAGTAATTTGTGACTTCGTTTAAGGGAATATGCACATATTCCCTCACTAATCTCTTGAAACAAATTTGATGCATTGAAGCTTCGGGGAGAGATGAGAAGAAAAAGAATAATGTTAGTTGGTGATTCTATTGTGAGAAACCAGCGGGAATCTCTTGCTGCGTTCATATTAACCTCTTATTTCAGGTCTGAAAGTGGTCCATCGACCAAAAAGCTATTATGGGGTTGTTGCTCGTGTTTTGGAGGCCGTGGGGAAAGCACAGAGAGACCAAATGCAGCAAGTTATCATTCCCTTTGCTGTCCCCACGATTTCTTCAAGTGAACTGCCCCAAGGATGTTTTGTAAGGAGCTGGTTCAATTACATGCCACTGTCCCTAACATAGTAACGTAGCAATTTTTCGTGCATATTCATTTGTATTTCAAATGGGGGTCAAATAATTATGCTTTGTGCCTTTTTGATGAAAATCCATCCTTCATGTTCTCATAACTTATTTTTTTGTTGTAAATTAAATATCCAGTGTTCCATATACTATTCCTATATTTCAAATAAGAACAATTAAAGGGGCAAAAAAAGAAAGAAAATGAAAATCGTGGTTATCACTACTAGATAGTCGAAATATCTATTATATTCCTTCTAAAAAATTGATATCTATTATGACTCAATTTCTTGAATTTTCTTGACTATATAATAGAAAACTAAAACCTCTGAAAAGTTTCTCATTGCCTCAATTGTAGAGTCAATTTATGCTAAAACTGTTTTCTACATAGGATGTTTAAGAATTACTCTTCCTTCTATTTGAAAAACTATAATGCACCGGTACTAAGTTTATTAACACCTGTGGTCGATAGAATTTCACGCAACACACACAAACAAATAAGTAAAAGCTAAGAGAGGCCCCCGCGGGGGGGGGGGGGGGGGGGTGTGGGGAACTAACTTTGTTATACCTGTGGACACCTTGATCAAGTGTACAAACACACACACACACACAAGTAAGTGAAAGCCAGGAGGGTACTTTAATTCCGTTTGTCGTAGACTTGTAGTTGCTGTTGTACTAATGCCACTAAAGTGTACAAACACACACACACACAAGTAAGTGAAAGCCAGGAGGGTACTTTAATTCCGTTTGTCGTAGACTTGTAGTTGCTGTTGTACTAATGCCACTAAAGTGTACAAACACACACACACACAAATAAGTGAAAGCTGGGAGGGTACTTTAATTCCGTTTGTCGTAAACTTGTAGTTGCTGTTGTAATAATGCCACTAAATTGTTCTTGTCCTTGATGCTTGTTCGAAATCTAAACTTAACCATTATCATTTGAAGATTTAACCGGTTTAGGTCTCTGCCTCGTTTTCTTCCCTTGGGCCCGGAGATGGGTGTTTTTGCGTCCTTTATGTAGGCCTACTTGGGCCCACCTGGTATGGAAGCAATAAGCATAAAGAATATCAGCCAGCCCATCGACGTGAAAATTTGACACTTGAGAAAAGCCTTATGATTTCTTTCTCTTGGGCCTCAGCACAAAGAAACCCATTTACCTGGGGCAAATGGGGTGGTGTCTTTTGGGCCTCCACATCATAGTAGTCGTCTCTACCAACTGAGAGGCCCTTTGCTCAAAGGCCCATCTCCATTGCTTCTTCTGATTACATCTGAACTGGGTTCTTCAATATTATACTCGTTTAAAGAAAATGGACCGTTAACAGGGAGCACTGGCATTTTTTCTTTATTTTTTTTTCTTTTTCTTGTTTTGAAATTAAAGTGTTAAACAGGGAGTCTATAGGAAATTTTGGCCCATGTAGGGCAGCCCAGACATCTCGGCCTACCGACTCGTCTGCAAATCGAGAAATCTGGCCCAACAAAACTCAGTCCTGCCCCACAAATTACTAAATTAGTCGAGCCCTTTTCAATTTTGGCAACGAGAAAAAGGAAGAGCAAAAGCAGCCCATGGCAGTCTGATCTGCCCACCCCGTATTTGGGTTTGGGTATCTCATTAATAAGCCTTTGCGTTTGTTTTCAGTTTCACTTTCAAAGTCCAGAGATATACAGACTGGGTGCAGTGGATATTGGGTTCGATTGCACAAATAAATAGAATACCAAACAATGCTAAAAGAATTGAGTTTTTGGGCATGGTTTTGTGAGCTAAACGGTCGGGCATTTGCCATAGGAAATGGGCTGAACTTATGGGGTATTTAGAATGACAATCCGAGGTTATCCCACGGACAATTACTGGAGTGGACCAGCTGGTGGGCTACAACTGATTATGGGTGAAGTGATTTGATTCGGTGCACGAGGGCAAGATTAATCTCAAATCTGATAATACTAAGGTTAATTCAGTTAGTTAAAAGTATATTTTTTTAAGGTCTCTTCACAGATGTTATCAATTTTTTGTTACTATTTTTTATTTTTTGTTTTTCTATTTTTGCTGTTTGCTGAATTTTTGTATTTATTATTGTCAACTTCTGTTTTTTTATAAAAATAAAAAAGTAGATAGAGAAAGAATAGTGAGAGATGGTAAAAAGCAGTATGAATAGAGTGAGAAAAAAAATGTAGAGAATGATTGACAGAGAGATGAAAAGTAAAAAGAATGGTTAGAGAGAGATGATCGAAAATGGATATAGAGAGAAAAAGGGGAGAGAGAGCCAGAAAAAGGGTAGAGAGAGAATGAGTTGAGAGAATGGTAGACAAAGAAAAACGAGAGAGAGGGTAAAGAGAGAATGAGTAGAGAGACTGGTAGAGCGAGAAAAAGGAAAGAGAGTGTGAGTAGAGAGAATGAGTAAAAAGAGAAAAAGGAGAGAGAGGGTAGAGACAAAATGAGGAGAGAAAGGGTAGAGAGAGAATGAGTAGAGAGAATGGCAGAGAGAGAAAAATGAGAGAGAGGGTAGAGAAAGAATGAGTAGAGAGACTGGTAAAGCGAGACAAAGGAGAGGGAGAGGATAGAGAGAGAATGAGTAGAAGAAAGGTAGAACAAGAAAAAGGAATGAGAGTGTGGGTAGAGACAGAATGGTGGAGAGAAAAAAAGAGAGAGAAGGTAGAGAGAGAATGAGTAGAGAGAATGATAGAGTGAGAAAAATGAGAGAGTGTGAGTAGAGGGAGAATGGTATAGAGATAAAAAGGTGAGAGTGTGAGTAGAGGGAGAATGGTAGTGAGAATGATTGAGGGAGAAAAAGGAGAGAGAGAGAGTGGGGAGAATGAGTAGAGAGAACGGTAGAGAGAGAAAAATGAGAGAGAGAGGGTAGAGCGAATGGTAGAAAGAGAAAAAGGAGAGAGAGAGAGAGAGAATAGAGAGAGAATGAGTTGAGAGACTGATAGCAAGAGAAAAAAAGAGAGAGAGAGGGTAAAGAGAGAAAGATTAAAGAGAGAGAAAAAAATAGAGGGATAGAGAGAGGATGAGTAGAGAGAGATATAGTGAAGTGGGTGGATAGAGAGAGAAAAGGTTGTGAGAGAAAGTATAGAAAAGAAAGTGAAAAATAAATTGGGAAAGTATCTTTTATTATTTTCCTAATTTATTTTTTTTCTTTGAAAAATACTTTCAACATTTCAATAAAAAAAATAGAAAATAAAAATGATACCAAACAAATTTTCTGTTTTTTTATCAAAAATAAACGAAAAACAAAAAATAAAATTATTACCAAACGGGCCCTATAATTCTTAAATTTAAGATTTGAATTACAAATTCGATGCTCATTTTTTCTCTCTTTTTACCGTTGGGTTACCGCCTTCAATGAATTAAATATATATAATATATATATATATATATATATATATATATATATATATATATATCTCAAATGTCAACTAACCACAATCTGATATGCCACTTGTGTCTGGTGGACCGCAACCGCATGGGGAATCAACAGATTGCGTGTGACCGTATAAACATTCCGGGTGAAAATTGAGCCAATATATTCCATGGTGGCCGGATGCAGGCAAAAATGCCCCGGCCTACAGCGTCAAATTCAAGAAGACTAACAATTCAATGCCATTCACTGAACTAGAGCCACAAAGAGTTATCCTTGGCCGCAAATGCTAGATCAGAAACCTCACCCTCAAATTATCTTCCATTTGTTAGATTAATCACAACAAAGTTGAACTAAAAAAGACGACTATCACAGGGTTTAGACCATAGTTTTAAAAATCGGACCGGTTATTGAACCGGTAAGAAGATTGAGTTAGTGGTTTAGCGGTCCAACCGGAAAACCGGTGGTTGAACCGGCGGGTCAATTCTGATTTGATAAAATAATAATTAATACTTATAATTTTTCATTTTTTAATAACAAACAATGAGTATAATTATAAAAAATAGAATATGAGTCTACTTAAATTTAAAATAAAATTAAAATACAAAATATTTATGATAATTTTCTAATTAAATAAATTAATAAAGTATAAATATCAAAAATAAAATATTATAGAACTATTAATCGAATATTCATATCTAAAAATAAATATTATAGAGTCAATATATAATTCAAAAATATTACATTTTTCATTAATATAAATAAGTATTATTTATTCTCATTTTTAATCCAAAAAAATAAATAAAACGACGTCGTTTTGATCAAGATAACATAGTTGCCGGTTCACCGGTCCGATCGGCCGGTTCACCGGTTTTGGAGTTACTGGTTTTTCGGCCCGACCGGCCGGTTCACCGATTTTCCGGTCCGACCGGCCGGTTCACCGGTTTTCGGGCGGTTCATTTCCTATTCCGGTTTTATCAGAGAATCGGACCGGTCCGACCTCCGGTTCACCGGTTTTCCGGTCCGACCGGCCGGTTCGGTCCGGTTTTTAAAACTATGGTTTAGACTCATTGCTATTCATCTTAGAGTGAAATAGGTTCAAATGCCAAATTGATCCAATAATATTTCTATACTAAAAAAAAAAAAAAGGAAGGATGCAGAATCGTTTTATAATTGCATATATTTTCCTAGTTTTGAAGTATCAACAAATTAACCCAACCAAAATTACTGAAAAGGGAAAAACTGAAATCCGACAAAGAAAAAAAAGAAAAAAAAAAAGTGAGAGGACAAACCAAGAACAAACTAGATATCACATTCTTCTGAGGATCTCACCAAGGCGGATTGGACCGGTTATCAACAATTTCAAATTTTTAAAACTGCTATCAATCTGTTTCTAACAATTCTAAAAAATTTAAAAATTATAGATGATTTTTTCCTCGTAGTTTTAGCGGATATAAGTACATACATGATAGATTGTATGGTAAAAATCAGATTAAGCAGGTTTAAAATAGCTGTATTAGACTCATTACTCTCAAACTGAAGTGATATTAGTTTTTATTGTTATTATTATTAATTTGTCTAAAGGGAAGGCAATGCCGAGTGATTGAAGGGAATTCATAAGTCTAAGCAGCCACTAAAGACATTGGTTTTCTTTTTGTTTTTTTTTTTTTCTCTTTGGGTTCAAAATTGGAGGCTATACCCTAATTGAGACATTGGTTTTTTTTTTTTTTTTTGGTCATAATGGAGGGCTGTTGCCCAGTCTAAGTAACAATCACACGTGGTATGCTTACTCCCCTCATATCCTCAAGGAGTATATTCCAAACCCCAATAGGCGGTAAGTCCAAAAACACAAATCCTATTGGGTGGGACAAAGCAAATGAAGCCATCCAGTCTTCTGCCCTGTTTGCCTCCCTAAATGTGTGTCTCAACTGAACAGTCCATAAGCGAGATAGTAGCTACGCTCTCCTTACATTCGCTGACCAGATTGAAATGAGGGTGGGCCGGTGAAACACCCTTAAGAACCATGGCAAGAACAACTTGAGAGTCTACTTCCATCTCCACTTTACGGAAGCCCGACATTGGTTTTTGTTAATGCTTTAGTTTTAACTCAGGAGTACATGGGGCGGGCAGTCAGCGTTTCAGAAGGCCGGCCCATAAGCTAGTAGGAAGAACTTGGGAGCCAGCCACGCCCAAACTGATGTCAGGTATGGCCCAAGCTTTCAATGGTAAAGTTAATAGAGTGGTGGATTTTGGGCCATTCTTTGCGAAAAGGGGATGGAACCATTTTGTTCGGTCAAAAGAATAGAATTAGGAAATTTTTATTTTGACTATATTTTTAAGTGAATATAATTTATTTATAATTTTATATTATATAATAAATAAAATTTATTTAAATAAAAAATAAAATTAATATTTAAATAATATTAAATTATAAATTAATTTTACTTATAATAAAAAAGAGTAAAATTAATAAACACATTCTCTTAAACAAGAATGTAGCAAAGCCTTGAGCTCATAGGTTTAACAGTACGAAGCACTGAAAAGCCTAGGCCACCCACTACCGGTAAACGGCTAAAGCCCACTACCGGTAAACGGCTAAAGGGCTTATAAATTATGGCAGTATAAAAATGTTCTTTTTGACAGGCAGGCCAATAAGCAAACGGGAAGCAGAAAGGCGGCAATGAATGGAATTATTCAGCTGTCAAATGGTTAGTTGAGCACGAAGTGCTTAAAATTCAGTTCAAAAAAAAAACAGAGAGAGAAGAAGAGCACGCAGTAATTTAGTCCAATTGAGAGTTGCAACTTTCTTGCAAAACTAAACATTGGCTGGCTGGCTGGAGAAACATAGATTGCGCTTTTTTTTTTTTCAATCTTTTTATTGCAGATAAAGCTTCTAATTTTATACATGAAAAGCAGCACCTTTTGCTTTAATCAAGTTTGTCGCTTGTAATTGCTTGAGTGTTGCTCGAGTCTAGTCAAGGTTATCTACTACACTGGATGCTTCTCTAGTTCCTCTGTCTTCATGGCCATCTCCACGGTGCCATCATCAACACCTTTGTACTGTACCAATTTGCACAGAGAAGAAAATATGCAAAGTTGATGAATCCCAAGCCACCTATCATAGAATAGAAGTAATCCAATCTTCCCTTGTTAAGATCTTCTGATAACCAATCTCCAGCTTTAGTTCTCGAAGTTGATTGGTGAACTATGGAGACCAAAAGGTTAGTGGCAGAGCCAATAGTGCCAATCTTCTCAAAGGTCTCATTTCCTGCAATTTTTTTTTTTTCCCAATTGCATGTTCATGTTATGAGCCGCATAAAGGGACATTGGTTTCACATCCGTCAAATCACAACTTTTTCCTCACTAGCTAAAAGAAATAAAACATAGAGCTTCCGATGAATAATATGACCTACCAATGCTGAAGGGCATGTTTCTCAAAAAAAAAAAAAAAAGATGAAGAGCATGGCTTTGATTCCTCAGCAGTTGATGTTTGGCTCATCATCATTTGAACCTGTAGATTTTGAGAATTGTGTGCAGTAAAATTTTTATTCAACTGATGCTTAATCAAAAAATACAAAATAGGAGAAATATTTATAGCCTTTGTACAATAGGTCTTATCTCCTAATCCTAAAACCAAAAATAAGGAGATTACTCTCCTTTTGAATTTTGAACACCAAAGCCTGATCTGATGGGACCAGAAAACTAATTGGATAAAAGATGATATCATCTTATCTTACATTTAAATTCAAATAGGAGATGATAACCAAATCCTTCAGTTAGGAACTAAATTTCCACACTCCCCCTCAAGCTGGGTTATGGATATCAATCATACCCAGCTTGGACTTTAAATTATCAAAATTTGTCCGAGAAAGTGCCTTGGTTAGAATGTCTGCAATTTGATTGCATGTAGGCATGTACTCAAGTTTGATAATTCTGTCTTCTACTTTCTCTTTGATGAAATGACGATCAATTTCCACATGTTTTGTCCTGTCATGATGAACTGGATTCTTTGCAATGCTTATAGCTGCTTTATTGTCACAAAATACCTTTATGGGCTCTCTAGCTGTAACTTTTAGCTCTCCAAGTAGTTTTCTTAGCCAAATTCCTTCACAAATTCCTTGAGACATAGCTCTAAACTCAGCCTCTGCACTACTTCTTGCAACAACAGATTGTTTCTTGCTCCGCCAAGTAACCAAATTCCCCCAAACATATGTACAATACCCTGTAGTTGATCTTCTGTCTGTAACTGATCCAGCCCAATCTGCATCTGAGAACACTTCAATATTCTTGTCTGAAGTTTTCTTAAAAATAACCCTTACCAGGATTTTTTTTAAGTATTGTAGAATTCGATGTATAGCTCCTAAATGTTGTTCAGTTGGATTGTTCATGAACCGGCTCACCATGCTTACTGCAAAGCCAATGTCTGGTCTTGTATGTGAAAGATAAATAAGTTTACCACAAGTCTCTGATATCTACCCTTGTCAACAAGTGGACTTCTTCCTCCATTCCTACTTTGTTGTTTGGGTCCATTGGAGTATCTGCTGGTTTGCATCCAAGCATCCCAGTTTCTTTTAGTAAATCAAGAATGTACTTTCTTTGAGAGACTGATATTCCACTTCTTGATCGTGCCACCTCCATGCCAAGAAAATATTTGAGATAACCAAGGTCTTTGATCTCGAATTCTTTGGCAAGAGCCTTTTTAGGTTGCTTATTTCATCCTTATGATCTCCTGTGAGGATTATGTCATCTACATAGACAATGAGAATGGCCATTTTTCCTGCAGATGTATGCTTAATAAACATAGTATGATCTGATTGACATTGTAAGAAACCACACTTCTTTACCACTTTTGTTAGTCTACCAAACCAAGCACGAGGGGATTGCTTGAGACCATACAAGGATTTTCGGAGCCTGCAAACTTTGTTGGCATTGTCTTGAGTTTCAAATCCCGGAGGAATCTTCATGTAGACTTCTTCTTCTAAGTCACCGTTTAAGAATGCATTTTTGACATCCAATTGATGAAGTGGCCAATCCAAGTTTGCTGCCAATGATAACAAAACTCGGACTGAATTGAGTTTAGCAACTGGGGCAAATGTCTCCTCGAAATCTATGCCATAGGATTGAGTAAATCCTTTTGCAACAAGTCTTGCTTTGAACCTGTCCACGCTCCCATCAGCCTTGTGTTTGATTGTAAAAATCCATTTGCATCCAACGGGATTTTTGTCTTTGGGCAAATCTGCAATTTCCCATGTGTTGTTCTTTTCTAGAGCTTGGATCTCTTCTAAAACAGCCACCTTCCACTTTGGTTGGTTTAGGGCTTCATATATGTTGTTTGGAATCTGTAAATTGGTGAGAGCAGTAGCAAATGCTCGGAAACTAGGTGACAACTTTTCATAAGAAACATAGTTACTAATTGGGTGTTGAGTACATGATCTCACACCTTTTCTCAAAGCAATTGGCAGATCAACATCATTAGAAGGCTCAGAAAAATCAGATTCAGTAATAGTGTTACCTGGGCAAATTTCAAGATTTTCTGAATTCAGTTCAGATTCAAGGTTTTGCTTGGAATGTGTATGATCCTCTAAAACCTCTTGAGCTTTCTGTCTCCTTGAATAGACAATCAGATCTTTGTCAGCTTTTTCTTGTGTGGCCTTCGGATTTGCACTAACAGGCTGAATTTGCTGGGTTTGGGACTCAGAAGTGTTTGGAGGTTCAATGGTAAGGAGCTGTGTAGGTTCAGCAATTGAAGAAATTGGATAAATTGGACACTGTGATGTGGAAGATAATTTAGTTTTCCAAAGCTGGTATTCCCTTGTGATAGGATTCTCCCCCTGAATAGTAGATTTGGCATAATAAGGTTGATTTTCAAAGAATGTTACATCCATGGAGTTGTAGAATTTCTTAGTGACTGGGGAGTAACATTTGTAGCCTTTTTGGTTGGGAGAGTATCCAAGAAATATACATTTGATGGATTTTGGATCTAACTTGCTCTGATGTTGGTCTATGTGAACAAAGGTAGTACATCCAAATACCTTGGCAGGAATAGATGAGATAAGCCGAGTGTGAGGATATGTGGAAAGGAGGGCTTGACATGGAGTTTTGAATTTTAGGACTCGAGATGGCATTCGATTGATAAGATATGCTGCAGTAAGGACTGCCTCACCCCAAAAATGCTTTGGAACATTTGTAGATAGCATGAGAGATCTTGCCACCTCCATTAGATGTCGATTCTTCCTTTCTGCAACTCCTTTTGTGCGGAGTTTGAACACATGAGCTTTGATGGACTATGCCTTGTTCCAAGAGATATGAACTGAGTATGGAGTGATAATACTCTCTGCCATTGTCAGTTCTCAAGACTTGTATTTTGGTTTGAAATTGTGTTTGGACCATTTTGTTGAAATTCTGAAATATCTGACTGACCTCTGATTTTTCTTTCATGAGAAACACCCATGTGACTCTTTGTGATCATCAATGAAAGTAGCAAACCACCTGGAACCTGTAATGTTATTAACCCTAGATGGTCCCCAAATATCACCATGTACCAATGAAAAAGGGTGAGATGATTTGTAGGGCTGTTTAGGGTAGGTATTATGAGTGTGTTTGGATAATTGACAAATCTCACACTGAAAAATTTTTGAATTTTGATTGAATAAAGATGGGAACAACTTTTCAAGATACAAGAAATTTGGATGCCCTAATCGATAATGCCATAACATGACTGCATCATCTTTATTTTTGCTAGTAGATAAAGCCACACAAGAAGTCTTCTGAGATTGTCTTTAAGATTATCACCTCTAAGGAAATAGAGTCCCGCACACATCCTAGCATTGCCAATCATCTTCCCCGAATCCAAGTCCTGAAATTCACAAATATTTGAAGAAAATTTAGTAACACAATTGAGATCTTGTGTAAGTTTGCTTATGGATAGCAAATTGCAATCTAAGCTTGGAACAAATAGGACAGATTCAAGGTTAGGTCCTTTGAAATCACAACAGAACCTGTGCCAGCCACTTTTGAGAGTGACCCATCTGCAATTCGGACTGTGAAATTGCCATAATATGGATCATATTTATGAAATATGGAAATATCTCCTGTCATATGATCTGATGCTCCTGAATCCACAATCTATGAGTTTGATTTCTCTTGTTTTACACTCAAGGCTCTTAGAAAATTACCTTTTTGTGCTAGAGAACCATTACCGATTGTGGTAGAATTAGTATGCTGGAACATTTTCTGCAGTAGATCCAATTGTTCCTTACTGAATGGGCTTGATTCATCAGAGGTTTGAGGCTCTGTGGCAGCTAAATGGCCACAGCTGTCCCGCTCCTGGGAAGGACGTGATGGTTTCCAGTCTGCTGGCTTTCCATGAATTTTCCAGCATGTCTCCTTTATGTGTCCTAGTTTGCGACAGTGTTCACACCATGGTCTTCCTTTCCTTTGTCGATTATCAGTATTGTTGCTGAATTGGGGTCCTCGAGTAGCTAGGGCTGAATTTTCTGGGGCAAGAATAGTGCTTTGAGATCCTAACATCACTTTTTTCCTGCTCTCTTCTCTTCGAACTTCTGAAAATACTTCTCGAATGCTAGGTAGTGGCTTAGTGCTGAGGATTCTTCCACCAACTTCATCAAGATTTTTATTAAGGCCAAGGAGGAATTTAAATTCGATCCTTTTCAATGATGTCCTTATATTTCTTAGAATCATCAGAATATTTTCATTCAAATTCTTCGAGCATGTCGAGCTGCTGCCAATAACGTGTCAGAATATTAAAATATTCTGTCACCGGGAGATCACCTTGGCGTTGATCATGGAGGATGCTCTTGATTTCAAAAATTTCAGAGGTATTGTCTCTGTTAGAGTAGGTTTCTTTTGCTGCCTCCTAGATTTCTTTAGCAGTCTTGTAATACATAAAATTTTCTCCAATGTCAGTAGTCATGGAATCGATCAACCATGACATTACCGTGCTGTTCTCTGACTTCCAGCCTTTAAATTTTGGATCATTCTCCTCTGGAGGTGTAACAGCCCCTGTGATCCGTTAGTCTAATTTGATCCTTCTGTTCATAACGCCGTTAACCCTACTAACGTGGCATGACGGAATTTGACACGTCATCAATTTTTCCACGTCAGCATGTCACGTCAACATCTGTTGCTGACGTGACATAGATATAAAAGATAATTTGACCCACAAGGTTTCAGCTTATTTTAAATTTCACCCATAACGTTTTTTTCGTTAAAATTGGTCTATAACGTTACATCTTTTAGTATAATTTGATCTTTTCGTACATAACGTCGTTAACTTCGCTGATATAGTGTGACAAAATTTGACACGTTATTAATTTTTTTCCAAAGAGATGGCTCCGTACTGGCAATGCTAATAGTGGTTGGAGGCGGCGGCGATAGTTTGACGAGGAAATAGTGACAACAACAGAAAAGAAAAAATTCAAAGATAAAAAATAATAATGACTTTTGTTGAATTTTATAAATTTATTTTTTTTGCTAAAAAAACAAAGGTATTCAAGTGGATATATATTTATGAATTTTAGTTTTTTATTTTGTTTGAATTTGCAGAGTGTGATTTTCAGTATAAATGTTTGGTTTGGATTTTAAAATTTTACTGCAAACGTAACATGTTGACAAAAACGAAAATTATTGATGTGTCATACTCCGTCCATCATATTTGCTGAGTTAACGACGTTATGTACGAAAAAATTAAATTAGACTAAAAGATGTAACGTTATGGACCAATTTTAATAAAAAAAAAACGTTATGGGTGAAATTTAAAATAAGCTGAAACCTTGTGGGTCAAATTAACTTTTATACCTATACCACGTCAGCAACAGATGTTGATGTGGCATGTTGACGTGGAAAAATTGATGACGTGTCAAACTCCGTCATGCCACGTTAGCAGGGTTAACGGCGTTATGAACGGAAGGACCAAATTAGACTAACGGACGTAACGTTGTGGACCAAATTTAACAAAAAAAAAATTGTGGTGGATGAAATTTAAAATAAGGTTAAACGTGATGGGTCAAATTGACCTTTATTCCTTAATTTTATTTAAAAGTTTGTGGCGTTGTTGTGTTGTCTCTGCCTGCTATTGTTGGGACAGATGGTGATTAAATTAGTCCCACTAACAGAGAAATTACGGGTTTAAACAATCAAATTTTATATAATTAACAATAATTACTATTTGAAATTGGGGTTGAAATTAGGTTTAGTAATATGAGGCTTTCAATTAGCATCTCTGATTAGGGTTTTTAATTAGGGGTTTTGGTCAGGTTTTTCAAATTAGGGGTATTAATACATTTGGGGAATTACGAATTAGGGTTTTTAATTTTGACTTTTCAATTGGGGTTTCTGATTAGCGGTATCGGTCAGGTTTTTCGAATTAGGGTTATTAGTGTTATTAATCTATAAGTGGATTAGGAATTAACGTTTTCAATTAGGGTTTTTTATTTGGGTGTCTAATCAGGGTTTTCTAATTAGGATTCCTATTTTATTATGTTCTGCATGGCATTGGATTGTGCGTTTATGTTTTTGAACTTTTCTGTTTCTGGGTTGCTCTGCTTTAGCTTGTTTTAACTTGGTTTGCCCTGTGAATTGACGTTATTACTGTACTTGGGTTTGTTCTAGGTTGGCTGGCATTTCACCGCTTCTTTGTCCAAACTAGATGATGTTGTGTTGAGAAGGTTTTATGTTTTTGAACCACAGCCCCGATTTTTCTGAGATGGTACACATGAAAAAGTTTTGGTCAGTTTTTAGCAGCAGGATTTGATGTGTTGACATTTCTGGGTCCGTGCGGCCCTCGAAATGGATATTTTTTAGTGACTTATGTATTCCATCCAATGTATAATATAGTTGGAAGGTACTAAAATTTTTCTTGTCCTTTTTTTGTTTGTTTTTTGTTTTTTTTGGTGTGGATAGTTATATTGTTGTGAGGGTATATTGCTCTGTAGGTTTTGAGCTCAGAAAAGAGCGTCGATTGTCACTTTGCCAAAGTCATTATTATGTGGTTACAAGCTTCCTAGATGTTTGGGAAATTCTTGGTTTTATTATGTTACGACAATTTGTTCCTAGTCTGTTTGTTTATGCATGTCCATATTGTGAACCAAAATGATATCGAGAAAATCTTGCCGTCCTTATTAGGCTGCATTGGAATAATTTCTTCCTCGACCTAACTCCCCTGCTGCTGTGTAGAATACTGAAAAATATCGCGATCTTCAAGATAATATCTGTATCTTCATTGAGTGAGAAGCACCGAGTTCTTTGGAGCATCTCAATGGAGAACAAGGAGGAGATATAAGGGGTTCTGTGGAAATTCAGTTCCTAACTGTAGGATTTGGTTATCATCTCCTATTTGAATTTAAATGTAAGATAAGATGATATCATCTTTTATCCAATTAGTTTTCTGGTCCCATTAGATCAGGTGTTGGTGTTCAAAATTCAAAAGGAGAGTAATCTCCTTATTTTTGGTTTTAGGATTAGGAGATAAGACTTATTGTACAAAGGCTATAAATATTTTCTGCTATCTTGTATTTTTTGGTTAAGCATCAGTTGAATAAAAATTTTACTGCATACAATTCTCAAAATCTACATGGTATCAGAGCAAGATGATCTGAACCTTTGTCTCTAGTAAATTTATCATGTCCAACAAAGGGGAAACAATGTCCAATCCTGGAGCTGTCATCACCAGCAGTCTCAGCGGATCAGAATTCTCGAGTCTTCAAATCACAGGTCACAAACTCAACGGACAAAATTTCCTTCAATGGTCTCAGTCCGTTATGATGTTTATTTGTGGAAAAAAAAAACGTGGTAGGTAAAATTTAAAATAAAATTAAACGTGGTGGGTCAAATTGACCTTTATTCCTAAAATTAAAAAAACACACGTTTTCAAATGATGACAGCAGAAACACAAGCAAACTCCCCAACGAACTACCGACAGGTCGTCCACAGTTGTTTCCTCTTGTCGGGGATAGAAGCTACAGCCAATTTTTGTTGTCTTTTTGGTTGCTCAGCGAAAGTGGACAAATAACGAAAAGGAAACGATGGAATACCATCTGAGACGGAAGAAAAGGAAGGGATTGATTTTCTGTTTTCTTTTTAAAAGTCGCAAAAAGATCAGAAATATGGAGAGATTGTTAGTTAATAGTTTTGAGTCACAATAAAAAGAGATCGGAGAGGAAAGAAAGGATTTTGATTTTCTGTCCTTTTTTTTTTAAAAAACTTTTTATTTTGGTCATAATAGTTTGTTTTTTTAACTTTTTAAATTAGGGTTTTCCCCCCCAAAAGAAAAAAATAATTATAAAAAACGTTTTGGTTTCACGATTTATCTGCTCCTAGATTATTCACTTTTTTTTAAAAAAAAAAATTTTTTAAAAACAGCGTACACTAAAAATGAAAGAAAACGGGCGACCGCATCGACATCGGTTTACCGCCAATGAATCCTTGTTTTCCAGAGATAACAACCCGATCAATCCTAAAAAAAAAAAAAAAAAAAACGGATGACCGCTTCAGAATTCCTGTGTGGGGCATAAATAGCGTCCGGCGACCGCCTTTAATACCCAGTGTAGGCACTAGTAACAAACTATGAAGTTCACTATGAAATCCGGGCGACGGGAACAAAATTCGGCCTACTGCTTTGAAATCGCTGTAAATTAGTACCTTGGAACAAAATTTGGGCTACCGCTCATAAATTCCTGTAAATTAGTACCTTGTCTGAGCTTCAATATCCAGGCAACCGCACAAAAATCCAGGCCTACCGCGTTGCAACCCGGGTGAACATCAAACTTCGGGCGACGGCAACAAAATCCAGTACATAGGTTCGGCCTTCGGAATCACCCTCCTTAATAGTTCTGTTGAAGAGTTAAGCTTTAACATTTTCAATCTCCTAATTCTACAGATAATTCCCGAGTTAGATTGCTCGAAAATTAGTTCAGAGGAACCTGTTCACATATCATTATGTAATCAGTTTTAGTTTACATTACATTGGGACAAAAACCTCTGAGAAAGATTTCTTTTTCTGCCGATGAGCTTTGATTTTATGTGCTGGAGTCATTTCCTTGGTTAAAGCTAACTAATCAAAATCCAAAAGAATACAAAGAATATATATAATCAAAGGCAAAAGAGATAACTAGAGTAGAATGCACTAGTCAATCAAGATATGCTCAACCCTGTAATGTTTGAGCAGATTTTGCTGAAACCAGAAGCAAAACAACAGCTAATTATTAGACACACGCACATATAGCGCAAAATTATAAACATCTTCATTAGCCAACAGCAGTGCCAGTTTTCTGACTTGAATTCCTTTTAGGGGAGTTCTTCAGCTGCTGGCGATGGGGCCATGCTAGCAATCCGGAATTTATCTGAAAGGAATTTCTAGTTCATTACAAAACAAAAGATATAAATACAAGGTCACGCATAATAAGCATTCCAATTTAAGCTATCTTCAACTTTAAGATTAGAACTAATTAAAGGTAGTGCACGTGTTGTTGATTAATCTAGTTGATGTGGGGGGCCTTAATAATGGGAAAACAATCATTGATTTTGCAGGACAAAATTGAAGCAAACTGAAGTGGACTGCGAGTTCTTGAGAAAGTGCTGTGAAACACTAACAGATGAAAATTGGAGGCTTCAGAAGGAGCTACAAGGACTGAAGGCCGTGAAATTAGCACAATGCTTTTACATGCACATGCCAGCTGCTACCCTGACCACGTGCCTATCTTGCGAAAGAATCGGAGGTACTGCTGTTGTTGGTTGGGTTGGTGATGCTGCTAATTCCAATAAAAGTCCATTTTCAATGGTTCCAAAGCCTCAATTCTACAATCCCTTCACCAATTCTTCTGCAGCATTTTAATTAAAATGCCAGCCGCTAGGATTTAAGCAGGCCAAAAGATATGAAGGATAGTTGCATGAACCCGAGTAGAATACACTAATCAATCAAGATATGCTCAACCCAAAAGAGAAGGGACCCTGTCAAAGGAGGAAAATTGGTGTTGGCCTTCAAGGTCAAAACTTGATAGCTCTTTAACTTCTCTCTAACTCTCACTACAGCATTGCTGTTTCTTCAAACCAGAGAACAAGAACAGCAGAAAAGAAAGAGAGAAAGATAAAAATGAGAGGCAATCAAAAGCTCTCTAATTACAACAAAACCACACTTAAAAGGTTAGGCGATTAGGTACAACAAAACCATACTTAACTTTTGCTTAAAAGTAAAGCTTAACCAAGCTAACAAATGACCTCAGCTTTTCTGCCAAAGAGGATTGAAATCATACATAATTCAGCTATAACCCACACTTAGCTCCTTGATGTGCTTACAAATAATCCAGAAGTAAGTGAAGATTGAACCAAAAACATCACTCCTTGCTGCTGGGCTTCAACTTTGCTGCCATAACAGAATTACCAGAATTTCAAACTTGTCTCCTTCACTCCTGGCAGTCGAGCAATGTTTCAAGACTACTCTTTATCATCACTGTTACTGATGGTTCTTTTATATTGATATCCAATAGAATAAAATAAGAAGTAGACAAAATTAAGCAACTCCAAGGCAGCAACCAAGGTGAAAAAGTAGTACAAACTACCTTTGTTGAGATCCTCCGATAACCAAGATGTCCCTGTAATATGTTGCACAATTGATGTTAAAAAGCCACTTACAAAGCTTGACAGTCCCTCTCCTACAAAGGACACAGCAGTTGCAATGCTTCTCATGTTCTCAGGAAATTGCTCGTTGTAGAATTGACTCTCTCCAACAGAAAAAAATGCATATGCTAATCCTGTTAGCACCAGTTGGGGAATCAGCCACATTCCTGATAAACTGGAGATAGCCCATCCCTCTAAATTCAATCCTATTGTTGCCCCCTCAAGAACCAAATACTTCCTCCACCCTTCAACAAAGGCAGAAACGACCATAATTAGGATTGTTAGAAAAATTCCTATTCCCATTCTTTGCAGCACTGTTATTCCATCTTTCCTGCCAGTAAATTTTGCAAATATGGGAACCAAAATCCGATCATAAACTGCAATGCATAGGGTAAGGGCTAACAGAGCAAAGATAAAATATGATGCAGCAGGTGCCTCAAAGCCACTTTTACCAACTCTTCTATCCAATTGGAGTGCTTGTAAGACCACATAATACTGTTGCTGTTTTATTACGACATAATAGAATATTGCCGACGCCCATATTGGGATCACTCGCAGTATACACTTCAGTTCTTCCACTTGCTGTATACTGCAGAGTGTCCACGAATCAACAGCTGAACCGTCCGGATTTATTTGGTCCTCGCTTGATCTAATTGCTGCCTTGTCAAGGAACCTGCCACATATTTTTTTGAGATCAATGATTCTAGTAAAATAAAGATATTATGTGTAATATATAATGAAGAAATGAGATTTTTTTTACCTTAATTGATTTGTATGCGCAAGTTTGGCATTAATGTAAGCAGACGGCACATGATTGAAAAGGCAAGCAACATTTTCATGCAGTGGCAACTTTCGCTTCTTAGTTGCTGCTACTAGTACTTGTGTCATACTAGTAAAAGGACTTCCCTTAGCTTCCACTTTGACATAAAGTTTTGAACCAGCAAGAAATATAGCACATGATAGGAACATGAGGCATGCCGGGATGACCAAACCAATTGGCCAGCTCACCCTCAATTGCACATAGCTAATCAACGCTAGACATACAGCCACAACAAAGTTGAAGGCAAAATAGAACCAATTGTAAAATCTTGCTCTAGCTTGACTGCTTGATGCACTTGTCTGATCAAATTGGTCTACACCAAATGGCAAGTTACAAGGCCGGATGCATGCAGTTCCAACGACTAAAAGTCCAAATCCCGAAAGTAAGAACGCAAACTGCCCAACCGTAGGCCCGGTGCAATTTGCATCTTCACTTAGTGCACATTTTGGTGGGTGCATATTGGAGACTGTCCCAGTGAGAGCTAGTATCGTCTGCCCCTTGAAGAAGGAAAATAGAAGAACATTTAAAAAATTGCTTAACATGCACTATTGACAAACTTGTAAGTTTATGACAGTACCAAAAGGGAGCAGATGGAACCGATGGCCAATGTCTTGTAACGACCCAGGTAGGAATCAGATACGACAGCACCAAGCAATGGTATCGCGTTTAAGGTTCCACTTAACACATTAAAAATGATATGGGATGTGTTCTTCTTCAAGTGGAAAACAGTAGTGAGATACACTATCGTATTTGTAAGACTGCTCATAGATGCTAGTCGCTCAAAGGCCTCATTTCCTGAAACAAAGGTTAACGAACAATTTCTCGGAAAAAATTCATTAGCTAATGAACATTAGAGTGTATGAAAAATACCGATAATAAGTGGCAAGACTTTCATTCCTCTGTATTTGGTCACATCCTTGTGCACCATCTTCTCCATGATTGTTCCAGAATTACTCTCATGGCCTTACACATAAAATTGAATTGAAGGAAAACTTAGGAACCTCGAAGTGTTACAAGTCTTAAATTGGTTAGCTAGAATATGTTACTGTCAGGGAGCAGCGGCTTGAGCAATATGTTTACATGCAGCACAAATGTCACCACTCTACAGAAGAGATTGTTGGCAAGGGAATGGTTGAAATCATTAACCTGGATCTTCTCATAAAAAATGAATACAGAAAAGAAAGACATAATAGAACAGAAAGTGATTCTGCCATTGGGTGGATGTCGTCACAACAGCCTAATCATACAACATTGAAAGAAATAACAGATCCAAAATTTTGGACCATTTTTAAGAAACATACTTTAATGCTATATGCAATGCCACGGACAGTTGAAAACGCTTCCTTATGGGCATGCAGGAAACAAAAACAGGTTGGAAAACTTCATAAACAGGAAATTGTATGCGTTTCCAACATAACTAGCATAATGACAATTGATGTGCACAGCCACAGCGTAATGCCAAGAAACTAAGATGTAGAGTTCAATCACGGGCTTTATTACATGTACACTAAAACTTCTTAACTGAGCATTTCAGCAATAGCATAATACAAAGGAACTAAACGATACAGATCAATCAAATAAAAGAATACTAATGAAACTTCTTAAACGAAAATGAAAGGAGAAAATTTTATAATTGATCGAATTGCTCCAACATCATGATATGCCTGAAAGTACGTATCCACAAGCATACTTGAATTTCACATATACTTGGCAAAGAACAAAGATTTTGAAAAAAATGAAAAAAGAGTAAAAATGTTACAATTTACAAAACGAAATATTGTTTGTTCATTCTGTACAAAAACAAAAAAAAGTTTGACAATCAATGATAAAGCAGAGTGTACAGATACAATATCAATAGGAAACAGAGGAAAATTAGAATTGTGCGGAGCTAGCATATCCAATGTCCCAAGATATAAGGAGGAGAAGGATTGAGGATCGTTTAGAAGCTACCATGGCAACGAAACAAGAAAAATATGCCACTCAATATATCTGAAGATTGAAACAAATAAAACAAGAAAAATATACCAGTCAATATATCTGAAGATTGAAATAAAGCTAGAAATAAAAAATGGTGCTCATCCCAAGGAGGTAGCCAAGTGCAAATCATTTTCTGAATATCTCATTGAAATAGCAATGCGTTCTTTGTGCATTATACCAAAGTAAATAATAGAAGTGCTCTCCACTTGAAGTACAATAAGTTTGTCTCAGAGTAAATGATTTCACTAACTAATTGCCAGCGGCCATACATTTTATGGACAAACCAAATGTGGCTAGCACATTTCAATATATAATAATAAATTCCTCCAATATATTCAATAGGATGACGATTAAGACTATAATGGTCAGATTCCCATTAATAATATCACATATTCTTAATTGTTAATTATTTGCCATGCTCGTTGTGCTACCAAAGACATTGACAATTGTGGGGGCTATAAGTGTAACACTCTTCATGTTGGAAACAGTAGCCAGATACACCAAAAGGTTAGTGGCAGAGCCAATAGTGCCAAGCTTCTCAAGGGTCTCATTTCGTGCATTTTTTTTATTGCACGGTCATGGTATGAGCCACATAGAGAAACATTGGTTTCATGTCAATCAAATCACAAGCTTTTCCACAGTAGCTAAAAGAACTGTAAAAACGAAGCTTGCTCTTTGTAGTATGACGTACCAGTGATGAAGGGCGCGGCTCTGTTTCCTCTGTCGTTAAAGTTAGAATCATCATCTTCTGTTATCTCTATTATCTCGTCCTCATTCTCCACTGAGATGATGTTTGGCTCATCATCATTCGAATTAACACTTGGATCTCATCCATGTTCTCCATTGAGATGCTCCAAAGAACTCGGTGCTTCTCACCCAATGAAGATGCAGATATATTATCTAGAAGATGGAAAATATGGGATATCTTTTAGTACTCTACACAGCAGAAGGGATGTTTGGTCGTGGAAGAAAGTTATCTCACTGCAGCCTAGTAAGGACAGCAAGGTTTTCTCGATAGCACGAATACCTCTACACTTACTGACCGTGTAAGTGACTGGCCTTGACTGGAACTGATTGCAGGATTCTGGTTTCTTTACTAACATAGCTATTATGACAATAGTCTTACTCTTTCCCCAGCACAGAACGTCACGTGCACACTAAATGCATTAACAGTGACGTACATTGGGTTTGAAATGCAATTCTATTTTAAAATACACACCAATTTTACTTGATTTTTTGTTTGTTTACCAAAATAGAACTGGGAGTTGGGGGGTCACAATCATTTCAACGAATACAGAACAAAAAGATTCAACAAAAAAAAATAAAGAATAAATAAATAGAGTTCTCAGATAGAACTGGTTAGCTAATTATGCATTGCAGTTAAGTTATGTTAACCATCCGATTAAACAAGAGCTCCAATTAAGGTGTCACTTCTATAAAGCTATTGCAAAATTACGGTCTAAAATACAATGTCCACGGCGGATTTCTTACTAAAGGTGGTTTTTACAATTTTTTTGGGTCTCCCTATTATCAACGACAGAACCGAATTTACTTTTTCTGATTATTATGCTTTGCTTGCCAGCTGCTGAGCAAATAATTAAAATTTACAAGTTCGAACGGTTAATGCTTGCTACTGATTTTTGTAATCTATTGATTGATATTATGAGAAGATAGTCCAATTTCTATACTGCAAGTTGAATCTATTGATTGATATTATGAGAAGATACCAGTAGAATTCTATAACTAGAAAAACTGTTTCGGTTAAACATGATGGTCACAAACTTAATTCTATGACCAATTCTGTGTGCATTTACAACATCAAGGTATTCAATGGCAACATGGTTACCAAATGGTGACCTGCTTAAGATTGCCCCCACCAATGGTACGTACAGTTTTGAACATCAACTCAACTATCATAACTACAACTCTTGCACGTATATGTCAGCAAAATTATTGTATTCAATGGCAACACGGCTACCAAATGGTGACCTGCTTAAGATTGCTACGTGATCAACTACTGTGATCACAAAGTCACAAGTTGAAGTTACGATTTGATACCCTTTATTGTTAGCAAGCATTAACCGTTCGAACTTGTAAATTTTGATTATTTGCTCAGCAGCTGGCAAGCAAAGCATAATAATCAGAAAAAGTAAATTCGGTTCTGTCGTTGATAATAGGGAGACCCAAAAAAATTGTAAAAACCACCTTTAGTAAGAAATCCGCCGTGGACATTGTATTTTAGACCGTAATTTTGCAATAGCTTTATAGAAGTGACACCTTAATTGGAGCTCTTGTTTAATCGGATGGTTAACATAACTTAACTGCAATGCATAATTAGCTAACTAGTTCTATCTGAGAACTCTATTTATTTATTCTTTATTTTTTTTGTTGAATCTTTTTGTTCTGTATTCTTTGAAATGATTGTGACCCCCCAACTCCCAGTTCTATTTTGGTAAACAAACAAAAAATCAAGTAAAAGTGGTGTGTGTTTTAAAATAGAATTGCATTTCAAACCCAATGTACGTCACTGTTAATGCGTTTAGTGTGCACGTTACGTTCTGTGCTGGGGAAAGAGTAAGACTAATGTCATAATAGCTACGTTAGCCAAGAAACCAGAATCCTGCAATCAGTTCCAGTCAAGGCCAGTCACTTACACAGTCAGTAAGCGTAGAGGTATTCGTGCTATCGAGAAAACCTTGCTGTCCTTACTAGGCTGCAATGAGATCATGTGGTAGCAGCCACAGTTCCTTTGTAACTTTCCATGATATTGGCCTATGCTTCTGTGAAATCTTGTAAGCTCTTTACACCTTTTTTCAAATTTTTAATTTTATTTTTCTTAATTATTCATATTTGCCTTGCATAGGCCTTGAATAATCCAGTGGCAGAATGTTAGTGTGGGCAACAACATATGAGGTACAAGTGAATCATTTTTAACTAAGTTTTGACATATTTAATTTCAGTACATCCAATAAGTTGGGTTAAAATTTAGATTTGATATCAACAAATTAGGTTGAAATTAAAATTCGATATTAGTATATTTAACTAACAAATAAAAAAATTCGAGTCTAAACAATTTAAATTAAAGTTCATTTAGTAAAAGATTGATTAATTTCAACATATAATAGTAATAAATAACTATATTTTAAAAATGAGCTAACTAAATCTACTATATACACATGAAATGAGTTTGCTAAAGAATTTATAAATGAATTTTGAATAAATTATTTTCAAGTTCAAACTATCTAATCTTATTATTATTTAAGTTGAAGTTGAACATTGAGTTTTAAAATTAGTTTTTAGTGTCACTTGCTCATGTAACTTGACCAAAAAAGAAGCGCACTTTCATGAATAAAAAGCATACAATTAGTTTATATATACATTGAGAGAGAATAAATTCAAAACTAAATCTTCTAAAATATCTATATTTCATATTTTTTTATTAGTAACAAAAATCCTTTTTAGTCCTTAACTTTTTAGTGGGGACAAAAATTAAACTTCAGTGGAGGCAAAAGTCATTTTTTAGTAGAGGCAAAGTAGAATTTTAATGAAATAACTTAAAATTTTTACTCTAATTACACAAGTTTATCAAAATTCAGTGGGGGCAATTGCCCCCACTTGCTCCCAAGTGGCTCCACCATTGGAATAATCATTAATATAAATTGAGTAAATACATCACAAAAGGATGTTCCTTTCAAGTTCAAATCCCCAAATTCACTCATTGGTAATTTTATTGATGCAGAACACATAAAAAGCCGGAACTTGATTGCTTAGAGTAAATATAGTATGTAGCGGGAAAAAAAAAAGAAAAAGAAAAAGAGAAGAAATTGTATGGACAATGTTTGAATTGCAAGGATCGCTATAATAAGCTGCCAATGATCAAGGCATATCCTAGTGCATTTCAATAAACTTTACCACTTGAGGAATCCCATATATCTACCACAAGCATAAAAAGCAGTTAAGCATTAGATCATGCTGCTGGTATCAAACACTAACCAAATATGTGTTGTCCAGAGCATTCCATGCTACTTTTCTATTGCTAATTGTCATTCTCTAGTTTTATCCTATAGAACATTAACTTACTAACAAACACAAGCAACACATGTAAAAGTTATATAGCCAACAGGAAATGGTAAATTTGAAACCATAGATGTAGTCGTCCACAAAGACAGTATGTCTAAACTTGGATCTCCTCTACTGCAGCAGATTAGGGAAATGGCCCTCAAGAAGTCAATTGCAGATCTGCGTGGCAATGTCTCTCGCCGCACCAGACGAGTACTTGGACTCGGCCTCGCCTTCAGCACACCTGATCTGCAAAATTTCATCCGCTTCTGCCTCTTCGTTTGCTGCTGCTCTCATTCTTGCAGCTGTTTTAACAATTGCGAGGATACCAGGAGTAAATATTTGATAGTTACCATATTTCATGCATAAAAATTGGGTGGATGCACATTGAAGTGCTGATACTTGGCCTAAAGTACCTCTGTCTGTCATCAGTGGTAAATATCAGCCAGTTTATTAACCAATAGTTATATTTGTGATGGTGATTATACTCGGCCTAAACTACCTCTAGCCATCATCAATGATAAATAGCAGCAGTTTATTGATTAATGATAATGAAATAGTGCAATGTCAAATGATAACACTTGGATCAATGTCATCAATTTTCAAATTACCTTCATTGATCTCATTCATTGCTTTCTTAACATCATCATCAGGCACGATATCCACAATAATGGTCTGCACTATCTCGTAGCCATAGGCAGACATAACCTACAAGGGAAGAGAGAAAGTGGTTGTATTGGCAACCACGAAAAATTGCTAATAACATAAATCAATACTTTAGTTGCATGAACATGATGCCTTTTCAAGCTCAACTTCCACAGCTTTTGCAATATCATTTTTCTGCTCAAATGTAGCATCAAGGTTCAGTTTCCGCACACTCACTTTGATTACTGAAGATGCAAAAGTTAGCTGTTAGTACCATATTCAGCAATCTTCATGTTGCCTAATACTGAAATTAATATATGATCTGACACCGATCTATACACATTATAAGCATTTCCCTGTGGAACTTAGATGTCAAAAATACCACCAGTTTTAATTTTTGCCTTCCTCAAGCGCAAAACAATACTGTATGTACCATCAAAAACATAAGGTCGGATTTGAGCCGTGGTGTTGGAGAGCTTGTAGAAAGCATCAGCTGCTTTTTCCACCAAAGCACGATATTGAATTGAGGCAACCATAGTGACAGAAACATTATCCTGGCGAGACAACAATATCAGCAAGGAAAATCACGGAACACGTTTTGTTATTCTATCGAGAAAAGGTCAGATAAAACGGTGAAATTTGGTATGAAAGCAAATACTTTCCATGGTTCCGTGTGAGGGTAAGACAGCAATATGTGCTTCTTTCCCTTTCATTGTTGTAAATTTTAGCCTCTCAAGACTTGTCTTAAAAGGTGACATTAAGATTTACCACAAACTCACACACCAAACCAAAAAAAGCTCATTTAGTTCCCATTTTTGCAGTAGCAAAAGCAGAATTGTTTCAAAAATCGAACCATGTAATTCACAGAAAATTAAGGGATGAAAGCTGACCTTAGTTTTGGCTTTACACTTAACATCAAGCTGACGGAGGCGCAGGGAAATTCGACCAGCCACTTTGTATCCGACACACCAGGGCGAGCAGTGGCACCCAGGTTCAAGGACACGATCAAACTTTCCACACTGTTCCCTAATGGCAATCTTTGACTGCTTTACTTGAATGCAACCCATTGCTTGACCCATATTGAACTCTATTGAACTCTGCAATCAGGAGACAAACACATTGTGCTTAAATTAAAGAAAACAATAAGCCCATTGTTGGGGAACGCCATTAATTTGGCCTTGAAGCGTCTGATTAATCACATAGACACTAACATGTATTACTGCTAAGGGAAATTAAGAAGAAAACATGAACTTTAAGCATCTTTATGGCCCTTTTTTTTAATTATTTCTGTTTTTTTTCCTTTTATTTGTTTGACTAAAACAGAGTAGCAAAATTGGGGGGGGGGGGGAATGGCGAAGGGATAAGCCATTAGGAATCCACAAAACCCCAGTTCCCATTTGATGAAAGTGCCATGAAGAATATCTAATCAGACTTTAAATACTCCGAAACCACATAAAAAGGTATAAACCACAGAAGCCGCGGACTTTCATATAGTAGGCATACCATATGTATCAAACCATGTAAATGTAAGCACAAGAACAGTGAACAACAAAATGAAAAAGCCCCTTCCCAAATCTCTTAGCACAAAAATGAACGTAGAAAAAAAAAAAACCTAAATAACTAAAATTAAAGAACCTTAATGGCAAAGTTCTTTTTTTTTTTTCCATTTTTTTCATGGGAGCTATTTTCTTGACACAAATGGAGCAGAAATTAAAACCAGTCAAAGAAGGTAAAAATTTGTTCCCCCTGAAGCATAAAAGCCAACAATATTTTCAAGTTATGAACTTTCGGTGGTCTCAACAATGGCAGATGAGAGACATCAAACATATGGGCTTCATGCTTTTCTAAAAACTGAAAAACTCATATACATTAATAATTTTCATGGCAAAACACACGAGTGTGACTCAAAAAGGACAATAATTTCCATCTAAAACCCCAATATATCTCGACTCTTGGCAAGCAAGAAAGCTTGGATTAATGGGTCTCCAAGTTTCCTCTCATTTTCTCTTGATATCCCAGGAAACCAAACAAAAGAGAGAAAATTAGAAAACTTGAAGAGAGAATGAAAGAAAGGAAGAAAGAACGTGGAGCTGGTAGAGGTGGCACCTTTCAGGGAGAACAGAGAGGAAGACTGAACAGAAATCTTGGTATGCTTAGAGAACATGCAGCAAAGTTTTATACTAAAGTTACAAGTGATGTCTCGAAAGTAGAAAATATTAGTACCTCAAAGTTTTAGTATTTTGATTAGTTTTTAAATAAAATAACATAAATAATTTTTATAATAAAAAATCATATTTATAAAAAAAAACATCTTTTAATTTTTTTCAGCAAAAGTCTCTTCCACAAATAGTGTCAATTTTATTATATTTAAAATACAAATCAAAATACTAAAAATCAAAATATGTATTACTAAAGATCAAAATATCTAATCTTTTCTCCATTTTTCTTTTTTTTTTTAATAAACAGTAAGACTACTAGATGAACTCCGATGATATGACTTGTTAATTGTAAAAAAATGTATTGAATTTAGGATAAATCCATGAACACAGTTGGATGGCTTTTTTATGAGTTGCCATGCAGTAAATTGTTTTTCTTGTTTTTCTTGTTTTTTTAAGGTAAAAGGGCGTGAAGAACTCATTGAAAAGGAGTTGAGGTAAACTTTGGGAGTTTTTCTTGGCTGTCACATTCTGCAATAATTGACCCTCCAATCACAGAAAGTTACAATTCATTGATTCAAATATTCTCTTTTGTTTGGGGGAGGTGGGTTCAAGAATAAAATAATAAATAAAAATGAATGTACAGAATTTTAATATATTAATTAATATTTTAAATAACATAAAAATTAATATTTTTTATAATAAAATTAAAAATATTTGTAATGAAAAAATAAAAACTTTCAAAATCTATTATAAAAATTATTAATTTTGTTACAAAAATTATCAATTTATTATATTTAAGACACCAATCGAAATATTAAAATTATGTATAAATATTAGTACTCATACTTGAGGCTCCTGAAGGTTCACGAAGGAAAGTGGGATTTTTCCCATCCGCTCGATCACATGGGGCATCGACTGTTCAAAGAAAACAACATAAATTGCATCAATTATACTGACTTTACATTTATTTATGGACCAATATCATACTAACCCTAAAATGACTTTAAAAATGTAAAGCCAATGCTTATTTCACAGGCAGATACTCCGAATCAGCTTCAAATCTGCTGAGTTGTTTATTCCAACTTTAGTGAGATAGCTCCCAATACTTGCAAAAAGACAACTAGCAAAAGCACATTTCATTCTTTCCTGATTTATAGGAATCCAAGACCCTGCTTTTTCATAACTATTCTTTTCTTCTTAATTTAAATTGAAAAAAAAAAAAAATGAGAAGCCAATCTAGTGATTTGCATATCACTTGCTGACCCAATTAATTATGTCACCAGCCAATAGCCTAGTACAGAGAGCATTTCTTAATTGCAGTTAGCAAAATTTTACAACACTAAACTCTTCTTCTTCAAAGGAAAAGTTTACATCAGCATCGATTGATCTCCAAACTAAAATGGTACAATCAAAGACACCCACTTTAACTAAGCAATAGTTAGGTGCAACGGATGGTACAAAACTTAATATACGGCGAAAAGGGAATAATGGAATATGTATCCCTTGAACTGCATGGATTGACCAGAAGGAAACAGAAAATGGAACAGATCCAAAAATCCAGCCACTGTTTAATCTGCTGGAGCGGCTGTCATCACAACCAAAAGAGGTGTCAGAAAATAAAATTGCTTTTAACAACTAAGAGTGCCATCGACTACTCTCTGCAACAACTCCTTGTTTAAGACCTGCCTAGTATGTGGCAAATTTTGAGAAACTAATGGACAAACAGTACCAGAAGTATAAAATAATGATCATTTTTAAAAATCATTTTTAATGAGTGCATAAAATAAAATGCCGCAATACCAAAAGGAAAAGGTAAAACTTACTGTAAATAATTCATCACGACAAAGAAAAACACTAATTGAATAATTTTACTGAAATATTATTTCACTGACCATAATATTAGATATTAAATTCACTACTATCTATAGCAAATCCAACAAAAAGACATGTTAACTTTTTACAACTCCATTTTAACTGTATCTATTTAATAGGATTAGTGTTTGAAAACAAAACACAGATATTATTCCCAATGAGAGAAAACGCATTATCACCAGAATAATACAATACTGAAGGCTAGTTACCTGTGAAACACCAACTGCATCTATGCTGATTAAAGAAACATGTAATGCCCATAAATTAAGAATCCAACGGGAGATAGTGGACTCCCTCAATTCAGATACTTCATGATTGAGGATTTGCAATGCAAACACCAAGACAAGAGCCATCAGAAAAAATAAATTAAAATAAAACGCTGAGTAGGAAACAGGCAAGGAAGTTAAAGTGCTACGGGGCAGTGTACATATCCACACCAACATGCGATAATTGCAGATTGTAATACAGGTCTAGAGAATTATCAAATGTCTAGGCAGAATTACATGCTAGTTGATAAGTGTCAAGTTTAATTATAATACTTGAAATTAAATTTGAAAACATTACTTGAGGAGGAATATCTATAAGTGATAAAAGTTAGCACATTTTGAGGTTGAACAACTCTTTGATTGACTTCCAACTTTCATGTTATCAATGGGGGGCATTCAACTCACTGATTGTAAGACTTTCACCGTCCTTGATAGAAAATGTACACTTCAGAAAACAAATAACTATGCTCACGTACACATGCCAACTTTCTTGATGACAGCAGAAAGAAAATGCTCAAGAACTCCATGGCTGATCTCTAGAACATTTTGAGTGTTGTAAGTATGGTTTAAAAAAGAGAAACTATCGAGACACTAAGTAAATATCCAGTCATTTACCACAGAGGTGAACTTGTAATAACTGTATACTTAGGACAAGAAAGTAATGGATCGACATAAAACAGAGAGTGAAGAAAAGAGAAATCAGAAAAAAGGACCTGTTCCAATGCATTTGGTGACCCATAGCTTTACAAGGTTCCCTAACTTGATGCTGGTTAGCCCCCAAACCTGTAAATCACATTAAATAGTTAGAAAAATACTATACTATATAAACAAAGGAATGAAAGGCCAATGACCCAGCAAATCAAAGTCCAGAATTACAGATTTAATGCAAAAAATCCTCTGCCTCATGCAACTGGTCCCATAAAGAAGCCAAAGCATATTGTAAGCCCTCCCCTATCTGCAAATAAGCTGACCAGAGCCTGCCAAAAAGATTCAAATGAGCAAATTTCCACAAAATTAGTGGAAGAATGTGACACTATGGGATCAAATCAGAGCCTTGCACGAGTATCTAAGCGACATAGAATAACAAATGCAGGATAAAAGTTCGGAGGAAAAAGAAAAACAGGATTGGAGCCAAAGTTTACCTCTGGTGGGAAGCCCTAATGCCATTAGACAAGGTAGACTACCTTGAACATAATTTCATTTTTTTTCTCCTGAATGTGACATATAAGAAAAAGAAACAGTCCGACCTCAGTAGAAATATGTATGGACCTACACCAGCTAGACAAAGCTCAAACCCTTCTGTTTGACAGCTCAAGAGATTAGAAATTCAAAAAGATTAATTTTTCCACAAGAAACAATAAGCAGCAGCAACAATCCTACACTCAAAACTAAGTTGAAGTTTGAAAATCTCCACCACCATAGGAATACTATCAATTTGACTCAGCAAAGATTGAGTGGAATACCATCAATTTTGACTCAGCAAAGATAACTCAATCTGATAGTAGGACGCTATTACATTTCATTCAACCTGCAACTGAGAAGTGACATGCAGGAGACTAGTACTAGGTAAACCAAGTTACTGGCCTTGCTTTGGATCATGGGGATATTGTTTCATGCTCAATTGATTGGTGAGCTTTCTTCTTCTCTGCTATTCTTGATTGTTAAATTATCCTTGCTTATTTGAAGTACTTCATCGTACAATATGTATAGTCTATTATTCTGTATGTTGAAAATGAGAACTTCATTTGACACATGCAAGAGTTATAGTTATGACGATTGAATTGATGTTCAAAAATGTACCTGCCATTGGTAGCGGCAATCTTAAGCAGGTCACCATTTGGTAGCCGTGTTGCCATTGAATACAATAATTTTGCTGACATATACGTGCAAGAGTTGTAGTTATGATAGTTGAGTTGATGTTCAAAACTGTACGTACCATTGGTGGGGGCAATCTTAAGCAGGTCACCATTTGGTAACCATGTTGCCATTGAATACCTTGATGTTGTAAATGCACACAGAATTGGTCATAGAATTAAGTTTGTGACCATCATGTTTAACCGAAACAGTTTTTCTAGTTATAGAATTCTACTGGTATCTTCTCATAATATCAATCAATAGATTCAACATGCAGTATAGAAATTGGACTATCTTCTCATAATATCAATCAATAGATTACAAAAATCAGTAGCAAGCATTAACCGTTCGAACTTGTAAATTTTAATTATTTGCTCAGCAGCTGGCAAGCAAAGCATAATAATCAGAAAAAGTAAATTCGGTTCTGTCGTTGATAATAGGGAGACCCAAAAAAATTGTAAAAACCACCTTTAGTAAGAAATCCGCCGTGGACATTGTATTTTAGACCATAATTTTGCAATAGCTTTATAGAAGTGACACCTTAATTGGAGCTCTTGTTTAAGCGGATGGTTAACACAACTTAACTGCAATGCATAATTAGCTAACTGGTTCTATCTGAGAATTCTATTTATTTATTCTTTAATTTTTTTGTTGAATCTTTTTGTTCTGTATTCTTTGAAATGATTGTGACCCCCCAACTCCCAGTTCTATTTTGGTAAACAAACAAAAAATCAAGTAAAAGTGGTGTGTATTTTAAAATAGAATTGCATTTCAAACCCAATGTACGTCACTGTTAATGCGTTTAGTGTGCACGTGATGTTCTGTGCTGGGGAAGGAGTAAGACTATTGTCATAATAGCTACGTTAGCCAAGAAACCAGAATCCTGCAATCAGTTCCAGTCAAGGCCAGTCACTTACACAGTCAGTAAGCGTAGAGGTATTCGTGCTATCGAGAAAACCTTGCTGTCCTTACTAGGCTGCAGTGAGATAATTGTCTTCCACGACCAAACATCCCTTCTGCTGTGTAGAGTACTAAAAGATATCCCATATTTTCCATCTTCTAGATAATATATCTGCATCTTCATTGGGTGAGAAGCACCGAGTTCTTTGGAGTATCTCAATGGAGAACATGGATGAGATCGCAAGTGTTAATTCGAATGATGATGAGCCAAACATCATCTCAGTGGAGAATGAGGACGAGATAATAGAGATAACAGAAGATGATGATTCAAACTTTAACGACAGAGGAAACAGAGCCGCGCCCTTCATCACTGGTAAGTCATACTACAAAGAGCAAGCTTCGTTTTTACAGTTCTTTTAGCTACTGTGGAAAAGCTTGTGATTTGATTGACATGAAACCAATGTTTCTCTATGTGGCTCATACCATGACCGTGCAATAAAAAAAATGCACGAAATGAGACCCTTGAGAAGCTTGGCACTATTGGCTCTGCCACTAACCTTTTGGTGTATCTGGCTACTGTTTCCAACATGCAGAGTGTTGCACTTACAGCCCCCACAATTGTCAATGTCTTTGGTAGTACAACGAGCATGGCAAATAATTAACAATTAAGAATATGTGATATTATTAATGGGAATCTGACCATTATAGTCTTAATCGTCATCCTATTGAATATATTGGAGGAATTTATTATTATATATTGAAATGTACTAGCCACATTTGGTTTGTCCATAAAATGTATGGCCGCTGTCAATTAGTTAGTGAAATCATTTACTCTGAGACAAACTTATTGTACTTCAAGTGGAGAGCACTTCTATTATTTACTTTGGTATAACGCACAAAGAACGCATTGCTGTTTCAATGAGATATTCAGAAAATGATTTGCACTTGGCTATCTCCTTGGGATGACCACCATTTTTTATTTCTAGCTTTATTTCAATCTTCAGATATATTGACTGGTATATTTTTCTTGTTTCGTTGCCATGGTAGCTTCTAAACGATCCTCAATCCTTCTCCTCCTTATATCTTGGGACATTGGATATGCTAGCTCCACACAATTCTAATTTTCCTCTGTTTCTTATTGACATTGTATTTGTACACTCTGCTTTATCATTGATTGTCAAACTTTTCTTTGTTTTTGTACAGAATGAACAAACAATATTTCGTTTTGTAAATTGTAACATTTTTACTCTTTTTTCATTTTTTTCAAAATCTTTGTTCTTTGCCAAGTATATGTGAAATTCAAGTATGCTTGTGGATATGTACTTTCAGGCATATCATGATGTTGGAGCAATTCGATAAATTATAAAATTTTCTCCTTTCATTTTCGTTTAAGAAGTTTCATTAGTATACTTTTATTTGATTGATCTGTATCGTTTAGTTCCTTTGTATTATGCTGTTGCTGAAATGCCCAGTTAAGAAGTTTTAGTGTACAAGTAATAAAGCCCGTGATTGAACTCTACATCTTAGTTTCTTGGCATTACGCTGTGGCTGTGCACATCAATTGTCATTATGCTAGTTATGTTGGAAACGCATACAATTTCCTGTTTATGAAGTTTTCCAACCTGTTTTTGTTTCCTGCATGCCCATAAGGAAGCGTTTTCAACTGTCCGTGGCATTGCATATAGCATTAAAGTATGTTTCTTAAAAATGGTCCAAAATTTTGGATCTGTTATTTCTTTCAATGTTGTATGATTAGGCTGTTGTGACGACATCCACCCAATGGCAGAATCACTTTCTGTTCTATTATGTCTTTCTTTTCTGTATTCATTTTTTTATGAGAAGATCCAGGTTAATGATTTCAACCATTCCCTTGCCAACAACTCTTCTGTAGAGTGGTGACATTGTGCTGCATGTAAACATATTGCTCAAGCCGCTGCTCCCTGACAGTAACATATTCTAGCTAACCAATTTAAGACTTGTAACACTTCGAGGTTCCTAAGTTTTCCTTCAATTCAATTTTATGTGTAAGGCCATGAGAGTAATTCTGGAACAATCATGGAGAAGATGGTGCACAAGGATGTGACCAAATACAGAGGAATGAAAGTCTGCCACTTATTTTGGTATTTTTCATACACTCTAATGTTTATTAGCTAATGAATTTTTCCGAGAAATTGTTCGTTAACCTTTGTTTCAGGAAATGAGGCCTTTGAGAGACTAGCATCTATGAGCAGTCTTACAAATATGATAGTGTATCTCACTACTGTTTTCCACGAAGAAGAACACATCCCATATCATTTTTAAGTGTTAAGTGGAACCTTAAAACGATACCATTGCTTGGTGCTGTCGTATCTGATTCCTACCTGGGTCGTTACAAGACATTGGCCATCGGTTCCATCTGCTCCCTTTTGGTACTGTCATAAACTTATAAGTTTGTCAATAGTGCATGTTAAGCAATTTTTTAAATGTTCTTCTATTTTCCTTCTTCAAGGGGCAGACGATACTAGCTCTCACTGGGACAGTTTCCAATATGCACCCACCAAAATGTGCACTAAGTGAAGATGCAAATTGCACCGGGCCTACGGTTGGGCAGTTTGTCTCCTTGCTTTTTGGGTTTGGACTTTTAGTCGTTGGAACTGCATGCATCCGGCCTTGTAACTTGCCATTTGGTGTAGACCAATTTGATCGGACAAGTGCATCAAGCAAGTCAACTAGGACAAAGAGTTTTACAATTGGTTCTATTTTGCCTTCAACTTTGTTGTGGCACTATGTCTAGCGTTGATTAGCTATGTGCAATTGAGGGTGAGCTGGCCAATTGGTTTGGTCATCCCGGCATGCCTCATGTTCCTCTCATGTGCTACATTTCTTGCTGGTTCAAAACTTTATGTCAAAGCGGAAGCTAAGGGAAGTCCTTTTACTAGTATGACACAAGTACTAGTAGCAGCAACTAAGAAGCGAAAGTTGCCACTGCATGAAAATGTTGCTTTCCTTTTCAATCATGTGCCGTCTACTTCCATTAACGCCAAACTTGCACATACAAATCAATTAAGGTAAAAAAAATCTTATTTCTTCATTATATATTACACATAATATCTTTATTTTACTAGAATCATTGATCTCAACAAAATATGTGGTAGTTTCCTTGACAAGTCAGCTATCAGAACAAGTGAGGATCAAATAAATCCTAATGGTGCTGCAGTTGACTCATGGACACTCTGCAGTATACAGCAAGTCGAAGAAGTAAAGTGTATTCTCAGAGTGGTCCCAATATGGGTGTCGGCGATATTTTATTACATCGTAATAAAACAACAACAGTATTATGTGGTTTTACAAGCACTCCAATTGGATAGAAGAGTTGGTAAAAGTGGCTTTAAGGCACCTGCTGCATCATATTTGATTTTTGCTCTGTTATCCATTACTATATGCAGTGCTGTTTACGATTGGATTCTGGTTCCCATATTTGCAAAATTTACTGACCGGAAAGATGGAATAACAGTGCTCCAAAGAATGGGAATAGGAATTTTTCTATCAATGCTAACCATGGTCGTTTCTGCCTTTGTTGAAGGGTGGAGGAAGTATTTGGTTCTTGAGGGGGCAACAATAGGATTGAATTTAGAGGGATGGGCTATCTCCAGTTTATCAGGAATGTGGCTGATTCCCCAATTGGTGCTAACAGGATTAGCATATGCATTTTTTTCTGTTGGAGAGAGTCAATTCTACAACGAGCAATTTCCTGAGAACATGAGAAGCATTGCAACTGCTGTGTCCTTTGTAGGAGAGGGACTGTCAGGCTTTGTAAGTGGCTTTTTAACATCAATTGTGCAACATATTAGAGGGATGTCTTGGTTATCGGAGGATCTCAACAAAGGTAGTTTGGACTACTTTTACGCCTTGGTTGCTGCCTTGGAGTTGCTTAATTTTTTCTGCTTCTTATTTTATTCTGTTGGATATCAATATAAAAGAACCATCAGTGACAGTAATGATAAGGAGTAGCCTTGAAACATTGCTCGAGTGCCTGGAGTGAAGAAGACAAGTTTGAAATTCTGGTAATTCTGTTATGGCAGCAAAGTTGAAACCCAGCAGCAAGGAGTGATGTTGTAGGTTCAATCTTCAATTGCTTCTGGATTATTTGGCTGTAACTTGTTCAATTGTAACTAGAAGATATTTTTGTAAGCACATCAAGGAGCTAAGTATGGGTTATAGCTGAATTATGTATGATTTCAGTTCTCTTCGGCAGAAAAGCTGAGGTCATTTGTTAGCTTGGTTAAGCTTTACTTTTAAGCAAAAGTGAAGTATGGTTTTGTTGTACCTAATCACCTAACGTTTTGAGTATGCTTTTGTTGTAATTAGAGAGCTTTTGATTGCCTCTCATTTTTATCTTTCTCTCTTTCTTTTCTTCTGTTCACGTTCCCTGGTTTGAAGAAACAGCAATGCCGCAGTGAGAGTTAAAGAGAAGTCAAAGGGCTATCAACTTTTGATCTTCAAGGCCAACACCAAATTTTCTCCTTTAACAGGGTCCCTTATCTTTTGGGTTGAGCATATCTTGATTGACTAGTGTATTCTAATAGAGTTCATGCAACTGTCCTTCGTATCTTTTGGCCTACATACATCCTGGCGGCTGGCATTTTAATTAACATGCTGCAGAAGAATCGGTGAAGGGATTGTAGAATTGAGGCTTTTGAACCACTGAAAATGGACTTTTATTGGAATTAGCAGCATCACCAACCCCACCAACAATAGCAAATTTCCGATTCTTTTGCAAGATGGGCACATCGTCAGGGTAGCAGCTGGCATGTCCTGTAAAAGGGTTGTGCTAATTTCAGGGCCTTCAGTTCTTGTAGCTCCTTCTGAAGCCTCCAATTTTCATCTGTTAGTATTTCACAGCACTTTCTCAAGAACTCGCAGTCCACTTCAGTTTGCTTCAATTTTGTCCTGCAAAATCAATGATTTTTTTCCCATTATTAAGGCCCCCCACATCAACTAGATTAATCAACAACACGTGCACTACCTTTAATTAGTTCTAATCTTAAAGTTGAAGATAGCTTAAATTGGAATGCTTATTATGCGTGACCTTGTATTTATATCTTTTGTTTTGTAATGAACTAGAAATCCCTTTCAGATAAATTCCGGATTGCTAGCATGGCCCCATTGCCAGCAGCTGAAGAACTCCCCTAAAAGGAATTCAAGTCAGACAACTAGCACTGCTGTTGGCTAAAGAAGATGTTTATAATTTTGCGCTATATGTGCGTGTGTATAATAATTAGCTGTTGTTTTGCTTCTGGTTTCAGCAAAATCTGGTCAAACATTACGGGGTTGAGCGTATCTTGATTGACTAGTGTATTCTACTCTAGTTATCTCTCACTTGTTGAAGGTCCCTTTTCTTTTGGGTTGAGCATATCTTGATTGAGAAATTGGACACCGAATTTTGATGCAAAAGTTGTTAATACGCGGCAAGCTTGTCATCCTTTTGTGTTGGATCTCTAATGCTTACTTTTTAATTTCAACGACGTGTTGGAATGCCATAGTTGCATGAACTCAGTCAGCCTCAATTTGTTAACCTTCTGCTTTGAATTCAGCATGATTGGGACGGGTATTTCGGACAGATAGCAACTATCCAATGTCCTTGTTGAAGGTCCTGATGAACATGAGAAGAATTTTTTTTTTTTGCCCTAAACTTGAGGTAACCCGACGTTTTCCGTATCATAACTATTCAAATTGGGCACACTTTTTCTAAGCCCAAACATAATGTTCATTGGTGGGATTCTTAGCCCACCACCTCCACTTTTCCATATATATATCTATATATATCTTTTGGATTTTGATTAGTTAGCTTTAACCAAGGAAATGACTCCAGCACATAAAATCAAAGCTCATCGGCAGAAAAAGAAATCTTTCTCAGAGGTTTTTGTCCCAATGTATGTAAACTAAAACTGATTACATAATGATATGTGAACAGGTTCCTCTGAACTAATTTTCGAGCAATCTAACTCGGGAATTATCTGTAGAATTAGGAGATTGAGAATGTTAAAGCTTAACTCTTCAACAGAACTATTAAGGAGTGTGATTCCGAAGGCGGAACCTATGTACTGGATTTTGTTGCCGTCGCCCGAAGTTTGATGTTGGGTTCACTGGGGTTGCAACGCAGTAGGCCTGGATTTCCGTGCGGTTGCCCGAAGCTGAGACAAGATGCTAATTTACAGGAATTTCAAAGCCGTAGCCAAAATTTTGCTCCGGTCGCCCAGATATTGAAGCTGAGACAAGATACTAATTTTACAGGAATTTCAAAGCGGTGGCCCGAATTTTGTTCCCGTCGCCCGGATTTTATTGTGAACTTCATAGTTTGTTTCTGCTGCCTACACCGGGTATTAAAGGCGGTCGCCCGGACGCTATTTATGCCCCACATAGGAATTCTGAAGCGGTCGCCCGATTTTTTTCACGCTTGACCGGATTGTTATTTCTGGAAAAGAGGGATTCATTGGCAGTGAAACGCTCGGCCTTTTTTTTAATTATTATTTTTAGTGTACGCTGTCTTTTTTTAAAAAAAATTTAAATTGTTTTTTTTTTAAAAAGTGAATAACCTAGTAGGAGATAAATCGTCAAACTAAGGGTTCGTTTGGTAATGATTTTATTTTTTATTTTTCATTTATTTTTTTTAAAAAAAGAAAACATATTTGATATTGATTTTATTTTATATTTTTTCATTGAAAAGTTAAAAGTATTTTTCAAAAAAAAAAAAAAGAGAAAACAATAAGGCCTTGTTTGGTAATAATTTTATTTTCTATTTTTCGTTTATTTTTCACAAAATAAACAGAAAATATATTTGGTATCGTTTTTGTTTTCTATTTTTTTTATTGAAATGTTGAAAGCATTTTTCAAAAAAAAAAAAAAGAGAAATAATAAAAGATGCTTTCTCAATCTGTTTTTCGCTTTCTACTTTATACTTTCTCTCACAATATCTTCTCTCTCTATCCACCCTTTTCAACATCTCTCTCTACTCATCCACTCTCTATCCCTCTATTTTTTCTCTCTCTACTCTTTCTCTCTCTACCCTCTCTCTCTCATTTTTCTCTCTCTACCTGTCTCTCTATCCTCTCTCTCTCTCTTTTTCACTATCTACTATTCTCTCTACTCATTCTCTTTCTACCCACTCTCTCTCTCGTTTTTCTCCCTCAACCATTCTCTCTACCCTCTATCTCTATTCACACTCTCTCTTTTTTCTCACTCTACCGTTTTCTCTACTCATTCTCTCTCTCATTTTTCTCTCTCTACCCACTCTCTCTCTCTTTTTTCTCGTTCGACCAGTCTTTCTACTCATTCTTTCTCTACTCTCTCTTTTCTCTCTCTACTCATTCTTTCTCTATCCTCTCTCTTTCCTCTTTTTCTCTCTTTACTATTCTTTCTACTCATCCTTTCTCTACGCTCTTTCTCTCTCCTTTTCTCTCTCTATTATTCTCTCTCTACCCTTTTTCTCGCTCTCTGTCTCCTTTCTCTCTCTCTATCCATTTTCTATCATCTCTCTATAATCATTCTGTTTACTCTTCATCTCTCTATTCATCATTCTCTATATTTTTTTTTCTTTTTCTATTCATACTCCTTTTTACCATTTCTCTCATTATCCTTTCTCTATTTACTTTTTCATTCTTATGGAAAAAAAAAAACAGAAAATAACAGTAATAAATACAAAAGTTCAGTAAACAACAAAAATAGAAAATAAAAAATAAGAAATAACAACAAAAAATTGACAACGTCTCCAAATGAGACCACTTTTTGATTTTTTTTTTTTTGAATTTTTACCTTAATGCAATGGGATTATAAAATTTTATAACTGCGATGATACTTTTTAATACAAAAAATAGTAATTTTTTTATTACAAAAAATATCATTATAATTACATAAAATTATAATCTGGCTCCATTAAGGTAAAACTTCGGGCAAAAAACAATATGGAAATGTAATAGGGCCAAAAGGAAAAGGCCCAACACCCCTTTTGTAAATTCACAAGCGGTTTGCTTTGTTTTGCCTATAAATAGCCGTCCAACGTCTCTCTGCCTCCTCCTCTGTAAAATATTGTGTTTTCTTGTTCTTCGTTTCAAAAATAACGGTCACATTGATTCTAAAATTGCAGAAAGACCAGCAAGGAGGTCTCGCCTCCTCCTCAAGTAGGTGGAAGCAAGAAGGCAGTGCGGAACACGGATCTGGCGGAGGCAGCGAGACGGAAGAATTTCTATTCCGTGCTCTTTAGTTCTCCGAGGATGCAAAGGACAGCAATGCTACTAATTTTTCATAACGGTTCGTATGTAATTCCTTTTCTTTTTTTCCAGTTAGTTAGTCTCAATTTACTCTTCAATTTCGGTTAATTTTTCCTACCGTTTATTTTCAAGTATCAAGATTCATCAATCTTGACAGTTCAGTGGACAACAGTCCATCTTATGGCGTCAAGGAGAATCAAAGAACAAATGAATTCCTTCAGTTATTCGGTAGAGGAGATGAAAAGAGAACAGAGTTTCGCAACGGTTCGTATATTAGATTTTCTTTTTAAGTTAATTTTTTAGTTCTATTAAGCACGTTGAAGAGTACACGCGTGGAGAAGGAAGCAGTGATGTTGCTTCTTGATAAGGAAATTTGAATTTACAATTTTCTGTTTCTTGATTTTGATTTCTGTTTCCTGACTTTGTTCTTGGTTTTAGAAAGCATCGTTTACATATATTCTTGATTTTGGGATCAGGTTGGAGTCTGTTTTTGTTTCCTCCATCTCATATATGAGAGAAGAAGGTTTGGTTTTCTCAATTCATTAATCCTTCCTGCTATGAGTTTCAGTGATATTATTCTTGCTGTAGGAATAGTAACAAATCCACATTGATGGAGGAAAAATGACTCACAATCCACACCAGAAAAGGAGAAGGCCAACACCTTGCGTAAATCCAGAAACGCTGCTCTGCGCAATGATACTGATTTCGGTTAATTTTTCCTATCTTTGATTTTAAAGGATCAATCAAGATTCTACAATCTTGGCAGTTCAGAGAATGATAGTCCATTTTTACGGCGTCAAGAGAATTAAGAACAGATGAATTCCTTTAGTTATTTGATAGACAGGATGAAAAGAGAAGATAGTTCGGCAATTGTTCATATGCTAGATTTCTTTTTTAAGTTAATTTTTTTTTAGTTATATTTCTTCTTTTTTTTTTTCTATTGTGAAAAAACTGCATAGTTCCCCTTATACTTTCTCTTCTCTTCCAGGTTATCCTGCAGAATACACCCGTGGAGGAACGGACGCTGCTGTCCAAGAAATAGATTCGACAACATATTTATGATCAATCAAACACAAAGTATTTAAGTCGACTTCAAAATCAAGTAGGCCCAGGGTGGTGGTAAGAAAAATCTCAGCCTTCTTTCGGTTAGTAATTTGTATGCTAAAAACCAAAGCAGCCCCAGAAGCCTCAGAATGATAAAAATTGTATCAGAGTCATTTAATTTAGGCTCTCAAATTGTTTTAGGATTTTGATTTTAAGATTAAAATGAACTGGGTTGTGTTTTCGGGGAAGGCGTTTGAGCTGTGAAGATCTCTAATCTCATTCTAACAGAGAATGGAGTTTACAAAAATCGGAGGCGAAGCCAAACAAGAAGGAGTTGACACTACAAAGCCAGACACTTAACTTGAAAACCTGTTGAACCAACCTGAAGACAATGAGGTGAGCCAATTACTCTGTGCCTGAAATGTACTTGAAGTCAAACATGTTACTATTCCACATCTTCAAATGCTTCTCTCCTTAGATGCTTTTTTTTTTTTTTTTTTAAATTTCCTTTTATCTTATAAGCTTGCTTTCTTTAGGGAATTTTGTTCAATATTATGAAATGCCTTGGTGATAACTGGGAAGTGACGTCCATTAGACTTTCTCTTTTTTAGAGTTTTATTTCCATAGGCTGATTTCTTGTTTGGGAAAATATTTATGGCCAAACAAATTTTCCCTACTGTCTCCACACGTAATTTTTTTTGTGCAACTATGAGGGTATTTTGTGCAACCACAATGATAAAAAGTGATACAAAAAATATTACTATTTTTTTGTTGCATATTTTCTGCTCTTAGTTGCACAAAAAATACTTCTGGTTGCACAAAAAAAAATTCGTGTGGAAACAATAGGGAAAATTTGTTTGGCCATGTAATGGAGTCCTTGTTGTTTCACGAGAAAGACCCAAATTTACCAGACTTTTTTTTTTTTTTTGGCTCTATGGTTTGATTATTATGGTCCTCCAATAGTTTAGTTTTACCATTATAAGATTAAGAAAATTTGAATTTTATCTATTACACCTAATAGTCCTATTAAGACACAGATTGTCTTTTTTTTTTTTTTTTTTAAATAGACTGATATAACGGTCAAATTATCAAAGTTCGTAAAAATATACTATATAACGGCTATATAAATCACCTATGTCTCTCTCTCTCTCAAGACTCCAATTAAATCAGCAACTTTGCTTTTTCCTTCTAACTTCCTCCCTCAACCTGGTTCGTCTCAAGAAGCCTCTTCCCTCTCTCTATCTCTCTGACCGCCTCCCTTGCCAGTTTCTTTCTTCAAGATGCTCTTTTTTCCATTATCTTCTTTCTTTCTTTCTAGCATTGTTATTGCAATCGACGGAGACTGATGGAGATCACCCAAGATTCTGCGCTCTTCATACCTATTCTCGTTTTTACTGCCGTTTATGTTGCTAAATCTGACTGCTTGTTTTCTTTCTTATTGGATCTTTGATTCTTTATCAAAACTTCTTTCTTTTTTTTTTCGCCTATTAATAGTTCTTTATTGTTTTCTTTTTCTTTTTTCGTCTATTAATACTTCTTTATTGTTTTCTTTTTTGGTGGAAACGACATCCCTAATCTGGAAGACCCATGGGCTAGCGGGGAATGTCGCCAGGCATTTCACCGCCAGGAGTTGGTGGCTAAGATATTTTGGACTTTGAAGACACAGAGCGGCCAGTGAATTTTTGGAATTCTATGTTTTTGGATTTTTTGCCTTGTCATCCTATTTCTCTGAGAAGATGCAGAGTACGATGGTTCGGTGATTTGTGGTTAATCTGTTAATTTTTTAATTTCTAGCTTTCCCTTTTGTTGCTTTTACATTATAGTTTATTATTCGTTTTTTTATTTTAGCTTCAAGAAAAAGGAGACGGAGGCCGACGTGGTCCTGAATGCAATGGACTTACATAGATTTCCTTCATCCACAGAAAACGGACAAGGCATGCATGCTGGCAGAAGACCCGGGTTGAAGTTAATACTGGACCATGCAGAATTCGGGAAGATGTCGCCGTATATGCTCGTTTTCAACAACAAATTGGTTTTTTATTATTATTATTATTTTTTTAATTTTTGGTTACAGCTTATGTTGACTTGAAACGCAGATAGAACAATTAAAAGGGTTGGCAAGATAACCTGATAGTTATGACGGACTAACCTCATCTTTGGCACAGAACATGGGAGATGAATGACGTGAAGAGTGAACTTCTTTGCCAGGTAATTGCAGAAGTTTGACTCAACAATTCGTTAAATAGATGTGAGAAAATTTCATTATTATTTTGTTTATCTTATGTTCTAATAGTGGTGATTGTTTGATGCCAAAATCGTATCCCTGTTGTTGGAATGCCTAGAATTTGCCTTCTAGTGCTAGCTTCCATGGCGATAGCAATGTCCTTCCTGGTTATCCTGGAACCGGCAAAACTTGGCTGCTTTGTTTTGTATTGCAAGTAATCTCCTTGTGCTATATGTCCCACTGAAACAGTAAGGAAAGTTTTTCTATCTTTCTTTGTCTGAGACATGACTTAGATCATATGAGATTTTTTTTATCTGTGACATAAATATCTAGCTTTTGGAGAGTGGGGCATTTCTTCTAAGTGACAAAAGCATTTGTTGCATTGTTGAATTTGCAAAAATATCTGAAAATGCTAGGAACACATTACATGAGGTTGATCAAATTGTCCTTTCCTCAGAATTTTGCAGCAGTATTTAGTTTTCATTCAACATTATGAGTTCATCATTAACAAGCAAATTAAGTTTTTTGGATAATTGTTTTGTATAGAATATAGAAGTAGGAATATGTATTTGCATGTCAGATATCACATATTAACTTATATCTAATGTAATGCTGCAGCCAGGAAAAGGTGTGTAAATTTTTCTCTTTTGTTTTTCAATTCTCTTAAATTTTAGCTATAATAGGCTACCACTGCTTGGATAAGGTATGATGGTAACACATGTAATAACATAATAGGTGGGTGCTGTTATTAGAATAACTCTGATGATGGTTGTTTCTTATGTTTGAAGGGCAGAGTCGGGGATCCTGCCAAGCATATTTTCAGTTTTTCTTGCATCAAGCCATCTTAGTTTGGTGCTAATTACTGTGAATCTTTTTCACATCCCATTATCAATGATTGACATTCAATACACAAGCATGTTTGATGAGTTGGTGAACTTTTTTTAATTTTGGTCTAACTGGTACTAGACACCCGCATGACACTTCTTAGTAACAAGCTGAATGAAATATAGTAGTGTCCTACAATCTGATTGAGTTATCTTCACTGAGTCAAAATTGATAGTATTCCTTTGATTGTGTAGATTTTCAAAACATCAACTTAGTTTTGATTGTAGGATTGTTGCTGCTGCTTCTTGTTTCTCGTGGAAAAATTAATCTTTTGGCATTTCTAATCTCTTGAGCTGATGAACATGTTGGTATCGCCCAACAAAACAGAAGGGTGCAAGCTTTGCACAGCTGGTGCTAGGTCCCATACATGTTTCCACCGAATAGAGAGGTCAGACTGTTTCTTTTTCTTGTATTTCACAATTAATAAGAAAAAATGGGAAACTATGTTCAGGTTAGTCCACCTTGTCTAATGGCATTAGAGCTTTCCATCGGAGGCAAATTTTGGCTCCAATTCTTTTTTTTTTTTCTAGTCCTTTCATATGTTGCTTAGATCCTCTTGGAAGGCTCTGGTTTGATCTCATAGAGTCACGTTCTCCAACTTATTTTATGGAAATTTCCTTTATTGAAACTTTATTTGGGGATAGGGGAGGGTATACAATATGCTTTTGCTTTTTTATCAGACCGATTTCACAAAGCAGAGTTTTTTTGCATTAAATATGTAATTGTAGGCTTTAATTTGCTAGGTCATGGGCCCCTCATTTCTTTGTTTATAATACAATAATATTTTTCTAATTACCTAATGTGATTTACAGGTTTGGGGGCTCATCAACATCAAGGTAGGGAACCTGGTAAAGCTATGGGTCATGGACCACATCGGAACAGGTCTTTTTACAGCTTTCTTCTTCACTCTCTGTTTCATTTCAATTCTTACAAGTTCAGCTCTATGGTATTTGACGTGATATTTTCTTGGCATATTGACAGTTGTCCCTCTTTAAACCATTTCTCACAACCCTTAAATGTTCTAGCGATCAGCCATGGAGTTGGCATTTGTATGTGAGCATAGTTATCTGTTTTCTGAAGTGTACATTTTCTATCAAGGATGATGAAAATCTTCGACCAGTATCTTGAATGGTCTCCATTAAGTCAACCGAAGATTTGTTCAACCTCAAATAGTGTTCTAATTTGTTTTTTTACTTATAGATATTCTTCATCAGTTTATGTTTGCAAATTTAATTTCTCAAGTATAATAATAAAACTTACACAAATCAATTCTGCTTAATAGACATCTGATGATTCTTTAGACCCATGCTGCAATATGCAATTATGGCATGTTGGTGTGGATATGTATACTGCCTTTAGCCCTTTCACGTCTTTGTCTGTTTCCTGTTCAGTGTTTTATTCTATTTTATTTTTCTAGCGACTTCTATCCTGGTGTTTGCATTGCAAATCATTCGTCTTGAAGTAATAGAATGTAGTCTGTCCACTGTCTCCTCTGGAATTCTTAATTTCTGGGCATTCCATGTTTCTAATCCTTCTGTCAGCATAGATTTTCACAGGTATCTAACCTTCAGCACTGTGTTATGCTGGTGATTATGTGTTTTCTCTCATTGGGAATAATATCTGCGTTTTGTTTTCAAACACTAATACTATTAAATGGATACAATTTAGAAAGGTATTGTGAGAAATTAGTGTGTCATATTGTTGAATCTCCAAATATTATGGTCAGTGAAATAATGTTCCAGTATAATTATTCAATCAATGTTTTTCTTGGCTGTGATGAATCACTTATAATAATTTTTACGTTACCTTTTTTATATTTTTGCATTTTATTTTATAAAAAGATTAATATTTTATACTTCTGATATTATTTGTCTATTAGTTTCTCAAGTTTTGCCACATATTAGGCAGGTCTTAAACAAAGTGTTGTGCACGGAGTACTTAAAGGCACTCTTAGTTGTTAAATAGCAAATTAATTTTTCGACGCTTCTTGGTTGTCGTGACAGCCACTCCAGCTGACTGAACTGCGGCTAGATCTTTGGATCTGGTGACTATGCTATCGAAGGCAAGTTACTCTCAACTTTAGTCATGGTGATGTGTGATATGCTAATGGAAAGCTCATTTTTTCTTATTTTTGTGAGGCTGTTAGTTGCCCCTAGGTGTGGATTGCAGTTGCCCCTAGGTGTGGATTGCTTTTTCTTGGAATATAAAAATTTCACTGCTTTCTTTTGTCAAGCAGAGGAATGCTCAGTGATATTGCTGAATGATTCTGGCAGAATTTATATCTGCAGCTAATATTGTATACCAATTCCATTGTTGAAATATCTGTGAGTCTAGTACAAACTTTTTGTGTAAAGAGGCATCTCTTGATGGATTTTGGAACTTCAGTACAATCCCCATTTTGCAGTTGCTCCTGAAAAACCATTATCTCAATTAAAATGCCAGTGTTTCTGCCACATAAGCATGAAATTTGCTTCTTGTGTCCTTTCTTACTTGCCTTGCTTGGAAGATTCGGGTAGAATTTTGGTGTCCTCTTGTCAGCTGCTGAGGTGATCATGTTTGATATAAAAATCGTCCAATCTATGTGCCTTTTATTCAGTCAAGGAATAATGTCCTATGGAATTCGGTCTTGCAAAGAGATTTTGGAAGTATATACTGGACTATGAGGTTTCTTGGCTGTTTCAAAGTGAATTTTTATCTTTTGATTGGCCACCTTTGATTATTTGCATCCATTGTTTTTGCTTGTTCATTGCTGAAATGCAGCATGTGATTGGAGACACCTTATGGGCCTCAATATATCAGGTAATTCTAACTTATACTATCCTATCATATCCTATCCCATGAAACAAATGCACCTTTAAAGCATTGTGCATGTACATTTTAGAGTAACTGGAAAGGTGCATTTCGAAACTTTGAACGCTAAAGATGCATTAGCTCATGTTTTTCCTACATCCTTTAGATTACAGGCAGTTTTTACAGTCGAGGGTCCCTTTAATGAATTTTTCACTGCTGGAGGAGTTTTTTTTGTTTCAGGTATTTTCTGTCTCCTCAATATTTGCATATTTGTGGCTTTGTTGGAACATATAATGATTTGCTTTTGCTCCATGAAAGGTGGTATCTTTGAAGACAATGGGAAAGCAAGATATGTCCACGTCGTCTTTGCTGGGGAGGTACTGTTTATTAATATTGTAGTTTTGCTTTTTATTTTTTGTTTTTTGTTTTTTTCCTTTTGAGTTAGGGGTAGGGCAAGGAAGAGAACTTGTTCAGCTTTGTTGCAATGATTCTAATTGCCTTGGCCACAAATAAAAATAATGAAATTTTTAAAGAATTTTTTAATAGTCTTATTATTGTTATTATTATTATTGAAGACCAAAAAAGATTAATTTTAACCTGTTCAATTGTAAAAACATTAGATTCTATAGAATGTAGAAATTAACTCGCCTTTTTTTTTAGTTTTTTAAAAATCAAGCAAACAAATTTAGTTAGTGTGATACTTTTAATTTTAATTTAAAATGCTTTTAAATGAATCCTTTAATTGGGAGGAAAAGAAATCCTCATGAAGGGGGAAACTAGCCGTAACGGCTATAAAATTGGCATTAATGGCTTAATTTTTAAATCCAGCCAGGCCTAGTCCGATAATAATAAACAATTAGGGAAAATTCACCAATGGCGGATTCCCCATCTCCTCTAAATAGCCGTTGATACTCTCTTGTCTCTATTTCTCGCTCAAAAATCCCGGTAAACCTTCTCTGCTCTGCTCTGCTCTGCCTATTCACATGCCCTTCTTTTTCTCTCGCCTTTCTTCTTCTTCTTCTTCTTCTCCTTCTTCTTCTTCTGGTTTTTTTTTCTTCTTCTCCTCCTCGTCCTTTTTTTCTGGCTTTTCTTCTCCTTCTGCTCCCCCTCCTCCTCATTCTGGGTATTCTTCTTCTTCTTCTTCTTCTTCTTCGAATTTCAAGAAGAACGAAAAAATGGGCTTGAGGTTCAGAAATTGGGATTTCAAGCTTGAAAGACCCAAAGAAGTTCTTCCAGGCCAATGTTCTCTGTTTTTCTTTCTCTTTAATTTGGTTTTTTAAATTATTATTTAAGGGTTTTAATTTGTTCCCTTTTCTTTACTTTCCTCCTCCTCCTCCTCCTTCTTCTTCTTCGAATTTCAAGAAAACCGAAAAATTGGTTTTGAGGTTCAGGAATTGGGTTTCAAGCTTCAAAGACCCAAAGGGTTTCTTCCGGCAAAGGTTCTCTCTTTTTCTTTCTCTTTACTTCTGTCTTTTTAATTATTTAAGGGTTTTTCTTTGTTCCTTTTTCTTTATTTTCCATATTTCTCTCAATATTTTCTATTTTCTTTTTCGTTCTCCCTCTTTCTTGAAATCTGGATCTGTTATAATTTTTTTCATTATAAATAAGCTGTTGATTCTTTGTGTTTCTATTTCTGCCTCAGTTCAAGTGATCAAGATCCTCACCTTGTTTCTGATCTTTCATTACCAGATGGACAGACAGACAAACATTGCTTCTCCAAGCAAAACTCTGTTTCAAGATCCCCGCCTTCTTTCTCTCTTTTTAATTTGGTTTTTTTAGTCTTTCATGGTTTTTTCTTTGTTCCCTTTTCCTTATTTTCCCTATTTTTCTCTTGATATTTTATGGTTTCTTTTTTGTTCTCACATTTTCTATAAGTCTGGGTATGACATTAAGTTTTTTTTCAAGAATTGAAAGCATTTTGATATCAAAAGTTTCAGAATTCAAAAGGGTATACATAGGAGGGTGTCCTGTATATTTGTGCTGGATAAGTATTTTCTTACTTTGTACTGTAATCTGTGGCTTTACCATTTTACATAGATAGTTAGATTGTTCCATGAAAAGATTGTTGATTTTTCTACTTATAGAGTCGCATGATAAATCATTAAATTTGATTATATAAATCACTTTTATGATAATATGTTATTTTCCAACTAAAAGTTTTACCTTCTCTTTTATGTTTTCAAGTATATAAATACTTGCACTTTCTGTTGCTGTTTTCTTTTCTTTTCATTGGAGTAAAATGTGTTGTTTCGATGCATTAAACTATATTAGTTTTGTGCTAATTATTGTAAATCTTTTTTCACATCCCATTTCTAATGGTTGACATTCAATGCACTAGCACACTTGATGTGTTGGTGAACTTTTTGGGTGCTTTGGTTTAACTGGTACAGGACACCACCTTAGTAGCAGGATGAATGAAATATGCTAGTGTTCTACCATCAGATTGAGTTATCTTCGCCAAGTCAAAATTGATAGTGTTTTTATTTGGTTTTGGAGATTTTCAAACTTCAACTTAATTTATAGCTTAGGATTGTTGCTGCTGCTGCTTCTTGTTTGGTGTGGAAAATGAATGTTCTTACCTTTCTAATCTCTTGTGCTGATGAACAGAAGGGTGTTAGCTTTGTCACGTTGGTGTTAGGTCCCAAAAAAACATGTTTCTACTGAACAGAGAGGTTGGACTGCTCCTTTTTCTTGTATTTCACTTTCGAGCCATTGCGCTCTAGCCTAGCTGGCTAGCATTTTTCTAGTATAAATGTGAAATGTGTTCAGGTTAGTCTACCCTGTCCTTGTCTAATGGCATTGTAGCCCCCCAACAAAGGTAAATTTTTGCTCCAGTCCTTTTTTTTTGTCTGAACTTGTACTCTGCATTTGTTATTACATTTTCTTAGATTCTCATGGAAGGCCCTTGTTTTATCTCACAAACTCACATTGTTCCATTAGTTTTATGGAAATTTGCTCATTGGAATATTTCTAACGGGCTCTTGTTTGTTCATTGGCAGATAAGAGAGGGCATACAATATGCTTTGGCTTATTTATCGGACCAATTGCACTAAGCAGAGGTTTTTCGCTTTAATTCATAATTATCAGGCTTTAAGTAGCCGGGTCACTAGCCACTCATTTCTTTGTTCAAAATACTATAGTATCTTTCTAAGTACCTAATGTCATTTACAGGTTTGGGGGCTAACCAACATCAAGGTAGAAAACTTTGTAGAGCAATTGGTCCTGCAACACATTGGAACAGGTTTTTTTTTTTTAATTTTTTATTTTCAGTTTCTTTCTTATTTGCTCTTTGTTTTATTGTTGTCAGTTTACAATTTTTTACAAGTTCACCTGGGGGAAGTGACTTGCTATTTCCTTAGCGTCCTCATGGTTGCCATGTTTTTTGAACCATTTCCTACAACCCTGCAAATATTCCACAGGTCAATCACAAAGTTCTTCAGCATTTTCTTTTTACTACCATCAAGGTAGTTGGCATGAGTATGTGAGTATATTTATTTGTTTTATTAAGCATACATTTCCTGTCAGAATGTTGAAACTCTGACAATCGATGACTGACTGGTCCCTGTCGTAATGGTGAAAGTTGGATGCCAATCAAGGATTTCTAAAGCCTCAAATAATGTGCTAACTTTTACCACTGACAGATATTGTTCGTTAGGTATTAGTTTACAAATTTAAATTGTTAATTATTACTGTCAAACTTAAACTTATCAAATACCATGTAATTCCTTTTAATATGCATCTGATGAGCATGAAAGTTGCTTATAATAAACCAGTACAATCTCCACTTTGCAGTTGCTCCTAAAAAAACCAAGTATCTCAACTAAAGTGCCAGTTTTTCTGCCACATAAGCATGCAAGTTGCTTATTACATCTTTTCCTACTTGCCTTGCTTGGAAGACACAGATAGAATTTTGGTATCCTCTTGTCAGCTGGTGAGGGTGATCATGTTTAATATCAAATTCTTGCAATCTATGTGGCTTTTATTCAATGGGTTATGAATCTTCTTTATTTTAAATTGCAGCTCCATATGCATCCTCCAACTAAGATGCCAAAAGTATTGGGTGTGGCAGCTTATTTAAGTTTGATGGTTGTCCATATCTTTAAAGTCTCGGTTGGTAGGTAAAAATTTTGCACGACTAAGGTTGGTCAGATTATAAAATGGAATTCCATCCATGAGATTTAAATGAACTGCTGTTCTTTTGCATGTGGACATGACTTAACAACTGATGGTTGTTGAAGGGAAATGATAATTCCTTGCACTACCAATCAATGTTTTTTCTGCAGACAACTATAGGTATGAAACACCAGTATCTTTTGTTTCTAACAAAACTTACAAACGTGCATGTCAAATCTCTTTTTTTTGTTTTATTTAAGGGTTTTTTTTTTCTTTATATTCCATCTTTTTCTTGGTATTTTCTAGTTTCTTTTTTGGTCTCACTCTTTCTTAAAATCTGGATCTGTTGTATATATAAATATTTTTTTTCAAGAACTGAAAATATTTTGATATTAAGAGAATCAGAATTCAAAAGGGTAAAATAGGAGGGTGTCCTGTATTATTTGGTGTTGGATAAGGTTTTTTTCCTCGGTGTGGATTAATACGCGTGGTTTTACCATTTTACTTCGATATTTTTCCACAAAAAGTTTGTTGATTTTTCTACTTATAAAGTCCCATGATAAACCATGAAATCTTTATTTAATTGGTGATCACTGTTACGCTTAATGTGTTTTTTTCTTATAAAAAATTTTACCTTTTCTTTTTCATTGTCAATTATATAAATAAAGGCATGTTTGTTTTCTTTCCTTTTCATAGGATGAAATTATAGTTTTTACTGCAGCAAACTATCTTAGTTTGATGCTAATTATTGTAAATCTTTTTGACATTCCTTCTTTAATGCTTGACATTCAATACGCAAGCATGTTTTATGAGTTGGTGAACTTTGTTTATTTTGGATTAACTGGTATAAGAGACCGGCATGGCACTTCTTAGTAGCACAGGTTAAATGAAATACTTTCAGATTGAGTTATCTTCACAAGTCAAAATTGATAATATTCCTTCGGTTTTGGAGATTTTCAAACTTCAACTTAGTTCCTAGTGTAGGATTGTTGCTGCTGCTTCTTGTTTCTTGTGGAAAAATTATTTTGAATTTCTAATCTCTTGAGCTTATGAACAGAAGTGTGTGAGCTTTGTCAGGATGGTGTTCCTCCATATATGTTTCTACCGAGGTCTTATATTTCACATCCAGTAGGAAAAAAAACATGAAATTATGTACAGGTTAGTCTACCTTGTCTAATGGCATTTGAGCTTCCCACCTTTGTCAAGATGGTGTACCTCCATATATGTGAAGACTTTGTTTTGATTTCACATGTTTTTGGGTCCATTCAACTTGTATTATGGACTCTAGTCTGCATTTGTTCTTACATATCGTTAGAGACTCTGTTTTGATCTCACATGTTATTCCACTGTTTTTACTGAAAGTTGCTCATTTGGATCTTCTCAATTAGTTTTTTGCAGACAAGAGAGGCCATATTAAGTGGCTTCTCTATCAGACCTATGGCGTGAAGCTAAGGTTTCTCATATTATATCTTTACTAACTTTTCTCACCATTTGTGGGCTTTTGTGCTTAACTTGTGTCAATGCAGGGAACCTTATAGAGCAATTGGGCACTGAAACACATAGGACCTATTCTTTTTAAGCTATTATTTGTTTGTTCTTTGTTATTTCAAGTTGACCCAATAATTAATTGGACAGGACAACTTCTACTTCAGTCCTCTCCTTTAATTTTTTCTCGAGATTAATTTTCCGCTTTGTGGCTCTAATTTGTATTAGCCTTGGGAGATTGTAAATCGGTGGCATTATGGGTTTTGGCTGAAACATTTAGCAAGTTTCTCGGCTTGGACATCTCAGCAGCTTAAACAGCTTTCTACACTTAGCATAAAGGGCTGAATATTCCATGCCAGATCTGCATGGAGATTGCTTTACATGAATGTGGAATACAATTAGAGGGTGTTGACATGTTTCGCTTTCCAGGTATGCTTTCTTTGACTTCATCTGCTGCTGTTTCTGCTAGCATATAAGTAGCAATTGTGATGTTCCCAATTAGTATTGGCATACATTCAATAATCTGCAAATTAGCCAAAATGAAATGTGAATTACAGTAATGTTATTTGCAATCTATACATATTTTAGCTCTGGGCCAATTAGTATATTTGTAGCAAAGGCATGTCCTGTATGTAAATTAGCTCTGGGCCTAAATTTTACTGAAGCTAATGTTATTTGCCAATAATCTGGACATTAGTCAAGCATGAACTATGAATAACACTAACAATCCAAGTTTGTTCCTTGAATCTAACAATCACGATGTGACAAGACATCATTTCTTTGATGACTCACACTTGCCACTTGCTACTTCATTAATAAAAGTTGTTTGTTGAAGGTTTCACTGCTGGCATCTCTTTCTCTCTCTCTCTCTCTCACACACGCACACACTACCTCTCTAGGTAACCTGTATTATGCATTGGCTTTTCTGGTTCAAGTCCGCTGCATTTCTTATAAACAAGGATTAAAAGTTGAACTTCAAGGTTATTCAGGGTCGGTTCTTGCAAATTGATCAGGTACTTCTATAAAAACTGTTTGCAAATTTTGGTTGATTTGGTCAACTAAATTGATCACCATTTCTTGTTGAGGATTTCTTTTCTGCATAGAGATTGCTTTACATGAACGTGGAATACAATAGAGGGTGTTGATGTGTTTCTCTTTCCAGGTATGCTTTCTTTTGACTTCATCTGCCGTTGCTTCTACTTCATGTAAGTAGCAATTGTGATGTTCCCAATTTTCACTTTCCAGTTAAATCCTTAATTGGGAGGACAAAAAATCCTCATCAAGGGGGAGGATTTAGCCATAACGGCTGTAAAATCTGCATTAATTGTCTGAACCTGTGTCTGTCTTAAATCACACCGGTCTTGTATTAGTAGGATTATTAATATGAACAAGCCATGGTTTCTATTTCTCACTGTCTCCGTCTTCTCTCTGTTTTCTCATCTAGTAAACCTTCTTTGCTCTGCTCTATTTTTCACATACCCTTCTTTTTGTCTTGCTTTTCTTCTTCTTCTTCTGGGTTTTCTTCTGGGCTTTCTTCTTCTCCTTCTCCGCCTCTTCCTTCTTCTTCTGGGCTTTCTTTCTTCTTCTCCTTCTCCTCCTCCTCCTTCTTTTGGGTTTTCTTCATCTGCTCTGCTCTGCTCTGATCATTCACATACCCTTCTTTTTCTCTTGCCTTTCAAGAAAAACGGAAAAATTGGGTTTGAGGTTCAGAAATTGGGATTTCAAACTTAAAAGACCCAAAGGGAGGAGCTTGGGGATTTCTTCTGGCCAAGTTTCTCTCTTTCTTCTTTCTCTTTAATTTGGTTTTTTTTATATTATTATTTAGTGGTCTTTATCTTGCTATTTTCTGGTTTCTGTTTTGTTTTTACTCTTTCTTAATATCTGGGTCTGTTATAATTTTTTTTTCAAGAACTGAAAACATTTTGATATTAAAAGAATCAGAATTCAAAGGAGGGTGTGCTGTATTATTTAGGAGCTTGGGGATTAAGTTTTTTTCTTGGTGTGGATTGAAACATGTGGCATTACAATTTTACTTAGATTTTTTCTATAAAAAGTTTGTTGATGATGCATGATGAATTTTTATTATATGATGATCACAGTTACACATAATATGTTATTTTCTAACCAAATATTTTGCCTCTTTTTTTTTTTTTTGTTGTCAAGTATATAAATACAGACACGTCTATTTTCTTTCCATTTCATAAGAGGAAAATTTTAGTTTGTCCTGCATCAAACCATCTTAGTTTGGTGCTAATTACTGTGAATCTTTTTCACATCCCATTTTCAATGATTGACATTCAATACACAAGCATGTTTGATGAGTTGGTGAACTTTTTTTTTTATTTTGGTTTAATTGGTACTAGACACCTGCATGTCACTTCTTAGTAACAAGTTGAATGAAATGTAATACTGTCCTACTATCTGATTGAGTTATCTTCACTGAGTGAAAATTGACAGCATTCCTTTGGTTGTGTAGATTTTCAAAACTTCAACTTAGTTTTGATTGTAGGATTGTTGCTGCTGCTTCTTATTTCTTGTGGAAAAATTAATCTTTTTGCATTTTTAATCTCTTGAGCTGATGAACATGTTGGTATCGCCCAAACAAAACAGAAGGCTGCGAGCTTTGTCAGGCTGGTGTTAGGTCTCATACATGTTTCCACCAAACGGAGAGGTCAGACTGTTTCTTTTTCTTGTATTTCACAATCAATACGAAATTGATTTTCTTAATTATAAACTGATTAGACTGTTACTTTACCTCAGTTATAAATTGGATTTTCCTATCAATGAATCAAAGAAAACCAAATTTTATAGAACATCAATATAACAAAAGAATAAAAACTTCTGAGACACAATGCTTTGAAGCTAAGGCTCGCGGAGAAATAATGTGTTTAGAATATAACTATAGGAAAAACTTCTTAAACAAACTTTTTTGTGTTTCACAATCACTACGAAATTGATTTTCGTGCTCACAGCACGAACCATGGTGGCAGCCTTTCTTAATTATAATCCTGATAGTTCAGGCACATCATTTCACATCATCAACTATGTTAAAGTAAGTCTCAGCCTTTCTTAATTAAAAAGTCGGGGCAGCCCCCTCCAAAATCTTTAAATTTAGGCTCAATTATCCATCAATTGTTACAATCCGGCCATATAAGTGTTAGACCCCACAGTCCATTTTCATTCAATCACTTGATCCAAAATGTTAAGAGTCTGGCTTAAGCTGGAAGTTTTTTTCTTTTTCCTGTGGTCGTGGAAGCCAGGCTGTCCTTGAGGTTATATATTAATCACGGATGGGAATTCATATTAATCAAACAATAATAGGAAAAGAAAAGGACAGCTATGTAATTCCACCAATCCTTGTTAGACAAGAAAGTGTTACTTTTATGTTCTTTTTATACATAAATTGCTTCTGTGAGTTAAAACCCCAATGGCTCTCCCTGTCTGGTTTTCCATTCTGTGCTCAGTTTCAAAAATAACAGTACAGATGTACCGGCAGAGAGAGCAAGAGTTTCTAGTCTGGTTGTACAGTTCTTCGAAAACGCAGAGCAAGAGCCACGATGATATACTGATTTTGATGATTCAAATACTTGTAATGCATTTTCTTTTTTATTCAGCTTTCTGTTTTTTTTTTTTTAAATTATATATTTTTGCTTCTTTCTTGGTTAATTTTTCCTACTTTTGATTTCCAAGAATCAATCAAGATTCAATGATCTTGGGAGTTTAGCGAAAAAAAAAAAAAACGATCCGCTTCTGGTCTGGAGGAATCAAAGAACTGTTGAATTTGGTTTAATTTTTTGGTAATGAGTACTGTGTTTGGTATACTTCTTTACTTTTCTTTTTGGTTCTCTTTCTTTTATAACATAACATTTGACTTGTGGGTTAGTGCTCTGTTTTAGCAGCTTTTGTGTATTGGCTCACACCACAGCCCCATTTGTGTATTTCAAATCCAAAGGGGGCGGAGAGAGGAAGAGCTGTAGATCCTTATACCTAAGCTCTTCTTTAAAATGAAAGGTCGGTAAGTCTGTTTTAGTGGGTTTTTTTTTTTAAAAAAAATACTTCTGTGGAATTTCTTTGTGTGATTCTTTTACCCCTAGTACTTGATTTCTTGGCTATCAACATTCTTTTAATTGCTCCATGTTAAAGAAATTTGAATTTGAGCTTGTCTGTTTATTCAATTTTTTTTAATAGTTTTTCAACTTAGTGCTTCTTTCATATTGCACCCTTTGTACCTTGTTCTTGAAATTGGAGGTTTGTTTGGGGTTTGTTTGCTCCTGCTTCTTGTTTGGTCACACCCATTTCTTTCTTCTTTTTTTTTTGCTATTTTATGTCAATTTTTCTCAATCTTGTTTGCAATTCTCTCTCTCTCTCTCTCTCTCCCCCTCTGCCATATTTTGATCTTTGACACCAAGAATCACAAATTGAGGAAGTGGGAGATTTGGGAGGGTGGCTTTTCTTTCTTGCAGTCTGTAACTCATGGAGGATTTGGAAGGAATAATGTATGGAGGTACAGTTGCTTTGCAGAAAATGGATAATTTTTGGATTTAGAATTCTCTGCTCCTACTTTATTGTGGAAAATTATTTACTTATTTTTTTCTGATTTCTAGTCTCTTGAGCAGATAGGTAGAAGTATGTGAACCTTTTCGAGTTTAATAGTTTATTTTTATTATATTTCATTTCATTAATACAAATAAGAAACATTATGTTCTTGTCCGGCCTTGCCCCACGGAGTTAGAGCTTCCCCCTGGAGGTAAATTTTGGGTCTAATCATCTTCGAGTTCTGACTCTAGTCTACAATTGTTCTCACATATTCTTGGCGACTACGTTTTGATCTCACATATTATTCCACTGTTTTTACTGAAATTTGCTAATTTGAATCTTCTCAATTCTTCTCACTTGGTTTATTGCAGATAAGGGAGACCATATTATTAGCATTAGCTTCTCTATCCGACAAATTGCATGAAGCTAAGATTTCCAATATCAAATCTTTACTCACTTTTTTCACCATTTGAGGGTATAGGGCTACCCAGTGTCAATGTAGGGGACCTTATAGAGCAATTGGGCACTGAAACACATTGGAACAGGTGTTTTTCAGCTTTTCTTTCTTTTGTTACTTTGTTTTTTCTAGTTGACCTGATAATTAATTTGGACCAATTGCACGAAGCTACTCGCTTCTTCTCACTTGGTTTATTGCAGATAAGGGAGGCCATATTGTGAGCTTTGGCTTCTCTATAAGACCAATTGCACAAAGCTACTAAGGTCATATAAAATCTTTACTTGGTTTTCTCATCATTTGCAAGTTGTGGGGCTACCCAGTGTCAATGTAGGGAACCTTATAGAGCAATTGGGCACTGAAACACATTGGAACAGTAACAGGTCTTTGTCAGCTTTTCTTTTTTTGTTCTTTTCTTTTTCTGGTCGATTTGATCATTAGTTGGAACCGACATCTTCTACTTCAATCCTCTCCTCTAATGTTTTCTCAAGGCTAATTTTCCACTTTGTGGCTCTTATTCGAATTGGCCTTGCGAGATCGATTTTTCATGGCAAATAAGTGGCATTGTGGGTTTTGGCTAAAATATTTAGCAGGTTTCTCATTTTGGACATCTCAGCAGCAGCCAGCTTCGCTACAGTGTCGCCGCGCGTCCGCATGTACATTATGCACAGGATTCATATTAAGCATTATGGCCTTGTCCATCCACCAAGTCCAAAAGTTGGACTTTTTTTTTTTTTTTTTTCTTTTTCCTTTTTTTACCGACAGTCCATATACAGGTTGGATTCAACAATCTTGACTGTTTGAGATCATAAAGTGACTTTTTTAGCAAATACACACAGTCTTCCTTAGTTGGACCTACAAAATTTTCTAGTTGACGCAGGTAAATCTTCTCGTCAAGATTTCTATGCAAGAATATTGTTTTATATCAAGTTGCTCCAGCTCCAAATCAAATAAAGTAACTTTTACAAGTAACCTTCGAATTGAACAATCCTTTATTATAGGAGAAAATACTTTATGAAAGTCAATACCTTCTCACTGTATAAAATCTTTTGTAACGAGGCGTGCTTATACCACGCATCCTCAGCTCCCGGGATTCCTTCTTTCACTTGTAGAACCATCGAAGGAAGATCATGTGTACTTGCTGAAAAAATCATTTTACGGTCTCAAGCAGTTAAGATTGTTGGATCCAGCCTGCATGTGGGCTATCGGTGGAAAAATGGAAAAAGAAAAAAAAAAAAGCAAAAGTCCAACTTTTAGAATTGGTGGCCGACAAGGCCATAATGGCCCTTTGAATTGGCCAACGGCCACATTTGGCATTTTGCCAAATTGATCTCTTTAAAATATCTGGATGTAGATTGCTTTACAATAAAGGGTGTTGATATGTTTTGCTTTCCAGGTATGCTTTCTTTGACTTCATTTGCTACTGTTTCTACTAGCATATAAGTAGCAATTGTGATGTTCCCAATTATTGTTGGCATACAGTTAATAATCTGCAAATTAATCAATTATGAACTATGAATTACAGTAATGTTATTTGCAATGATGCAATCTGTACATAATTAGCTCTGGGCCAATTAATATCTAAGTAGCAAAGGCATGTCCTGTATATACAATAGCTCTGGGTCTAAATTACTGAAGCTGATGTTATTTGCCAATAATCTACACATTAGTCAAATGTGAGTTATGAATAACAGTAATAATCCAAGTTTGTTTCTTGAATCTAGCAGTCTGCGATGTGACAAGACATCATTTCTTTGATGACTCACACTTGCTAGTTGCTACTTCAACAGTAAAAGCTGTGTGTTGAAGGTTTCATTGCTGGCATCTCTCTCTCTCTCTCCCCCTCACACACGCGCGCACGCATACGCACGCACACATGAACACACTCTCTCTCTGGGTAACCTGCATTATATGTTGGCTTTTCTTGTCCTAGTCCCCTGCATTTTTTATAAACTCGGATTGGAAGTTGAACTTCAAGCTTGTTCATGTTGAACTTGGTGGTGCTGCCGTTTTGCTGCAATTGTTAAGTTTCAGTTTTATGTTCATGTTTCCCTCTAAAAGTCATATTTTCTGTTATGGCAGTTAAGTAATCTTGCTGGAGGAGTTCTGCAGCCATGTCATTGGCCTCTTTGTGTATTTGAGTTTAAGTTTTAAAATGCTTTGAATCTTGTAATCATGCTTATTAATTAAGCTTGTTAGTAACAGCTATAAATTTTAGAAAAGCTGTCAGAAGTTAACAGCTACTTATTCAAATTTGTATTTGATTTTTGAATGTAAGAACACTTCTATATAAAGAGGCTTTGTGATCAATTAAAGTTGAGAGAGAGAGAGGTCAGCTTGTACCTCAAATGAGTGCCTCTCCCTTTCTGGAATTTCTCTCCAGCAAGCTCTTTTTTTTTATCTGCTGCAAACACTAAACCAGAAACCAAGTTTCTGCTGCAACTTCCACCTTGATTTCCCACCAGGAAGCTTTCCCAAAAACTAACAGTTCGGGGTCGGTTTTCTTCTTTGGAAGTATGAAATGATGTTAACTTTACGTTCTTTGTTTTGGCCCCATATATGTGTGTGTGTGTGTGTACGGGGGGGGAGATGGAATTAGGAGGTACAATCCTTTCTTTTCTGTTTGTATTTAGGTTGATTTTGTCAACTACATTGATCAGCAGTTCTTATTGAGGATTGCAGGCCTGCACAGTGGTGAGTCTCTTCTAGCAAGGCTGCAGGTGTTCCCACAATGTTTAGCAAGGCTGCGCACCTTGTGACTATAACAAATCATGTCGGACATTCCAACAAGGTTATAAATATGTATGCAAATTTCCTTGTTCAAAGTCGTAGGCAACGTTATGCAAATTCTACTATTTTATGTTTTGCTATCATTTGCAAATTTTTGTTGTTCCCTTCCTTAATCACTCATCCTAATAACATCTTTATAAAATTTTTAGGTGAGCATTGTCAATTGGGTATATTGTGTGGTTATATTTCTATATGTGCAATCGTTTTGTATCTGCTTTACAGGTATTAACTGCTACTGGAAATTTCTATACATTCTCCATAGCTATGGGGATGATAATAGCCACAATAATGATATTCCCAATTCAAGCCCGGGAATATCTCCTAGGAATCAACAGTTTACTGGTGGTTATTGGACGAATTCCAATTTCAATGCCTACAATAATGCCTGTGACAGTGTCATTTAACAGAGCAGGTGGGTCAGTATACTGCTGCTGGGTAGCTTTACTAGTTACCATTTGATTGCTAGCTGCACATGATTTATACTTTGTCAGTCATTGTAGGGACCTGCAGAATGCGTGTGGTCTGGTGGATATACCGTTGGGACCAGTGTTGGTGAACTAGCCACTGAAGTTACTGGTCTCAATGGCAATACATTGCTCAGTTGACTTAAATTGCAACACATTTGTAGTTGCTCCTGAAAAGCTAGTATCTCAATTAAAGTGCCAGTGTTTCTGCCACATAAGCATGAAATTTGCTTCTTTATCCTATCCCACTTGCCTTGCTTGGAAGACACGGGTAGATTTTGGTATCCTCTTGTCAGCTTTTGAGGTGATCATTTTAATATAACAATCGTCCAATCTATGTGGCTTTTATTAATTCATTATGAATGTTCTTCATTTTATATTGCAAGCCCACATGCATCCTCCAACTAGGACACCAAATTATCAAGTGTGACAACATTTTAAAGTTTGGTGGTTGTCCATGTTTACATTTTCAATTGGCAGGTAAAAGATTTTGCACGATCAAGTTTGGTCAGATTATAAAATAGAATTCCATTCCTGAGATATAACTGAAGCGGTGTTCTTTTCCATGTGGACATGACTCAAGAGCTGAAGGCCAGAATATTCCATGCCAGATCTGCATGGAGATCGCTTTACATGAACCTGGAATACAATAGAGGGTGTTGATATGTTTCACTTTCCAGGTATGCTTTTTTTGACTTGCTCTGCTGCTTTTTCTACTAGAATATAGGTAGCAATTATGATGTTCCCAATTAGTGTTGACATAAAATCAACGACCTGTACATAGTCAAATAAACTGTGAATAACAGTATTGTTATTTTCCAACACTAAATATGCTTAAATAATGTGTTTGTGTGCCCGTGAAAGGCCTTGATTTGGTGGGTGCATGGTGTCATAGCGTCCACCAATGAATTTTCACCACCTCATAATTCACGGCAGACCTACCATGCAGCCTCAGGTACCGGATTATTCTACTTAAAGACCGAAACACAAAAGCGCAAGATGTCTTTTTTGCCTCCAACTATCCTCTGGAGCACATTTTTAGCAATTGGTAACTTAGTAACCTATGATCTTCAATCTAAAGGTTCTGTTTTCCAGTCAGTAATGTCCATGAAAACTGCAGCTAGTGCCAGGTGCAATTATGGGCATCTTCTTTTAAACCTTAATAAAAGATGCCAATATGCAGCAGTGGCCATCCCACCACAGCCTGAAAGGTGAAATCTTCAGCTTTGTTTTGGATTTTTTTTTTTATTTTTTTATTTTTTATAAATCTAACAGCTGTTTTCTTTATTTTTTTTCATGTACTCATACGTGTTTTATTTTATATTTTGGAAGAGTGAAGAACTGTTAGTAGTGGTGGGTGGTGGAGCGGCAGGAGTATCTGGAGCAATTAGTGCTAATTCTAAGGCTCTTGGTCCTAATTTTAATGTGGCTGTTACAGAGAAATGCAAGCCTCTATCAAAGGTCATTTCTCATATTTTTATGTACTTTTTTACCCTTATTAGGAGATTTTAGTCTAAACCCCACATATATGCAAACAATGAAGAAGTGACGCACTTTGGTAACAGTCCCTGTTATTGGCAGGCGAAAATATTTGGGGGAGGTAGAGGCAATGTGACGAATGGGCATTGTGCTGATACTATGGTAATGATCATTAAACTTCCCAGGATCTGTACAAGTTATGTGCTTTTGCATGAGTTAGCTCATGAACTGTAAGTTGTATTTTAATATAGTATGCACTTCTTAAAGTTGAATTCAGAACTAATTATATTATGTTGTTCGCATAACCTGGTAGAGTTTTCAAAGGCATGGTCTGATATAATATTTTAGAAGCTAGAATCTCTGAGTGATTGCTGATTGTTTTAGAATTTGCCTTAATGGTGTTTGTTCTCATAAGTTAAGTAAGATCCAGAGAACGTCCACTTGTAAATTGAGAATGTTAGAAAACTGAGTTTGTTTTTTAATCTGTGTTGTGGCAGGGTTTGGCAGAAAATTATTCAATGGGTCATAGAGAATTGAGAGGGTCTTTCTTCAACGTGCATGGTCCAGTGGACACCATGGCCTGGTTTTCCAATCGTCTAGCGGAGCTAAAGGTTTTGTTCCATGCTACTTTTATTATCTTTTATTATCTTATTCTTCATATGCTATTTGTGCATACATATGATAGATTGAGGATGATGGGAGAGTGTTTTCAGTCAGAAACAGTTCATCTTCAGTAATTGGTCTTCTAACAGAGGCAAGTCAAAGAGGAGGTATGCTTTCGTCTGCTTTGAATGGTTGGATTTTTATCAGTTGATATCAGATTATATGTGTGATGTCTTTGAAACTATGCTCAACTATCTAACTTTCTCCTATGACAGCAGTACAATTTCTCTGTTGTATCCAGTTCAGTGTCGGATAAAATTATACCAGACTGTCTTGTGAATCTATAAGATATTTTAATATGATGAATGGCCGGTTTAGTTTCTGATCCCACAATTGTAATTACTCTTCTTTACTGATAGGCAGCAGCCTTGTTTCTATTTGAAACATAAGTTGAATTTCTAGTTCCTCTAGGCCTCTGCAGACAGGAGAAGCAGTAAGAAAAGCATCTCTTGGTGCTGCTGGAAAGTTTGTTCTTGAGAAATGCAAAGTTGATTTCTCTAAATATTTGGCGGCCGATGATTTGTTGATTTCAAGTGGAAGTAGCCGGCAGGTTGTGATGAATGAACTATCCACTAACATATAATGGTGCATGATATGTGATTATATTTCCTGACATAGTTTGTTACCTCTTCTCAGGGCTATAGTCTGGCAACTCAGCTTGGCCATTCGGTTATCGATCCAGTACCAAGCTTATTTTACTTACAAGACTGCGGATTTACTGCTCATATAGTTGGCCGGAGTAATGCTTTCCAATGATGTTAAAGGCTTCTCCGAATCACCGCATAATAGTTAGCAAATCCTCCTCGTTATTTTTTGCTTGCAGTTATATTGGCGACTGTTGCTTCATGGCTAAATGGACAGGACAAAATGGGCTTTCTGTAACCTCCATGTTGGCTTTGTGCTTGTTTTTAAATTATACCAATTTGCCTATGGCTGAAACATTTGCAATTTCAAACATTATGTCTGTATGCTAAACTTTAAAGGTGGTTTTTTTTTATTTTTTATTTTTACTTCTCAGGTTATACATTTCCTAAGGCTGAAGCAAAGCTGAAAATTAGAAAACGTCCAAATGAATGCACAACTTAATTAGGTACCTTTTTCTTGCCTCCATGGTGTAAATTTATATGATAGTGTGAACTTGACTGAAACTTTTTAATTAGGTTGGGTCCATGTTGACAACACATTGGGGACTCAGTTTGCCAGTTATTCTCAGGCTATTTGCTTGGGGAACTCGAGGTCTGCGAAGTTCTGCCTGCAAAGGTGCTGAAAATTTTGATTTAGTGCTCTTTTAGTGTTATCGTTGGGCGTATGGATGTTGTGGCCACCTTGCGTTCAAATTGCGTTCGGCTTATATTTGAGCAGCATGTAATTATATCGCGGTTCGTTTAATTTTGAGTGCAATTGTATTTGGGCTTGAAAAAAAAGAAGCCGAGAGAAAAGGAGAAGAAAAAAAGAAAAGAAAAAAAAAACATGAATAAGGAAAAATGAAAATGAAAACAGAAAAAAGAGAAACTAAAAAAAGGAAAGGAAGGGAAAATAATTAGAGAACCACTAAATGAGCATTCGCCATGGCCAAATTTGATCAAAACCTAATATTCTTAGACTTTTTTTTTAAAATAAATCTTAAATATACTTAATATTATCTTAAATATACTTAATATTATCTTAAATTATAATATTTACAAAAAATATTTTCTTTTTGTATTGTGACTTTGGTGTTGATAGTTCAGATAAAAGTTAATATTTTAGCATAATTTTGACTCTGTCGTGGATGGGTCAGAGAGAATTCCTCACATTTGTTAGTTGTTTATAGAGGAATATATAGATAATACAGGTCCTTCGATTCTTATTTTGGTTAAAAAGATAATGTTAATTTTCACTAGTTTTTGATTTGAGCGTAGCCAACCCGTGTAGTGTTCGTCAGAAATTTAAGAGCTTTACAGAATCTTAGTGCATAAACGCAGAAGAACGTAGTTTTGCTTTTGTTTGTCCAATTGGAGTTGGTCAAGAAATTTAATTATCAGTATCCGAGTTTTAAATTAGTAGCTACTCAGTTGGACCTAAAAGTTAAAACGTAGTTGTACACTATAGAATGGAGATGATGCCAGGGGAAATGTTGAGAAAATGAATATCGCAAATTGGCAAGAATACCAGTGTCGTGGCTTACTTCACAATTCAATTGTGCTTAACAGAGGTTGGGTTTTTCGCCCGGCTCTTGTTTTCAATTTCTGTTGAACTCATTGATTTGTCCCCAGATCTCAGTCTGATTCACATTTTGGTCCGGCGAAAGGGATGTCATTTAATGGGGTGCATTTTGGGCTGCACTGAGGAAGCACTCTAGGTGTGCGTTTACACCGTAGACAAGGTAAGGCTACTAGGTGGTATGGATCAGTGCAACTGGGAAAGATCAGATGGACTTAAGGCTCGTTTTTGTTTGAGCCAGTGCAGCCACTGAGAATTTGTCACCCCCATTTGACTCTTAATTTCAACAATTAAAGTAGGTATCCTCATTGACCAAAAAAAAAAAAAAAAAAAAAAGTAGACATCCTCATGAAAGTTTTTTCCAAGTTAATACAACTTGCCGACTACCTGTTGGACTACTCGGGTATTAATGCCCAATCGTTGGATTTTATGCTTCTAAATCTCCCAAATTTTGCCACCTTTGCTCACCCAAAGTGCCTTATTAGGAGTTCTCCAAAAAAAAAAAAAAAGCTTCTAAATCACCCAAATTTTGCACCTTTGCTCACCCAAAGTGCCTTATTAAGAATTCTCCAAAAAAAAAAAAAAAAAAAGAAAGCAATCCATATCAGAAATGTGGGGCTGCCGTCATTCACTTTTTTTTTTTTTGATATTTTAAAATTTAGAAATAGGAAGTGTCCCCATTTAGATTTTTGTGCTTTATTTGGAGAATGGAAGCCAACATGCAAATGGACTTAGGTTTCGATCTATGCGCCCGACACCTCCTAAGCCGGCCAGCCCACCGCATAGGGTGGTTGGATTAGGGTGACGAGGTTGTTTCGTCTCACAGGAGTCAGGACCATGCGCCAGTGGATCAATATAGGTGTGGGTCAAGCAAAACCAAAATGACAATGGGCCAAACCGAATCATTAAAGTAAAAGGTATTGCAGATGGGAACTCCATACCATCCATTGTCCGTTAAAGCCCAATCATTTCATTTTTGTGCAAGACTGTGCCCTGAGATAAGTAAAATGTTTTGACCAAAAAAAAAAAAGAAAAAAGTAAAATGTCTCAACCTCCAGCAACAACCCTTTCACTCTCAAGGCAGGACGCTCGAGCTGTTCTTTGGCCTCGAACTGTTTCTTTGGCCTCTGACATAATGTAGGCTATTGCCACCTATTTTGACCAACAAAAAAAAAAGATAAGTAAAATGTCTTTAACCCAAAAAAAAAAAAAAAATAAAATATCAATTGCGAGGATCTAAATGTTGTTAGCTTAGGACCTCCTAATAGACTAGAATTTTTTTTTGAAGAGAAAATTCAAACCTAGCACTAGCCTCGTCTCTCTCCTCTCCAACCGTTGGGTTAACAATTTCAATAAATAAAAAAAAAGTTCAATTACTGAAATTAAATAGAATATGTGATTCATTGGTTTTCCAAGAGGTTAGATGGCTTGTTCCCACCCCTGTATTTAAAGTTGCTGAAAGGCTTATTGATGTAGGACGAGTAACGATGAACAATCTTAAATTAGGAATTCATCCGACAACTAAGAACACTCAGGAATTTATCCGAAAAGTACGAAAATCTATTCGTTCAAAAACTCAATATTAAATTATCAATTTTTATAAGCAATGTCTCCATAATAAAACTGATATTGAAACCTATTTATAGAGTTAGACTGACGAAACTAAATAAGAATATAATTTTAACTAGAGTGTCAATATGTAAACTCATCAAACACTGACACCCATGAAATAAGAAATTGGCTATTCCTTTTTTTATTTTGGCCATGAACTTCAATTTAATCCAATACCCAATCTTCACCTCCATTATATTCCTACCAACTTTATTCTTTTTGTTGTTCTTTGATTTCTAATTAAAACTTCTTTGACTTCAAAGAATCAAGAAACAAACCCAACTCCCAAAAAAAAAAAAAACAACCAATTAACGGGGACGCAACCAACAACCAAAAATTTGGCTTTGAAGAAGAAGAAGGAAACAAAAAGACTGATATTGACATAGCAAAGTCATGCAATTGATGTGGAAGCCTTGGAAAAGGAAGCCCAATTTGCCGTTAGAGAATACTCTACCTCCTTGTCTCGCCAATTGATTATCCTATAAATAAATAAATATACGAAACCCTAATCCTAAAAAATGAACGATAACAACTCCACCAACTTATTAATGATGACTCCACAAACTTATAATTGACTAACCAAACCATAGGACCCAAAAAAAAAAAAAAACTTCAATCCAATGATGAATTAACGAAGAACCAATTGACTGGACTTGGTGAGTTCACTTTTTATCTACTCAAAACGAATTCGATTAAGCCTATTCACATTCATTCCAATCAATTAGCAAACATTTAATCAAAATACTCATAATCACTGAACAAATTAATTAATAAAAAACGTAAAAATTAACTTTGAGATTAATTATGAAGGCTTTTAAATAGACAAAAATAAACATTCTCCATTGAGATCTAGCGCAAAATAGAAATCTCATCATATCAGTTTTGACAATTATTTTCACCTCTTACATGTGTATTATAAAATTAAAGATGTGTTTTGGATTTGGCCTTAGACCTAAAAGAATTATTTGGTGTGGAGATTGTTGTTGAGTTCATGATGGGCGGACTCAACTAAGATTTTATTATAAATAAAGGCTTCGTTCCATGTATGCCCTCTCTTTCACCGTTAATGGACATTACTATCCCTGTACCACGATAACTTCCCTTCCCCAGCCCCAGCCCCAGCCCCCAGTTCCTCAACCCACAGGCACCATGAGCTCTTACTATGGTGTAGAAAAGTTTTTGGTAAAATGAGTCGTATTGTAAAGTAATCTAATGTGTCATAGTTACCTGTTGCGTGAGTACTATAAAATTAAGGATGTATTTTAGATTTGGGCTTGGGCTTAAAAGAATTATTTGGTATAGAGTATGTTGTTGAGCTTATGATGGGTAGATTCAACTAGGGTTTTATTACAAATAAAGGCCCCATTCTCTGTAGGCCTTCTCTTCCACTGTTGATGGATATTACTATCCCTGTGCCACGATAAATTTTCTTTCCCTGCCCCTGCCCTTGCCCTTGCCCTTGCCCTTGCCCTCAGTTCCTCAACCCATACGCATCATGAGCTTCTGCCATAGTCTAGAAAAGTTTTTCGTAAAATGAGTCATATCACAAAGTAATCTAATGAGTCATATTTATCTTTTACATGTGTACTATAAAATTAAGGATTTGTTTTGAGTTTAGGCTTGGGCCTAAGAAAATTATTTGGTATAGAGGCTCTTGTTGAGACTATGATAAGTAGATTGAATTAGGGTTTCATTATAAATAAGGACTCTATTCTCTATATGTCCTTTGATATTTTAATTGATATAATAAATATAATAAAATTGATAGTTTCATAACAAAATTGATAATTTTTATAACAGATTTTGAAAGTTTTTATTTTTTATTATAGATATTATCAATTTTATTTCATGTGAAACACTAATTAAGATACTAAAATTCTGCACATTTATATTTTTCTTTTTTTTTATCATTTTATTCTTTAAGAAGGCCCTTGGAGAATATTTGAATCAATGAATAGTAACTTTCCGTGATTGGAATGTTCAAAAAAAAAAAAAACCTTTATGTGATTGGAAGGTCAATTATTGCAGAAAAATGTGACAGCCAACCAATAATTACCAATTCGGCATCAAAGTCTTCTGAAGTGTGTTTGGGGTCAAAATCACAGTTATGGCACTGCTCAACAACCCTGCTGTACCCACCGGCTTTTGCCTTCCAAGATTTTGTCATTATCAGTGTCGTTTACTTTAAAGGGAGTTCTTTTTTAAATGTAAACACCATATTACATACTAACCATACAAGGAATTTGTTGAAATTGATATTAATTACAAAGGGCCAAATAGTGTTGCTGCCTTTGATACTTCAACAAGAGAAATAGAGCTGTCAAGAATTTTTTTTTTGCGGATACTAGTTACATAGATATAGCCTTATCTGGCAACAAGACAACTCGCGTGATAGAGACAGGAGAAAGGACATTACCAATACAGTTTTCACATGGCTCTTGCGGCCACGGCCACGATCTTCCAGTTAAGATTAACATTAGTTTCTACCATTTGATGAAGATTGCATTCTTTTTACGTTGTTAAAGAATATAATCTCTCATATTAATAAAATATAATGATTTGATGTGATTTATAATTTTTTTAGACTTTTTCTCATTAACTTAAACTTTTAAGAAGATTTGTGATCTAATGCTCTTAATCTCTATATCACGACAACTCCCCTTCCCCTTCCCCTGCCCCTAGTTCCTCAACCCACAGACATCATAAGCTTCTACCATAGTCTGGAAAAATTTTTCGTAAAATGAGTCATATTATAAAGTGATCCAATGAGTTATATTTACCTCTTACGTGTTTATTATAAAATTCATATCATATGAACTTAAGCACTTAAAAATGTTTTTTTTATCTTAAAAATATTTAGGTGAGAAAAGGTTGTTTTAGTGTAGTTCAAAATTTGAACAAGCTGTAGGTTTCAAAGAGTACTTATATTAGACTTATATATTATCTATAAAAAAAATGTCAATAAAACTCAAACCACAAACCTTTTAAATAGAAACCAATAGGCCAACGATCTTACTAACTAAACCAACCTTCATTAATAGAACATAAAAATGTTTGCTAGCAATAGACTACACAAACCCAACTCTTTTGTGTTATCCAAATTTTTATGGAGCATGTGGAACCATCATTCAATGTGCAGTGTGTCTCCACTGTGGAGTCCATTAAACAATGACAAACTACACCTACATGAGGTAGAGGGGACTAGCATCACATGCGAAGAAGAAAAAAAAAAAAGGATAACTTACTTGAAAAGGATCCCTCTACATTGCACCGCAATGGGGTAGTTGGGTTAAAAAAAAAAAAAGGAGGTGGAGGGGGATCAGTGCTATTAATGATTTACTTGGCCCAAAACTAGAACAACATTGGCATTGAGTGCATTGATTGCATTTAGACAAACGTCATACAACGAGGCCCGAGGCTTTCAAGTGAGAGGTAAATCCAATTTCGAAAATAATCTTTCTTTTTTTGGGCTTTTTCCCCAAGGCCCGTTCCAACCCAACCCACTAAATAATTCATGCATTTGATGGGAAAAAAATTGAATTCTTTTTTTTTTTAATGTTTTGTGACCCTTACTAAATATTTAGGAGTTTTTTTTACTCTTTTGATTCAGTATAGTGGCTTTTGTCTACTATACGTAATAAATATAATGCAATCTTTTCTGATAAGTCTATAGAATGTCACATTTACTTTCTTTTTAAACCAAATGTTAAAAAAAAAAAAAGTAATAGTGAATGTGTGAATGTCATTAATGATGATACAATTTGGTTTATGTGATATTTAGATCAAATGATTGAAAATAGGTTCAAGTTACTGTACATCTTGGTATTCCTAAACCACAACAACTTTCCTTCCCCTACCCCTACTTCCTTTACCCACAAGTACCATAAGCTTCTACCATGGTTTAGAAAAGTTTTCTGTAAAATAAGTCATATTATAAAGTAATCTATAAGTCATATTTACCTCTTACACGTGTACTATAAAATTAAGGATGTATTTTAGATTTGGGCTTGGGCCCATGAGAATTATTTGATGTAAAGGTTGTTGTTGAGCTTATGATGGGTGGACTCAAGTAGTATTTCATTACAAATAAAGGCTTTGTTCCATATATGCCCTCTTTTCTGCCGTCGATGTACATTACTATCTTATACCATGACAACTTCCCCTTCCCCTGTCCCCACCCCTGCCCCTAGTTCCTCAACCCACAAACAACATAAGGTTCTACCATGGTATAAAAAAGTTTTCCATAGAATGAGCCATATTATAAAGTAATCCAATGAGTTATATTTACCTATTATGTGTGCACTATAAAATTAAGGTTGTATTTTGAGTTTGGGCTGAGGTAATTACAAAAAATTATTTCAAAGTTTATAGAAATTCAAAGTATTTAATGTAATTTACAAATAATCAAAAGTTAGAGCTATATGAAATTAGTCGAACTTGAATACAAATGAGCTGATTTTAGTAACTGCAAAAATTGTTTCGAAATTTATAGAAATTAGGCTAAAAAGGACTGATATCAATAACTGCAAAAAATCAATCATAATATTATTCAACATTATGATAATTTTTGTATAATACAAATTTAAGCAAAAGATTATAAAATATTATATATTTGATATAAAAAAAATTCTTATTCGAATAATTGCTCAAATTTAGTTTGTTATTCAATTAATTCTTTTATATAAATAACTCTTAATATGAAATTTAGATTTTTTCGACAAATATCCTAAATAATTAAGGTTGACAAAATTTGTTTACACTAATTTTAACAAATAAAGCAATTATCATTGGATCATAAGAAAAGAAAAGACAAGCAAGTAAAATGTGAATACAATGAAACCTATACTTTCAAAAGTGAAAATTTTAATGAATTAAAAATTTTAAATCTACTTTTGAAATTGATAATGACTTTTTTGATAATAATAACGTGATTTGGTAGTAAAACTATTATACTATTGCTCCTAATCTTTCGACTGATCACTGAAAAAAAAAAAGATTGGTTTCAATAAGAATTCATTTTTATTATTATATGTCTGCTTTACCTCTAGATTGTCTGCATACATAATTTCATTATTATAAAAATTATCTAGTATCTATGTAGAGTTCGATTATTCATAAAGATTTTATTCAATTGTAATTAAGAACAATTTTATCATTATCAAATCTATTTTTTGTACCTGATATTTCATAAACTGGAATACCTTTCTTTGAGATTGATAACAATTTGGGATGATTTGATAAACCATATAAGAAAATTGTCAAATTATAAAATATTTATTGAATAGTTGAAGAAGGATAATTTGATAAATTTATAAGATGAACAAATTTGGAAGGAATTCAAAAATAAGAATCCTTCCAAGTTCCAATGAGCCATTGCCAGTTTCCTTTTTTTTTTTTTTCTTACATTTACTTCTACAAGGCAACCGATTTCATCTTTAAATTTTGAATTCACTAAAAAAAAGGAGTTAAAATAAAAACTCTTTGTGTTATAAATATGAATAGGCCGTTGTTTATTCCAATTTCTCAGTCAATTCAAGATAAAAAGATGATCAAAGTTCCCGCCTTCTCTTTGCCTTATTATCTCTACCAATACCTTCTCTTCTTTGCTCCACTAAAAAAAAGGAGTTAAAATAAAAACTCTTTGTGTTATAAATATGAATAGGCCGTTGTTTATTCCAATTTCTCAGTCAATTCAAGATAAAAAGATGATCAAAGTTCCCGCCTTCTCTTTGCCTTATTATCTCTACCAATACCTTCTCTTCTTTGCTCTACTCAGCCTATTCACATACCACCCTTTTTTCTCTTCGCTTTCTTCTTCTTCTTCTTCTTTCGGGTTTTCTTCTTCTGGGTCTTTTTCTTCTCCTTCGTCTTCTTCTGGGTTTTCTTTGGGGCTTTCTTCTTCTTCTCTTTTTCTTCCTCGCTTCTTCTTTTCTCTCTCTTTCTTTTTTTTTCTTTTCTCTTTCTTTACTTTTCTCAGAGGCCAAACCAGGGGTGCGGTTTCAAGACTTTATGTTCAGAAACTTTTGTTGAAGAGCCCGAAAGTAGAAAACTCTGGTTTGTTTTTGATTTTGGCTGCGTCTGCCAAAGAGGCCATGAGCTTTCCATGTCATATTGATATTTGGCACCTTAACCTTTCTTTTCAACTGTGTGAGATTCTCTGCTTCGTTCAACTGTAATCATTTTTGTGTAAAAGAGAAATAAAAAATAAAAATAATGGCATTTTTAAAGAATTTTCTTAAATTTTTTTTTAAAAAATTATTCAAGGCCAAAATATTAACTTTAATCTATTAAACTATAGAATATTGGATTTTATATTTTTCTTAGTTTTTTTTAAAAAAATAAAGCAAACCTACTTCTTATCAGTTGGTATAATGTTGTTAAATTAAATGATAAATAATAATAATAATAAATAAAAATAAAATTAGGACAAGAAAAGAAATCCTTATCGATGGTGGGTTTAGCCTTAACGGCTATAAATCCGCATCAACAACGGATTCAGCTTTCTTCCCATCATATATTATTTGATAAATTTGAACAAGTCGTTGGAGAAAGAGATCAGAGTCCCCGCTTTCTAGAGAGTTCTCTCCCTCGTGAAGTTTGCCTCAATGTTTGCAGGGGTTCGCTGCAACTAAAAAAAAAAGTAATTGTTAAAGAAGGGCAAAAGAAAACTCCAACAAACAAAGGATGGGCAAAAAAAAAAGGCTACACATTTAAGATGGGGAGCCAAAAAAAAAAACTTTAAAAATAAAAGAGAGAAGTGGGCAACCTTAACAACCGGTTGCCATTGCAATATTTAATATTGAGTCGTCTTTAGTCACATGATAAAGTGAGTTTAAATAGATTTTGCCCCTTATCTAATATTTTACATAGCTGGTTAACTGTTATGTTCACAAAATCACTAAGTTCAATTTACGAATTCGATACCCTTCATTATTAGCAAGCATTAACCGTTCAAGCTTGTAAATTGTAATTATTTGCTCAGCAGCTGGCAAGCAAAGCATAATAATCAGAAAAAGTAAATTCGGTCCTGTCTTTATAAGAAGGAGACCCAAAAGAAGCTGTAAAAACCACTTTTAGTAAGAAATTGCTGTGAACTTCGTATTTTATACCATAAGTTTGCAATAGCTTCATAGGGGTGACACCTTAATTGGAGCTCTTGTTTAAGCGGATGGTTAACATAATTTATCTGCAATACAATTGGCTAACTAGTTCTATCTGGGAATTTTATTTATTTATTTTTTATTTTTTTCTGTTGAATCTTTTCGCTCTGTATTCTTTGAATTGATTGCGACCCACCAACTCCCAGTTCTATTTTGGTATACAAACAAAAAACCAAGTAAATGTGGTTTATTTTAAAATAGGGTGCTTGCTAATTTTACACCTAAAATACATGAGTATAGTTAACTCCCTATTAAAAATTAAGGTTACCGGATGAACAGGTAAACAAGGTTCAAGAAAAAAATAATAAAAAACTTGATACCGAAAGTACAGGTATGGAGAGGAAAAAAAAAATCCTGTTTTTGTTTAGTGCATCGGCCAACCTGGTTTTTCTTTTTTTCACAAATCAATTGACCTCCCAAAACCCTATCAAAAACGATTATCAAAATCCCAATAATTTCCCTGGCTTTTTGTTGTTTTGGCCCTCAGACACTAGCAAATCACAATTTAAATGGTGATTCTCAAAAACCAGTAGAGGCGATTGAAGTTATCATTGGTAGAAATCCTTAGTCATCGAAACTCCTAACAAATTCCATATAAAGTTAAGATTCATCTATTTTTATTTAAATTTTAATATGCTTATGCTTATTTTTCCTTTGGAACTTAAGAAGTCTAATAATATTTTGGTTTTAGAATTCTTGTTTTCTTGTAATTCTATATATTAGGTCCATATTTCCCTAAGTTTTTCTTGGCATCCAAACAAAATCATTGAATTTTGTTATATATATTTTTTAATTTCCCAGCCCAATTTGGTTTTTTTTTTTTTTGTTTTTTGGTTTTGATTGCAAGCTTTGAAGTCCCTAGACAAACATCGCAACTCGCAAAATTTGGTGGGGTAAGGAAAATAAGGTTAATAACATATTATCTTTATACTTTTTCTGTTTATTATTGATGTTTCTAGCATTATATATGATTGTTCATAATTGATGTTTTTATTGTTGATGATTTGTGACATGGTGAACTTGCTGGTCTCCTGATACGATGATTTTCACAGATGTTAAAAAGTATTGTTGTTGTTGACGATTTCCCTAATGAGATTAGGCTTTCCATGATTAGAAAAGGGCTCTAATACCACAATTGTGACTAGAAGGTTTTTGTTGAAATTTTTCTTTGATTTTCTATTTTATTTTTGTGTTCAATCAGGCTATGGAAAATTGAATGAACAGAGCTTTGTATCAATTCTCCTCTATTAAGCTTCATTGTTTTTCAAACTTACATATAGGCTATGCAAAATCATCATTATTTTTTTTTCTGATATATAAAGAAAGCTGCTATATTTCTCGGATTGTGATTGGTTGTTGAAGTGGTTGGTGCTACCTGTCAAGCTTCAATTTACTCAAATAGTTGTTGTGCCCTTTTGCTTTAACTTGCTGCTGTGCCTCAAATTGCAACTTGTTCCTGTTAGTTCATTGATGAAGTAGGTGCTGAGATGATTGCACAGATTCCCAGCTACCTCTGTTGACTTTGTGCCGCTTCCTAAAGGCTGCTAGCAGCTGCTTGAGCTGGTTTCCTGATGCTGCCACTACCGAGAACCACCTACTATCTTGAATTGGTGAACTGTCAGCTGCTACGAATCAAGCTCAACTTCATTTACCCTGAAGGTGGAGTACTTGGTGGTGTAGTTGTAGAGGGAAGAATAGCTATTGTAGCTCTATGCAGGAGTCCTTGTTTTGGATGGACTTGGAAGAAGCTGACTGCTGTTTGGATTATATAGAGGTCTTGTTCTTTGCTAAGGTGAAAGTTGATACCAAAAGCAGAGATTACTTATGTTGTCTTAGGAACTGAAAATAGGAAAAGAAATCATTGGTAGGCTAAACAGGCATTTTGTTGAAATATCTCTATTTATTTTGGGGCATACCTTTTCTTTTTTTTTTTAATTTTTTGTGAATAGAATGCCTCTCTCTTTTACTTTGGGGCATATCTATATGGGTTGAAAGCATCAAAAAGTTTGATCTGCCATAGAGATTTCAAATGATATCAAAAATACTAAGAAAGACTATCATTATTGAAATCCTACTTCTATTAGAATACTAAAAAAGTTAAAAATTTATTAAATTAAAAAATCTAGAAATTGAATTTTAGCACCAGAAACTACCACATAAGTGTGTAAATATTATCTAAGCTTTTGGGATTATGTTATAGCTATATGAAATAAGTCTGATTGAAAAAAAAAGGGTTGTTTTTAGTGACTGCAAAAAACATCAAAAAAGTCGTAGCACGTTAAGATTATTTCACGTAATTTGCGAAAAACAAAACAAAACATTAATAAAAAGATTGAGTGACGTAAAAGAGACCATATGTGAATTAAAAATGCATTAATTAATTGCAAAATAGATTCAAAAGTTATTTAAATTTGGAATATTTCACACGTAATATGTGAAAATTAAGTAATTCGTTACTTGAATGTTATATCTATGCGAAATCAGTGTAACTTAAAATAAAAAATGGACTGCTTTTAGTAACTGCAAAAAAATGAAAAAGTCTTAGAAGGTTAAGAGTATTTTATGTAATTTACGAAAAACAAAACAAAACATTAATAAAAAGATTGAGTTACATAAAAGATGTCATATATGAATTAAAAATTCATGAATTGAGTAACTGCAAAAATGGATCAAAAGTTATTTCAATTTGGAGTATTTCACACATAACATGTGAAAATTAAGTAATTCGTTACTTAAATGCTATGTGTACGTAAAATCAATCTGACTTAAAATAAAAAATGGGTTGCTTTTAGTAACTGCAAAAAACATCAAAAAAGTCGTAGAAGGTTAAGAGTATTTTATGTAATTTGCGAAAAACAAAACAAACTGTTAATAAAAAGATTGAGTTACGTAAAGAGGCCATATATAAATTCAAAATTCATAAATTGAGTAACTGCAAAAATTGATACAAAAGTTATTTAAATTTGGAGTATTTCACACGTAATATATGAAAATTAAGTAATTCGTTACTTGAATGCTATATGTACGCGAAATCAGTCCGACTTAAAATAAAAAATGTGTTACTTTTAGTAACTGCAAAAAAAATTAATAAAGTTGTGAAAGGTTAAGAGTATTTCACGTAATTTGAAAAATAAAACAAATCATTAATAAAAGATTGAATTACGTAAAAGAGGCCATATGTGAATTAAAAATTCATGAATTGAGTAAATGTAAAAATGGATTCAAAAGTTATTTAAATTTGGAGTATTTCACACGTAACATGTGAAAATTAAGTAATTCGTTACTTGAATGCTATATCTATAGGAAATCAGTATGACTTAAATTAAAAAATCGGTTACTTTCAGTAACTGCAAAAAAATCGTAGAAGGTTAGAGTATTTCGCGTACTTTGCGAAAAATAAAACAGAACGTCAATAAGAAGATTGAGTTACGTAAAAGAGGTCATATGTGAATTAAAAATTCATAAATTGAGTAACTGCAAAAATGGATTCAAAAGTTATTTAAATTTGAAGTATTTTACACGTAATATATAAAAATTAAATAATTCGTTACTTGAATGTTATATCTATGTGAAATCAGTCTGAATTAAATTAAAAATTGGCTGCTTTTAATAACTGTAAAAAAACGTCAAAAAGGTTATAGAAGGTTAGAGTATTTTATGAAATTTGTGAAAAATAAAACATAACGTTAATAAAAAGATTGAGTTATGTAAAAGATGTCATATGTGAATTAAAAATCAGGAATTGAGCAACTGCAAAAATGGATCCAAAAGTCATTTAAATTTGGAGTATTTCACATATAATATGTGAACATTAAGTAATTCGCTATTTGAATGTTATATCTACGTGAAATCAATCCAACTTAAATTAAAAAATGAGCTACTTTTAATAATTACAAAAAACATTAAAAAGATTGTAAAGGTTAGAGTATTTCACGTAACTTGTAAAAAACAAAACAAAATGTTAATAAAAAGTTTGGACTACGTTAAAGAGGTCGGATGTCAATAAAAAAAAATACATTAATGGAGTAACTGTAAAAATCGATTCAAACGTTATTTAAATTTAGGATATTTCACAAGTTATTTGTGAAATTAGCTTGATTCGTTACTTGAATGTTATATCTACTTGAATTTATCTCGACTTAAATAAAAATGGCCTGGTTTTACTAATTGCAAAACAAAATTTAAAAAGGTTGTACAAGTATGGAGTATTTCACATAATTTGTGAAAGAAAAAACAAAACATTAATAATGAATATGAGCTACATAAAAGAGGCTGGATTAATTTTAAAATATTTTTGACAAAGATCTTGGATAATTAACTATTGGCAAAAAATTGTTTCACTAATTTTTAAAAAAATTACAATCATCATTATAGCATTGAAATTGCTTTTAACATTGGTACGTTTATTTTTTTAAGAAACATTTAATTTTAAAATCACCATTATGTGTTTTCAAAAATGAAACATCTATATGAATATACTTTTTCTTTTTGCCAGCCATATGAATATAAAATTAGTAAAAAAGAAACAACAAAAAATCAAATAGAACAAATTTTTTAAATGTTAAAGTGAGATAATATCGTAAATTTCTGCAAGTGGACATTGGTGGGAAATCTAAAACTAGATTCCCTTCAACATGAAAAGGGTTAAAAAAAAAATGGCAACCTGTGCCTCTCTTTTTTTTTTTTTTATCTTACTTTTATATAGTAACCTGCAACCTAAATAACCTATTACTCTCTTATGTGAGTTAATTTAGCTCCCCTAAAAGTAAAATTAGAAAACCCCTTAAAATAGAATTGCATTTCAAACCCAATAGACCTAACCGTTAATGCATTTAGTGTGCACATGACATTTTGTGCTGGGGAAAGAATAGGACTATTGGCATAATAGCTACGTTAACCAACAAACCTGAAATCCTGCAACCAGTTCCAGTCAAGGCCAGTCACTTACAGTCAGTAAGTACAGAGGTATTCATGCTATCGAGAAGACCTTGCTGTCCTTACTAGGCTGCTGTGAGATAATTTTCTTCCACGACCAAACATCCCTTCTGCTGTGTAGAGTACTAAAAGATATCCCGTAATTTCCATCTTCAAGATAATATATCTGTATCTTCATTAGGTGAACAGCACCGAGCTCTTTGGAGCATCTCAATGGAGAACGAGGGGATAGTAACAATTTCAAGTGACGATGAGCTAAGGATTTCAAGTGATGTTGAGCAAAGGATTTCAAGTGATGATGAGCAAAGAATTTCAAGTGATGATGAGCCAAACATCTCAGTGGAGAACAACGAGGCAATGGCAAGGATTTCAAATGTTGATTCAAATGATGATGATCCTAACAGCTCAAAGGAGAACAAGAGGAGATAATAGAGATTTTGGATGAAGATGAGCCAAACATCACAGGGGAGAACCAGGAGGAAATGGCAAGGATTTCAAATGTTGATTCTAATGATCATGATGATGAGCCAAAGATCAATTACAGAGGAATCAACATCTCAATGGACAAGGATGTGTTGGAACATGAAAGATGGTGAGTTTGGAAATGAAAGAATTGCTTCAAGTCGTGTAACAATGTCACTTTCCTTAAGGCAAAATTCGCCCTCATATCGGTGCAAGCAGGTTATAGCGAATTCCCTCACAGGATAAAATGAAGCAACACTTGACTGCAGTTTGTACTACTGAAATCAAGCCCTCGAGAATAACTTTTGTAGTGTTGCAGAATTGCTATTATATAATGTGTGGATTTTTCTGTCTTCTCTATATCTATGTGACTGACCACATCACATATTTATAAGGAGATTAATTCGGTAGTTATTTGGTCAAGAGATGCGTCTTTTGGGCCCTATAGATACTACTCTTTTAGCGTGTCTCTTCATCAATAGACGCATCTCCATAACTACCAAATTAACTAGGGGACACGACGTTTTATATTTTGAAAATTCCCCAACAATCCCCCGCCATTTTCAAAATTTGAAAATATAACAATTTTAGCAATTCTGATTGTCAATTGTATAAGTAGTGGTGGACTACACCTTGGAACCACTACATAGTGAAGTGTACGTTACAACAAACCCGAATAATATGGTGGACTATGCCTTGAAACCAACTATTCTTATTGGTGAGCTGTAGAACCACTTCACACAATTGACCTTACAACTACAAAAATCTCTATAGTTTATGTGACACGTGTATGGTCATGTGTCCATATCCTTTTCATAGATGTTTTAAGTCAAATCCTTAAACTTCTTGGAACGACATCATTCCACATTCATATAGGCAGACTAAGTGCCCCTGCGATAAGGCAACTTTTACAAAGTCTGTTAAGAGTTGTATAAACTCATCCTCCCAAGTAAACTGCGGGAACCAAACACTATGTAACCTCGGGATGAAAATAATTTAATTATAGTGCTTCAATCACACTAATGATGTCCTTTAACTCATTGAAAACTCAAGACTTGACGTTGTATCAAGCGTTGAGTTGAGCGTCCATCATGGGTGATTAGTAATTATGGATTTGAACCCATCCCTCATTTGATGCCTCATTCATCAAGTTCGTGTTAACTTTTTAGTTAAGGATTAACCTTCTTTTAACATGTAATTGACTTTTCGAAAAAACATGTCTTTCTTCACAAAAGTCGCATCTCTTCCCATAAAGGGTCACGTCTCTTCCCATTAAGAGTCGTGTATTTTCTGACCAACAGTCATGTCTCTTCCTTTGAAGAGTTTCGTCTCTTCTCTTAAAGAGTAACGTCTTTTCCTTTGAAGAGTCACATCTCTTTTGATGGAAGATCACGTCTCTTTCTATCAATGGTCATGACTCTTCCCATTAAAGATCGTATCTTTTTTGTCAAGAGTCATGTCTTTTCCTTTGAAGAATCTCGTCTCTTCTTTTGAAAAGTAACGTCTTTTCTTTCGAAGAGTCACATCTCTTTTCATGAAAAGTCATGTGTCTTTCCATGCAAGGTTGCATCTCTTCCCATAAAGGGTCGCGTCTCTTTCCACTAATGGTCATATCTTTTCTTATGAAAAGTCATGTCTCTTCCTTTGAAGAGTTTTGTCTCTTCTATTGAAGAGTAACGTCTTTTTTTCGTTGAAGAGTTACGTCTCTTCTTATGAAAAATCACATCTCTTCCCATCAATGGTAATGACTTTTTTTACTAAGAGTCACCCCTCCATATTTTAATTTGATGTCTCTTGGAATTATAATTCTAGAGACTCCATCTATAGCATACTTCATATATATATATATATATATATATATATTCATCATGTATTTCCATGCAACATCAGTATTAAAAACCATCTAAAGTCAAATCTTTTTTGTACTAGATGTAGAAGTTTCTTGTGCAAGTAGAACAATTATTCAAGTATATAACCAATGGCATTCCATAAGTGTAAACAGTTTATATGTTCCATGCCATATATAAAATATGATTATGTTTATAGATGAATAATTCAACGTGATATCTTCAAGTATGTCTATGCAGACCATCATCCCAAATATATACATGCATGTAACGTGCAATAAATCATCATGCTTAATGATTCTAATAACTACATAACGTTGTAATTGGTCAACACATTCATATGTGGATACAAGAAAATAATGCAGTTAAATAACTCATCATTATCATTTTTTTTTTAACTTGCATGGAAACTAGCAATTTCAAATGAAGTACATCGTGCTCTTATATTTTGCATGCAAAACATAATCCTTATGTTAATGTATTAACAATAAAATATAATATTTTCCTATCATGGATCTTAAATATGATGTTTTCACACAATTAGGGAGAAAACATACCTTATTTTGGGATTTTTTTAAGTTCCACACAATTGAAAAGGGAACACACCTTTATCCACAAGTCAGAAGTCTATTCTTTCAAACGATCCAATCACAAATTGAATAATTTTACCTTAAGATTGTTGGAACAGAAAAGAGGGTGAGATTAGAAATGAAAGTATTGCTTCAAGTCGTGTAACAATGTCACTTTCCTTAAAGCAAAATTCGCCCTCATATCGGTGCAAGCAGGTTATAGCGAATTCCTTCACAGGATAAAATGAAACAACACTTGACTGCAGTTTGTACTACTGAAATCAAGCCCTCGAGAATAACTTTTGTAGTGTTGCAGAATTGCTATTATATAATGTGTGGATTTTTCTGTCTTCTCTATATCTATGTGACTGACCACATCACATATTTATAAGGAGATTAATTCGGTAGTTATTTGGTCAAGAGATGCGTCTTTTGGGCCTTATAGATACTACTCTTTTAGCGTGTCTCTTCATCAATAGACGCATCTCCATAACTACCAAATTAACTAGGGGACACGACGTTTTATATTTTGAAAATTCCCCAACAGGATGAGATTAAAGAAATTTCAGATGACGATGAGCCAAACTTTATGTACAGAGGACTCAGAGCTATGCCCTTCATCACTGGTAAGTCATACTATAAAGAGCAAGCTTTATTTTTACAGTTCTTTTAGCTAGTGTGGAAAAGCTTGTGATTTGATGTACATGAAACCAATGTTTCTCTCCGTGGCTCATACCATTAGCGTGCAATAAAAAAAATGCACGAAATGAGACCTTTGAGAGGCTTGGCACTATTGGCTCTGCCACTAACCTTTTGGTTATCTGGCTACTGTTTCCAACATGAAGAGTGTTACACTTGACAGCCACCACAATTGTCAATGTCTTTAGTAGAACAACGAGCATGGCAAATAATTAACAATTAAGAATATGTGATTTTATTAATGGGAATCTGACTATTATAGTCTTAATCATCATCCTATTGATTGTATTGGTGGAATTTATTATTATATATTGAAATGTACTATATGCCACATTTGGTTTGTCTATAAAATGCATGGCCGCTGTCAATTAGTTAGTGATGGAGATGGGTTGGCGTTGCTGTTGCGCATTCCTGACAGCAGATGATTCAAGCACATTTTGGAGTTGTTTTGTCACCAAGTTCTAGAAATTAGTTAAGTTAGTTAGCAAAGGCATTGCTGGAGATATTTTGTTTCCTTTGTTAACTCACTATTCTATGTAATGATGTGATTAAGTTTGAAAAAATTTGAACTAAACCTATGTAATTTAAATTTGAAAAATGTTGTCTTTTGCATAAGCTCATGACATGTTTCAGCTTTATGCATTTTTTGAATTTGTATTACAAATCTAAAGTTGTAAAGACCAAGGACATATATATATATATATGTATGGTGATTTATGCTGAAAATGATCAATGAAAAAGGTAATTTATGCTGAAAAAAACTTCTCTTGTTCCTCTCGGCTTCTTTCCAGAAACCATATAAATTAGATACACAACATTGCAGCTTTGTGTCCTTGCTGCGTTTTTCAGTTACACATGCCTACAAGTGAAATCATTTACTCTGAGACAAACTTATTGTACTTAAAGTGGAGAGCACTTCTATTATTTACTTTGGTATAATGCACAAAGAACGCATTGTTGTTTCAATGAGATTCAGCAAATCATTTGCACTTGGCTACCTCCTTGGGATGACCGCCATTTTTTTTTTCTAGCTTTATTTCAATCTTCAGATATATTGACTGGTATATTTTTCTTGTTTCATTGCCATGGTAGCTTCTGAACTATCCTTAATCCTTCTGCTCCTCATATCTTGGGACATTGGATATGCTAGCTCCACACAATTCTAATTCTCCTCTGTTTCTTAATTCTTATTGACATTGTAGTTGTACTCTCAGCTTTATCATTGATTGTTTAACTTTTTCTTTTTTTTTGGGTACAGGATGAACAAAAAATATATATAATTGTAAATTGTAACATTTACTCTTTCTCTTTTAACAAAAATCTTTGTTCTTTGCCGAGTGTATGTGAAATTCAAGTATGCTTGTGGATACGTACTTCCAGGCATATCATGATGTTGGAGCAATTCGATAAATTATAAAATTTTCTCCTTTCATTTTCGTTTAAGAAGTTTCATTAGTGTACTTTTATTTGATTGATCTGTATCGTTTAGTTCCTTTGTATTATGCTGTTGCTGAAATGCTCAGTTAAGAAGTTTTAGCGTACAAGTAATGGAGCCCGTGATTGAACTCTACATCTTAGTTTTTTGTATTATGCTGAGGCTGATGCACATCAATTGTCATTATGCTAGTTGTGTTGGAAACGCAGATAATTTCCTGTTTATGAAGTTTTCCAACTTGTTTTTGTTTCCTGCATGCCCATAAGGAAGTGTTTTCAACTGTCTGTGGCATTGCATAAAACATTAAAGTATGTTTCTTAAAAATGGTCCTAAAGTTTGGATCTGTTATTTCTTTCAATGCTGTATGATTAGGCTGTTGTGATGACATCCACTCAATGGCAGAATCACTTTCTGTTCTATTATGTCTTTCTTTTCTATATTCAATTTTTATGAGAAGATCCAGGTTAATGATTTCAACCATTCCCTTGCTATGGTGACATTTGTGCTGCATGTAAACATATTGCTCAAGTCGCTGCTCCCTGACAGTATCATATTCTAGCTAACTAATTTAAGACTCGTAACACTTCAAGGTTCCTAAGTCTTCATTTGATTCAATTTTATGTGTAAGGCCATGAGAGTAATTCTGGAACAATCATGGAAAAGATGGTGCACAAGGATGTGGCCAAATACAGAGGAATGAAAGTCTTGCCGCTTATTATCGGTATTTTTCATACACTCTAATGTTTATTAGCTATTGTATTTTTGCAAGAAATTGTTCGTTAACCTTTGTTTCAGGAAATGAGGCCTTTGAGCGACTAGCATCTATGAGCAGTCTTACAAATATGATAGCGTATCTCACTACTGTTTTCCACTTGAAGAAGAACACATCCCATATCATTTTTAATGTCTTAAGTGGAACCTTAAACGTGATACCATTGCTTGGTGCTTTCGTATCTGATTCCTACCTTGGTCGTTACAAGACATTGGCCGTTGGTTCCATCTGCTCCCTTTTGGTACTGTCATAAACTTATAAGTTTGTCAATAGTGTATGTTAAGCTATTTTTTAAATGTTCTTCTATTTTCCTTCTTCAAGGGGCAGACCATACTAGCTCTCAGTGGGACAATTTCCAAAATGCACCCACCAAAATGTGCTCTAAGTGAAGATGCAAATTGCACCGGACCTATGGTTGGGCAGTTTGCCATATTACTTTCTGGATTTGGATTTTTAGTCATTGGAGCTGGAGGCATCCGGCCTTGTAACTTGCCATTTGGTGCAGACCAATTTGATCGGACACAGGCACTGAGCAGTCAAGCTATGACAAGCTTTTATAATTGGTTCTATTTTGCCTTCACCTTTGTTGTGGCGATATGTCTAGCATTGATTAGCTATGTGCAATTGAAAGTGAGCTGGACAATCGGTTTGGTCATCCCGGCATGCCTCATGTTCCTATCATGTGCTATATTTCTTGCTGGTTCAAATCTTTATGTCAAAGTGGAAGCTAAGGGAATTCCTTTAACTAGTATGGCACAAGTACTAGTAGCAGCAACTAAGAAGCGAAAGTTGCCACTGCCTGAAAATGTTGCTTGCCTTTTCAATCATGTGCCATCTACTTCCATTAAAGCCAAACTTGCATATATGAATCAATTAAGGTAAAAAAAAATCTCATTTCTTCATTATATATTAAACATAACATCTTGATTTTACTAGAATCATTGATCTCAAAAAAATATGTGGCAGGTTCCTGGAAAAGTCAGCAATTAGAACAAGCAAGGACCAAATAAATCCGGATGGTTCAGCTGTTGATTCGTGGACACTCTCCAGTATACAGCAAGTGGAAGAAGTGAACTGTATACTCAGAGTGATCCCAATATGGGTGTTGGCGATATTCTATTATGTCGTAATAAAACAGCAACAGTATTATGTGGTCTTACAAGCACTCCAATTGGATAGAAGAGTTGGTAAAAGTGGCTTTGAGGCACCTGCTGCATCATATTTGATCTTTGCTCTGTTAGCCCTTACCCTATGCATCGCAGTTTATGATCGGATTTTGGTTCCCATATTTGCAAAATTTACTGGCAGGAAAGATGGAATAACAGTGCTGCAAAGAATGGGAATTGGAATTTTTATATCAATCCTAACTATGGTTATTTCGGCCTTTGTTGAAGGGTGGAGACGGTATCTGGTTCTTGAGGGGGCAACAATAGGATTGAATTTAGAAGGATGGGCTATCTCCAGTTTATCAGGATTATGGCTGACTCCCCAATTGGTGCTAGCAGGATTAGCATATGCATTTTTTTCTGTTGGAGAGAGTCAATTCTACAACGAGCAATTTCCTGAGAACATGAGAAGCATTGCAACTGCTATGTCCTCTGCAGGAGAGGCACTGTCAAGCTTTGTAAGTGGCTTTTTAATATCAATTGTGCAACATATTACAGGGACGTCTTGGTTATCGGAGGATCTCAACAAAGGTAGTTTGGACTACTTTTTCACCTTGGTTGCTGCATTGGAGTTGCTTAATTTTGTCTACTTCTTATTTTATTCTATTGGATATCAATATAAAAGAACCATCAATAACAGTGACGATAAAGAGTTGTCTTGAAACATTGCTCGAGTGCCAGGAGTGAAGAAGACAAATTTGAAATTCTGGTAATTCTGTTATGGCAGCCAAGTTGAAGCCCAGAAGCAAGGAGTGATGTTTTAGGTTCAATCTTCAATTACTTCTGGATTATTTGATTGTAACTTGTTCAATTGTGACTAGAAGATATTTTTGTAAGCACATCAAAGAGCTAAGTGTGGGTTACAGCTGAATCATGTATGATTTCAGTCCTCTTTGGCAGAAAAGCTGAGGTCATTTGTTAGCTTGGTTAAGCTTTACTTTTAAGCAAAAGTTAAGTATGGTTTTGTTGTACCTAATCACCTAACCTTTTAAGTATGGTTTTGTTGTAACTAGAGAGCTTTTGATTGCCTCTCATTTTTATCTTTCTCTCTTTCTTTTCTGCTGTTTCTTGTTCTCTGGTTTGAAGAAACTGCAATGCTGCAGTGAGAGTTAAAGAGAAGTTAAACAGCTATCAACTTTTGATCTTGAAGGCCAACACCAAATTTCCTCCTTTAACAGGGTCCCTTCTCTTTTGGGTTGAGCATATCTTGATTGACTGGTGTATTCTAGTCGAGTTCATGCAACTATCCTTCATATCTTTTGGCCTACTTAAATCCTGGCGGCTGGCATTTTAATTAACATACTGCAGAAGAATTGGTGAAGGGATTGTAGAATTGAGGCTTTGGAACCATTGAAAATGGACTTTTATTGGAATTAGCAGCATCACCAACCCCACCAACAACCGCAGTACCTCCGATTCTTTCGCAAGATAGGCACATGGTCAGGGTAGCAGCTGGCATGTGCATGTAAAAGCGTTGTCCTAATTTCAGGGCCTTCAGTTCTTGTAGCTCCTTCTGAAGCCTCCGATTTTCATCTGTTAATGTTTCACAGCACTTCTTCAAGGACTCGCAGTCCACTTCAGTTTGCTTCAATTTTGTCCTACAAAATCAATGATTGTTTTCCCATTATTAAGGCCCCCCACATCAACTCGATTAATCAACAACATGTGCGCTACCTTTAATTAGTTCTAATCTTAAAGTTGAAGATAACTTAAATTGGAATGCTTATTATGCGGGACCTTGTATTTATATCTTTTGTTTTGTAATGCACTAGAAATCCCTTTTAGACAAATTCCGGATTGCTAGCATGGCCCCATCGCCAGCAGCTGAAGAACTCCCCTAAAAGGAGTACAAGTCAGAAAACTAGCACTGCTGTTGGCTAATGAAGATGTTTATAATTTTGCGCTATATGCGCGTGTGTATAATAATTAGCTGTTGTTTTGCTTCTGGTTTCAGCAAAATCTGGTCAAACATTACAGGGTTGAGCATATCTTGATTGACTAGTGCATTCTACTCTGGTTATCTCTTTTGCCGTTGATTATATATATTCTCTTCTTTTCTTTTGGATTTTGATTAGTTAGCCTTAACCAAGGAAATGACTCCAGCACATAAAATCAATGCTCATCGGCAGAAAAAGAAATCTTTCTCAGAGGTTTTTGTCCCAATGTAATGTAAACTAAACTAATTACATAATGACATGTGAACAGGTCCCTCTGAACTAATTTTCGAGCAATCTAACTCGAGAATTATCTGCAGAAATAGGAGATTGAAAATGTTAAAGTTTAACTCTTCAACCGAACTATTAAGGTGTGTGATTCCGAAGGCGGAACCTATGTACTGGATTTTGTTGCGGTCGCCCGAAGTTTGATGTTGGGTTGCAACGCGGTAGGCCTGGATTTTCGTGCGGTTGCCTGGATATTGAAGCTGAGACAAGATACTAATTTACAGGAATTTCTGAGCGGTAGCCCAAATTTTGTTCCAAGGTACTAATTTACGGAGATTTCAAAGCAGTAGGCCGAATTTTGTTCCCGTCGCCCGGATTTCATAGTGAACTTCATAGTTTGTTACTAGTGCCTACACTGGGTATTAAAGGCGGTCGCCGGACGCTATTTATGCCCCACACAGGAATTCTGAAGCGGTCATCCGTTTTTTTTTTTTTTTTTGTTTTAGGATTGATCGGGTTGTTATCTCTGGAAAACAAGGATTCATTGGCGGTAACCCGTTGCCGATGCGGTCGCCCGTTTTCTTTCATTTTTAGTGTACGCTGTTTTTTAAAAAAAAAGTGAATAATCTAGGAGCAATAAATCGTGAAACCAAAACGTTTTTTATAATTATTTTTTCTTTTGGGGGGGAAAAACCCTAATTTAAAAAGTAAAAAAAAAAAAAAACTATTATGACCAAAATAAAATGTTAAAAAAAAAAAAACAGAAAATCAAAATCCTTTCTTTTCTTTCCGATCTCTTTTTACAGAGACTCAAAACTATTAACTAACAATCTCTCCATATTTCTGATCTTTTGCGACTTTTAAAAACAAAACAGAAAATCAATCCCTCCCTTTTCTTCCGTCCCAGATGGTATTCCATCGTTTCCTTTTCGTTATTTGTCCACTTTGCTGAGCAAGCAAAAAGACAACAAAAATTGGCTGTAGCTTCTATCCCCGACAAGAGGAAACAACTGTGGACGACCTGTCGGTAGTTCGTTGGGGAGTTTGCTTGTGTTGCTGCTGTCATCATTTGAAAACGTGTGCTTTTTTATTTTATTTAAAAGTTTGTGGCGTTGTTGTGTTGTCTCTGCCTGCTATTGTTGGGACAGATGGTGATTAAATTAGTCCCACTAACAGAGAAATTGCGGGTTTAAACAATCAAAGTTTATATGATTAACAATAATTAGTGTTTGAAATTAGGGTTGAAATTAGGGTTAGTGATATGGGGCTTTCAATTAGCTTCTCTGATTAGGGTTTCTAATTAGGGGTTTTGGTAGGTTTTTCAAATTAGGGGTATTAATATATTTGGGGAATTACGAATTAGGGTTTTTAATTTTCACTTTTCAATTGGGGTTTCTGATTAGGGGTATCGGTCAGGTTTTTCGAATTAGGGTTATTAGTGTTATTAATCTATCAGTGGATTAGGAATTAACGTTTTCAATTAGGGTTTTTTATTTGGGTGTCTAATTAGGGTTTTCTAATTAGGGTTCTATTTTATTATGTTCTGTATGGCATTGGATTGTGCGTTTATGTTTTTGAACTTTTCTGTTTCTGGGTTGCTCTGCTTTAGCTTGTTTTAAGTTGGGTTGCCCTGTGAATTGACGTTATTATTGTACTTGGGTTTTTGTTCTAGGTTGGCTGGCATTTCACCGCTTCTTTGTCCAAACTAGATGATGTTGTGTTGAGAAGGTTTTATGTTTTTGAACCAGAACCACAGCCCCGATTTACTGAGATGGTACAAATGAAAAAGTTTTGGTCAGTTTTTAGCAGCAGGATTTGATGTGTGACATTTCTGGGTCCGTGCGGCCCTCGAAATGGATACTTTTTAGTGACTTGTGTATTCCATCCAATGTATAATATAGTTGGAAGGTACTAAAATTTTTCTTGTCCTTTTTTTTTTTTTGGGTGTGGATGGTTATATTGTTGTGAGGGTATTGCTCTGTAGATTTTGAGCTCAGAAAAGAGCGTCGATGGTCACTTTGCCAAAGTCATTATTATTTGGTTACATGTTTGCATGACAATTTGCAAAATTTTGTGTCATTTCCGTTTGTTAGTTTAGTACCATGTGTTTATTTATCAAAACTTTCTACAAAATAATGTTAGCTTGTTTTTCTTGGTGTATAACTTCGCGATTATGTAAATTTATTTTTATACTTTAAATGTGCGGTATAGTTGTAGAATGCAAGTGAAATTATTCTTATCCTTAATATTTGTATGAAAATTCCTATTAATTTGCTTAAATGTAAAGTATAATATAATACTATTACTATATCTTACTTACAAATATGATGTTGTTTCTCCACGAAAAGTCTTTTTTTTTATTATAAATTTTTAGAAAATATCAAAGTTTTATAAAATAATAAAACTAAAATTAAATTATCTAACAAACTGCGCGTAATTAAAGATTTGTACTTCAATTTTTTTAGAAAAGCCTGCACAAGACGATACTTTCAAACCAAAACATTTGGGGACCGAGCCGGTCCCTCGATTTGCAAAAGGGACGGGGAGCTAGGATGCACGGACACAGACACGAGACACGGACACGACACGACACGGATACGGGGATACGAAAATTTTAAAAAAATTAAGACACGGACACGGTGTAGACACGATTATAAAATATATTATATATTATATATATATATATATATGTAATTTAAATATTTTTAATAAATTTAAAATTTTTTTCTACGTATAGTACATAATAATAATTATGATAATATTTTATTATGTAACTTGTATTTTATTTATAATTCTTTAAAAAATACTATATATGTGTATGTATATATATATATATATGTGTGTACATAATAAAATATTTAAGTAAATAATATATACGTGTGTATATAGTATATTAATTAAAATATCAAATACATATAAAAATATCTGACATGTTATTTAAGCAAATAATATATATGTGTGTATAATATACTAATTAAAATATTAAATACATATAAAAGTATCTGACACGTGTATTAGAAGTGTCCGGCACGTGAATTAGAAGTGTCCGATACGCGTGTCCGAATTTTTTTTTTTTTTTTTTTTGTTGGACACGTTTCGAAGTGTCCGACACGTGTCCGAAGAGTGTCGGGTGAGTGTCGTGTCCGACACGGACACTCACCATTTTAGAAGTGTCCGACACGTGAATTAGAAATGTCCGACACGCGTGTCCGAATTTTTTTTTTTTTTGTTGGACACGTTTCGAAGTGTCCGACACGTGTCCGAAGAGTGTCGGGTGAGTGTCGTGTCCGACACGTGTGTCCGACACGAACACTCACCATTTTAGAAGTTTCCGTGTATCCTAGACGGGGAGTTAAGGGGAGGAATGGGGCTCTTTGTTGGACTTCCCCCTCCAGTCAGGGTGCTCTTAGTTCGGGTACCAAAGTCCACTTTTAAAACTTCCATGTGGAGATACCCTTTTGGGGGGAGAGATGGTTTGAAAATAGCTTCCTACACTCTGGGTTTGAATTTTATGTATGGACCTATAAACACAAATCAATATTAAGGGCATTGCATAACGTTCGATATTGAGAGCAGGAAATAAATTAAATGAAAGAAAAGTACAAATAAATTACCCGAAGAATTTCCACTAAAATTATCCCGTGACCAAATTGGAAGAGAAGCGACACTTGCAAGTTAAATATATCTATTTAGATTGAAAATACACGTAATTATGGAAAATCGACATAATACATTCCACAAAAGAAGTCACATAATCGACTGCCACTTAAAGCCGTTGGTGTTTTGCTAATTAGTCCATTGGATTACATTGAATGTTGAATTGGTTATTTGCATAATCTAGAAATCTTCACTTCATTGAACTATTTTAAATTTCACGTTAATTCCCTTTTATAAAGTGACATAATTTGATAAAAATAATTACAAAAGATAGCACAATAATTTATACATCGAGGGCTTTTTATTGTGCTGGAAAAAACAGTCAACTTATATAACCAAAAAATAAAATAAAATAAAACAGTCAACTTATATACCCCTATGGTGCATATTTAGATAACGAATCAATAATAAATGCATATCCTGACCGGGTAAAATCCTGCAAGCGTACAGGGCCGATCGTAGTAATAAAATCCTGGTGAATACTCCAGGTGTCGAACCCAAGGGAACAAAGAATTAATTATGATTTAAGTTATTTAAGCTGAAGTTTTATGTTGAGAAAATTAATGAGAAGCAGAATTATTAAACTAAAAATTAAACAATTTAACTAATAGAAAATCAGAGGCAAATTAATTAAAACTAAACACAAGATAGAGAGTACCAGGGCTATGGGTTTTCACCTAGAACGGGCTGAATTACATGAATTTTGTGGATTAATGATCTGAATGTCAATTCTTCTTCTTTAGTTAGTGTTCTTTCTCAAGCAACCATAACCGTATTCAATCTATTTATGATCTTCTCTCGAACTCACACAAAGTAGATTAAACCCATTAAGAACAGAGAATTTATAATGACATCATATAAACTTATCTCATGTCTGACTCAAAGTTCATATGTTTATCTATTTAGTGCACGATTGTGTCTCATCTGTCGATCTCAACACAAATTCTATGACTACTTTCATGATGGCCAAGCACAAAGGTATATTTAAGAACAAAATAGATAAATCAAATCGAGTTCTCAACTGATAATTGCAATAAAATCAACAGAACATCTAAACATCCACAAAATCAAATAATCCAACCCTAAACTAGACTACATCCCTTTCGCCCTAGTTTAGGGTTCTAGCTACTCATGCTAAAAACCAAAGATAAACAAATATCCAACATCATTAAGTTCAAAAGAAAATGAAGAGAAAGAAAAGGAATCGAAAAACTCGTTTCCGACGTCTTCGCGTTCCTCCCTTATGCTCTTCTCCTCTTCACTCTCTACGCTTTTTCTCTGTCTTGTGTCTCAAAGAATAGCCTCCAAAAGTCCTCTAACTCTGCTGTAACTTTCGTATTATAGTCCCCTCAAATAAGCCCTAAAGAGTCCAAATTCGAGTCGGAAAAGGATTTATAAATTTTCTGGACAGTTTTGACCCTGTATCTACGGACCCAAATTTCGACCCCTTCCACGCAGAATCCGAAGTTTGTCAAAACAGAAAAGTTGTAGCTTTATCTCTTAGCTTCGATTTGGCTTAAGAATCATCCAATTCCGAGTTGTGTAGAGGAAGTTATGGCTGAAATACCGAGCAGTGCGCAAAGCTGTGAAATCTGCCCGAATAGTATCAAATCCGCTCCAATTACTTCTATTTGCATCCAATTGACCTACAAAATATAAAATAACAAATAGAAGTAAAATCCACCAATAATCATAATATTTGCATAAATAAATATCAAATCAAATACCAAATTACACGTAATATTTATGCAAATATTGAATCTATCATATCCTATAGCTATTTTTTATATTGAATGGTTTTTTGACATAAGACGAAACCCTTTATAATCGATTAGCATGAGTTTAACACAAATTATTTTCTATTCTGCTAATTAAATGTTAATTTTAATGTATATATATAACATGAACTTGTACTCTTTCATTTTCACATTTTCAGACCCATTGTATGTACATGCTCAAGCGATTGTTTTATATATATATATATATATATATATATATATATAGTAGTTTGTAACAGGAGATTCCCGCCCATGGCTTTTTTTTTTCCCATAAAATCCCATCTTAGTATTTGAACTTTAGTTTTTCACATTTTAAAATAGTCGGATTTCAGTTTTTCCCTTTTCAGTAATTTTGGTTGGGTTAATTTGTTGATACTTCAAAACTAGGAAAATATATGCAATTATAAAACGATTCTGCATCTTTCTCTTTTTTTTTTTTTTCGTATAGAAATATTATTGGATCAATTTGGCATTTGAACCTATTTCACTCTAAGATGAATAGCAACGAGCTTAAACCCTGTGATAGTCGTCTTTTTTAGTTCAACTTTGTTGTGATTAATCTAGCAAATGGAAGATAATTGGAGGGTGAGGTTTCTAATCTAGCATTTGCGGCCAAGGATAACTCTTTGTGGCTCTAGTTCAGTGAATGGCATTGAATTGTTAGTCTTCTTGAATTTGACGCTGTAGGCCGGGGCATTTTTGCCTGCATCCGGCCACCATGGAATATATTGGCTCAATTTTCATCCGGAATGTTTATACGGTCACACTTACACGCAATCTGTTGATTCCCCGCGAGGTTGCGGTCCAGCGGACACAAGTGGCATATCAGATTGTGGTTAGCTGAGATTTGAAATATATATATATATATATATATATATTTTTTTTTTTTAATTCATTGAAGCCGGTAACCCAACGGTAAAATGAGAGAAAAAATAAGCATCAAATATGTAATCTAAATCTTAAATTTAAGAATTATAGGGCCCATTTTGTTACAATTTTGTTTTCTATTTTCTGTTTATTTTTTACAAAAAAAACAGAAAATATATTTGGTATCATTTTTATTTTCTGTTTTTTTATTGAAATGTTGAAAGTATTTTTCAAAGAAAAAAACAAATTGAAAAAATAATAACATTTTCTCTCTCTATCCACCCTCTTCACTATATCTCTCTCTATCCCTCTTTTTTTTTCTCTTTCTACTCTTTCTCTCTATAATCTCTCTCTCTACCCTCTCTCTCTACTCATTCTCTCTATCTCTCTCTCTCTGCTTTTTCTCTGTCTACCATTCTCTCTACTCATTCTCTCTCTACTCTCACTTTCTCCTTTTTCTCACTCTACCATTCCCTCTACTCATTCTCTCTCTATCGTCTCTCTCTTTTTCTCTCTCCACCATTCTCTCTCTACCCACACTCTCGTTCCTTTTTATTGCTCTACCAGTCTCTCTACTCATTCTCTCTTTACTCTCTCTCTCTCTCTTTTTTCTCGCTTTACCAGTCTCTCTACTCATTCTTTCTCTACCCTCTCTTTCATTTTTCTCTCTCTGTCATTATCTCTACTCATTCTCTCTCTACCCACACTCTCTTTCTTTTTTCTTGCTCTACTATTCTCTATACTCATTTTGTCTCTACCCTCTCTCTCTTTTTTCTCTCTTTACTCATTCTCTCTACCCACACTCTCTCTCCTTTTTCTCGTTTTACCAGTCTCTCTACTCATTATCTTTTATCCTCTCTCGTTTTTCTTTGTCTACCATTCTCTCTACTTATTCTTTCTCTACCATCTCTCTCTCTTTTATCTCTCTACCATTCTCTTTACTCATTCTCTCTCTATCCTCTCTCTCTCTCCTTTCTCATTCTCTATCCTCTCTCTCCTTTTTCTTTCTCTATCATTCTCTCTATTCATTCCTCCCTACCATCTTTCTCTCTTCTTTTTCTCTCTCTACCATTCTCTCAACTCATTCTCTCTCTACCCTTTTTCTCACTCTCTCTCCTCCTTTTCTCTCTATATCCATTTTCGATTATCTCTCTCTAACCATTCTGTTTACTTTTCATCTGTCTATCAATTATTCTCTATATTTTTCTCACTCTATTCATACTCTTTTTTACCATTTCTCTCACTATCTTTTCTCAATTCACTTTTTTATTCTAATAAAAAAAATAAAAGTTGACAGTAATAAATACAAAAATTCAACAAATAGTAAAAATAAATAAAATAAAATAAAAAATAATAACAAAAAATTAACATTATCTCCCAACAGACTCTAAAAAAATATACTTTCAACTAACTAAATTAACTCCAGTATTATCAGATTTGAGATTAATCTAGCCCTCGTGCACCGAATCAAATCACTTCACCCACAATCAGCTGTAGCCCACCAGCTGGTCCACCCCAGTAATTGTCCGTGGGATAACCTCGGATTGCCATTCTATATACCCCATAAGTTCAACCCATTTTCTGTGGCAAATGCCCGACCGTTTAGCTCACAAAAACCATGCCCAAAAACGCAATTCTTTTAGCATTGTTTGGTTTTCTATTTATTTGTGCAATCGAACCCAATATCCACTGCACCCAGTCTGTATATCTCTGGACTCTGAAAGTGAAACTGAAAACAAAGGCAAAGGCTTATTAATGAGATACCCAAACCCAAATACGGGGTGAGCAGACCAGACTGCCACGGGCTTCTTTTGCCCTTCCCTTTTCTCGTCGCCAAAACTCAATAAGGCTCGACTAATCTAGTAATTTGTGGGCCAAGACAGAGTTTTGTTGTGCCAGATACGAGTCGGTAGACCGAGATGTCTGGGCTGCCCGACATGGGCCAAAATTTCCTATAGACTCCCTGTTTAACAATTTAATTTAAAAACAAGAAAAAGAAAACAAAACTCCCTGTTAACGGACCATTTTCTTTAAACGAGTTTAATATTGAAGAACCCGGTTCAGATGTAATCAGAAGAAGCAATGGAAATGGGCCTTCAAGCAAAGGGCCTCTCAGTTGGTAGAGACGACTACTATGGTGTGGAGGCCCAAAAGACGCCACCCCATTTGCCCCAGGTAAATGGGTTTCTTTGTGCTGAGGCCCAAGAGAAAGAAATCATAAGGCTTTTCTCAAGTGTCACATTCTCACGTCGATGGGCTGGCTGATATTCTTTATGCTTATTGCATCCATACCTGGTGGGCCCAAGTAGGCCTACATAAAGGACGCAAAAACACCCATCTCCGGGCCCAAAGGAAGAAAACGAGGCAGAGACCTAAACCGGTAAAATCTTCAAATGATAATGGTTAAGTTTAGATTTCGAACAAGCATCAGGGACAAGAACAATTTAGTGGCATTATTACAACAGCAACTACAAGTCTACGACAAACAGAATTAAAGTACCCTCCCAGATTTCACTTGTTTGTGTGTGTGTGTGTTTGAACACTTTAGTGGCATTATTACAACAGCAACTACAAGTCTACGACAAACGGAATTAAAGTACCCTCCTAGCTTTCACTTATTTGTGTGTGTGTGTGTTTTACACTTGATCAAGGTGTCCACAGGTATAATAAACTTAGTAACCCCACCCCCCACCCCCTTAGCTTGTAGTTATTTGTTTGTGTGTGTTGCGTGAAAATCTATCGACCACAGGTGTAATAAACTTAGTACCGGTGCATTATAGTTTTTCAAACAGAAGGAAGAGAAATTCTTAAACATCCTATGTAGAAAACAGTTTTAGCATAAATTGACTCTACAATTGAGGCAATGAGAAACTTTACAGAGGTTTTAGTTTTATATTATATAGTCAAGAAAATTCAAGAAATTGAGTCATAATAGAAATCAATTTTTCAGAAGGAATATGAGATATTTCGACTATCTAATAGTGATAACCACGATTTTCATTTTCTTCCTTTTTTTTTCCCTTTAATTGTTTTTATTTGAAATAAAGGAATAGTATAATATGGAACATTGGATATTTAATTTACAACAAAAAAATAAGTTATGAGAACATGGGGGATGGATTTTCATCAAAAAGGCACAAAGCATAATTATTTGACCCCAATTTGAAATACAAATGAATATGCACGAAAAATTGCTACGTTCTATGTTAGGGACAGTGGCATGTAATTGAACCAGCTCCTTACAAACATCCTTGGGGCAGTTCACTTGAAGAAATCATGGGGACAGCAAAGGGAATGATAACTTGCTGCATTTGGTCTCTCTGTGCTTTCCCCACGGCCTCCAAAACACGAGCAACAACCCCATAATAGCTTTCTGGTCGATGGACCACTTTCAGACCTGAAATAAGAGGTTAATATGAACGCAGCAAGAGATTCCCGCTGGTTTCTCACAATAGAATCATCAACTAACATTATTCTTTTTCTTCTCTTCTCTCCCCGAAGCTTCAATGCATCAAATTTGTTTCAAGAGATTAGTGAGGGAATATGTGCATGTTCTCTTAAACGAAGTCACAAATTACTTCTGCATAATAAGCAACATTTCTTCTGCAAAAGAACCATTAAACTCCTTTTCTTCCTCAAATATTGCTTATTATATCTTTGAATAAAATTTGGACGTTTTAGAAGATGAAGAATCAACGTAAATTTATTTTTCACATAAAATCCAAAAGGACAACGTTATAAGTTACTTAGCTCTTATATCATCCATAGTTTTTTAAAGTGAACGATTGAACAGGAGGGTCAATTCCTATTTAATAAAATAATTAAAATTAGCATAACCATTAAAAATAAAATAGAAGTATACTTATAACCAAAATTGAATTGAAGTAAAAACAAACTCCATTATTTGAGATAGCTTCCAATCAATCGAACATCTATATCCAAAAACAAATATTATGGAGCTAACATAGGATCAAAAAATACTAAATTTTCCATTGATATAAAAAATAAACAAGATAAAAACAAAAAGATATAAAACTGGTCAACATTTGAACCGTTCAGTTGGACAGTTTTCGGATCACTGGTTCATAAAGTTCTTAAGTGGTTTGTTTCCTATTTTGGTTCTATGGTAAAATCAAGTTTACCGGTTTTCCGGTCTGACCGCACCTATGTTATCATCTATAAACTATAACATTTATTCCTATCCTTATGCATTTAATCCCAATCACAGAAACTTAAAAAGGTTGCAACCGAATGAAGTTCAAGAGTCTGATTTTATTCCAATCACATTTGTTGCAACATTAAAGGTCAAGAGTTTGATTTTATCCGACAACTTTTGCCATGATAATTAGTTGTAGAGATATCAAGAATGAGCTAAAAAAGGAAAAAAATTGAAGGAGAGGCAAGTTCAAAAGTCTGATTTTATCCCAATCACATTTGTTACAACATTGAAGTTCAAGAGTTTGATTTTATCCGATAACTTTTGCCATAATAATTAGTTGTAGAAAAATCGAGAATGAACTAAGAAAGCAAAAAATTAAAGGAGAGGCAAGTTCAAGAGTCTGATTTTATCCCAATCACATTTGTTGCAAGATTGAAGTTCAAGAATTTGATTTTATCCGATAACTTTTGCCATAATAATTAGTTGTAGAGAGATCAAGAATGAGATAAAAAAGCAAAACATTGAAGCAGAGGCATGTCACTTGGCATGTTGAAGTCATGAGATTAGTTTTAATATACATTGTATAGATGTAGATATAGATAATATGTAGAGAGATTTGACTGATTTTTTTATATAAATGATGAGAGTGATTTTTGTAATTATGGTAATATGATTTTTTTTTTCTTAATATGATTTTGATGGTAAAATAATGAGCAATATTGTTTAATTTTCAATTACTATATCCATCTCTAATCAAGAAACAAATTTTATTCTTTAATTGCATGATTATATCTTAAAATTGGAGCAATATAGATCTGCAAAAAATGATAACTTTATTTGTATAAAGAAAGTAGAACGATACAGATGCAGAAATAAGCACACATATATCTGCGAGAAATAAAAAATAAGTGGGTATTACTTAATAACACGTCACTTTTTAACTACAAAAGGAACTGCATGAAGAGCATAGATTAACTTATAGTGCTATCATCTAGCTCTATAACTTAAAAAAAATAGCAATTAGCACGTATTCAAACATGGAGGGGAAGTCTTTGAGGACAAGCGTCTTGGTGGTATTGGTAAATGTGATGTTGTTGATCCCTCATGTTTGTTGCAGTATCACAACACCAGCAAAGTGTGATCTCGACTGCTTCGCAGAATGCTTGAAGATCTGCGGAAGGTTCAGAACTGGATTTGGGTGTGTATTTTATTGTAGCACTGTGTGTGGGTGTATTGTAAAAGATAAAATAAAGCAATCGCACGAACGGATAATGTTCAGATTTTAAGTTGTAATTAATAATCACTTTTTTAAATAAAAGAGCATAATTTATGTGATTTATCATGAAATAAAGAGAGCATGCTCTTCAATAACCTTATTTGTTTTGCTTCCTTCCCATCTTTTAACATGAAACTGTGAGAATATTCAAACCCAGCAATTACATATCAAAACTAGAACCACAATTACAAGGAGACTATGAGAACAGGATCAGACATATCACTTACTAGCATGTTACAGAGAATAATGATGTATGTGGATCATGATATTACACGCACTGTGTTTGTACCTCTGTTTTGTTTATGGATGTTGTGGCCACTTTCGCATTCGAATTGCAAATGGGAACTCCGATGAAAATGGGAACTCTTGTATTATCTTAAGTTCATTGTATCCGATGTAGGTCTTCAAGAATGGATGAAGCGTGTAAGCCACAAGGCTAGGGACTCTTTTCATAACTAGGTTAATCCACACACATTGTATTAGGTTTATCCAAATATATAGCAAACAATTATTAAAATTAAAAATTGAGGAACTTCTGATGATGCAATGGATGTTACAAAGGCGAAAAAAAGAAAGGTATAATACATATTAACACTGTATTTGATATTATTAATAACTGATTAGTTTTTTATATCATAAATATCTATACATTTTAATAAATTTAGCTGATATCAAGTTATGATAATTTACGTATTGACAACATGTTTCTCCTATTCAGCATTTCTAATTTATTGCAAAATTTCTGAGATGAAAATAATAGTAATATGAAGATCAAAATAGTGGGATTACTATTAAAAATCAAAACAGTGAGATTACTAGCTGGGGTCTTGGCAATCATTTGCATAATATTCTTGATTAATTTTCTGCAACCATTTAACATAAAAAAAAAAAAAAGGAAGAACTTTTTTTCCTCTTTGATGAGTCATATTCGAAATCTCGTAGTCTAAATCATCTAGCTCCCTCTTTTGAATTTTCCCTTAGAAGTGACAAAGTGTATCTTGATACGAATTAGAGAAGTTAGAGAAGCATGATCAGTGTTAAGCAATCAGTAAGACTCCAAATTGTTTGTGTTTGTTTGCATTGTTCAAAGAGAACCAAAAGCCTAGGCTTATCTCGGACATTTTTGTCTTGAGGATTTTGAGAGGTCACACATCAATGTTATACAAAGATGTAATTAAATCATTATTGGTCTGAAAGGGCTTTAAACAAAAAAATTAGTTAACAAGAATGAAATAGAGACAGACAGTTAAACTCAGAAAAACTCATATGTCTCAATTCATAAAAAAAAAGTTTGCCTTACAAATGTTTATGATGGCAATGAGGATGTTAGAGATTTGTGAGCACCAGTGTTTAACTTTCTTCTAGGTAATACTTTTGTTCGGGTCTCTAAACTCCTTCCTCAAGCTTCCTTTTTCTTGGAAAGCAAAAATTTTAATACAGAATATGAAGAAAGGAAAAAACGAATGTAAGTAAAGAGTGGAGACATGGAGAATCTGGTAATGTGATCACCACTTGGTACGTGGGGGGGCTTCGAGTGTTGTTGAGAAAATAGGAATTTGAGGAGGAGCAACTTTCATTGTTTGTTCTTTCAATCAATAAGAAATTAAATAAAATTTTAAGAAATTTAATGTGATAAGATAATGTATAAAAATCAAGATCATAAATCCTAACAATTAGGAAATTGTATTAATTCAAATCAAAAGGTTAATATATATTTCTTTTTCCATATAAATAGTTTATACCTGGAATCAAGGGAAAGAATATCAAAATATTTACTATTAACTTAATTATATTACACTAAATTTATATCCGCGCAATGTACGGGTTTTAATAAAATTTTTGTATGTGAATTTTTTGGTTTTTCTTTCTATTTTTTCAAAGGCCTTTTAAATTAGTTTTTTATTGAGTTTAAGGTTAGAATACATAGATTTATCCACAAAAATAAAATATATGTTCACACATGTTAAATATTTTCTGTATCAACTATCATTTAGTAAACGTAGTGTCGGCCTCTTCAAACTTTTTAGGCAACTTTCTTGGCTTATAAATAGGAGTTTTAGGTAACAATCTAAACAAATAAAATAGATTCACATATTAAATAGGTTCTAATTTTATTAAAGCCATAAAAATTTGAAACAAACGAATTGCGGTTATCTTCTCCTCTGTCTTAAGCCTTTCTTTCTCCTCTCTTAAACTTCATTCATACTTTTATGAGTCTAAATTAGAAACAACAAAAGTTATTGAAGAGAATTAGGTACCTCATTTTCTCATCGGCCTAAAAAAAAAAGTTTTCATTTACCAACTTTAAATATGCAAACAAATGATCATAAGCAAATGCAATTCAACAAATTGGACCTAATTGTTAAATGAAAAGAATTACTTCATGTTCTTTAGGAATTCAAATTTGTACGTATGCAATTCCAGCTTTTCTGTAGATGGCTCTTGTAAAGGTGTCATGCGGTTTTCCCTCATCCCCCATTGATCTACTTTTGTTCGTGCACCTAAGACTCATTTTTTTGTTAAGATGAGAAATCTTGTTCTTTATCAATGATATATCTAACACACAATCTGAAATTCACTAACTAAATAAATAAATAAGCAAATTAAAATTTAAAAGTAGTTCTATTGTTGCATGGACTGAGATGAATGTGATACCTGTTTTCTTATTGGCATGACGGTCAAAGAGTGTAACGATAGGATGCACGAGAGAATGAAATTTTTTGCAAGCTTCTATACATATTTTCTCCATTGGCATCTGTCATTCATCTTTATTTATACATCAGAAAAGGCTTGTTGTCAGGTTATTTAGGAAATAATGTGAAATTAATGAGATATAATGTAGTTTATAACTTGTTTTGAAAAAGTTGCTGTTGAAAAAATTTCAGTGAGATAATATAAATTTGTAGGCAATTCTAATAAATGAAAATTATTAGATAATGACAATTTTCTAATTAAAGAAAATTCTAATAAATTTGTAATCAATATTGAAAAAGGCAGTTTTTGATGACATTCAAAATAAGACAATTATTAAAAATATTTAAAACAGCAATTAGAGGACAATTCAAAAGTTGCTGTTCAAAAAATTGCAGTTAGATAATAAAATTTGTAGTCAATTCTAATAAATGCAATTATGAGATAATAGCAACTTTGTAATTAATAACAATATTTCTAATACATTTGTAATCAATATTGAAAAAGTCAGTTTTTTATAACATTCAAAATAAGACAATTATTAACAATATTTAAAACGATAACTAGAGGACAATTCAGAAGTTGAAATAGCAGGTAAAAGAAAATAAAATCATAATAGTAGACTATAATTGCTTAGACTATAACGGTAGTTATTGCTTTCTCTAGGCTAGGATAAAACATAGCAGAAAATAAAGTAGCAAATTGAAAGAAAAAAAAATTATATTAGCATTGAATTTTAGATTAGGTTTAAGGGAAAGTTTTCTCTAAACTTTTTTTTTATAATATTTCTTTCAAGCTCCCCATCTTCCTCTCTCTCTATCACGCCAAGTCAATCTTGCAATGCTGCTGTGACCACGACGTCAATTTCTTCAACAACGCCAAGGACTCGGCCTTGCCAAGGAGATCATGGGTAAGGTCATTTGTGAGTTCAGCTGGAAGCGAGACCCGACATCGTCGTCTCCACCAAGATCTTCTAGAGAGGGCCTGAAGCCGATGACAAGAGCCTCTCTGGGAAGCATATTGTCGAGGGTACTAAGGCCTCCCTCAAGTATCTTGATATGGACCATCTTGATAGGCCTTCTCATATTTATGTCTGCCATGTGGCATCCTTCTTTGCCTTTTCTTGGCCTTTTTAGCTCATATTTTCTTCTCGCTTTTCTCATTTTTGTTTCTGATATAGTATCGATTCCACAGTTAATACTGGTCTCATTATTGCTCTCTTCTCTGCAACGTTGATCTCTTCTTCTTCTCAGCATTTGTTGTAGAACTAGCTGTGGGTTAATAGTCAGTGGAAAATATATAATGAGCAAAAGACCCTTTGTATTCAACGACCCACAGTCCTTTATGAAATGGTTGTCGTTCAGCTTGACAGCAAAACCATTCATGGGTATTGGAAGCAGAGTAGGCAGAGAAAGGGAATGCCTTTAATCCATTATCTCCAGGTAGTTCCCAGTTTCCCCTGCCTTGAACTTTTTTTTTTTTTAAAAAAAATTTTTGAATGGATGAAGTATTTTATGTTGTTATCATTTAGCCAAAAATCAATCAACAATGTCTCCAGTTAGTGAGAATCTCCTCAAAATATCTCTTTCCAACAAGATTTTTCTCCTTTTCTTTCAAATTTTAGCATTATTAATGGTTTGTGCAGGTGGATCAAAAAATATGCTAACGATGAGAACCTGTTCTTTGAAGATTTTAAGAATGCACATTCCAAACTTGTGAATTCTGGTGCAAGATGGAGGAGCTTATGACTAAAGGATAACATTGGGTTTGGAATTTAAAATCAAATTAAGATGCAATCTGTTACCAACAGCTTTTATCTTTTTATCTCGTCTATATTTGAAAGTAGCACAATTGCTGTACACATACATCTCTTGTATTATATATTATCCAACGATCAATGAAAAAGAACAAGGAAAAATTCCAACAAATTAATTTTATGGTATCAGAGCTATCTCGCTTAACAGCTTCTTCAATGGCCACAGAAATCACCAACTTGTCTTCCTCTACCACCAATGTCCAACCCACTGCTATTACACAACAAAACCCAACAGGCCTTGTGGCCATCAACACTACCGCTCAACTCCCATTGAAATTGACAGCTTCAAACTATGCTTCATGGAGGGCACAATTTACCTCTCTTCTATTAGGCTACAATCTTGTTGGCTATATCGATGGGACTCTTCCCTGTCCAGCAAAGACACTCAATCAAGGTGATACAATATCTTCAAATCCAGACTATGAAACTTGGTTTCGACAAGATCAATTGTTGTTACATGCTATCATTGCTTCTGTATCTGAGACATTAATCTCTTTAATAGCCTCCACAACAACTTCTCGTGAGGCTTGGGAGAAATTAGCAAAAATATTTGCTAGCCGTTCCAGATCAAGGGTCATGTCCTTAAAGGAAAAACTATTTGAAACACGTGGAAACAAACCGATTGCTACATATCTTCAGCATATCAAAACAATTGCCGATGAATTGGCAATAATCGGTACACCGCTTCCTGAAGAAGATCTTATTGTTCATATACTTAATGGTGTTGGCTCACAATTCAAAGAACTCACAGTTGCAATTCGAGCTAGAGAAACACCAATATCATTTGAAGAATTACACGACAAACTAATTGACTATGAGTCAATTCTGAAAAAGGAAGATAATTCCTATGATTTTCCAGCAACAGTTCAATATACAAGGCGGACTTCACCAAATTTTCATTCTAATGGCTCTCGTTCAAGTCCAAGAGGCAACAGCTCCAACACTCAATTTTCCTCCAACCCGCAGTCTAACTTGAAACGGCCGACATCTATGCAGGGACAACACCGTGTGGTATGCCAAATATGTGACCGACCAGGGCACTCTGCACGGCGATGCTATCGAGGGAAAAGGTTTTTTAATGACTCGTCCTCTGCCCCTAGCCCATCAGTAAACACTACAAAGGTCATTCCAAATCGTGATTCATCCTGGATTATGGATAGTGGTGCAACGCATCACGTTACTGCTGAGCTGAACAATCTTTCCACCTATACGGACTATGCTGGTGGAGATGAAGTGGTGATCGGTGATGGAAAAGGTTTGCGTATCACTCATAGTGGCTCTGCTCTTCTCCCTTCTTCTTCTCGTCACTTTGCACTCAATGATACATTATGTGTTCCAACTATCCAAAATAATTTATTATCTGTTTCCAAACTTTGTCAGACTAACAGTGTCTCTGTTGAATTTTTTCCATCTTATTTTTTGGTGAAGGATTTAAATACGGGGGCAACTCTGCTCCGGGGACCAATTAAAGACAACATTTATCACTGGCCGTCCAGGAGTGTTCCGTCTTATGCAAGTTCGAGAACTTTTATTGCCAAACTGACTTCCTCCTCTACCTGGCACCAGCGGCTTGGCCACCCATCCTCCTATGTTTTAAACCATGTTCTCAGTCACTTTTCATTGTCTAGCACTAAGGATAATTCTCTGTGTAATTCCTGCCACTGCAATAAAAGTCATCGTTTACCATTCCACCAATCTAGTTTAACTACCAGTCGTCCTTTACAATTAATTTATAGTGATGTTTGGGGACCCTCACCTGTCCATTCGGTTGATGGTTATCGATACTATGTCATTTTTGTTGATCATTACACTCGGTTTGTGTGGCTTTATCCTCTGTTTAAGAAATCTGATGTTAATTCCATTTTCCAAAAATTCAAAGTCTTAGTTGAAAAAAAATTTCAACATCCGATTCTTTCTATTTATACCGACGGTGGTGGCGAATATCAATCTTTAAAAGCATATCTTGCCTCTCACGGTATCACTCACCATCTCACCCCCCCTACACGCCCCAGCACAATGGCCTATCAGAGCGTAAACACCGGCACATTGTTGAAACAGGCTTAACCTTACTTCACCAAGCTTCTCTACCGTCAAAATTCTGGACCTATGCCTTCAAAGCTGCTGTTTATTTAATTAATCGTATGCCTACTCACATTCTTCAAATGCAGTCACCTTATCTCAAATTATTTCAATCTCCACCAAATTATTCCAAATTACGAGTCTTCGGATGTCTATGTTATCCCTGGCTTCGCCCTTACACCACTCATAAATTAGGACTCAAGTCTATTCCATGTGTTTTCCTAGGCTACTCACCCACCCAAAGTGCATTTCTTTGCCTTGACCCGATGTCCAATAGAGTACATGTGTCTCGTCACGTTGTGTTCTTTGAAAATATGTTTCCCTTTAGTTCCGTGGCCAAGTCATCAACCAACTCCTCTCCACAATCCGTAGACACTTGGAGTATTCCTTTGCCTAATTTATCTCCTATTTATCACCTAGCTTGTCCTTCAATGCATGTACACCCACGGAACACTCGGATGGCATTGACGCGTCTGCTATTGGTCCCACTGAGTTATCCAAATTTAAATCCTATACCAGAAAAATTCGCTGCAATTCGGACCCACTTTCTCACCCATGTGATCCCATCCCAAGTGATAACCCAGACTCATTCTTATCCTTTTTCGAAAATCTCCAACTACCATCAATTCAAACACAAGATGATAACCCAACAACCCAATCCACTGACCCGGCTATTCAAAATTCCAATAACCACTTAGTCCCTCCACTGGATCCTCATCAATTGTCTTTTACTCCCAGCTAACCCGACACCAACTCTTTCACCAAATCCGGCATCCCATCCTCTTCGAACCCACCCAATGATCACAAGGTCCCAAAATCAAATTTTTAAACCAAAGAAAATCCTTCACGCCACCAAACATCCTCTTCCCAATTCTGTTGAACCCACTTGTGCCAGTCAAGCCCTCAAGGATCCTCTCTGGCGTGCAGCTATGAGTGATGAATTCAATGCATTGGTTGCAAACAACACATGGACCCTTGTCCCCGCTAACTCTGCTACAAATGTTGTTGGCAATAAATGGATTTTTCGCATTAAGCGGAATGCAGATGGTTCCATAAATCGATACAAGGCACGTCTTGTAGCCAAAGGCTTCCATCAACGGCCGGGAGTAGATTTTCAAGAAACTTTTAGCCCTGTTGTTAAACCAACAACAATCCGCATGGTTCTCTCACTAGCTGTCACCTATGGCTGGTCATTAAGACAGTTAGATGTTAACAATGCTTTCTTGCAGGGTACTCTCAGTGACACAGTCTTTATGGCTCAACCACCTGGTTTTATAGATTCTGATCACCTGATTATGTTTGAAATTGCATAAAGCCATTACGGCCTTCGCCAAGCTCCACGTGCATGGTACAAAGAACTTAGTTCCTTCCTTATTCAACAAGGCTTCACTAATACTGTTTCCGACAGCTCACTCTTTGTGTATAGCTCTGGTTCTGTCAAGCTCTATTTACTGGTCTATGTAGATGATATCATTATTACTGGAAACAATGAAGTTACTCTGGCTCAGATGCTCACTCGTCTGTCTGATCGGTTTTCCTTAAAGGATTTGGGCCCACTCCAATTCTTCTTAGGCATGGAAGTTATACCACTTGCGGATGGCTTGCTCCTATCTCAACAACAATACATTAGACGCCTACTTGACACATTTGGGCTTGATGCATCCAAACAACATGCGACCCCGCTGTCCCCTACACATCAACTCACGTTGCATGACAATTCTGGTATGGCAGATTCCACACGGTACCGGCAATTGGTGGGCTCTCTTCAATACCTGTCACTTACTCGACCGGATATTGCCTTCTCCGTGAATAAACTTTCTCAATTTATGCATGCACCAACCCAACTGCACTGGACTAGCCTTAAACGCATCTTACGTTATCTTAAAGGAACAATAACCCATGGCCTGTTATTGCAAAAGGGAACCAGTTCATCACTCTCTAACTGCTCATTGTGATGCTGATTGGGGTGGGAACCTCGATGATCGCACGTCCACTTCAGCTTATGTAATTTTTCTGGGCTCTAATCCAATCTCCTGGCGGTCCACTAAGCAACGCACTGTCGCCCGATCATCAACGGAAGCTGAGTATCGTGCTATAGCTGGTACAGCAGCCGAGCTTTCTTGGATCACCAATCTTCTTCAAGAACTGCAACTTCCATTAACCGAGCCCGCTAGAATCTTCACAGATAATGTTGGCGCCACTTATCTCTCTGCCAATCCAGTCTTCCACTCCCGGATGAAACATCTTGCCCTCGATTATCATTTTGTCCGTCAATTGGTTCAATCTGGCAAAATTGCTGTCTCCTATATTTCTACTCGCGAGCAAATTGCAGATGCTCTTACTAAAGCACTTTCCAAGCATCGATTTAGTGATCTCAGGTCCAAGATGCGAGTCGTTGAAGCCGCCTCCATCTTGCGGGGGCATAAAGGATAACATTGGGTTTGGAATTTAAAATCAAATTAAGATGCAATCTGTTACCAACAGCTTTTATCTTTTTATCTCGTCTATATTTGAAAGTAGCACAATTGCTGTACACATACATCTCTTGTATTATATATTATCCAACGATCAATGAAAAAGAACAAGGAAAAATTCCAACAAATTATCTTTAATGACTCCTCTTCCACTCTTCATTGTTCTTTCAATTAGGTTGTAGTGATATTTACTCCAGAAAAAAGGAAGAAGAGTGATCTTCTCAGAGTATCGGTGAAATAGAGAAGATGCTTATCCCTTATTTGATAAGTGGCCTCGATTTAAGATGCATAGTCTGTTTTTTCCGTTTGTTTACTGACCATGGCAGGGAGAACAATGCTATTGTTTTTGTGGCTTGCATTGCTGCCAAGCTGGAAATGATGGAATATGAGATGCTGATTCTCTGGACATTAAGGTTTATGCTCTTGCTCAGAAGAATTGGTTCTATATCTTAGTTCTTTTTTATTATTATGTTCAAATTTAATCATAGAAAAAGAATCCAATAATGATCATTTTATTGTGCTAAAATAGATTTGTTATCATCTTCGTTTGCTTGTAGGATTGGATACAGTATGATTGGTGTGTTGAAGACAAAGCACACGTTGCAACCCCAGTTTCAACGTCGCGTCGTCAAAAGCGCTCAAGATGCTTTTTCTTTTTCTTTGATGGGTTCGCTTTTTGGCCTTTCTTGTTCTTTCGTTTTCATTCCCCGTTTGGTGGTGGAATTCTTTATGGTGAGATGGAGCTGGCATCCTCATGTTTTCATTGATTAAGCGGATCTGAAACGTTCCAATTACGGATACTGTCATGAATTCCGACGTACGCAGCGTATCCAAGTTTAGAGGCTCCGTTTGGATTTATGAGAAGGAAAATGTTAGCTATACAGAAGTTTTTATATTAAAAATAAATATGTTTAATAAAATAATATTTTTTATTATTTTGAAAAAGAAATTTGTTAAAACAAATTTTATATAATATCTATATTTTATATTATAAAATAATATAAATCTCATTTTAAATTTTAATTTTATAAAAAAAATAAATAATATTATTTTATTATCAAGGTACCGTTGGTGGTGGACCTCGGTATCTGTATTCAAACCCTTCCGAGAAAGAAGAGCCAAAAACAAGCGAAAATTCAAACGAGGGATGGTAGAAGACAGAATGCACATCCATCTCTTTGTCCTTAATTCATTTTTCAGATCTGACATAATATTTGTGTTCACTGTGGAAAACTTGTTGTCTACACTGACTGTTGTGGCCGCACCCCCAATGACCCAATTTAGACAATGTACGCAAAGAATCTCATTATATATTCTGTTATTTTTATCTTAAAAAACGTTTCAAACGAAATTGTAACTATTACTTTTAAAATAATAATTAATATTTTTGAAATATAAAAATAACAGATGTTTCAAAAATATCAGTATTTATTTTAAAAACATCAACCGTCATTTTAATTAAGTCAAATTTCAAATAATAATCACCAGAACACTAATATTTATTCATATATAAATACTGTCATGAAAGTATTTTAATCTATTAAAAGAAATTTTTTCTAAACTTTTTTTTATACTGTTGTTACAAATGTATGATATGATAATGTGCAATCATTATTAAATCACAAAAAGCTCTAGCAGATTTAATTTCTAGGAATTACATTAGATATTAATTTTAGATGGTTACTATTTATTTACTCTTTGCTTACATTTGAAAACAAAATACTTCTCCACTCAGTATTTTGAATGGGTTTCCCATGATAAATCTTAAACCTTAAAATTTTTTTTTTAACCTTTATATCAACTACTACTGGCTTTCCTTTCTTCAGTAGCGTACATTCACGATTAAAAGTACAAGTTCATTTATCAACATTGTGGCATTTTATTTCGGTTAATTTTCTTTTATCTGCTGCAATTTTTTGAAAATCACCTTATCAACATGAAAAAATGACAAGCTGGAGATAAAAATTTTTAGAGAAAGGAACAGTGGGCTTGAAAAATTACCTTATCTGCTGCCATATCGCTTTCCAGGTATTGCTTGCTTTTGACTTCATTTGCTGCTGTTTCTACTGGCATATAAATAGCAATTGTGATGTCCCTAATTGGTGTTGACATACATCCAATAATCTGCAAATTAGTCAAATATGAACTATGAATTACAGTAATGTTATTTGCAATCTGTACATATGTTAGTTCTGAGTCATTTTTGTGTCAAAGAGGCATAAAAAATAAAAATAATGACATTTTAAAATAATTTTTTAGAACTTTATTATTGTTATTATTATTATTGAAGACCAACACACTAACTAAGTTTGCATACTAACTTTTTTTAAATAGTTTTTTTATTAATTTTAATACGTTAAATTGTAGAGTTCCAGATTCTATATTTTTGTAGTACCTAGTATTTTTTTTTTTAGGCTTGTTAAAAATCAAACAAACTTACTTGTAGTTAGCACGATGTTGTTAAATTTTCTCAAAAAAAAGAAAGTATGATGTTGTTCAATTAAATGATAAATGATAAATAATAATAATAATAATAATAAAAATGAAAACAGCGGCTGTACAAATGAAGTTTAAATTAAATCCCTTAAATTAAATCCACAACGGCTATAAAGTCCGCATTACAAAACAAAGAAGCAAAATCTCTGTATGCATGTCTCTGTCTGTGTTTGTTCTAAATTTGGTTGGGCATGAAATCCGCACCAACTGGGGATTCAGCTTTCTTCATATATTATTGTATTATAAAAAGCTGTTGATTCTATCTTTTCTTTTTCTTGCTCAATTCAAGAGATCAAAGTCCTCGCCTTCTCTCTCTGTTCCTTCATCTAGTAAACCTGTTCCTCTTCTTCATATTCCTCTGCTTTTTCTAGGTCTTCTTCGTTTTCTTCTGGGTTTTTTTCTTCTTCTTCTTCTCCTCCTCCACCTCCTTTTATTTTTCCGGGGTTTTCTCTTTGTTTTTTTCTTGCTTTCTTTCTTCTTGGAATTTCAAGAAAAACGAAAAATTGGGTTTGAGGTTCAGAAATTGTGATATCAAGCTCAAAAGGTCCAAAGGAGTAGCTTGGGGATTTTTTTCCGCCAAGGTTCTCTCTTTTTTTCTTTCTCTTTAATTCGTTTTTTTTTATTATTTGAGGGTTTTTCTTTATTTTCCATCTTTTTCTCTTGGTATTTTCTGGTTTCTTTTTTGTTCTCTTACTTTCTTGAAATCTGGGTTTGTTATAATTTTTTTTTCAAGAACTGAAAACAATTTGATATTATTTAGTGTTGGATAAGTTTTTTTCTTGGTGTTGATTGAAACATGCACCTTTATCATTTTACTTAGATTTTTTTTTCATAGAAAGTTTGTTGATTTTTCTACTTACAAAGTCACATGATAAATCATGAAATCTATATTATATTGTGATCACAGTTACACCTAATACGTTATTTTCTACTAAAAATTTTAGCTTTTCTTGTCAGATTTGCATGGAGATTGCTTGACATGAATGTGGAATACAATAGAGGGTGTTGATATGTTTCGCTTTTCAGGTATGCTTTCTTTGGCTTCATCTGCTGTTGATATGTTCTTTCTCATCATTTGCAAGTTTTGGGGCTAACCATTGTCAATGTAGGGAACCTTATAGAGCAATAGGATACTGAAACACATTGGAATAGTAACAAATCTCTGTTAGATTTTCTTTTTTTGTTCTTTGTTTTTTCTGGTTGATGTGATCATTAATTGTAACGGACATCTTCTACTTCAGTCTGCTCCTTTAATGTTTTCTCAAGGTTTATTTTCCTCTGGGTTTTCTTCTTTTTCTTTTGCGTTTTCTTCTCCTTCTCCTCCTCCTCCTTCTGGTCCTTTTCTTCTTGGTTTTGCTCTTTTTCTTTTTCTTCTTCTTCTTTGAATTTCAAGAAAACAAGAATTGGGTTTGAGGTTCAGAAATTGGGATTTTAAGCTTAAAAGACCCAAGGAGGAGCTTGGGGATTTCTTCCCGCCAAGGTTCTCGCTTTTTCTTTCTCTTTAATTAGGTGTATTTCTTTTTTATTATTTAAGGGTTTTTATTTGTTCCTTTTTCTTAACTTTCTGTCTTTCTCTTGGTATTTTCTGGTTTCTTTTTTGTTCTCATTCTTTCTTGAAACAACCTGGGTTTGTCATAATTTTTTTTGTAAAGAACTGAAAACAATTTGATATTAAGAGAATCTGACTTCAGAGGAGGATGTGGATTGAAAATGCACCTTTACCATTTTACTTAGATTTTTTTTTTTCCCATAGAAGGTTCGTTGATTTTTCTACTTATAAAGTCACATGACAAATCATGAAATCTTTATTATATTGTGATGGCAGTTGATTTTCCTAATATGTTGTTCTCTAACTAAAAGTTTTTCCTTTTCTTTTTTGTTGTCAAGTATATAGATACAGACATGTCTGTTTTCTTTCCTTTTCATAGGAGGAAAGTTTTAGTTACAGACATGTCTGTTTGATGTTGAGTAGGTGAACCTTTTTTACTTTTTTTAATATTTTGGTTTAACTGGTACTAGACACCTGCACGGTACTTCTTAGTAGCAGGTTGGATGAAATTTGATAGTGTCCTACTATCAGATTGAGATATCGTTGCTGAGTGAAAATTGATAGTATTCCTTTGGTTGTGGAGATTTTCAAAACGTCAACTTAGTTTCCAATGTAGGATTGCTGCTGCTGCTTCTTGTTTCTTCTGGGAAAATGAATCTTCTTGGTTTTCTAATCTCTTGCGCTGATGAACATGTTGGGATCCCCCAGTTGAACAGAAGGGTGTGAGCTTTGTCAAGCTGGTGTTAGGTGCCATACATGTTTCCACCGAACAGAGAGGTAAATTTTGTTCCAGGTGATACTATCAGCATTAAGCTTGGGGACATCATTGGAGATACTTAGATTACCATTCAAAATTGACTGGGTACTTTCGTAAACTTCTTTTCTGTTTGCATTTAGGTTGATTTTGTCAACTATATTGATCAGCATTTCTTATTGAGGATTGCAGGCCTGCACGGTGGTGAGTCTCTTCTAGTAACTAAGGTTCATGGTGAGAGCATCCACTCTTGCTGTACGTGCAGACAAGGTGAAATTGAAGCAGTAGTCATTGTTGCAGGTGTTCATCAATGTTTAGCAAGGCTGCACACCTTGTGACTATAGCAAATCATGTGGAGCATTCCAACTAGGTTATAAATGTGTATGCAAATTTCCTTGTTCAAAGTTGCAGCAATGTTATGCAAATTCCACTGTTTTATCTTTTGCTGTCATTTGCTAGTTTCTATTGTTCCCTTCCTTAATCACTCATCTCAATAACATCTTCATAAAATTTTTAGGTGAGCATTGTCAATTGGTTATATTGCGTGGTTATATTTCTATATGTGTAATCATTTTGTATCTGCTTTACAGTTTATTAACTGCTACTGGACATTTCTATACATTCTTCACAGCTATGGGGATGATAATAGCCACAATTATGATTTTTCCAATTCCAGTCTGGGAATATCTCCTAGGAATCAGCAGTTTACTGGTGGTTATTAGTCGAATTCCCATTTCAATGCCTACAATAATGACTGTGACAATGGCAATAGGGTACCTACAGAGCAGGTGGGTCAGTATGCTGCTGCTGAGTAGCTTTACTAGTTTCTCTTTGATTGCTAGCTGTCCACATGATTTATACTATGTCAGTCATTGCAGGGACCTATCACAAAAAGAATGAGGACAATAGAAGAAGTGGCAGTTATGGATATGCTATGCTGTGAAAATATTGAAACCCTCACCTTGAATAAACTGAATGTTGGCAAGGATTTTATTGAGGTTGGTTGTTAAATGATGCATTCTGACTTGATTTCTATGTTGTAGATTGCTTTCCTAGCATGACTTAAATCCTAGCTTTTTTAAAGGAGTGGAGGCAGATACTATCATTCTGATGGCAGCTAGAGGATCTCTGGTGGACAACCAGGTTGCTATAGATGAGCTGTTGTTGGTATGTTGGCTAAAAAAATATCATTAGCTTTAAACTAAATTCATTAATTAGCTTTCTTGTGAAAAAACAATAATTGCGAATTGCCAAAGAAACCAGAAAACCTTTGACTAAAATCTGCCTATTTGGTGAGCAGGCCAACTTACCGGGCCTCCAAGTCTAGTGAACATGTTTATTTTATACACACTTTGTTATTTGCATTATTGCCATTTATTATGACGTTACTATCAAGTGGGTGAAGATGTTGGGCTATGCTAACAAAAATAGAATTCTCTAAGTGAGGGAAATAAGAGGCAAAAGGAAAGAAAAAAATTACTTTCAAATCTTCCTCGCAAATGTGATTATATTTCCTGATATAATTTTTTCTCTCTTCTCAGGGCTATAGTCTGGCAAATCAGCTTGATCATTCACTTATGAATCCAGTACCAAGATTATTTAGTTTTAAGATTGCAGATTTACTGCTAACAGAGTAGGCAGGGGTAATGCTCTCCAATGATGTTTCAGGCTTTTCGAAATTACTGTCTAATAGTTAGCAAAGCCTTCTTCTACTCATTCTTTTTTGCTTGCAGCTATATTTGTAACTGTTGCCTTATGGCTAACTAATGGACAGTATGGGCATTCTGTTGCCACCATGTACTTGTTTTTAAACTATACCAATTTGCCTAAGGCTTACTTGAATTGCTGTCATTTTTTTTGGGGGGGTGGTTGTGCAGTCACCATTTCAATATCTTGTGGTGCTAGTTTATTCTCAAACATTCTTGTCAGTCAGGAATGCACTTATGTTCACCTGTCAACCAGTTCAACTAGAAGGTCTATGAAATAAAATTTTGCCAGCATGTTCAATAGATTTGCTTTCTGTGCTAAACACTGTAACTTTCCACTGGTAATCTGCAATGATTTCTTGACTATGAGTAGTTTTAGTAAAATGTGTGGGCTTTCCTTTTTTTTCCAGACATTATTGTTGTCACATTTGCAATTTCAAACATTATGTCGATGTCTGTATACTAAATTTCTTTTTTTTTTTTCGAAAACAAACATCTCAGGTTACATTTTCTAAGGTTGAAGCAAAGCTGAAATATGTAAAAGTCTCAGCTGTCCTGCGTATGGGTCACAGAACACATTGGAACAGGTCTTTTTACAGTTTTCTTTTTCCTACACTCTCTGTTTTATGTCGATCCATTACTTTGTTGTGCTGATTATACATTTATTACAAGTTCACCTCTGTGGTATATGACTTGATATGTCCTTAGCTTCTTGATAGTTGTTTCTTTTTAACCATTTCTTACAACCCTCAAATGTTCTAGAGATCAGCCATGGAGTTCTTGAGTATTTTCTTTCTGCTGTCATCAAGAAAGTTTGAATGTATGTGAGCATAGTTATTTGTTTTCTGAAGCATACATTTTCTGTCGAGGATGATGAAAATCTTATAACCAGTGACTTGAAATGCCCCAATTCTGAAGTCAATCAAAGATTTGTTCAAGCTCAAATAATCTGCTAACTTTTATCACTTATAGATATTCTTCATCAGGTAATGTTTGCAATTTTTATTTCTTAAGTATCATAATTAAACTTACACTTATCAACTACCATGTGATTCTGCTTTAGAGACATCTGATGATTCTTTAGACCTATACTGCAATCTGCAATTATGGCATGTTGGTGTGGATATTTATACTGCCTGTAGCACTTTCACTTCTTTGCCTGTTGCTCAGTGTTTCAGTTTATTTTTTTTTTCTTATGACTCTTGTCTTGTGTTTGCATTGAAATCATTAGTCATGAAGCATCAGAATTAAGTGAGTCCACTATCTCCCCATGAATTCTTAATTTCTAGGCATTACATGTTTCTAATCCTTTTATCAGCATAGATGTTGTTGGAGTTTCATAGGTATCTAGCCTTTAGTATTGTGTTATACTGGTGATAACGTGTTTTCTCTCATCTTGAAGACTATCTGTGTTTTGTTTTCAAACAATATTTCCATTAGATGGATACGGTTTATAATGGAGTTGTCAAAAGTTAACATGTCATATTGTTGAATCTGCTATAGATATTGGGAATTTAATCTCTAAGATTGTTGCCAGTGAAATAATGTTCCAGTAAAATTATTTAATTATTGTTTTTCTTGGCTGTGATGAATTATTTACAATAATTTTTACCTTTCTGCAGCTGTTTTCTTTTCTTTTCATTTGAGCAAAATTGTAGTTTTGCTTGCAGTAAACTATATTAGCTTGGTGCTAGTTATTGTAAATCTTTTTGACATCCCTTTTTTAATGGTTGACATGCAATACACAAGCATTAAAAATGAGTTGGTGAACTTTGTTTACTTTGGTTTAAATGGTATAGGACGCATTCTCAGTAGCAGCAGGTTGAATGAAATATGATAGTGTTATATTATTAGACTGAATTATCTTTGGTCAGTCAAAATTGATAGTGTTTTCGTTTGGTTTTGGAGATTTTCAAAACTTCAGCTTAATTTATGGCTTAGGTTTGTTGCTGCTGCTTGTTTCGTGTGGAAAATGAATCTTCTTGAATTTCTATTCTCTTGAGCTGATGAACATAAGGGTTTTCGCTCCTGTTGCAAAGAATTTAAAAAATTGCCCCTTCTGTAAGTCAGCTCTTGTGGGAGAAATGTTTCTAAACTTTTCTGTGATTGCCTCTTACTTGGAAATATTGTAATGACATCAAATTATTTGGTTGCCCTGTCATTGTCGTTAAACGCATAACTCATTTTTTTTCCCTTCCAATTAACATGAAGTAAAGAGGTGGCGTAATTTTCAGGCTGTGTTCTTGTTAGCTGCTTATGTCCAAATCTTGCTCTCAACATTAGCGTATTGTCTTATTTCTTGTCCTGTTGAACCTAGGAAATTTGTTTATTGATCTTCTATGTGTGTAATTTTTCTTGGTGACCTTTGAACGTCTTTTTCTAACCTCTACAATGGCAAGTTGGGTTCATGTTGCAAAACTTTTCCTCTTGAAATTCAACAAACAAGTTTATTTTTGGTGCTAATTTTTGCCTTGCAGACTTCTTGACGCTGATCTGGAAAGCTCTGGATTCATTCTTGTTGCAATTACAATTTGCAGCTTTTCTTTCCTCTGCCATCTCAAATGCACTGCATATTTTAGGTTTGATTGCTTCTCTTGTTAGAAAAATGCAATCAGCTGAAAAATGGAGAGCTTAGTTATTCTTATTTTTGGTGGGCTGGTAATTGGCCTAGGTGTGGATTGCCTCTTCTCAGAATATAAAAACTTTTACCAACTCCTTTCTTTTGTCAAGCAGAGGAATGCTTGTTGATATTGACAAATGAGTTTCCCAGAATTTGAATCTGCAGCTAATATTGTATTTCTATTTCTTAGTTGAAATAGCTGTGAGGCTAGTTCAAGATTTTTGTGTTCGAGGCATGTCTTGGTGGCCTTTTAGACCAGTACAATCTCCACTCTGCAGTTGCTCCTAAAAAACTAGGTATCTCAATTAAAGTGCCAGTTTTTCTTCCTTATAAGCATTAAAGTTGCTTCTTATACCCTTTCCCACTTGCCTTGCTTAGGAAACCCAGATAGAATTTTGGTATCTCTTATCAGGGTGATTGTGTTTAATATCAAAATCTTGCAATCTATGTGGCTTTTATTCAATGGGCTATGAATGTTCGTCATTTTTTATTCAATGGGTTATGAATGTTTTTCATTTTAAATTGCAGGTTCATATGCATCCTCCAACTAGGACACCAAATTGTTAAGTGTGGCAGCATTTTTAAGTTTGATGGTTGCTCATGTTTGAAGTCTCTGTTGGTAGGTAAAACTTTTGCACGACTAAGCTTGGTAAGATTATAAAATGGAATTCCATCCCGTAGATCTAACTGCTGTTGTTTTGCATGTGGTCATGACTTAACAACTGAAGGCTGCAGAAGGCAAATGACAATTCCTTGCATGATCAATCAATATTTTTGCTGCAGAGGACAACTAAAAACCTGGACAGGATTAGTGTTGCAAGGCGGGCCTGTGAATGCTGGATGTATACGAGTTGGTGTAATTGAAAAGCAAGGGCTACAATGCTAGTTGGGTAAATTATCATTTCAGTTGTTCTTTTATTTCTTTCATGTTGTCTTTGTTTTGGAGATGCAACTTCAAGCTTTGAACCATTTCTTGCAGGTGTGATCACAAATAATATCAGGAAGAGGATGTGGAATATGACAAGGATCTCTAAATCATTTGGCTTGGTAGAACAATATGACCAACTCAGGGCAATGGCAAAGGCATTTAATGAGGTTTGGCAAATGAAGCTTAATTTCTTTTCATTCACTATTTTATTTGCTCAAAGTGTTGCATTATTATTTTGTTTTGTTATTTTTACTTTTCCTTTCTCCACTTCTCCGCCGCAATGGCACTAAATGGATTGAACAAGTTGGGTGATTGCTTGGCACTAATTTAACCTTCCAGTTATATTTTAAAGGCCCAAAAATCTCCTCAAAATGTTTTTGGCAGATAAATAGGATTTCATTGTGGCTCCTCCTGTAATTGTTTCATGCGTGCATGCATGCAATTACATATTGTGTGTGTGTGTGTGTTTTTATTATCTGTACTTTTCCTTGCTCAACTTCTTTGCCACAATGGCAGTAACAGAGCTTCCCTGGTTGTGAATTCAAGAATCAAGAGGATTAAGATGGTATGGTTAAGTGTGCTAATCCAACAAATGGGGTGATTGCTTGGCACGAATGTTACCTTCCATTTATATATTGTAGGCCCCAAAATGTCCTGCAAATGTTTTTGGCAGATATTTGCCAAGTTATCTTGCTGAATTCTTTGCAAGCTCTTTCCACAGCAACAGACGGTATTCTGACCAAATCTGCCATTGCCAGGTCACAATAATTCGGTAAAGAAATAGACAGCAAGGATTTCAATATGGCCCCTATGTAAGTTTTTGTGTATGCATCCATGCAATAACATAACTGTTTAACCTTTTTATTGAGAATTTGCAGAAATTAACGCTGGGTCAAAGGAAAGGGTGCTGTTCTTCTTTGTATTTGAAAATTAGTTTCTTGGTAGATGAGTTGAACAAAGAACAAGAGAGTTTTGGTAACGGTTCGTATATTTTGATTTCTGTTTTTAGTTTTTTTTTTCTTATTCATAACATGTTGCGAGTGTGATAAACCCAGTAGTTCACTGATTCACTCTTGTTTCTTCTGTTTCCGGTTTATCTTGTAGAACTATAACCATGGTGGCATGGTTGGTGCTGTCCGGATTGGTTCAGGTGCATTATTTCACATCATCAACTGTGTTAAAGTAAGTCCCGGCCTTTCTTAATTAAATTTTAACCTTGGAAAAGTCAGGGAAGCTCCCTCCAAATTCTTTGAATTTAGCCCCATTACATAGCTATACTAAAAAAAAGTTGTCATACTCGGTCATATTGCAACTACAAATAAATTTTTTGCAACCGTCATCATAAAATATGAATAAAAAAATAGTTATATTTTTTTGTTTCATATTTTATTATCGCAGTTACAAAAAAAAATCCTTCCAGTTACATTAAACCAATTTATATGCCAAAATCATTTGGGCAAGAACTTTTTCCGATCCATCAAATGTTACAATTGGTTCATTTAAGTGTTGGACCCCACAGTCCACCATTTTCATTCCATCACTTGGTCCAAAATGTTGTCCCGCCTAAGCTTGAAGTGTTTTTTTTTTTTTTTTCTTCTTCTTCTTCTTAGGCTGTGGAAGCCAGGCTGTCCTTGTGTTTTTCAATAAAATGTGTGAAAATGAAATTGAGGTTGTATATGGAAATTCACGAATGGGAGGAATTCATATTAATCATAAAATAATAGAAAAGATAAGGGCAGCTATGTAACTCCACCAATCCTTACTAGAAAAGAAAAATGTTACTTTTATGTTATTTTATATATATTCCTTCTGTGAACCAAAACCCCTGTTCTGGTTCCTTTCTGCGCTCAGTTTCAAAAATAACGGTGCAGAGGTATAGGCAGAGAGAGCAAGAATTTCTAGGCTGGTTCTTCAGTTCTTTGAGGATACAGAGCCAGAGCTAGAGCCCCACGATGTTTACTGATTTTGATGATGCGTAAATACTTGTAATGCATTTTCTTTTTTAGTTACCTTTCTGTTTTTTATTAGATATTTTTGCTTCTTTCTTAGTTAATTTTTTCTACTTTTGATTTCCAAGAATCAATCAAGATTCAACGATCTTGGGAGTTTAAAAATCGTATCCTATCCTACCCTACTATTATATAATGAGCCAGTCACCAACTGTTATATAAGCATGAAATTTGCTTCTCTATCCTATTTTACTTGCCTTGCTTGGAAGACACGGGTAGATTTTGGTGCCCTCTTGTCAGCTTCTGAGGTGATCATATTAATATAAAAATCGTCCAATCTATGTGGCTTTTATTCAGTTAATTATGATTGTTCTTCGTTTTACACTGCAGGCCCGCATGCATCCTCCAACTAGGACACCGAATTATCAAGTGTGACAGCATTTTAAAGTTTTGTAGTTGTCCATGTTTAAAGTTTCCATTGGTAGGTAAAAGATTTTGCAAGACCAAGTTTGGTCAGATTATAAAAGAGAATTCCATTCCTGAGATTTAACTGAAGCGGTGTTGTTTTGCATGTGGAGGTGACTTAAGAGCTGAAGGGCAGAATATTCCATGCCAGATCTGCATGGAGATCACTTTACACGAACCTGGAATACAATAGAGGGTGTTGATATGTTTCGCTTTCCAGGTATGCTTTTTTGACTTGTTCTGCTGCTTTTTCGACTAGAATATAAGCAGCAATTATGATGTTCCCAATTAGTGTAGGCATACAATCAACGACCTGTACACAGTCAAATAAACTATGAATAACAGTAATGTTATTTGCCAACACTAAATATGCTTAAATAACGTGTTTGCGTGCCTGTGAAAGGCCTTGACTTGGTGGGCGCATGGTGTCGTAGCATCCCGTCTAGGACATGCAACAGAGACCTATGATTGGATGCTAAGGCCGGAGGCAGTTGCCTATGAATTTTTTATGTCAACCAATGAATTTTTGCCACCTCATAATCCACAGAGACCTACCATGCAGCCACAGGTGCCTGATTGTTCTACTTAAAGACCGAAACACAAAAGCGCAAGATACCAAATTTGCCTCTCACTATCCTCTTGAGCACATTTTTAGCAATTGGTAACTCAGTAACCTATGATCTTCAATCTGAAGGTTCTGTTTTTCCAATCGGTAATGTCCATGAAAACTGCAGCTAGTGCCAGCTGCAATTATGGGCATCTTCTTTTAAACCTTAATAAAAGATGCCAATTTGCAGCAGCGGTCGTTCCCAGCCTAAAATGTGAAATCTTCAGCTTTGTTTTGGATTTTTTTTTTTTTTTATGTACTTATATGTGTGTTATTTCCTACGATGGAAGAGTGAAGAACTGTTAGTAGTAGTGGGTGGTTAAGCAGCAGGAGTATCTGGAGCAATTAGCTAGTGCTTGAGCAGCAGCAGTATCTGGAGCAATTAGAGCTAAGGCTCTTGCTCCTAATTTTGATGCGGTTGTCATAGAGAAATGAAAGCCTCTGTCAAAGGTCATTTCTTACATCTTTATGCACTTGTTTACCCTTATTAGGAGATTTAGTCTAAGCCCCACATATATGCAACAATGAACAAGCCACACACTTTGGTAACGTTCCCTGCTATTGGCAGGTGAAAATATTTGTTGGAGGGTAGAGGCAATGTGACAAATGGGCATTGTGCTGATACTATGGTAATGATCATTAAACTTCCCAGGATTTGTACAAGTTTTGGCTTTTGCATGAGTTAGCTCATGGACTGTAAGTTGTATTTCATTATAGTATGCACTTCCTAAAGTTGAATTCAGAACTAATTATGTTATGTTCTTCGCATAAGAGTTTCAAAGGCACGGTCTGATAGTCATAATAAGAATATTTTAGAAGCTAGAATCTGTCAGTGATTGCTGGTTATATTTGAATTTGCCTTATGGTGTTTGTTCTCGTAAGTTAAGTAAAATCCAGAGAACATCCACTTTTTTTTTTTTCTAATCTGTACAATGGCTCGCTGGGTTCATGTTGCGAAACTTTTACTCTTGAAATTCAATAAAAAAGTTTATTTTTGGTGCTAAATTTTTGCCTTGCAGACTTCTTGACACTGATCTCGAAAGCTCTAGATTCTTCCTTGTTGCAAGTTGCAAAACTTTTACTCTTGAAATTCAATAAAAAATTTATTTTTGGTGCTAAATTTTGCCTTGCAGACTTCTTGACACTGATCTCAAAAGCTCTAGATTCTTCCTTGATGCAAATTCCAATTACCAACTTATCTTGCCTCTGCCATCGCAATGCACTGCCTGTTTTAGGTTTGGTTTCTTCTCTTGTTGGTAAAATGCAATCAGTTGAAAAATGGAAAGCTTATTTGTTCTTATTCTTGGTAGGCTAGTATTTGCCCCTAGGTATGGATTGCTTCTTCTTGGAATATCAAATCTTTTACAGACTCCTCTCGTTTGTCAGGCAGAGTATAGCTCATTGATATAAAATCTTTCAATATTCTTCCATGAGCTTACCTTTTGCTTACATAGTCTTCTGCAGGGATACCGACTGGTGCAAAAGCAAAATTGGGTCCTAGATGTGGATAGTGGTGCCACTTCCCGTAAAGGTATTCTGACACTAATTATGTGACAAATGGATTGTGTGAACTGAAATTCTCTGAATGTTTTTTAAACAAGAAAAAACCTGGATAGGAAGAGTGTTGCAAGGCTGGCCTGTGAATGCTGCAAGTATAGAGTTGATGTAATTGAAATGCAAGAGCAAAAATGCTAGTTGAGTTGGTTATGATTTTAGTTGTTCCTTTCTTTCTATCACGATGTCTTAGTATTGGAGATGCAACTTTGAGCTTTGAACCAATTCTTGCAGGGGTGATCAAGAATAATTTGAGGAAGAGGTCATGCAATATGACAAGAATCTTTACATCATTTGTCTTGGCAGTACCATATTATTAATTGTATAGATTTGCAGAATCGCAAGCCCAATAACTTAGATGGATCACAAGAGAGAAGAAGCAAGCAACACTAAATAGGCTTTTAGACACCACATCTTACCCAAAGGCTTAAGGCTTAGATTATGGGTCTTCTAACCACACTTATACGTTGATTTACTCCTTAATTCTTTTCCAATATGGATTTCTACATCTTATATTCCAACACGCCTCCTCATGCGAAGGCCTAACTCATCTAGGTTGCACCAAGCACACTTGGGCTGGAAGCATGAACAAACAATGAAAGTCCAACTTGAATGGATCACAAGAGGGAAGAAGCAAGTAACACTAAATGGGCTTTTGAACAACATCTTACTAAAAACCTTAAGACTTAGATTAGATCTTCAGACTCATATATTAATTTATTCCTTCATTCTTTTCCAATATGAGATTTCTACATCTTATACTCCAACACCTATCAAGGCAATGGCAAAGGCATTTAATGAGGCTTGTCAAACGAATTTAATTTTTTTCATTCAGTATTTTATTTGCTCAAAGTGTTGCATTATGATTTGGTTTTGTTATCGTTACTTTTACTTTCTCCACTTTTCTGCTGCAATGGCACTGAATGTACTGATGCAACAAATGGGGTGATTGCTTGGCGCTAATTTTACCTTTCAGTCACATATTAAAGGCCTAAAAATCTCCTCAAAATGGTTGGGCAGATAAATAGGATTCATTGTGGCTCCTCTTATAATTTTTTATGGACGCATGCACGCAATTTCATCGAGTGTTCTCTTTTTTCATATTGAAAATGTGCAGAGATTAAAGCATGCTTGATGGAATGGTGCTATTGTGGTGGTTTTTGTTCTTTGGATATGAACAATTTCCTGGTGGAATGAGTTGAAAAGAGGAGAACAACAAATTTTTGGTAATGGTTAGTAATTTGATTTTTTTTTTTTTGGATCTATTTCTTTTATGCTATTTGTGTGATAAGCCCAATAGTTCGTTCACTTTTATTCTTTCTGTTTCAATTTTATCTCGCAGATAGCAAAACAAAACAATGATTCAGCACCTTAATTATTCCACATCCTCAACTATAGAAAGGTAAGTGCCAGCCTTTTCATTCAGCGTAATAAGGTCCGATTTCCAGCGTCAAGAATTCAAAGAACCGTTGTATTCGTTTGACTTTCTTTGGTAAGGATTCTTGTATTTGGTTTTCTTCTTTACCTGTTCTTTTATGGTTTTACTTCATTGATAACATTTAACTTTTGTGTTGACGCTCGGTCTTAGTATTGTGTATCAGTTTCACATGACAGCAGATTTGTGTATTTCAAATCTAAAGGGAGAGGAAACAGGTAGAGCCGTATTTGCCCCCTTTTGGTTAATATCTTTTTATGAATCTTTTACCCCTATCGCTTAAATTCTTGGCTATCAAGACTTTATTTTTTCAATGAAGTTTTTCGACTTAGTGCTTGTTCTGTATAGCATCTTTTGTACCCTTTTCTCACTATTTGTAGGCTCTGGGCTAACCAGTGTCAATTTAGGGAACCTTAGGGAGCAATCGGGCACCAGAACACATTGGAATAGGTCTTTTTCAGCTTTTCTTACTTTGTTCTTTGTTTTTTTTTCTAGTTGACCTGATCATTAACTGGACACGGCACCTTCTACTTCAGTCCTCTCTTCTAATTTTTTCTCAAAGTTAATTTTCCACTTTGTAGTTCTTTTTTGAGTTAGCCTTGGGAGATCGATTTTTCATGGCAAATAAGACAATAGAGGATGTTGATATGTTTCCCTTTTCCAGGTATGCTTATTTGATTTCATCTACTGCTGTTTTTACTAGCATATAAGTAGCAATTGTGATGTTCCCAATTGGTGTTGACATACATTCAATAACCTGCAAATTAGTCAAATATAAATTGTAAATTGCAATAATATTATCTGTAATCTGTACATTTGTTAGCTCTGGGCCATTTTTTTGTAAAAGGGAAATAAAAATAAAAATAATGACATTGTTAAAGAATTTTTTAAAAGTTTTTTCTTATTGACGATCAAAATATCAAATTTAAACTCTTAATTCTAAATTATAAAATACTAAAATCTATTTATTGTATGGAGATATTAGCCTACTTAGTTCTTCTTTATTATTATTTTTCTTTTAAATCAAGCAAACCTACTTAGTTAGGCTGATGTTATTAAATGAAATGATAGATGATGATGATGATGATGATAATAATAATAATAATAGTAATAATAATAAAAAAAAAACAATGGGAGGACACGAAATCCTCACCAATGGAGGACTTAGCCCCAACGGCTATAAAATCCGCATTAACTGTCTGACCGTCTGTTTTTTGTTACTTCAGTTTTAAATCACACCGACCTAGTAGTAGTAGGATAAATCGGAATTCCCCACTGGGTTGGGCATGAAATCGGCATCAATGGGGGATTCGGCTTTGATCACATATGATCAACTCTTATTATATTATAAATATGAATGAATAAGCCGTTGATTATATTTCTCAGTCAATTCAAGGGAAAGAAATCAAAGTCCCCCATCGCCTTCTCTCTGTTTCTTCACCTGGTAAACCTGCTCTGCTCTGCCTATTCACACGCGCTTCCTTTTTCTCTTGGCTTTCTTCTTCTCCTTCCTCTGAGTTTTCTTCTTCTTTTCCTTCTCCTCCTCCACCTCCTTCTTATTCTGGTTTTTCTTCTCCTTCTTCTTCTTCTAGTAAACCTGCTATGCTCTGCACTGCCTATTCACATACCCTTCTTTTTCTCTTGGCTGTCTAATTCTTCTTCTTCTTCTTCTCCTTCTCCTGCTTCTCCTCCCTCCTTCTTCTGCGTTTTCTCCTTCTTCTTCTGGGCTTTCTTCTTCTTCTGTTTTGAATTTCAAGAAAAACGAAAAATTGGGTTTGAGATTCAGAAATTAGGATTTACTTAAAAAGACCCAAAGGAGGAGCTTGGGGATTTCTTCGTATTCTTCAGCCAAGGCTGTTAATTTTTTTTTTAATTATTATTAAGGTTTTAATTTGTTCCCTTTTCTTTATTTTCCATCTTTCTTTTTTTTTTTCTCACTCTTTCTTGAAATCTGGGTCTGTTATAATTTTTTTTTTCAAGAACCGAAAACATTTGATATTGAAAGAATCAGGATTCAAAGGAGCGTGTCCTGTATTATTTGGTGTTGGATAAATTTTTGTTCATGATGTGGATTGAAATTTGTGGCTTCACCGTTTTACTTAGATATTTTTCATAAAAAGTTTGTTGATTTTTCTACTTATAAAGTCACATGATAAATCATGAAATCTTTGTAATATGGTGATCACTGTTAAATGTAATGTGCTATTTTTCTTCATAAAAATTTTACCTTCTCCTTTTTGTTGTCAAGTATGTAAAATTCGGACATGTCTGCTTTCTTTCCTTTCACAAGAGGAATAATATCGTATTTCCTGCAGCAAACTATCTTAGTTTGATGCTAGTTATTTTAAATCTTCGTCACATTCCTTTTTTAATGCTTGAGATATCTTCGCTGAGTCAAAATTGATAGCATTCCTTTGGTTTTGGAGGTTTTCAAACTTCAACTTAGTTTCAAGCGTAGGATTGTTGTTGCTGCTTCTTGTTTCTTGTGGAAAAATTGATCTTTTTGAATTTCTGATCTCTTGAGCTGATGAACAGAAGGGTGTGAGCTTTGTCTAGCTGGTGCAGGTCCATAAATGTCTCTACCGAGGTTGGACTGTTTGTTTTTCTTATATTTTACATTTAGTGGGAAAAAAAAAAATATTATGTTCGGTTAGTCTGCCTTGTCTAATGGCATTAGGGCTTCGCACCAGAGGTAAATTTTGGTTCCAATCCTGTCTTTTTTTTCCTCTGAACTTTTATCCTGCATTTGTTATTTTATGTTGCTTAGATACTCGTGGAAGGCTCTGATTTGATCCCATAGAGTCACATTCTTCCACTAATTTTATGGACATTTGCTCATTACAATCTTTGTGGCAGGCTCCATTTGCGGATAGGGTAGGGTATACAATATGCTTTGGCTTCTTTATCGGACCAATTGCACGAAGCAGAGGTTTTTTGCATTAAATCTGTAATTCCGGACTTTAACGTGCTGGATCATTGGCCACTCATTCCTGTGTTCATAATACTATACTATTTTTCTAACTATCTAATGTGATTTACAGGTTTGGGGGCTAACCAGCATCAAGGTAGGGAACCATCTAAAGCTATGGATCATTGAACGCATTGGAAGAGGTCCTTTTTTCGGTTTTCTTATTTCTTCCCTGTCTGTTTTATGTCAATCCATTATTTTCTTGTCCTAAGTATACAGTTATTATAAGTTACATGACTTGATATTTCCTTAGTGTCTTCATAGTTTTCTCTTTTTTTTAACCATGCTTACAACAATCAAAATGTTCTAAAGATCAGCCGTGGAGTTCTTGAGCATTTTTTTTTTCCGGCACTTCCATTTCCTTGCTTTCCTTGTTGTAGTGGTTTTTTTATGACTCCTGTCTCTGTGTTTCTATTGCAATTGTAGGTGATGAAGCATCAGCATCATAAGTCCACTACCCCTCCCCTGTAATTCTTAATCTCTGAGCATCACATGCTCCTGATCCTTCTATCGGCATAAATGCAATTGATGTTCTCGTGGTACTTATTTTTAGCATTGTTGTACTTGAGATGAAATGTGTTTTCTATTTCATCGGTAATAATATCTTTGTTTTTGTTCAGTCAACAATCCTATATAACTGGACACAATTCAGAATGGAATCACGATGAGTGATTGTGTCATATTGTTGGATCTGTTGTCTATCTGTCTGTATATATGCCCACACATTACTAAATGTAACCATAACTCTTTTGGACAGTCAAATAATGCTCGAATTAATTTACATATAGTTAATGCGGATTATCTTATATGTGATGAATTATGTCTGCAATAGCTTTTGCCTCTCTTCTTGAATATCTGTTTTCATTATTTCATTTCAATTTTTATTTTGTTTCAAATGAAAAAATAAAAGGCATTTTGGTTTTCTCTGATTCCCTTTTCTCTTCTGTATTTATTGATTTTTTGTTCAAGTGAAGATTGTTTCTTCTTGGGTTTGGGACCCTTTTTTCATCTCGTTTTTCCTCATTATGGGTTTTGGCTGATTGACTTTTCATAGAAAATCGATGGCATTATGGGTTTTGGCTGAAACATATGGCAAGTTTCTCTGTTGGCACATCTTAGCAGTTTAAACAGCTTCATACACTTAACATAAAGGGCAGAATATTCCATACCAGATCTGCATGGATATTGTTTTACATGAATCTGGAATACAATAGAGGGTGCTGATATGTTTTGCTTTTCAGGTATGCTTTCTTTGACTGCTCTACTGCTTTTTCTACTCGCATATAGGTAGCAATTATAATGTTCCCAATTAGTGTTGGAATACAGTCAACAACCTGCATATTAGCTAAATAAACTATGAGTAACAGTAATGTTTTCTGCCAACACTAAATATGCTTAAATAATAATGTGTTTGTGTGCCCGTGAAAGGCCTTGACTTGGTGGGCGCATGGTGTCACAGCATCCCGTCAAGGACATGCAACAGGACAGCAATTGGATGCTAAGGCCGGCGGCAGGCCATAGAAGATTTGGGTCATGTGTGAGCGGACTACAGGGTGGTTGCTGCTGGGGCCAGTTGCCTATAAATTCAATCATGTCAACCAAGGAATTTTTGGCACCTCAAAATCTACAGGAAACCTACCACGCACCCACAGGTGCCAGATTTTTCTATTTAAAGACCAAAGACAAAAGCGCAAAGATACCTGTTTTGCCTCTAAATATCCTCTTGAGCACATTTTTAGCAGTTGGTAACATAGTAACCTACGAACTTCAATCTAAAGGTTCTGTTTTTCCAACCAGTAATGTCCATGCAAACTGCAGCTAGTGCCAGGTGCAAGCATGGGCATCTTCTTTTAAACCTTAAAAAAAGAGGCCATAGCCCGAAAGGTGAATCTTCAGCTTTGTTTTGAATTTCTTTTTTTTTATAAGTCTAACTGCTGTTTTCTTTGTTTTTTTTTATTTTTTTTGTTTACTTATACTTTTTTAATTTTCTATGTTGGAAGAGTGAAGAACTGTTAGTGGTAGGTGGTGGAGCAGCAGGAGTATCTGGAGCAATTAGAGCTAAGGTTCTTGCTCCTAATTTTAATGTGGTTGTTATAGAGAAAGGAAAGCCTCTATCAAAGGTCCTTCATCATATCTTTATGGACCTGTTTACCCCTTATTAGGAGATTTCAGTCTAAACCCCTGGTATATGCAACAATGCAAAAGCCACACACTTTGGTAACTGTCCATTGTTGGCAGGTGAAAATATCTGGGGGAGGTAGATGCAATGTGACAAATGGGCATTGTGCTGATATTATGGTAATGATCGTTAAGCCTCCCAGGATTTGTACTATTTTTGTGCTTTTGCATGTGTTAGCTCATAAACCATAACTTCTTTTTTTTTATTTATTTTAATATAGTATGCACTTCTTAAAGTTGAATTCAGAACTAATTATGCTATGTTCTTCACATAATCTGGTTGAATTTTTAAACAGCACAGTCTGCAAGTCATAATAAGAGTATTTTAGAAGCTATAATCTATGAGTGATTGCTAGTTTTTTTAGAATTTGCCTTATGGTGTTTGTTCTCACAAGTTAAGTAACATCCAGAGGACATCCACTTGTAAATTGAGAATGCTATAAAACCGACTTTTTTTGTTAATCTGTGCTGTGGCAGGCTTTGGCAGAAAACGATCCAAGGGGTCATAGAGAATTGAGAGGGTCTTTCTTCAATGTGCATGGTCCAGTGGACACCGTGGCCTGGTTTTCCAATTGTGGAGTGGAGCTAAAGGTTTTGTTCCATGCTACTTTTATTATCTTTTATTGTCTTGTTCTTCATATGCTATTTATGCATACATATTATAGATTGAGGGTGATGGGAGAGTGTTTCCCGTCAGAAACAGTTCATCGTCAGTAATTGATGGTCTTCTAACAGAGCCAAGTCAGGAGGTATGCTTTCGTCTACTTTAAATGGCTGGGTTTGTATCAGTTGATATCGGATTATATGTGTAATGTCTTTGAAACTATGCTCAACAATCTAACGTTCGCCTATGACAGAACTACAGTTGTATCCAGTTAAGTGTCAGATTTAAATTATATGAGATGTCTTGTGAATCTATAAAATATGATGAATGGTCAGTTTAGTTTCTTCTCCCACAATCGCAATTACTCTTCTTTGCTGTTAAGCAGCTGCCTTGTTTTCATTGAAAACATAAATTGAATTTCCAGTTCCTCTAGGTTCTCAGCAGACAGGAAAAGCAGCAAGAAAACATCTCTTAGTGCTGCTGGAAAGTTTCTTCTTGAGGTTGAGAAATGCAAAGTCGATCCCTCTTAATTTTTGGTAGCCGATTATTTGTCGATTTCAAGTGAAAGTAACCAGCAGGTTGTGATGAATGAACTATCCACTGGCATAATGGTGCATGAAATGTGATTATATTTCCTGACATAGTTCGTTATCTCTTCTCAGGGCTATAGTCTGGCCACTCAGCTTGGCCATTCGATTGTCGATCCAGTACCAAAGCTTATTTACTTGTAATACTGCAGATTTACTGCTCGTATAGTTGGTAGGGGTAATGCTTTCCAATGACGTTAAAGGCTTCTCCAAATTACTGTCTAATAGTTAGCAAACCCTTCTTCTTCTCATTATTTTTTGCTTGCAGTTATGTTTGCAACTGTTGCTTTATGGTTAACCAATGGACAGGCCAAAATGGGCTTTCTGTAACCTCCATGTCGGCTTTGTGCTTGTTTTTAAATTATACCAATTTGTCTATGGCTGAAACATTTGCAATTTCAAACATTATGTCTGTATGCTAAACTTTAAAGGTGGTTTTTTTGTTTATTTTCACTTCTTAGGTTATACATTTCCTAAGGCGCTGAAGCAAAGCTGAAAATTAGAAAACGTCCAAATGAATACACCACAACTTACTCAGGTACCTTTGTCTTGCCTCCATGGTGTAAATTTATATGATAGTGTGAACTTGACCGAAACTTTTCAATCAGGTTGGGTCCACGTTGATAACACGTTGGGTATTCTTAGGCTATCTGCTTAGGGAACTCGAGGCCTGCGAAGTTCAGCCTGCAAAGGTGCTGAAAAGTTTGATTTGGTGCTCCTTTAGTGTTATACTTGGGCGTATGGATGTTGTGGCTACTTGCGTTCAAAATTTCAAATTGCGTTTGGCTTATATTTGAGCCGCATGTAATTGTATCGCGGTTCGTTTGAATTTTGTTTGCAATTGTTTTTGGGCTAAAAAAAAAAGAAAAAAGAAGCAGAGAAAATGAGAAGAGAAAAAAAAAAAAGAAAAAGAAAAAGAAAAAAACATGAAAAGAGAAACTAAAAAAAGAAAGGAAGGGAAAATAATAAACGACTTATTGAAGTCATTTGCAAATTAAAATCCCTAAGTATAAGGCTTAATTTTAAGCCCAACCCAATATTAACTAAAAAGGAAAGAGAGCCTGATTCTAATTTCGCAGCCTAATGCCAAATACAAGAAACAGAATGCCCGTACGGTCCAAAAGCAAAATTACTTAAGGTAGTCCAATGCCATCACAAGCCCAAAACCACCACAAGCCCACGAAGTGTGGTTTTTTGTTTTCCCTAACATGATATTATCACCAACAAACCACCAATGGCCCAAGCCCATCGCACAAAATTGAACGCCAGAGGCCAGAGTCTCGTGCAAGGGGCTGCTAAATTGATAGAGCAAAGATCCCTACTCCCTAGCTCTCACTTCTGAAATGGGAGTTTGGAATAGTTGATCCAGAAATATAAATTCCATTTTTCTTAAATCTATTCAAACAAATTCTCAACAATTTCGAAATTTCACATTTTCTCTCCAAAAATAAAAAATCACAATTCTAAAAACCAAAAAATATTCTTAGTAAGAGATTTTCATTAAAATAATCCATACCTTTCCGAAAGTTCTCTCTGTGAAGGATCACTTTCAAAAGCATTCAACGTCCTTCCCAAATTCTCGATGTGAAGAGTTACCAAAGATACATTTTCGTCAAAGAATTTCCTAAATTTCCATTACCTGGTGCGGAAAAGCCACGAAAGAAAGATTTTTTGGTTTTGCGACTTTGGTGTTGATAGGTCAGATTAAAGTTAATATTTTAGCATAGTTTTGTGACTCTGGTGCGGGCGGGTCAGAGAGAATTCGTCATATTTCTTAGTCATTTCTTAAGGAATATATTTAAACACAGGTCTTTATTTTGATTAAAAAGATAATATTGGATTTCACTAGTTATTGATTTGAGTGTAATTATTTAAACTACAAGCTCTTAAAACTTGTAGTGTTCGCCAAAATTTAAGAGCTTTACAGAATCTTTGTGCATAAAAGCAGTAAAACGTAGTTTTGTTTTTTGTTTGTCCAATTGGAGTTGGTAAAGAAATTTAATTGTCACTATCCAAGTTTTAAATTGGTAGCTACTAAGTTGTACCTAAAAGTTAAAACGCAGTAATACCCTATACAATGGAGATGCTGCCAGCGGAAATATTGAGAAAATGAATGTTGCTAATTGGCAAGAATACCAGTGTCATGGCATACTTCACAATTCAATTGTGCTTAACAAAGGTTGGGTTTCTTCACCCGGCTCTTGTTTTTTTATTTCAGGTGAACTTATTTGATTTGTCCCCGGATCTCAGTCTGATTCGGTTCTTGGTCCAACGAAAGTGATGTCATTTAATTGGTTGCATCAAAAGACTGCACTGAGGAAGCACACTAGGTGTGCGTTTTCACTATAGACAAGGTAAGCCTACTAGGTGGTTTAGAACAATGCAACTGGAAAGATCAGATGGACTTAAGGCTCGCTTTTGTTTGTGCCAGTGCAGTAACTGAGAATTTATGTCACCCCCATTTGGACTCTTAATTTCAACAACTAAAGTAGATATCCCAATGAAAGTTTTTTCCAAGTTAATATGATTTGCAGACTACCTGTTGGACTACTCGGGTATTAGTGCCCTATCGTTCGATTTCATGCTTCTAAATCTCCCAAATTTTGCCATCTTTTCTCACCCAAAGTGCCTTCTTAAGAGTTCTCAAAAAAAATTAAAAATAAATAAAAAAGTGCCTTCTCAAGAGAAAGGACCCCATATCAGAAAGTGGGGAGTGCCATTATTCTTTTTTTTTTTTTTTTTGGTGGTATTTTAAAATTTAAGAATACGAAAAGTGTCTCCACTCACTTTCTTGTGCTTTATTTGGAGAACGGAAGCCAACATGCAAATGGACTTTGGTTTCGAACCATGCGCCTGACACCTCCTAAGCCAGCCAGCTCACCGCATTGGGCGGTTGGATTACGCTAACGCATTTATTTCTTCTCACAAGAGTCAGGACCACGTATCAGTGGATCAATATGGGTGTGGGTCAAGCAAAGTCTGAATGACGATAGGCCACACCGAATCACAAACGTACAAGGTATTGGAGATGGGGCTCCACACCATCCACTGTCTGTTGAAGCCCAATCATGTCATTTTTGTGAAAGACTATGCCCTAAGATAAGTTCAAATTCTGAGTGGTAACACTTTTCCTATAGACCAAAAGAGAGATTTTCAATTTCAACTGCAGAGGATCCAACAATTGTTAGCCTATGACCTCCTAAAAGATTAGGAAAAAAAAATGAGAATTCAAACCTAGCACTGTACTCATCTCTCTCTCCTCTGGTTACCAATTCCAATAAGCCAACCAAAAAAAAAAAAAGTTCAATTGCTGAAACTACAAGCAAATATGTGATTCATTGGTTTTACTAGAGGTCAGACCGCTTGTTTCCACCCCTTGTATTTAAAGTTGCTGAAAGGCTAATATCTTTGGACAAACAAAAAAGTGCATATGCTTGATTTCACAGGAAAAAATGTATATACTGATCCTGTAAAGACCAGAGAATCAACCACATTCTTGATAAGTTAGAGATATCCCATTCCCTTGGATTGAATCTTGTTGTTGCCCCCTCAAGAGCCCGATTCTTTCACCACCCTTCAACCAAGGCAGAAACAACCTTCGTTAAGATTAATAGAAAAATTACAATTTCCATTGTTTGGAAAACTGTAATTCCATCTTTCTTATCAATAAATTTAGCAAATGTGGGAAACATAATTCGATTATAGATAGCGATCCACAAAGTAAGGGCTAACACAGCACAGATAGAATATAATCCAGCAGGCGCCACAAAGCTAGTTGTCTCGACTCTTTTGTCCAATCAGAGTGCTTGTATTGTAAAATCACGTAATACTATTGTTGTTTTATTATAAGATAGTAGAATATGACTGATGTCCATATTGGAATCAGTTTGAGCACACACTTTGCTTCTTCCACTTGTTGTATATTGCAAAGTCTCCATGATTGGCAGCTGAACGTTAGGGTTGGTTTGATCCTCACTTGTTAAGATTGCTCACTTGTGAAGGAACCGGCCACACATTTTCTTGAGATTGAAGATTTTGGTAAAATTAAGATGTCTCGTAGATAACGAAGAAATGATGATCTTTTGCCTCAATTAACTTGTATATGGAAATTTGGTATTGATGAAAAAGAATGACACATAGTTGAAAAGGCAAACAACTTGGCTTTCAAGCACCATTAACCTTTTTTTTCTCAGCTGCTGCCACTGGTACTCGTGCCAAACTTGTCAGAGGACTTCCCTCAGGTTTCACTTTAATTTATAGTTTTGAACAAAATACAGAAACACGCAATATCAGGTTTTGAACATTAGGCATACTGGTATAGCCAAACAAATTACGCAGCTCACCTTAATTGCACATAGCCAACTAACTCTAGAGATATTGCCACAACAAATGTAAGTAAAAATAACACCAATTGTAAAAACTTTTCATAACCCAACCTACCACATGCACAAGTCTTGCCAAATTGCCAAATTGGTCTACACCTGACCCACGAGTTGTACAGTTTGCCTTCCTGCTCTCTGGATTTGGATTTCTATCGTTTGGGTTAGAAATCCAAATCCAGAGTGAAAGAAGGCAAACCACCCAACCGTGGGTCCAGCGCAGACCAATTTGATAGGACGTGCATCAAGCAGGCAAAGTTATGGGAGGCTTTTACAATTGATTTTATTTTGCCTTCACATTTGTTCTGGCAACATATCTGGCATTCGTTAGCTATGTGCAACTGAGGGTGAGTTAGGTAATCGGTTTGGTTGTTCGACATGCCTAATGTTCCTACGTGTTGTGTTTCTTCTTAGTTCAAAGCTTCATGTCAAAGCGAAACCTAAGGGAAATCCTTTAACTAGTAAGGCACAAGTATTAGTAGTAGCGACTAAGAAGCGAAAGTCATCGCTGCCTAATTGCTTGCCTTTTCAATCATGTGCCATCTACTTCCACCAACGCCAAACTTCCATATATGCTCATTTCTTCATTATTTATCAAACATCTTCATTTTACTAGATTAAATATGTGGCAAGTTCATCGACAAGTCAACAATCAGAACAAGTGACGATCAAATCAATCCTGACGGTTCAACTGTCCATTCATCAAAACTTTGCAGTAGACAGCAAGTGGAAGAAGTAAAGTGCATACTCAAAGTGATCCCAATATGGATGTCAGCTATATTCTACTGTGACCTAATAAAACAACAATACTATTATGCGGTTTTACAAGCACTACAATTGGCTAGAAGAGTTGGGAAAAGTAGCTCTGGGCACCTGCTTGATCATATTAACCTTTGCTATGTTAGTCCTTACTCTATGCATTGCTGTTTATGATCAAGTTCTGATTCCCATATTTGCAAAATTCACTAGCATGAAAGATGTCATAACAGTTCCCCAAAGAATGGAAATTGGAATTTTTCTATCGATCCTAACTATGGTTGTTTCTGATTTGGTTTAAGAGTGGAGAACGTATCTAGCTTTTAACGGAACGACAATATGATTCAATTCAGAAGGATGGGTTATCTCTAGCATATCAGGAATGTGACTAATTCCTCAACTGGTCCTAGCAGGGAAAGAGTCAATTCTACAACGTTCAAGTCCCTGAGAACATGAGAAGCATTGCAACTGGTGTCTCCTTTCTAGGAGAGGCAATGTCAAGCTTTGCAAATAGCTTTTTAATATAAGTTGTGCAACATATCATAGGGGGACCTCAGGGCATTACTTTGCTGCCTTGGAGGTAATTAATCTTATCTGCTTCCCATAATGTTCTAATGGATATCGATATAAAGGCACCATTAATGACAGCGCCCCCACCTGCGAGCCACGTATCAGTGGATCAACATGGGTGTGGGTCAAGCAAAGTCTACATGACGATGGGCCACGCCAAATCACAAACGTAAAAGGTATTGGAGATGGGGCTCCAAACCATCCACTGTCTGTTGAAGCCCAATCATGTCATTCTTGTGAAAGACTGTGCCCTAAGATAAGTTCAAATTCTGAGTGGTAACACTTTTCCTATAGACCAAAAGAGAGATTTTCAATTTCAACTGCAGAGGATCCAACTGTTGTTAGCTTATGACCTCCTAATAGATTAGGAAAAAAAAAAAAAAAAAGGAGAATTCAAACCTAGCACTGTACTCATCTCTCTCTCCTCTGGTTACCAATTCCAATGAGCCAACAAAACAAAAAAGTTCAATTGCTGAAACTACAAGCAAATATGTGATTCATTGGTTTTACTAGAGGTCGGACCGCTTGTTCCCACCCCTTGTACTTAAAGTTGCTGAAAGGCTTATATATTTGGACAAACAAAAAAGTGCATATGCCTGATTTCACAGGAAAAAATGCATATATTGATCCTGTAAAGACCAGAGAATCAACCACATTCCTGATAAGTTAGAGATATCCCATTCCCTTGGATTGAATCTTGTTGTTGCCCCCTCAAGAGCCCGATTCCTTCACCACCCTTCAACCAAGGCAGAAACAACCTTCGTTAAGATTGATAAAAAAAATTACAATTTCCATTGTTTGGAAAACTGTAATTCCATCTTTCTTATCAATAAATTTAGCAAATGTGGGAAACATAATTCGATTATAGATAGCGATCCACAGAGTAAGGGCTAACACAGCACAGATAGAATATAATCCAGCAGGCGCCACAAAGCTAGTTGTCTCGACTCTTTTGTCCAATCAGAGTTCTTGTATTGTAAAATCACGTAATACTATTGTTGTTTTATTATAAGATAGTAGAATATGACTGATGTCCATATTGGAATCAGTTTGAGCACACACTTTGCTTCTTCCACTTGTTGTATATTGCAAAGTCTCCATGATTGGCAGCTGAACGTTAGGGTTGGTTTGATCCTCACTTGTTAAGATTGCTCACTTGTGAAGGAACCGGCCACACATTTTCTTGAGATTGAAGATTTTGGTAAAATTAAGATGTCTCGTAGATAACGAAGAAATGATGATCTTTTGCCTCAATTAACTTGTATATGGAAATTTGGTATTGATGAAAAAGAATGACACATAGTTGAAAAGGCAAACAACTTGGCTTTCAAGCACCATTAACCTTTTTTTTCTCAGCTGCTGCCACTAGTACTCGTGCCAAACTTGTCAGAGGACTTCCCTCAGGTTTCACTTTAATTTATAGTTTTGAACAAAATACAGAAACACGCAATATCAGGTTTTGAACATTAGGCATACTGGTATAGCCAAACAAATTACGCAGCTCACCTTAATTGCACATAGCCAACTAACTCTAGAGATATTGCCACAACAAATGTAAGTAAAAATAACACCAATTGTAAAAACTTTTCATAACCCAACCTACCACATGCACAAGTCTTGCCAAATTGCCAAATTGGTCTACACTTGACCCACGAGTTGTACAGTTTGCCTTCCTGCTCTCTGGATTTGGATTTCTATCGTTTGGGTTAGAAATCCAAATCCAGAGTGAAAGAAGGCAAACCACCCAACCGTGGGTCCAGCGCAGACCAATTTGATAGGACGTGCATCAAGCAGGCAAAGTTATGGGAGGCTTTTACAATTGATTTTATTTTGCCTTCACATTTGTTCTGGCAACATATCTGGCATTCGTTAGCTATGTGCAACTGAGGGTGAGTTAGGCAATCGGTTTGGTTGTTCGACATGCCTAATGTTCCTACGTGTTGTGTTTCTTCTTAGTTCAAAGCTTCATGTCAAAGCGAAACCTAAGGGAAATCCTTTAACTAGTAAGGCACAAGTATTAGTAGTAGCGACTAAGAAGCGAAAGTCATCGCTGCCTAATTGCTTGCCTTTTCAATCATGTGCCATCTACTTCCACCAACGCCAAACTTCCATATATGCTCATTTCTTCATTATTTATCAAACATCTTCATTTTACTAGATTAAATATGTGGCAAGTTCATCGACAAGTCAGCAATCAGAACAAGTGACGATCAAATCAATCCTGACGGTTCAACTGTCCATTCATCAAAACTTTGCAGTAGACAGCAAGTGGAAGAAGTAAAGTGCATACTCAAAGTGATCCCAATATGGATGTCAGCTATATTCTACTGTGACCTAATAAAACAACAATACTATTATGCGGTTTTACAAGCACTACAATTGGCTAGAAGAGTTGGGAAAAGTAGCTCTGGGCACCTGCTTGATCATATTAACCTTTGCTATGTTAGTCCTTACTCTATGCATTGCTGTTTATGATCAAGTTCTGATTCCCATATTTGCAAAATTCACTAGCATGAAAGATGTAATAACAGTTCCCCAAAGAATGGGAATTGGAATTTTTCTATCGATCCTAACTATGGTTGTTTCTGATTTGGTTTACGAGTGGAGAAGGTATCTAGCTTTTAACGGAACGACAATATGATTCAATTCAGAAGGATGGGTTATCTTTAGCTTATCAGGAATGTGACTAATTCCTCAACTGGTCCTAGCAGGGAAAGAGTCAATTCTACAACGTTCAAGTCCCTGAGAACATGAGAAGCATTGCAACTGGTGTCTCCTTTCTAGGAGAGGCAATGTCAAGCTTTGCAAATAGCTTTTTAATATAAGTTGTGCAACATATCATAGGGGGACCTCAGGGCATTACTTTGCTGCCTTGGAGGTGATTAATCTTATCTGCTTCCCATAATGTTCTAATGGATATCGATATAAAGGCACCATTAATGACAGCGCCCCCACCTGCGAGCCACGTATCAGTGGATCAACATGGGTGTGGGTCAAGCAAAGTCTACATGACGATGGGCCACGCCAAATCACAAACGTAAAAGGTATTGGAGATGGGGCTCCAAACCATCCACTGTCTGTTGAAGCCCAATCATGTCATTCTTGTGAAAGACTGTGCCCTAAGATAAGTTCAAATTCTGAGTAGTAACACTTTTCCTATAGACCAAAAGAGAGATTTTCAATTTCAACTGCAGAGGATCCAACTGTTGTTAGCTTATTACCTCCTAATAGATTAGGAAAAAAAAAAAAGGAGAATTCAAACCTAGCACTGTACTCATCTCTCTCTCCTCTGGTTACCAATTCCAATAAGCCAACAAAACAAAAAAGTTCAATTGCTGAAACTACAAGCAAATATGTGATTCATTGGTTTTACTAGAGGTCGGACCGCTTGTTCCCACCCCTTGTACTTAAAGTTGCTGAAAGGCTTATATATTTGGACAAACAAAAAAGTGCATATGCCTGATTTCACAGGAAAAAATGCATATATTGATCCTGTAAAGACCAGAGAATCAACCACATTCCTGATAAGTTAGAGATATCCCATTCCCTTGGATTGAATCTTGTTGTTGCCCCCTCAAGAACCTGATTCCTTCACCACCCTTCAACCAAGGCAGAAACAACCTTAGTTAAGATTGATAGAAAAATTACAATTTCCATTGTTTGGAAAACTGTAATTCCATCTTTCTTATCAATAAATTTAGCAATGAGGATTGCTATATTAGTCCTTACTCTGGGCACCTGCTTGATCATATTAACCTTTGCTATGTTAGTCCTTACTCTATGCATTGCTGTTTATGATCAAGTTCTGATTCCCATATTTGCAAAATTCACTAGCATGAAAGATGTAATAACAGTTCCCCAAAGAATGGGAATTGGAATTTTTCTATCGATCCTAACTATGGTTGTTTCTGATTTGGTTTATGAGTGGAGAAGGTATCTAGCTTTTAACGGAACGACAATATGATTCAATTCAGAAGGATGGGTTATCTTTAGCTTATCAGGAATGTGACTAATTCCTCAACTGGTCCTAGCAGGGAAAGAGTCAATTCTACAACGTTCAAGTCCCTGAGAACATGAGAAGCATTGCAACTGGCGTCTCCTTTCTAGGAGAGGCAATGTCAAGCTTTGCAAATAGCTTTTTAATATAAGTTGTGCAACATATCATAGGGGGACCTCAGGGCATTACTTTGCTGCCTTGGAGGTGTTTAATCTTATCTGCTTCTCATAATGTTCTAATGGATATCGATATAAAGGCACCATTATTGACAGCGCCCCCACCTGCGAGCCAACAACAAGAGCAGATAATTGTACGCAACATTCGGTTTCAAGTGAGGGGAAAATGCTTAGATCAGTCTACTTAACTGACTAGTAACTTGAATAAGCGTTACTCTGTATGCTTAACCATTTGATAGCTTGTCAAAAGTGGTTGCTAAGTAAAAATATAAGATGCCAAGCACTGAAAAGGTTTGACTTAAGTAGATTCTTCTAATTGGAAAAAAGACAGTCAGTTTTGAGCAGTGAATAATCCTACGAAAACTGCTGAAACAAAACGCTGTGTTGCATAAATTATTAAAATGAAGTGAACAATCTTCATGAAGGGCCTTGTTTTAGCTCACAACCCTGATGAAGTCTATTAGAAAGGACCTAAGTTTGAAATTCTTTTGGAGTGTCAATATGTAAACCTATCAAACACCGGCACCCATAAAACAAGAAATTGAATATTCCTTTTTCTTTTTCAGCCCCATCGACCTGAATTTTACCCAATACCCAATCTCCTCCTATATTCCATTCCCATCAACTTTGTTCTTTTCGTTTCTCGTTGATTTCTCTTCAAAAATTTCTCTGACTTCCAGAATCAAGAAACAAACCATCTCCAAAAAAAAAGAAAAAGAAACAACCAATTGATGTGGACGCAACCAACAGCCAAGAATTTGGCTTTGAAGAAGAAGGAAACAGAAAAACTAAGATTGACGTAGCAGAGTCACGCATTTGATGTGGACGCTCTGAAAAAGGAAGCCCAATTAGCCGTTAGAGAAAAATCTACTTCCTTGCCCCGCCAATTGATTATCCTATGAATAAATAAATAAAATGTTCAAAACCCTAACCCTAAAAAATGAACACTGCATGGCAGGGTTTGAATCTGAGATCAATCGATAGAGAAAACAGAATTGAAAGAAGAGAGGATCGAACTGAATATCAAAAAAGTGAAAAGGACAATTTCAAATCGAAAAGATTTGGGGGTCGAGAATTGGGGGAACAATGTTAGGGCATTATAATACAAGGGAAATTAAGGGCGACTTCGGTGATCTATGTTGACGCGCAAAGTATCCAAAAGAGGCAAAAGGCTACTGCTAGAAACGTCAGTATATTGTATAAGAGTCGAATAGGAAGCATAAGAAAAAAATATGTATTTAATACATTTGTTTTCCTTTTTTGGATTCATATTTAATACATTTTTCTGTTTTTAAATATTCTTTTATTCGGTCAAGGTTTGTTTTTGTTGGAGGTTGAACACAATTGAAATTAAATCATTAACGTTTAAGACAAATGACTTTAGCATATAGGCCTCAATTGCAAACTATCGAAATATGTAGACTAAACTTTTGCTTGTCTCACGCATCTACAACAATTGTGTTGTTTCCAATTGTGGATATCGTCATTATTGAGATGTTTGCAGGCAGCACTGCAACATCATAGGTGTCTAGAAACCAATTTAATCAAAAGAACTACCTTACAGAGGAGTCAAAATAAAACACTATAAATAGCAGAAAAAAAGACTCTAGAAGAAACTAAGCACAAGCAAGAATTTTACCTCATCGGTAGCGTGATTGGTTTCCGTGGTACCATCCAACTCTATTGTAGCTCCATACAAAGTGAAAACTGTTACAGAACTAGGGTTTTAGGGATTTCGCAGAAGAAATAGGAGGGGTCGGGGAGAAAACCAGAAATTAATTTTCATCAAAAATAACACAAAAGCTCGCCTATACACAAGTCTTTGCCTTATAAAAATTAAACTGAAATTTCAAGAGAGAGGGGGACTGAAGAGCAAACCGAGTCCATCATAGTCTCAACGAGGGCCAAACTGTTGATGATTATCATGCCAGTCTCCGTAGAAGCTTCAGTTACAAAGCCAGTAGGTTTCATAACAATGCAGGGAGTAAAAGTTCTCAAGTACTCATCCTGGTTCAACGCTTCCCTGCCACCCTCAAGGTTCCTGATCCAAAGAGGCTCATCAGTCTGCGCCATTTTATTTAACTCATCCATGGCAGCCAAAGTCCAACAACATAGATCTCTCCAGGGATCTATCCAGCCCCGTCACGCCAGTGGTTGCTGGCCTACTTTGAGTCACCACTGGCAATGCAGCACCTCCGAAATCAGGAGCCAGAGGCAGAGTTGCGGCGATGTGCTTAAACCACCAAAGTCATTACTACCGACACTGAGCTCCAGGCTTGAATTTGGCAAATGGAGGACCAATTGGAGAAGCTATTGAAGAAATGGGGCGACCCAAGAACTTGCCAGCGACCGGGCTTTCTCAATCCTCAAATGCTGCTCTTCGAGGGAAATATCACCAATAATGGCCGGACGACCGCAGTTGGAGCAAATTGGCTTTCTCATAGCATCTCTAATGGACATGTTTTCTGCACGAGGCTTGTCGTTCTCTTTGTCTGAGCAATGTGTTCTCATGGCGTTCCAATTGGGTCTGGTGGCAAACAATCAGATACAATATTTACATTTGTCAAGGTCACTCCAGAAATCAGTAGTGCCAGTAAAGAAAGCCCAAGAATGCCTAAGCATCCATAGTCATTGATTGCAATTTTACCTTCATTTGGGTTCGGCCATTTTGGAACCAAAACTTGGCCTGCCTGGTTTCCAGGCAAAGGCTTTTGCCAAGTATCAATCTTTGTTTCTCATCAACGAAAAGCTAAAATGAAGGCAACAAACAAACATGAGCTCACGTCGCACGAATAAACTGGCATTTGACAATGTTAATTCAGAGATAAGAATCATCATACGCTTCTAGTTCTTGGATTTGCTGTGGTGTGTGTGTCGGTGGCATCTCTTCTTTCTCGGAGGACATTGTCGGTAGCTTCTTGATCATCACCAGACGCTCCATCCATGTTATCACTCCCAGATCTGCTTTCATGCTCCTCTTCTCTGCTTCTCCTTCCGGCACCCATATCAAAGTTCTCAACCACTTTAGGCCTTCTCTCCGATCTGGTGCAGCGCCGACATGATCCCCTTAATGTCGCTGCAATTGCAAAGTTCCATTTGAAATAATAATTTTATATAAAGAAATAAAAAGACTCCGACAGAGAGAGAGAGAGAGAGAGAGAGAATGAGAGACCTGGGAAGATCGAGATCGAGATCGTGGTGGACGGGAAGCTTGGAGTCGGCTTTGGTGAGTAAGGAATCGGCGACTCGTTTCTTGGAGTTGCTCTACCGCTCAACTCCCCAGGTCTGAAATCCTTATCCACAGCACCCCTCTATCCCGCTCCGTCTTCTTCTTCTTCTTCTTCTTCTAATCTCCCCTTCTTCCATCCTTTTCTTACCCGCTGCAGTGCCCATATCTCTTGTCCTTCTATTCTAATCCTTCCTTTCATTTTTTTTTTTTTTTTTTTTGTTTCTATTGTTTATTGGTTAGTCCCGCCAAAGGGCTTTTTTTTCCTTCTTTAATAAGTGGAATCATTTTCCTCTACATTTGATCTTCTTATATTCTTCTATCGTCTTCTTGTTCGTCCTCCAATATTAACACACCCTCGAGAGAACAATCGCTGCGCTTAACGCCGCATCTCATTTCGATTGATTCAATCGAGGGTTTTCCCTCCTCTTGCTTATTCGCTTCACATTTGTGCCTTATTAGTTTTCTTTTCCTTCTTCTTCTTATTCTTCTGGGTTTTGTTCATCTGGGATTTTTTCAATTGCTTGTTCCTTCCTTCTCTCTTCTGGAAGCAACACAGAGAGAGAGAGAGAGAGAGAGAGAGAGAGAGGGAGAGGGAGGGGTTAACACTTCACGGTTTCAGATGGCTCTGTGGTCGCTTCTACTCGAGATTTTGCAAAGACCCTCGGTTGGGGAAGTTATTGGCGACCTCTTCAAGTTTGTGGCTCCTTTGTGGATTGCTGTTATTGTCGGGATTCTAGTTGGATGGGCGTGGAGGCCCAAATGGGCCTTTTTTGGGCAGACAACCTTTGGATTCGAGAATTGGGGGAACAATGTTAGGGCATTATAATACAAGGGAAATTAAGGGCGACTTCGGTGATCTATGTTGACGCGCAGAATATCCAAAAGAGGCAAAAGGCTACTGCTAGAAACGTCAGTTTATTGTATAAGAGTCGAATAGGAAGCATAAGAAAAATACGTATTTAATACATTTGTTTTCCTTTTTTCGATTCATATTTAATACATTTTTCTGTTTTTAAATATTCTTTTATTCGGTCAAGGTTTGTTTTTGTTGGAGCTTGAACACAATTGAAATTAAATCATTAACGTTTAAGACAAATGACTTCAGCATATAGGCCTCAATTGCAAAATATCGAAATATGTAGACTAAACTTTTACTTGTCTCACGCATCTACAACAATTGTGTTGTTTCCAATTGTGGACACCGTCATTATTGAGATGTTTGCAGGCAGCACTGCAACATCATAGGTGTCTAGAAACCAATTTAATCAAAAGAACTACCTTACAGAGAAGTAAAAATAAAACACCATAAATAGCAGAAAAAAAGACTATAGAAGAAAAACTAAGCACAAGCAAGAATTTTACCTCATCGGTAGTGTGATTGGTTTCCGTGGTACCATCCAACTCTATTGTAGCTCCATACCAAGTGAAAACTGTTACAGAACTAGGGTTTTAGGGATTTCGCAGAAGAAATAGGAGGGGCGGGGAGAAAACCAAAAAATTAATTTCATCAAAATAACACAAAAAGCTCGCCTATACACGAGTCTTTGCCTTATAAAAATTAAACTGAAATTTCAAGAGAGAGGGGGACTGAAGAGCAAACCGAGTCCATCATAGTCTCAACGAGGGCCAAACTGTTGATGATTATCATGCCAGTCTCCGTAGAAGCTTCAGTTACAAAGCCAGTAGGTTTCATAACAATGCAGGGAGGAAAAGTTCTCAAGTACTCATCCTGGTTCAACGCTTCCCTGCCACCCTCAAGGGTCCTGATCCAAAGAGGCTCATCAGTCTGCGCCATTTTATTTAACTCATCCATGGCAGCCAAAGTCCAACAACATAGTATTAGATAATATCTAGTTTATTTGTTTTTAAATTATTCTTATCTCTACTTTGTTTTTAAATTGTTCTTATCTCTACTCATCTATTTATCTCTTTTTCAAACTCCATTGTTATCCTTATCTATAAAATTCAAACTCTCTGCTGTACATCTATAAAGATCCTTACTGATGAATGAAAGATGAGTTGAATTTGCACCATTATCAGATTATTTACATGGTATCAGAGCTTATGCTTAACAGCAATCTATGGCTTCAGATACATCTTCAACCTCTTCTTCACTCACAATTCCAGCCACCCAACCAAATTCTGCTCTTGTGGCAATTAACGCGGCAGCACAACTTCCCCTGAAACTCTCAGCATCCAATTATCCATCATGGCGAGCTCAATTCAATTCCCTTCTTTTGGGCTACGGTCTCGTTGGTTTTATTGATGGTAACACCCCTTGTCCTTCAAAAACAATTAAACACGACAACCGTGAAGTGCCCAATCCCGAGTATAGCAGTTGGTTTAGACAAGATCAGCTCCTACTTCATGCGATTCTAGCTTCTGTTTCAGAGTCACTTGTGTCACTCATTGCTTCAACAACAACTTCCCGAGAAGCTTGGGACAAATTGGCAAAACTCTATGCCAATAAGTCCCATTCTAGAGTGATGTCCCTCAAAGAACGTTTGTTTGAGCCTCGTGGATCAAAGACAATAGCAGAATATCTACAAAATATTAAAGCCATAACTGATGAACTTGCTATCATTCAAGCACCTCTAGCAGAGGAGGATCTTATTGTGCACATTCTCAATGGAGTTGGACCACAATTTAAGGAATTAACTGTTGCTATTCGTGCAAGAGAATCTCCAATTACCTTTGAAGAACTTCATGATAAGCTGATCGATTTTGAGTCTGTTCTCACGAAAGAAGACCGTTCTACTGATTTTCCACTCACAGTTCATCTCTCACGCAGGGGCCATCCTCAGTCAGCTCAGTTTCCTAATCACTACCGTGACCAGAACCGAAATATTAATCAAGGGTCTTCCACCTTTGAGTCTATCAGATTATTTACACATAGATCTCTCCAGGGATCTATCCAGCCCCGTCACGCCAGTGGTTGCTGGCCTACTTTGAGTCACCACTGGCAATGCAGCACCTCCGAAATCAGGAGCCAGAGGCAGAGTTGCGGCGACGGTGCTAAACCACCAAAGTCATTACTACCGACACTGAGCTCCAGGCTTGAATTTGGCAAATGGAGGACCAATTGGAGAAGCTATTGAAGAAATGGGGCGACCCAAGACCTTGCCAGCGACCGAGCATTCTCAATCCTCAAATGCTGCTCTTCGAGGGAAATATCACCGATAATAATGGCCGGACGACCGCAGTTGGAGCAAATTGGCTTTCTCATAGCATCTCTAATGGACATGTTTTCTGCACGAGGCTTGTCGTTCTCTTTGTCTGAGCAATGTGTTCTCATGGCGTTCCAATTGGGTCTGGTGGCAAACAATCAGATACAATATTTACATTTGTCAAGGTCACTCCAGAAATCAGTAGTAGTGCCAGTAAAGAAAGCCCAAGAATGCCTAAGCATCCATAGTCATTGATTGCAATTTTACCTTCATTTGGGTTCGGCCATTTTGGAACCAAAACTTGGCCTGCCTGGTTTCCAGGCAAAGGCTTTTGCCAAGTTCCAATCTTTGTTTCTCATCAACGAAAAGCTAAAATGAAGGCAACAAACAAACATAAGCTCACGTCGCATGAATGAACTGGCATTTGACAATATTAATTCAGAAATAAGAATCATCATACGCTTCTAGTTCTTGGATTTGCTGTGGTGTGTGTGTCGGTGGTATCTCTTCTTTCTCGGAGGATATTGTCGGCAGCTTCTTGATCATCACTAGAAGCTCCATCCATGTTCCCACTCCCAGATCTGCTTTCATGCTCCTCTTCTCTGCTTCTCCTTCCGGCACTCATATCAAAGTTCTCAGCCACTTTAGGCCTTCTCTCCGATCTGGTGCAGCGCCGACATGATCCCCTTAATGTGAGGATTATTATTTTTTATTATACTTCATTTCTCTTAATTTTTTATATTATTTTAAATAATTTTATTTTTTTTATTATTTTTTTTTCTTATAAATTATTATTTATTTTTTTTTATTATTTTTTTCTCAATTTTCTACACCACTCTAAATAATTTTAATTTTTTTTTAACTTTTTTTTTTTTTTTTTCCTAACCCTCCTCTCACTTCAAACGCACCGTGAAAGCAATGCACGATTTTCTAGTTCACCAGAAAGATGGATATCTTGCGGCCATTACTTGCTTCCACACGTTGAAACTATTATTAGGTCACAATCAACGACTATTGGCTATCCTTTCATTTCTTTATTTATTTATTTTTATAAAAATAAAAAAGTGAGAATGATTGATAAAAGTAATTTTAAAGAATCAAATTATTACTTTTAAAACATAGTGTTGAGAGAATACAGATAGTTCTAAATTTATTTACATGTTAACTATTTTTTATTTTCAACGTCAATATGCTCACTGCCAAAGACTTTAAACGGTAAAGAAAAGTAAACATGAACAATGGTCATGGGAAGGTCCAACGGAGATCTGTGGCATAGATAGAAATTAGAGCCAGTGGAGATGAACAGTAATTTATGAAATAATAATTAAAAATAAAAAAATACATATAACTTATTAAAATTATTTTTTACATTTTTTGTTAGATAATTATGAAAATTCCAAATGAATGTTATATAATTAGCTGTCATAAATAATAATTCTAATGACAAAGGATTATTAATAAAAATCAAACCTCTCACAAGATAAAAATGAAATCTGGGCATCATTGATCTCAAATTAATTTAGGACACCTTAATGAAACAAATTTTCGGTCTAAAAATTACAAGTAAAACAAGTAGCATAAAAGCAAACAATTTTAGACTATCAACTGCAGGAACAAGGAAGCTTAAAGATTAAACCAAAAAAAAAAAAAAAAAAACAAGGAAGCTCAAAGATTTGGATTGGATTTGGAGAAGCTACTCCAAAATTTTGGTTTTTCGTGCGTCATAATTTCCAACTCATTCCATGAATAATTTTTATGTAACTAATTGAAGCTAAATTCTTATTAAGCGGGTAGCAGCAGACGGGGGGCTTTTGTTCAAATTACGTTATCACGGAAATTTATTTGAATATTTGCACGAATAAAGTAATTAATTCCATGAATAAAAATAAATATCGCAAAAGTTTCTTCACGAAAATTTCTTCATGAAACTTTCCAAAAATTCTTAAATTTTACTAAATTTTCCTATGATGTATCTCATTTAAGGCATAACGCAGCAAACTATGAAAATTTTCATTTCATTTATTTATACAATTAAAATTTATGAAGCATTTTGAGTTTATTAGACTTTTGTCGTTTCACCGGTGCTTATCTTGTAATTTTTTTTCAAAATGAGTCTTATAATAAGATAAATATAAGATAAATTTGAGTTTAAATGCCCTAAAATATGAAGTAAAATTAAAAGTATATTTGATTTTATACAGTTATATTAGCAGTTTGACGATCATTTTAAGTATTTGAGAGTTTGCTATTCTCTCTCCATTTAATGTGGTGGTTTTTGTCTACTGCATGTAGTAAATATGACACAATTTTTTATAATTGTTATGTGAGATGTTATTTTTATTTTTTTATTAGTCTAAATTAAATTTTTAAAAAAAAGTAACAGTGAGTCTATAAATGTGATTCAACGATGATATAATTTGTTTTATGCAATAACTAGAAATATTTCCGCGCTCTGCGCGGATTATAAATTTTTTTTATTTAATTTATTAAAAAAATTGTGTATTGAAATTTAATCAAGAAAATTATAATTCTTATTTTATCTTTAACCTCAAATAGAGTAGTAAAAAATACGTTGAAATTTCTTTATACACTCAATTATGCGTATACGAATGAGTGTGAACATATATTTAAAAATAACTTTATTGATTTAGTTAAAGCATACTATCGAGTATTTTTTTATTTAACAAATCTAATAAAAATAATTATAATAATTCTGAATTTTAGTAGATTTTCATTTGCATAACACTTAATTCCTCTTAAAAACTGTAAGAAGACAATAATAAATTTCAAATTTTATAACGTGATCATGCTTTTAAAACATCCTAATATGTACAACACTACATCTCACTATTTTTAATTTTTCGCGTCTCATCGATTTAACCCTACATCCATATGTCATTTTCACAACTGTCGGCAATCCTTATACTTTGGGATAGAAGCCGCTGACCTTAATATGTCCAAACTTTCACACACTTTGGATGATTTGTGAGCAATTGGAATTCCATAGTTTGTATTTGGAAGAAATAAATAGATAAAAATAAATTATTTTCATCGTTACAATTCAAATAAACAGTGAAATAATTACACATAAAATTTAAATGGGAAACAATTACACATGCAATTTTACTTAAAATTGTGGAAGATTACAAGTTATGTGTAATTTTGTCGTTCAATTCAATTTATCCTATAAGGCCCAAACAGTATCCCACTCACTTATATAGCAGGTAAATTTTCAAATTCAGTTATTATTAATAGTTAATGTCAATTTCAGTTATTATGAATAATTAAATGTTAATACATGTATGAAAGGAGAAAAAAATGTCGTTAATACTCGCATGATTGTCAACTAATTGTCATTAATTTCTTACCTCATTGACCATTATTAATATTAAAAATTATCGGTTATGATTTTGTTTAATGCTCGCATAATTGCTAGTTATAATAGTTAATGTCAATTTCGGTTATTATTAATAGTAAATTTTAATACATGTATGCAAGGAGAAAAACTGATGTTAATGCTCCCATAATTGTCAATTAATTACCATTAATTTCTTGCCTCATTGACCACTATTAATATTAGTAATTGTCGGTTACAATTTTATTTAATGATTAAATATACAGAAATTATTAGAAATGGTGAATTGAAAAAATAGTAGAAAATGAAGTAAATTCAAACAACAATAAAAAATTTTTAAAAAAAATTCACATAACTTACCACGTGACAGTATGAATTAAGGAAAAATTCTATCTAAACTTCTCTTTTATACTAATTAAATAGATTAAATAGATTAGATCAAATGATTGAAAATAGGTTTAAGTTACCCTCTTGCGTAATGTCATTTACTTGTTGATTACTTTACCATTTTAATGAGTGCATAATTTGCCTTTATTTGATAGTTTAAAAAACAAGCCCCAATTACAATAATGATAATGGAAAGACAGACCAAGTAGATGGAACCAGGATGATTCAGAAAAAAGGACAAATTGTGGAGATGCGGGGTATCGATCCCCGTACCTCTCGCATGCTAAGCGAGCGCTCTACCATCTGAGCTACATCCCCGAATGAAAAGCTTGTACTTTAACGTTATAAATATTTTAACTATCTAGGTTGTTAAGCACACTTTCGTTATTCTGCTAAATTTACATGCATTTTAATACCCTTTTTTTGTGCTGCTTTTGTTGGATTAGTGCGTTGAGTTTGAAATGCAGATGCTTTGTTTATTGAAATGTCTCTGTATGGTTACTAGTGAATTTTGAGTGGGATTATATCATCATTTTGGTTCTTGAATCAAGAAAAGAGTTTAAATTTAGTATCTTTTATGCACATTCAAAGATTGGGTTACGATGACAAGGTTTTCCCATTGCACATGAAAAAACATAACGACAACTGTGAATTGCTGTGAGAATTGAATATTATCAAACAACAATTGTTTCCCAATGTACCGGTGATCCAATTGACAATAGAGCTCGCAAAATTGTTTTCAAATCAATAAGAGGTGTTGTTTTGTCTCTCTAGTGTAGATGGATCAGACAGTAATCCAAGCATTCATTTTTAACTGCAAGAATTTGTCATATTTTCTTATTCACTTATAAAGAAATATATAGAAGACACAAGTCTTCTGAGTCTTATTTTGGCTGCAATGATAATATTAGTGTTCACTAGTTATTGATTTAATTGTAGCTTTCTTTTGTAGTGTTTGTCAAAATTTAAGAGCAATCTTTGAGCATATACATGGTAGAACGTAGTTCTTTGTATTTTTTGTTCAATTGTAGTTGGGGAACAAATTTAATAATCAGTATCCTAAGTTTTAGACTTGGTAGTTACTAGGTTGTAGCTAATGATTAAAACGTAGTTATACACTATCGAAGCTTCAGCGTAGCAGGTAAAGATGTACCGATGGAGATGATGCCTGTGGAAATGTTGAGAAAACGAATGTCGTAAATTGGCAGGAATACAAGTGTCATTGCATACTTCTCAATTTAATTGCGCTCAACAAAGGTTGGATTTTTTCGCCCGGCTCTTGTTTTTTTTCTATTTTTGGTTGAACTTATTCGATTTGTCCCTTGATCTCAGCCTGATTCAGATCTTGGTCCGGCGAAAGTGATGTCATTTAATGGGGTGTCATCAAAGAATGCACTGAGGAAGCGCTCTAGGTGTGTGTTTTCACCGTAAATACGGTGAGTCTACTATGTGTCCGAATCAAATTCAATTGGGAAAGAACATATGGGCTCAAAGCTCGTATGGTTGAGCCAGTGGAGCAACTGAGATTTCGTCTCTCCCCCATTTAGCCAAACGGGCAAATGAGTGGTATATCTGTTGAAGCTCAATCATGTCATTTTTGTGGTAGAGAGTGCTGCAAGATAAGTTCAATTGCTTTGACCTAAGAATTAAAAAAAAAAAAAAGAGTTTGATTGTTGAAAATACATGTAAATATGTAACTAGTTGATTTTAATGAAGTTTAGACGGCTTGTTACTAGTATTCAAAGTTGCTGAAAGGCTTGTCTATTTCGATGACAAATTTTGTTGCGTCTTTGTGATAATGCACTAATGAAGGATACCAGACACACAAGGGGGTTGCATATACCTGCAAGCTTGACGTCGTACTGATTATAATACTGATTATAATCGCATGGCTATTTACTGATATATAGATGAGGCTTAAGCCTAAGTAACATTTTTTGGTACCACTCTAATTCTACCTTACATGATATTATATAGCTGATATCTTATTATGGTCTCAAAATCTTAAGTTCGAGTAATAGTTTCAAAATCACAAGTTTGAGTTACAAATTGGTATAGTATGGCCTTTGCCATGTTTATGACCTATCAAAAGTTGTACAATAGCATCATCGTCTTTACGCCTGTATTGTATTCTGCATATAGGAATGCTATCAATTTACATGAGAAGATAGTGAAAAGGCACCCACCACTTTGGAGCATAGCCATAATGAGCCAGTCACCAACCATACCATGGAAATGGAATCAAAGCCATACCCTTTATTATTAGCAAGCATTTGCTCTCGAAAGCTTTATTTTTGTTTTTCCTGTTGGAAGGGTAAGGAGAATCGACGTTCGAACCAGGCAAGCAAAGAATGATAATCAGAAAAAGTTGATACGTCATTTGCATTCATAACTTCCGAGAAATTCTCTCAAGTTAAAAGGGTCCTGTCATTTAAAATACGGAGATTCCAGAAATATGTAGAGACCAGCTTCAGTAAGAAATCCACCACGGACTTTGTATTTTAAACCTGTTGTAGTCCAGACTGACCATAATGTTGCAATGGCCTTATATGAGTGAAAATCTTAATTGGTGCTGTCTTGTTTAAGCAGATTGTTAACATAACCTAACTGCAATACGTAATTGGCTAACCAGTTCAATCCGGAAAAGTTCTTACTTCTATTGAATCTTTTTGTTCTGTATTCTTTGAAAGGATTGTGACCCGAACTCCAAATTCTATTCCGGTGAACAATCAAAACCTAGTAAAAGTGGTGTATGTGTTTCGTACAAAATTTTACCTTTTTCAACAATATTATTTATGTGAAAATATGATACAAAAATTTTCTTCTTTTTTAGCAGCTCTGTATTATTGCAATTTACAATTGTTATGGAAAAAAAAATGAATTATAATATACTTTCTATTCGGTTAAATACAAAATACTACTGAAAGCATGCATTGAATTGATGGGCCAATTGTTTGGCGAAAAGAAAAGAACAGAAAAAGGGAAAGTAACATTAAGGATGGGCAATAACTAACTTTTAATTTAATTTGCATATATCCATTTGATGAATTCTGGGATAACTTTCAACTATAAAAATGGTCATCTGGTGCTTGGTTGGTAAGAGCAACTGGGTGGACAAAAAGGGATTGTGAAAAACACAGGGCTGCTGGCAGTTTGCAACTGAGGGACTGTTTTTAGGTTTGATAAGGGACTTGTGGCATTAAGAAATTTTGTGGATCAATCTCAAGATAACATTGTGAAGACTTGTTACTTCACTTAGATGTAAGTAAGGATTTGACAAATTACATAAATCTTTATTGTGTAAATGTGTTTTATCTTTTAATTATTATTCTTTAAATTAGATTTAAACGTGTGTGTATTTATAATTAGATCTTGGTTTTTACAACGTGAGATTAAAATGCCAACAAATATCAACTTGCTTATCTTATTATCAGTTAATAGATTTGGCCCCATTACTTGGTGTTCCCAAAACTTTTGAACGCTACTAAAGAAGGTAAAACGATTGGCACAATGATGGCTGGCTACATCAGCCAACAAACCTGAAATCCTGCCACCAGGCTCTGTCAAGGCCGGTCACTTACAGTCAGTCAGTAAGTATATAACTATTCATGCTATGTCCATTCTCTGAACAAAATAATATGGAGAAAGCTTTGCTGTCCTAATTAGGCTGCAGTGCAATAATTTTCTTCCTCGACCAAACATCCCTTCTCCTATGCAGAATACTAAAAAATATCCTGCATTCTTGTCTTAAAGATAATATACCTGCATCTTCATTGAGTGGAAGCACCGAGTTCTTTGGACTGTCTCAATGGAGAACAAGGAGGAGATAGGAAGGATTTCAAATGATAATGAAACAAAAATCAACTACAGGGGAATCAAAGCCATGCCCTTCATCATTGGTAAGTCATATTATACATAGCAAGCTTTATTTTTGCAGTTCTTTTAGCTGGTGAGGAAAAGCTTGTGATTTGATTGAAATGAAACCAGTGTTCCTCTATGTGGCTCATACCATGAACGTGCAATAAAAAAAAATTGCAGGAAATGAGGCCTTTGAGAAGCTTGGCACTATTGGCTCTAGCGTTAACCTTGTGGTGTATCTGGCTAATGTTTTCAACATGAAGAGTGTTACAGCCAACACAATTGTCAATGGCTTCAGTGGCACAGCGAGCATGGCAACTATAGTTGGAGCCATCCTCGCGGATGCTTACCTTGGACGTTACAAATCCTTGGCATTCGCTTCTGTGGCCGCTTTTTTGGTACCGTTTTGATTTTTAGCTTTTATTCCCTCCTTGCTTTAACGGACACTTGAGATTTGAAAAATGGTGAAGCTAGCGAACCTTTGATAATGGTGATAGTAACCTGCCAAAAAAATGTCCAATGGGTTCTTTTTTTTTTTTTTTAATCTTTTGAGTTCTTTCCCTTTGGTTCAGGGAATGGTAATATTGATGCTAATAGCAGCAGTTCCCAGCCTGCACCCTCCAAAATGTACAGCAAAAGGAAGCAGCATGTGCCAAGGGCCAACAGCTTCGCAATTAGCCTTCCTGGTTAGTTCATTTAGTCTTCTAGTTATGGGAGCTGGGGGCATCCGGCCTTGCAACCTTGCCTTTGGAGTTGATCAATTCGATCCAAATACTGAGTCTGGAAAGCGAGGAATCAATAGCTTCTTCAATTGGTATTACTTTACCTACACATTCTCGGTGATGGTATCCGTGACTGGTATTGTCTATCTGCAGTCTAATGTCAGCTGGGCTATTGGTTTCGCCATTCCTGCGTTTCTAATGTTCCTTGCATGTGCTTTGTTCTTTCTGGGGACAAAACTATATGTTATTGTAAAACCTAAAGGGAGCCCCTTAACTAGCGTGGCACAAGTTATCGTTGCAGCTAGAAGGATGAGAGGACTAAAGCTACCTGGAAATCCTGCATTTTCGCTTTTCAATTATTTTCCTGTTAAATCAATCAACTCAAAGCTTCCTCACACTGATCAATTCAGGTTAGAACCATTAGCTTTGAGACATTTGCTTAATATTATCTATCTTTAGCAACGAAATTCACCAAATGTCCAATGATTCCGATATCTTCAGGTTTCTTGACAAAGCTGCAATCATTACTGATGAAGACATGGTAAGCTTGGATGGCTCAGCGGCCGACCCATGGAAATTTTGCAGCATTCAACAGGTTGAAGAAGTCAAGTGCATTGTGAGAACACTTCCCATATGGTCATCAATCATAATGCACAGTGTAGCATTGAGCCAGCAACAGTATTATGCAATCTTTCAAGCACTTCAATCAGACAGACGCCTTGGGTCCAGTAGCTTCCAGGTACCTGCAGCAACGTACACAATCTTCATTATGATAACCCAGACCATTTGGATTCCCATCTACGATCGAGTCGTGGGTCCATTTCTTCAAAGACTCACTGGCAAAGAAGGTGGAATCACATTGCTCCAAAGAATTGGAATAGGAATGGCTCTTTCAGTTCTCTGCATGCTTGTTGCCGGGTTGGTTGAGGAATCCAGAAGACACATTGCCTTGACTAGGCCAACTCTTTGCACTTCCCCGAAAGGTGGCATGATATCATCAATGTCTAGCATGTGGCTAGTACCTCAATTTGTACTTGCAGGACTGTCTGAAGGGTTCGGCTTTATAGCAACCGTTGAGTTCCTCTACAAGCAGTTCCCAGAAAACATGAGGAGCCTTGCTCAGTCAAGCATCTTTGTTGCTTTTGCACTTGCCCATTATTTAGGTGGATTCCTGGTATCTATAGTTCACCAAACCACATCAAGAACTAAAGCTGGAGATTGGTTACCAGAAGATCTTAACAAGGGAAGATTGGATTACTTCTATTATATGATAGGTGGCTTGGGGATCGTCAACTTTGCGTATTTTCTTGCATGTGCAAGTTGTTACAGGTACAAAGGTGTTGACAATAGCACGGTGGAGATGGCCATGAAGACAGAGGAACCAGAGAAGCATCCAGTATAGTAGATAACCTTGACTAGCAACACTCACTCAAGCATTTACAAGCCACAAACTTGATTAAAGCAAAAGCTGCTGCTCTACAAATATAAAATTAGAAGCTTATCTGCAATAAAAAAGAAAAAAAAAATGGTGCAATCTATATATGTTTCTCCAGCCAGCCAGCCAATGTTTAGATTTGCAAGAAAGTTGCAACTCTCAACTGGCCTAATGAATAATAACACTATCATAATAATGCTCAAGTATTGCTTCAATTCCTTCATTTTCTTTTGTTTTTTTTGACATACAATTCCTTCATGAATTAGTTTGCTTACTGGCGTGCCTGTCAAAATGAACATTTGCATATTGCCAGAATTCATAACCCCTTTAGCCCTTTACTGCTAGTGGGTGGCCCGTTACTGAAGGCTTGGTATTGTTAGATCCAAGAGCCCAAGTGTCGCTACATTTTTATACAGCAAAAGTGGTGCAATCTTTTGTTCTGTTTCGCATATAATGGGCCAGCATCCAGTCCACCACTTAATAGAGTAACTTTACCGTTAAAAGCTTGGGCCATTCCTAACAGAAGTTTTCGGCGTGGCTGGCCACCAAGTCCTACCTACTTGCTTATGGGCGGGCCCCGAGAAACGCAAGTTGAGGGCCCATCCCATGGATCCACAAATTTAACGCTGTAAGTTTGACTAAGAAAAGAGTGAAAATGTGGCATTTATAATACTAACTGATTTCAGATCAAAAAAAAAATAATACTAACTGATTAACGATCTAATTTAGTTGATTTAGAGCTGCAAACGAGTCGATACGTTCGTTAAAAACTCGGTGGCTCGGTTCGGTAAGAGCTCAGTTCGGGCTCGTTCATTTTCCTAAACAATCGATGTATGAATTTAAAAGTAAAACTCGTTTAATCTACGAGTCAAGTCTGAACAGGGGTAGGTTTGACTTGATTCAGACTTATGAACAGCTCATTTAAAACTTGACAAATATATCATTAATAAGTCATTTAATATATATCGTTATAAACTTATTTAATGTATTAATAACACTTAATTGTATAATTTAACTTTTAGTATAATGAGTTACCAATTTAAGGTTATATCTTTTATTTTATATATAGTTATTTGAATAAGACTTATACGTAATTAGAATTATAAGTAAGTCAATACTTTCGCTAAAAGTTTGGTGACTTAATTTGGTAAAAAATTTGACTAAAATTCATTCGTTTAACTAAACAAATGATACATCAGTTTAAATTCAAAACTCATTTAATAAATAAACTGAGTTTAAGTAAATATAAGTTTAATTAAACTCATGAACAACTCGTTTAAAAATTTGTCTACATAATAATTAAAAAAAAATATATTTATTATGTTATAAAAAATAATTTCATCAAACACATTTTCAAAATTATTATATTACATATATTTACATTTATACATTAAAATTAAACATTTATTTTCAATTATTTAATTTTATTTAAATAAATAATTTTTATCCTTTTATTTTATGTATAATAATAAAATTTTTTAATTTAAATTTTTTTATTGGTATTATAAAATTAAATTATACAGTTAATTAAAAACTCGAAAACTCAGTTCAATAACAGCAGGTTTGGCTCGAGGTTCGACTCGTTTGTAAATGATACTGATACCAAACCTCATTTTTAGGCTCATTTAATAAACGAGTTGATATCCAAGTCTGACTAAACTTAGCTTGGCTCGGCTCAAATCATTTGCAGTCGAGTTAGTTAGAATGAGTATTTTCTACTTTTGAGGTCCGAGATTTGAAATAATACTAACTACTTAAGAGACTCTGTTGCATGAGATGTCTCTTAAGGGTGTGATTAGATAGTGGAAAATCGAATAGAAAGTGAATAAAAAAATGAATAAAAAATAGTACAGTAATGATAATATTATAATTAATAAAAAGTAATGATTAAAAAATTGTAAGAAAAAAATAAATAGTACTTTATGAGAGAAAAAATAAAATTAATTATTTAAATTGATAGATAATGAATAAAAAATACTTTTTTTTTTCTTTTCTTTTTTCTTAGAAAAAACCTAAAAACAGCCTCTAAGGAAAGTAATTATATTCCCATTTTCTAATCTTTGAGTCTCGTAACAAGGAAAAAGAAAACAAGTGATGGGTCTGGATTTTCTTTTTTTTTTTTTGTCAACGATTTTCTTAAAAATTTGATGGGATGACGTTGTTTTTTTTTTAAAGAAAAATATCAGATAGTTTGTTGATCCCGATTCTTGACTTTCGACTTCTGTGCTTTGGACGGAACTATTGGACGGCATGACCTTTTGCAAAAAATAAGGTTCTTTTATTGAGGAATCTTGGGCTACATTTAAAAAAAAAAAAATCAATATTTATTTCTATATTCAATTCAATTCAATAATTGCCACATGGTGCCTTTTAAGGATTCCCAACTTCCCATGCTCTGTTGTCTTAAATTAAAGTGGGTTTCTTGACTGATGTTTAATAAATAGTTCCTTAGGGTTCATCGAACTAAGAGTCTTCATATATTACACAATGCTGCTTAACAAAGAGTTTTTTTTTTTTTTTTTTTAACAAGATAACAATTAGCTTTTTTTTTTTTTTTTTAACAAAGACTTGTTTAGTCTTCGTTTTAAATGAATAATAATATCAGCATAGTTATTAAATTACAATTTGCATTTCCCTCTGCCCATTTTCCGCTCGTCCGTCACATTTGAATTTCCTGGTCAATGATCAGTTCTCCAGGATACTTCCGTCCTTTTGTTGGCCTAATCCAGCGGTGCACATAATAAATGCCCGATTATTGCTTCAAATTCAACACCTAGAATCTCAACCTACACGTTAAGTAACTACGAGTTTGCTCGTGCTAAAAAAGGAGAACAAAAAAAAAAAAAACTACAAGTTACTGACTGCGTCTGCTTGGGAAGTAAACGGGCTACCAAACCTGACGTTCGGTGTAGGACAGTGACAAGCTAATCTAAAAGAATAACATTATGTGTTTAGTAGGTCATATAAAAAAATATATAGTTAGTTAAATTATTTATTTATTTTTATTTTTTAAAATTAATGTAATTTTTACAATTTAACAATATAAATTGCGTAAACTAATTTTGTTGCTAGAGATGTGTACACTACCAATTTTTTTTCTAATATAAAATAGAGGCACAATTTGTTAGAGCGGTTTAATTTTAACCATACAATTACGCAGTTATGCAATCTATTATACGGAGAAGACACGTACTCTTTTTTTTTTTTTGTTTAAAAATTTAATATATGTTTCAAGATATAATGGTTCATATCTCTACATGCCAACTTCATACTTACCGTTACACTTATCATTATGTATCTAAATAAATTTTCTGTAATTTTAAATATTTGTAATAATTACTCACTTTTTCTTATGTGTGTAGCATATACGATGTTATAAATTTATTTTATTATTTTTTAATTTCTACTAGGTCACACATAAATTTTTTGTTTTCTTAGGATTTGATATTGAGTTAATTTAATTAATAGTTAAAATTAGAAAACTCCTTGTTTTTAGCACTTGGGAAATATTAAATAGAGAGAACCTTGACTCTTGTGCATTAATTTTCTTCCTTCACCAGTTGCCAGCTAATATAAAAATAAAATATTAGCCTTTGTTGTCTTCATGACTTCATCCAATGAAATTGGAGAAGACTCTTTATCTTTATGAATCCTTTCGTGAAAGTGGAGAAGAAAGCATTGGCCTGATGAGAGCCATGGAGAACAACAATGTGGAGAAGACTGATGAAAATGATGTTGAACCAGTTGTCAACTATAGAGGAATTAAAGCCATGCCCTTCATCCTTGGTATGTCATTCTCAATTATTTTTTGCTTTTCGGGAGGAAAAAAATTGATTGCAGCTCATACTTTCAACTATCTGGAAGCCTAGCAAGAAAGGCACCACAGTGCTGGATGGCTAAAGGATTGCATTTGTTAGCTGACTCAAACCCCATAATTTTTTTGTTATTCAAAGCATAAATGTCCAGTAATAGCATTTTCTTCTTAATGTAGGAAATGAGACCTTTGAGAAGCTTGGCACTGTTGGCTCTGTCACAAACCTTGTGGTCTATTTGACAACTGTTTTCAACATGAAGAGCTTGGAGGCCGTCAAATTCATCAACATCTTCAATGGCACGGCGAGCTTGGCAACTTTGGTTGGAGCCTTTCTCTCTGATGCTTATATTGGTCGTTACAATTCCTTGGCTTATGCATCTATAGCCTCCTTCTTGGTACAATTCTCTTTTACATTAATCCTGTTGATGATTAGAATGTTACCTTCTTTTGCTGGTATTTGATTCTTATTGCTTTGCTGTCAGGGGATGACAATATTAACGCTAACAGCAGCAATCTCCAGCCTACACCCTCCAAAATGTGCAGCAAATGAAACCAGCATGTGCATTAGTCCAACAGCAGGGCAGCTAGTTTTCCTGATAAGTGCATTTGTTTTCTTAGTAATTGGAGCTGCTGGCATCAGGCCTTGCAACCTGGCTTTTGGAGCTGACCAATTCAATCCCAATACCGAATCTGGAAAGAGGGGTATCACTAGCTTCTTCAATTGGTACTTTTTCACCTACACATTTTCGGTCATGGTAACCACAACTGGTATTGTCTATGTGCAATCTGATGTTAGCTGGGCCATCGGGCTGGCGATCCCCGCATTTCTAATGTTCATTTCATGTGCATTATTCTTTTTGGGAACAAGAATTTATGTTATAGTGAAGCCTCAAGGGAGCCCCTTAACTGGCGTGGCACAAGTGCTGGTTGCTGCAATAAAGAAGCGACGGCTGGAGCTGCCAGAAATTCCTGATGTTTCTCTTTTCAACCATTTTCCTGCCAAATCTGTCAATTCCAAGCTTCTTCATACTGATCAATTCAAGTGAGAACAAACTTCCTCACTTCCAATCACTGAATGATGAGCAATCTATATTTGTACTTAATGATCATGAAACCTGGCAGGTTCCTTGACAAGTCCGCAATCATCACAGACAACGATGAAATCAACTTGGATGGTTTAGCTACCAACCCCTGGAAGCTTTGCAGCATCCAACAAGTTGAAGAAGTAAAATGTATAATGAGAACAATTCCCATATGGGCCGCTTGCATAATCTGCTCTGTTCCAATAATCCAACAACAGACTTATGCAGTCTTACAAGCTCTTCAATCAGACAGACATCTAGGCACTTCAAACTTCCAGGTGCCTGCAGCAACATATACAATCTTCATTATGATAACCCTCACCATTTGGATTCCTATCTACGACCGAATCGTGGTCCCATATCTTGAAAGAATAACTGGCAAAGTTGGTGGAATCACACTTCTCCAAAGAATTGGGGTAGGAATGATCCTTTCAATTCTCTGCATGCTCGTTTCTGGGTTAGTCGAGGAACGCAGGAGACAGCTTGCTTTGAATAGGCCAACACTAGGAATTGCACCCAAAGGTGGCACCATCTCATCAATGTCTGGTATGTGGCTAGTGCCTCAACTTGCAATTGCCGGACTATCTGAGGGATTCAGTTACGTTGCACAGGTTGAGTTCTTTTACAAGCAGTTCCCGGAAAACATGAGGAGTATTGCTCAGTCATTCTTCTTTGTTGCTTATGCACTGGCCAGTTACCTCAGTGGCTTCCTTGTCACTTTGGTTCATGAAACCACTCTAAGAACCAAAACTGGAGATTGGTTAGCTGAGGATCTTAACAAGGGGAGGTTGGATTACTTTTATTTCATGATTGCTGGGTTGGGGATTCTGAACTTTGCATACTTTCTTGTATGTGCTAAGTGGTACAGATATAAATGTTAAGATTAGAGCTGATTCAGCTCTAATATGACTGTTAACTAATTATTTTGAACTCAATTTTATTAATCTTAAAACACTACATATAATAAATGAGACTCAAGAGAAGGGCTAGATGAAGTGGTAAGACATGGTTCTGTGGAAGTAGGATGGTAAGACGTGTGGTGTAGTGAATATAATTCTCATGCCTCATCTTTACCGTTAATTAGGTGCACACAGAGGCTTTTTTCTTTCTTTTGTTTTTTGTCACAATGAAGGCACAGGGCCAGCTATCTGAAAACCAAACTGCAACACAGCACCACGGGGCCATCTTACCCCAACGTGATCACTATGCAGCAGCTCTGTTTTTTTTTTTTTTGGCTTTTACGTGCTATTGCACGTGAAACTATTCCTTATTTGCAATACTGAAGCTGTCGTTAGTTTAAAAGAATTTGACCGTTTGAAAATTCGAATATAAGAATTTGTCTTGTTATAAATCGTCCTCATACAACACTCGAGACATTTAACCACTCAATTCAGCAAGTTGAGTTACGAGCTTTTTTTTTTTTTTTTTATTTATCAAAGAAGGGGCACAGGACTAAAGTTAACCAAACAATTACAAAACAATGCAGTTACGAGCAGCTCTAAAACACCAGAAAGTGGAAGAACAAGAATATAAGAACCCCAGCTCTGCCCAACAGCCCAATTTGCAGCAATTCCTCGCAATTCTGGATCACCCAGAGGCATCTAACATGGGCCGATGTTCCAATTTTTCAAGGACCGGGCCTGTAAAATGTTTAGAACACCTCACAAGCTGTGGCATGTGGGCCAACAAGTCATTTTAAGAAAAACTAGATGATTCTTTTGAGCCCACTATGCTAATGAAGGAACGTTTGTTTGCACGAAAGGCTCCTGAGCTTAGTTTATTAGACAATGCAATCATTATCTGGGTGGCTCTACGAAATGGGCGGGGTGGTTTGGGCCCATTACACATGAATCTACTCTTTTTGTTTTTTTTTTTTGGCATAAAGGTCAATTCTACATAAAACTTTTATCGATTTGTTAATTTTTACTCATTAAATTTTTTTGTGCGAAAATCGATATACTACATTATCTCCGTTATAATAATTTTACCCAACTATTACTTTAACCGTTAAGTTGGCTAACGTGGTAATTAACAGAGTGTCACGTCAGCCAATTTCTCTCTCACTAGATGTCATGTCATTAAATAATGATAACATGGTATAAAAGTTAATTTTATCCAAAATTTATAGTAGTTTATTGACTTTTACTCACAATTTTTTTTTTTTGTAAAAACCGATACAAAACGTTTTCTTTATCGCACAATCTAAAAAGGGATTTTTAAAATATGTTGATATTTAATTAAAACTAAACTCAATTTAATTTTCTAACAAAAAAAATTCAGTTTGATGAAAAGTTAAAAAAGGAACCCAACCTAAAATCAATTTTACCTAATAAAATTGAAATCTTTCAAATCGAAAACTCTTCTAAAGTTAATTTTATCTAATAAAATCAAAATCTTTCAAATCCAAAAACTCTTCAAACAGAAACCATTTTTATTTTAAACTTTTCATTAAACCGAGTAATTTTTTTGTTAGAAAATTAAATTAAGTTCATTTTTAATTAAATATAAACATATTTTGAAATTCTTTTTTTAGATTTTTGAAAAATAAAAAATGTCATATCATCAACTTGAGATGACGTGACAGTTGACTAGACACAACTTTGTTGACGTGGTGCTTTGTCAGTTGCCAGATCAGCATAATTGACGAAAAAATTAACGGTTGAATATAATTGTGCAAAAGAGAAAACTTTTTATACCGATTTTCATAAAAAAAATAACATTATGGATAAAATCAACAAACTGTCATAAATTTTAGATAAAATTAATTTTTATATCACGTCATCATTATTTGATGATGTGACATTTAATGTGAGAGAAGTTGGACTCTGTTAATCATCACATTAACCAATTTAACAGTTAAAGTAATGATTGAATAAAATTATTATAACGAAAATAACCTAATTAACTAATTTTTATACAAAAAAAAAACGTAATAAATAAAAATTAATAAATCAGTAAAAAATTTAGATAAAATTAATTTTTATGCCTTTTTCTAATTAATTAAAGCTTTCCAATGCATGCTGACATTATTTTCTTGCTCTGTACGACCCAATAATTTCTTAAAAGTGGTGCGCAAGGAGGCTAGCGTGGAGGATGTAGACATTGGATATTGTGGGAGTTGGTCTACCGAAAATGGTTTTTTCTTAACTGCGGTTTATCCCTCCTTTTGATTTTTTTTTTTTTAAATCTCTAGGGAGAAGAAGGCACGCGTATTTACCAAAAATAAAAATAAAGATAATTCTTTTTGTTACCAGAGAAGTTAGAAAAATTAAAAAACGAGAATAAAATTATTAAAATTTGAACACAAGATTTAGAGACCGCAATATGTAATATAATGTTCTAATTAATTATGTTAGAGATATGAGAAAAAAAAAAGTCTTTAGAGAAGGATGATAAGTGTTTGAGGAGTATTCTTAAATTTTTTTTGAACATGAGAAAAAAAGTATCTTGATGAATTAAAAAAGGAAAAATATTGGGATAATTTTAAAACACTAATAAGATAATATGAGTTGTTAGATAATTAAATTCTTAAAAAAATAAATAATAGATTAACTTTTAATTTTACAATTTATTTGAAATCATATAATATTACTAAAAAAAAGAGAACATTTATTATCTTTATTATGTGACGGTATAATTGGGGTAAACTAGGCACTTACTAGATAAACTAACCATGTGACCTCTGCAATTGGGGTTAAAATAAAAAGAGCGCCAATTCCACCAGTGCCAGTGGTCACTAATCAATGATCTAATTGTTTCTAAAAAAAATCTAATTGCATTAATGAGGGTATCTATCAAAATCTTCTTTTCCTTGATTTTTTATTTTATTTTCGGGTCCAAAATCTTATTTTTATTTTTTTTAATTATTTCAAATTCAAATGCAACTAGGCACACGTGATGTTTTTTTTTTTTTTTTTTGATCCATATGTTTTCTTTCTTTTTTTTTTTTTTTCCTACCGTTACACACCATCTTTTTTTTGGTTTACATGGAAGGTGAGACACCTGCTTAAGGAGTTGCAAGAACTCTAGACCACCTAGGCCAAGAAATGCCGCTTAGATCGTGTTGTAGAAGCTTCTTTTTTTTTGGGTCCTACCGTTACACACCATCTTGATCTGCTGGAACAACAATAATAAGAATCACTCACATCACTTTTTTTCGGCCCACTTGGCCTCGATAGTTCGGCCGTAGTGTTTTCAGGATCAAGAGGCCCAAAATGCGGTCCCCCCAATTATATGATACCTTATGCATTTTTTGGGGGCCGGGGTCCGTTAAGTAATAAATACATAGAAATAATTAATTAATTCTCATGAGTCATGATTTTTAAATAATAATTAAAATTAAAATTTAATGTTTCAGACATTACATTTGAGAAGTAATATTTTGAAATTTAATATTTTATGTTTTCAGACTTCATGCCTTTCTTTGTTCGTGATTTGATATTATGGTACAACTTAAATGAAGCGAGAAGTCATAGCACATATCGTGAAAAGAAAAAATTTATTATGTATCCAACAAAATGAAAAATAATTATTTTTAACTAATTTCAAATTTCTTGAATGGCAACAACCCTAAAAGTTGAGAATTTAAGTTGCAACACACCTCAATGTTTAGAATTAGATTTTTTTGCAATGTTATTTCTCATATTATTTAATTTGTTTTAAGTATTAAGAATAACTTTCATTCCTCTCATATTTGTAACGATCCATCACATTATACGGTCTCCATAACCCTCTATGGTCTTAATCCAAACCACCGGAAATCCAACAAAACAACTGTTACTGGGGGTTAGAACATCAAGACAATTATGTGTTCGTTCGTTATCAGCAAACCCACCAAGTCACCAAGTCACCAACTCTCATATTGGAAAGCTTGGGCTCTTTTAATTTCCCTTTAACCATATGGAAAAAAGTTGGCTGCCGGATGATTTTTTAGATCAAAAAGTGTCCCAACAGTAACAATCTTTCAATTTTAAGTAACAAGTTTTAAATTTTAAGTAACAAAAATTTTATCACTTCATTTTCTTATTACGTAAAATATGACTATTGTTACAAAAAATTACAAATTTGTTACTATCAGGATACTCTCTAGAGAAAAAAATCTTGGTTGCTTAAACTGTGCCCTTTCCATATTAGCTTAAGCACAGTTTATTTGGTGAGTAATCAGTGAACACGTCCTACTGTACAAGACAAAGTTCTAGTGGTCATAGTGGAGAGCTTCTATTATTTACTTGGCATAATGCACAAGGAAAGCATTGCTATTTTAGTGGGATATTGGAGAAAAATACCTGAAAAGGAAATCCTCCACTTGAAGAAGCAAGCCCCTACCAAGTAAACCCATCAAAAAATAAGTAACTTTAGTTTGCAGGGCAATGTTATTGCAGCTAATAGCAGTTTAAATCAAATCACGACTTAATCTCTCGATATTTTTTCGACTATCTTCTTAGAAAACTTAAAATTTCCGTAAAACCATTCACCGGTTCAATTTACACGTCCTACTGTAAAAATTTTTGGTTTGATTGACATGAATTCCTCCCATCTGTGAATCTACATATAACTTCAACTTCATTTTCACGCATTTTATGGAAAAACACAAGGACAACTTGGCATCCACTGCCTCAGAAAAGAGGTGAAAAAAAAAACCCTTCAACTTAGCATTTTGGATCAAGTGATTGAATGAAAATGGACTGTGGGGTCTAACAATTAATTGGGCCTTTTTCAAAAAATTTGAAGGCGGCTGGCCCGACTTTTTCAACGGGACATGATCCAGGGTGCCAGTAATCTTGTAATTAAGGCGTATCTGCCTTCCATTTATATTAACTTTGTTGAAACAGGACATGTTTGGTGTCCAATGGCCACGTTTGATGACTAGCTAGCACTTAGATGTACTACTTCTAGGATTTTGCCTTCCAATTTAACCCAAAAAAAAAAAAAAAGGAAAGAAAAGAAAATGCTAGGAGCATAGGACTAGGGCTACAAACGAGCCGATACGTTCGTTAAAAGCTCGGTGGCTCGGCTCGGTAAAGGCTCGGCTCGGGCTCGTTTATTTACTAAATGAGCGATACACGAGCCTAAAATCAAAGCTCGTTTAATAAACGAGCCGAGCCTGAACAATAGCAGGCTCGGCTCGGTACAGGCTCGTGAACAGTTCGATAAATGTATCATTAAGAGCTCGTTTAATATGATCATGTGTAGGCTCATTTAATAATTTAATACTTAATTGTATCATTTAACTTTTAATATAAATACTAATAAAATTAAGATTAATTTTTTATTTATTTTCAAATGCTCTCAACCTCCATTATTTCCTCCTGTCTCTTTTTTTATTTGAATTTTTTTTATTAAAATAAACTTGCATATTTATTTTTCTTTGCAAAATAATATAAATTTTTTAAATTAGAGAAAATTTAAATACAATTAAGTAAATTGATTGATGATCATAATGTGGCTAGTTATACAATTAGGAATTCAATCAATCAAATAGCAATGAATGAATAATTGGCTTTTATCCACATATCCATTTTTACATATATATTTCCTTTTTTATATAAAATTATATAAAAAAAGTAATTTTGATTTTTTTATTTTTTTATTTTTTTATTTTATATAAATTTTCTATTTTTATATAAAGTAGAAATAACATTATAAACAAATAAATAAAATAAATCAAATGGAAAAAACATATATATATATATATATAAAGCTTAAATTAAAAAAAAAAAATACAAATCGAGCCGAGCTCGAGCCGAGCCCGAGCTTCAGTAATATTCTGACGAGCCGAGCTCGAGCCTCCACCTACAAAGCTCGAACCGAGCTCGAGCCGAGCTCGAGCCTGAAGAACTCCTTAACGAGCCGAGCTCGAGCCTGGCCAAGCTCGGCTCAGCTCGGCTCATTTGCAGCCCTACATAGGACTTACTTTATCATAGTTGATGATGTGAAACAATTATTGGCCTGAACTGATCCGGACAGCACCAACAGCCATGCCACCATGTTTGTAGTTGTTCAAGAAGAACCGGAAACACAAAGAACAAGAGTGAATCAGTGAACTATTGGGATTATCACACACAACAACATATTAGGAATAAGGAAAAAAAATTAAAATAAAAAAGAAAATTAAATATGCAAACTGTTACCAAAATTCTATTGTACTTTGTTCAACTCATCCACCAAGAAACAATTTTTCAAATCCAAAGAAGAACAACACCCTTTCCTTTGACCCCGCACTAATTTCTACAAATTCTAAATAATAAAAGTACAACACGTTACGTAGTTGCATGGATTGGGTAGCCCCAGGCCTCGTTCCAATGTGACAAACAAAGTAACAAAGAAAAAACAAAGAACTAGAAAAAACAAAGTAACAAGGAAAGACAAGCTGAAAACAAGTGTGGGAAGTAACACCAGCTTGAAAAGGTTCACATCCTTGTACCTATCGGCTCAAGAGACTAGACATTGGAAAAAAAATAATTTTCCACAATAAACAAGGAGCAGAGAATTCTAAATCCAAAAATTATCCATTCTCTGCAAAGCAACTGTACCTCTAGACATTATTCCTTCCAAATCCTCCATGAATTACAGACGGCAAGAAAGAAAAGCCACCCTCCCAAATCTCCCACTTCCTCAATTCGTGATTCTTGGTATAAAAGATCTAAATATGGCCGAGGGGGAGGGAGAGAGAGAGAGAGAGAGGGAGAGAGAGAGAATTGCAAAGAAGATTGAGAAAAATTGACATAAAATAGCGAAAAAAAAAAAGAAAGAAATTGGTGTGATCAAACAAGATGCAAGAGGATCTAAGCAACATATGAAAGGACTAGAAAAAAAAAAAAAAAAAACGATGGAAAGCTCTAATGCCATTAGACAAGGTGGACTAACCTGAACATAGTTTCACATTTTTTCTTATTGATTGTGAAATACAAGAAAAAAAAACAGTTTGACCTCTCTCTGTTCAGTGGAAACATGTATAGGACCTAACACCAGCTTGACAAAGCTCGCACCCTTCCGTTTTGTTGGGCGATACCAACATATTCATCAACTCAAGAGATTAGAAATGCAAAAAGATTAATTTTTCCACAAGAAACAAGAAGCAGCAGCAACAATCCTACAATCAAAACTAAATTGAAGTTTTGAAAATCTACACAACCAAAGGAATACTATCAATTTTGACTTGGTGAAGATAACCCAATCAGATAGTGGGACACTACTATATTTCATTCAACTTGTTACTAAGTACCAGTTAGACCAAAATAAAAAAAGTTCACCAACTCATCAAACATGCTTGTGTATTGAGTGTCAATCAATGATAATGGGGTGTCAAAAAAGATTCACAGTAATTAGCACCAAACTAAGATGGCTTGATGCAAGAAAAACTAAAAATTTCCTCTTATGAAAAGGAAAGAAAACAGACATGCGTATTTATACACTTGAAAAAAAAAAAAAGAAACGGTAAAATATTTAGTTAGAAAACAAAAATTCATGATTTATCATGTGATCAACAAACTTTTTATGGAAGAAATGTAAGTAAAATTGTAATGCCGCATGTTTCAATGCCTAAGCTCCTAAATTATACAGCACATCTGACTCTTTTAATATCAAAATGTTATCAGTTCTTGAAAAAAAAAAATTATAACAGACCCAGACATTAAGAAAGAGTAAAAACAAAATAAAAAGCAGAAAATAGGAAGATAAAGACCACTAATAATTAAAAAAAAAATGAAAGTAAGAAAAAAGAGAGAACCTTGGCTGGAAGAAATAGTCAAGCTCCTCCCTTTGGGTCTTTTAAGTTTCAAACCCCAATTTCTAAACCTTAAACCCAATTATTTCCTTTTTCTTCCTTTGGGTCTTTTAAGTTTGAAATCCCAATTTCTGAACCACAAACCCAATTTTTTCGTTTTTCTTGAAAGGCAAGAGAAAAGGAAGGGTATGTGAATCAACAGAGCAGAGCAGAGCAGATGAAGAAAACCCAGAAGGAGGGCGAGGAAGAGGCGGAGGAGAAGGAGAGGAAGAAGAAGAAAGCCCAGACGAAGAAGAAGAAGAAAAGCAAGACAAAAAAAGTGTATGTGAAAAACAGAGCAGAGCAAAGAAGGTTTACTAGATGAGAAAACAGAGCAGAGCAAAGAAGGTTTACTAGATTAGAAAACAGAGGGAAGATGGGGACAGTGGGAAATAAAAACCATGGCTTATTCATATTAACAATCCTCCTAGTACAAGATCAGCATGATTTAAGACAGATACAATTAGACAATCAATGCAGGTTTTATAGCCGATATGGCTAAATCCTCCCCCCGGATGAGGAATTTTTGTCCTCCCAATTAAGGATTTAACTGGAAAGTGAAAATTGGGAACATCACAATTGCTACTTACATGCAAGCAGAAACAACAGTAGATGAAGTCAAAAGAAAGCATACCTGGAAAGCCAAACATATCAACACCCTCTATTGTATTCCACATTCATGTAAAGCAATCTCTATGCAGAAAAGAAATCCTCAATAAGAAATGCTGATCAATTTAGTTGACCAAATCAACCTAAGTTTACAAACAGTTTTTACAAAAATACCTGATCACTTTGCAAGAACCGACCCTGAACAACCTTGAAGTTCAACTTTTAATCCTTGTTTATAAAAATGCAGCGGACTTGAACGAGAAAAGCCAACGTATAATACAGGTTACCCAGAGAGGTAGTGTGTGTGCGTGAGAGAGAGAGAGAGAGAGAGAGAGAGAGATGCCAGCAGTGAAACCTTCAACAAACAGCTATTATTGATGATGTGGCAAGTAGCAAGTGTGAGTCATCAAAGTAATGATGTCTTGTCACATCATGATTGTTAGATTTAAGGAACAAACTTGGATTATTACTGTTATTTAAAGTTCATATTTGACTAATGTGTAAATTATTGAAAAATAACATTAGCTTCTGTAATTTAGGCCCAGAGTTAATGTATATACAGGACATGCCTGTGCCACTAATATACTAAATGACTCAGAGCTAACTTATGTACAGATTGCAAATAACATTACTGTTGTTCACAGTTCATTTTGACTAATTTGCAGATTATTGAATGTATGTCAACACTAATTGGGAACATCACAATTGCTACTTATATGCTAGCAGAAACAGCAGCAGATAAAGTCAAAGAAAGCATACCTGGAAAGCGAAACATGTCAACACCCTTTATTGTATTCCACATTCATGTAAAGCAATCTCCGTGCATATCTAGCATAGAATATTCTGCCCTTTATGCTAGGTGTAGAAAGCTGTTTAAGCTGCTGAGATGTCCGAGCAGAGAAACTTGCTGCATATTTCAGCCAAAACCCATAATGCCACCAATTTACCATGAAAAATCAATCTTCCAAGGCTAACACAAATTAGAGCCACAAAGTGGAAAATTAACCTTGAGAAAAAATTAATGGAGAGGATTGAAGTAGAAGTTGTCCTGTCCGATTAATTATCGGATCAACTTGAAATAACGAAGAAAAAAGAAAGAATAGCTGAAAAAGAACAGGTCCAATGTGTTTCAATGCCCAATTGCTCTATAAGGTTCCATGCATTGACACAAGTTAAGCCCAAAAGCCCGCAAACGGTGAGAAAAGTTAGTAAAGATTTAATATGAGAAACCTTAGTTTCATGCCATTGGCCTAATAGAGAAGCTGCTTAATATGGCCTTTCTTGTCTGCAAAAAACTACGTGAGAAGATCCAAATGAGCATCTTTCAGTAAAAACAGTGGAATAACATGTGAGATCAAAACAAAATCTTCTAATAATATGTAAGAACAAATGCAGACTAAAGTCCGCAATACAAGATGATTGGACCCAAAAATTTACCTCTAGGGGGAAGCTCTAACTTCTTGGGGCAAGGACAAACAAGCACATAATGTTTCATATCTGCATTACTGAAATGAAATACAGGAAAAAGAAACTATCCAACCACACCAGTCACCACTCTGTGGAAACATGTGTGGGAAGTAACACCAGCTTGAAAAAGGTCAGATTCCTCTACCTATCCGTTCAAGAGATTGAAAAAAAGAAAAATCATTTCCACAATAAACAAGGAGCAGAGAATCCCAAATCCAAAAATTATTCATTTTCTGCAAAGCAACTGAACCTCTATACATCATTCCTTCCAAATCTTCGATCTATACTGGATTATACTAACACAGATTTCAAGAAAGAAAAGCCACCCCTGCCAGATCTCCCACTTCCTCAATTGGTGATTCTTGGTGTAAAAGAGCTAAATATGGCAAAGGGAGGAGGGCGAGAGAGAGAGTTGCAAACAAGATTTTTGAGAGAAAAAACGACATAAAATAGCAAAAAAAAAAAAAAGGGAGTGGGTGTGAGCAAACAAGAAGCAAGATGAAACAAACCCCCAACAAATCTGAAATTCCCGAAAAAGGTACCAAGGATGCTATATAAAAGAGCATTAAGTAGAAAAATTATAGTGAAAACTGTCCATTGTCTTAGAAAGACATTGCCAAAAATTCAGCAAGATGACTTGGTAAAATTATCTGCCAAAAACATTTTCAGGAGATTTTTAGGCCTTCTATATATAACTGGAAGGTCAAATTAGTGTTAAGCAATCACCCCATTTGTTGGATCAGACACTTAACCATCTTTAATATTCTTGGTTCTTGAATTCACAACAAGGGAAGCTAGGTTAGTGCCATTGCGGCAAAGTGGAGAAAGGAAAGTACAGATAACAAAACAAAATAATAATGCAGCAGTTAGAAAAGATAAAACAGAAAATTAGAAGAAATTAAATTTCGTTCAACAGACCTCATTAAATGCCTTTTCCATTGCCTCCATTCTGTCATGTGGTTTTGCCAAGCCAAATGATGTAGAGATCTTTATCAGATTTTACATCCTCTTCCTGAATTTCTTCACGATCACACTCTTGCAGAAATTGGTTCATAAATTAAAGTTATCATCTCGGAAACTAAGACATCAAGGCAAAAACTTAAGAATAACTAAAATGATAACCAACCCAACCCAACCAGCATTTTTGCTCTTGCATATCGATTACATCAACTAGTACACTTCAAGCATTCAGAGGACAGCCTTCCACCAATATTCCCATACAGGTTTTTACTTGATTAACAAAAATTCAGATATTTTCTTTTCAGACAATACATATATAAAACAATTGTATTAGAGTACCTTTAAGAGAAGGGCCACCCACATTCCACATCTAGGACCCAATTTTGCTCTTGAACGAGTCATCATCCCTCCATGAGAACTACATAAGCAAAAGATAAGCTCATGGAAGCATATTGAAAGAGTTCTGATTTTGAGCTTAACGGTATAGATTAGCCTTAGTTGGATTAGTTGGATACTCCTTCTCAAGAACGTTTCCCAATTCGATATGCCATGACGAAAAACAACAATGCCAAAGCAAAGGTTGTCACCTTAAGTTGACAGACCCCAAGAAATCCCCCTGCACTCAAATAAGATGTTGAGAGGGGAAAAGGTGTTTCACCTTCGTTATAAAGTTGGATTTTCCTATAAATCATGAATCAAAGAGAACAAAATTTTATAGAACATCAGTTAACAAAAGAATAAAAACTTCTGAGACACAATGCCTTGAAGCCAAGCCTCAAGCAGAAATAGTGTGTAGCCTACAACCATAGGAGCATAACTGCGCAAAACTTTCAATAAATGTGATTGCTCTAAAAAGTTCACTTGCAAAAGTAACCAATTGAATCAAACTACAACAGAAAAGAAAAAAAGAAAAAAAGCCAAAAAGAAAAAATAAAAGTGGAAGGCCTGAAAAATGATGGGTGCAGGATGATGTAAACATTTCAAAGGGAAACAGTTTGCATGAAAGATATGTTATTGAAGAAATTTGACATGCATGTTTGAAGGTTGTGTTAGAAACAAAGGATATTGGCATTTCATACATATTATTGTCTGCAGAGAAAACATTGATTGGTCATGCAACAATTTATCCTTGCCATTCTACAGCCTTCAGTGGCAAAATGTTAGAAATCCCAAGGAATTATCCTTTCCTTTTACAGCCTTCAGCTTTTAAGTCATGTCCACATGCAAAAAAACACCACTTCAGTTAAATCTTAGGGATGAAATTCCCTTTTATAATCTGACCAAGCTTGGTCGTGCAAAAAGGGAAACTTTAAACATGGACAACTACCGAACTTTAAAATGCCGCACTCTGGATAATTCGTTGTCCTAGTTAGAGGATGCACATGGACCTGCAATATAAAACGAAGAACATTAATAATTGACTGAATAAAAGCCACATAGATTGGACGATTTTTATATTAAATTGATCACCTCAGTAGCTGAAAAAATGGTACTAAAATTCTACCCGTGTCTTCCAGGGAAGATAGTAGACTCACTCCACTCTGATCCTTCATGACTAATGATTTGCAATGCAAACACACAGACAAGAGTTATCATAAAAAATAATATTTGTGAGAAACTAGTTTGCTGCAGTAAAAACTATAATTTCCTCCTATGAAAAGGAAAGAAAACAGACATGTCTTTATTTATATTTTTTGACAACAAAAAAGAAAAGTTCAAATTTTTTATAAGCTAAAAACACATTACGCGTAACAGTGATCACCAATTAATTAAAGATCTCATGGTTTATCATGGGACTTTATAGATAGAAAAATCAACAAACTTTTTGTGGAAAAATATCCAACTAAAATGGTAAAGCCACGCATATTAATCCACACCAAGGAAAAAAGAAACCAGAAAATACCAAGAAAAAGATGGAGATTAAAGAAAAAAACCCTTTAATAAATAAAAAAAAAAACCAAATTATAGAGAAAGAAAAGAGAGAAGCTTGGGCAGAATAAATCCCGAGCTCCTCTTTGGGTCCTTTTAAGTTTGAAATCCCAATTTCTGAACCTCAAACCCAATTTTTCTTTTTTCTTGAAGTTCGAAGGAGAAGAAGCAGAAAAGCCAGAGGAAGAAGACAAAGAAGACCCAGAAGAAAAAGTAGAAGAAACCCAGAGGAAGACGAAGAAGAATCAGAAGAAGAAAACCCAGAAGAAGAAAAAGAAGAAAACCAGAAGAAGAAAAACCAGAAAAAGAAGAAGAAAAAACCCAGAAGAAGAAGAACGAGAAGGAGAACGAGACAGAGAAGAAGAAGAAGAAGAAGAAGAAGAAGAAGGCCAAGAAAAAAAGAAGGGTGTTTGTGAATAGCCAGAACAGAGCAAGTTTACCAGATGAAGAAACAGAGAGAACGCGGGGACTTTGATTTCTTGAATTGACTGAGAAATAGAAACAGAGAGAAAATCAACGGTTTATTTATATTTATTTCTAACATATGAAGAAAGCCCCGTTTAAGACAGACAAACAGACTGGACAATTAATGCCGATTTTATAGCCGTTACGGCTAAATCCCCTATTGATGAGGATTTCTTTTCTTGTCCTCCCAATTAAGGGTTTTAACTTCATTTGTACAGCCACAGATTTTATTATTATTAGTATTACTATTATTCATCATTTAATTTAACAACATCACACCAATTAAGTAGGTTTGCTTGATTTTAAAAAAAATTAAAAATTAGAAAAAAAAAACACTAAGTGGGCTAATGTCTATATACTACAAAAACAAAGAATATTCTACAATTTAACAGGATAAGTTAATATTTTGATCTTCAGCAATAATAATAATAAACTTTTAAAAAATTTCTTTGAAAATGTCTTTTTTTTTATTTCCCTTTTACATAAAAATGTCCCAGAACTAACATATGTACAGATTGCAAATAACATTGCAGTAATTCATAATTCATATTTAACTAATTTCCAAATTACTGAATGTATGCCAACACTAATTGGAAACATCACAATTGCTACTTTATATGCTAGTAGAAACAGCCAGTAGGTGAAATCACAATGTGGGAAATTACCCTTGAAAAAACAAAAAGTTGGAGGTGAGGACTGAAGCAGAAGGTGTTATGTCTAATTAATTATCTGGTCAACCAGAAAAAGAACAAAAACAAAAGTAAGAAAAGCTGCAAAAAGACCTATTCCAATGTGTTTCAGTACTTAATTGCTGTATAAGGCTAGTTTCCTACATTGACACTGGTTAGCCCTAAAGCCTACAAATGGTGAGAGAAAGTAACTAAAGATTAATATGATATGAGAAACCTCAGCTTCATGCAGTTTGGCCTGTTATAAAAGTCAAAGCTTATAATAGGACCACTTTCAGCTGCAGTAAACTAAGTGGGAAGATCAAATTTCGGTGAAAACAGTGGAATGAAGTATGAGATCAAAACAGAGTCTCTTCCAAGAATATGTAAGAACAGATGCAGACTAGAGTCCATAAAAGAAGACGATTGGATCCAAAATTTACCTGCAGTGGGAAGGCTCTGGCTCTAGGGGGGAAGGACAGGCAAGAACATAATGTTTCTCATTTGTATTAATGAAGTGAAATTCAGAGAAAGAAACTATCCCACCTCACCATCTTCGGTAAACATGTGTGAGAAGTAACATCAGCCCGAATCTCTTTCCTTTCCACAGAAATAAAAGAAAATCATTTTCTGCAACAATCAATAAACAGAAACAAACATCTACACACATACAAGATACCTTTCTATAAATTATTCCTTCCAGGAAACAGCCAATGGTGAAAGTGCTACAGGCTGCATGAATTTCCACAGCGACATGCCATAATTGTAGATTACGGTATTTCAAGTACAGGTCTAAAGTTTCATCAGACACATAAATAAAAGAATTACATGGTACTTGATAAGTTTAAGTTTGATATTGATAATTAAGAATTTAAATTTGTAAACTAATACCTAATGAAGAATATCTGTAAGTGATAAAAGTTAGCACATTATTTGAGGCTTTAGAAATCCTTGATTGGCTTCCAACTTTCACCATTACCACAGGGACCAGTCAGTCATTGATTGTCAGATTTTCATCATTCTGACAGGAAATGTATGCATAACAAAACAAATAAACATACTCACATACTCATGCCAACTGCCTTGATGGTAGCAAAAAGAAAATGCTGAAGAACTTTGCGATTGACCTGTGGAACATTTGCAGGGTTGTAGGAAATGGTTAAAAAAAAGACAACCATGAGGACGCTAAGGAAATACCTAGTCACTTACCACAGTTGAACTTGTAAACTGACAGTTGAACTTGCAAAAATGTAAACTGACAACAATAAATCAAAGAGCAAAGAAGAATGAAACTGAAAATAAAAAATAAAAAAAAAGAAAAAAGAAAAACCTGTGCCAATGTGTTCCAGGAACAATTGCTCCACAAAGTTTTGTACCTTGCTGTTGGTTAGCCCCCAAACCTGTAAATGACATTAGGTACTTAGAAAGATACTATAGTATTTTGAACAAAGAAATGAGTAGCTAGTGACCCGGCTACTTAAAGCCTGATAATTACGAATTAAAGCGAAAACCTCTGCTTAGTGCAATTGGTCTAATAAAGAAGCCAAGGCATATTGTATCCCCTCCCTTATCTGCCAATGAACAAACAAGAGCCCGTCAGAAAGATTCCAACAAGCAAATTTCCATAAAACTAATGGAAGAATCTGAGTTTGTGGGATAAAACAAGGGCCTTCCAAGAGGATCTAAGAAAATGTAATAACAAATGCAGACTACAAGTTCAGAGAAAAAAAGGACTGGAGCCAAAATTTACCTTTGTTGGGGAGCAATAATGCCATTAGGCAAGGACAGGGTAGACTAACCTGAAGACATTTCATATTTATACAAGAAAAATGCTAGCTAGCTAGGCTAGCGCGCAATGGCTTGAATGTGAAATACAAGAAAAAGGAACAGTCCAACCTCTCCGTTCAGTAGAAACATGTTTGTTTGGAATCTCTCCATGACAAAGCTTACAACCTTCTGCTCATCAGCTCAGGGGATTAGAAATATAAGAAGATTCATATTCCACACTAAACAAGAAGTAGCAGGAATAATGCCAAACCATAAGTAAAATTGAAGTTTAAAAATATCCAAAACCAAAGGAAAACACTATAAATTTTGACTTGGCAAAGATAACTCAATCTGACTGTGGAACAGTAGCATATTTAATTCATCCTGCTACTAAGATGGTGACCTGTATCAGTGAAACCAAAGTACCCAAAGTTCACCAATTCATCAAGTATGCTAGTGCATTGAATGTCAACCATTAAAAATGGGATGTGAAAAAGATTTACAATAATCAGTACCAAACTAATATAGTTTACTGCATCAAAACAATACTTTTACTCCAACGAAAAGAAAGGAAAATAAAGAAAAAGGAACAAATAAAAACCCCATTAATAATTAAAAAAGCCAAATTAAAGAGAAAGAAAAAGAGAGAACCTTTGTCGGAAGAAACCATTTGGGTCTTTGAAGCTTGAAACCCAATTCCTGAACCTCAAACCCAATTTTTCGTTTTTCTTGAAATTCGAAGAAGAAGAAGGAGAAAACTAAAGAAAAGGGAACAACTTAAAACCCTTGAATAATAATAATAATAATAATAACCAAATTAAAGAGAAAGAAAAACGGAGAACCTTGGCCTGGAAGAGACCCTTTGGGGTCTTTCAAGCTTGAAATCCCAATTTCTGAACCTCAACCCCAATTTTTTGCTTTTCTTGAAATTCCAAGAAGAAGAAGAAGAAGAAGACTACCCAGAATGAGGAGGAGGAGGAGCAGAAGGAGAAGAAAACCCAGAAGAAGAAGAAAAAGAAGATGAAGAAGAAGAGGAAGGAGAAGGAAAAGAAAACCCAGAAGAAGAAGAAGAAGGAGAAGGAGAAGGAGAAGAAGAAGAAGAAGAAGAAGAAAGCCAAGAGAAAAAGAAGGGAATGTGAACAGGCAGAGCAGAGCAGAGAAGGTTTATTGGAGATGAAGAAACGGAGCGCCTTTTTTTGGGCGAGACATAGAAAGAGAGAGCATCAACGGCTTATTTATAGGAGATTTATGTATAATATAAAGACAGTTGAATCCTTCATTGGTGTGGATTTCCTGCCCAACCCAATTATGAAATTTTCCCTAATTGTGAATTATTATCGGACTAGGTGGGATGGATTTAAAAATTAAGCCATTAGTGTCGATTTTATAGCCGTTACGGCTAACTCCCTCCTTCACGAGGATTTCTTTTCCTTGCAATTAAAAGATTCATTTGAAAGCATTTAATTAAAATTAAAAGTATCACGCTAAATAAGTCGGTGTGTTTGATCTTTAAAAAATTTTTTAAAAAAAGGTGGGTTAATTTCTATATATTTTATGAATACAAAATCTAGTACTTTTACAATTTAACAAATGAAAGTTAATTTTTTGAAGTTAATATTTTAGTCTTCAATAATAATAATAATAATACTATCAAAAAATTCTTTAAAAGTTTCATTATCTTTATTTATTATCTTTATTTGTGGCCAAGGCAATTAGAATCATTGCAACAAAGCTGTACAAGGTCTCCTCCTTGCCCCACCCCAAACTAAAAAAGGAAAAAAAAACAAAAAACAAAAAGAAAATCTAAATTATTAAGAAACAGTACTTCTCCAGCAAAGAATATCTTGCTTTCCATAGTCTTCAAAGATATCTTTCATGGAGCACAGCAAATCATTATATGTTCCAACAAAGCCACACATATGCACATATTGAGGAGAGAGAAAAAAACCTTAAAAAAAAAAAAGAAAAGAAGCCTCCAACAGTGAAAAATTCATCCTTAAAGGGACCCTCTACTGTGAACAAAATCAACAAATGCCTGTAATCTAAAGGATGTGGGAAAAACATGAGCTAATGCAGCTTACAGTTCAAAGTTTTGAATTGTACCTTTCCAGTTACACTAAATGTACAATATGCTTTAACAGACTAGCAAGAGACAGGATTGAGTTATCTGATATTGTGGCCCATAAGGTGTCTCCGTTCACATGCTGCATTTCAGCAATCAACAAGCAAAAATAATGGTTGCAAATAATCCAAGGCGGCCAATCAAAAGATGAAAATTCACTTTGAAATAGCCAAGAAACCTCACACTCCAATGTATACTTCCAAAATCTCTTTGCAAGACCGAATTCCAGAGGACATTATTATTATTGTTATTATTATTGGCTTCTGAAAACAAGTAAATAATTGTTTAAGGTTCCACTTAAGACAAAAAAAATGATATGGGATGTGCTCTTCTTCAGGTGGAAAACAGTAGTGAGGTACACTATCATATTTGTAAGACTGCTCACAGATGCTAGTTGCTCAAAGGCCTCATTTCCTGAAACAAAGTTTAACGAGCAATTTCTCGCAAAAATACATTAGCTAATAAACATTAGTGTATGAAAAATACCGATAACAAGTGGCAAGACTTTCATTCCTCTGTATTTAGTCACATCCTCGTGCACCATCTTCTCCAAGATTGTTCCAGAATTACTCTCATGGTCTTACACATAAAATTGAATTGAAGGCAAACTTAGGACCCTTGAAGTGTTACAAGTTTTATTTTATTTTTTTTTTTGACCGAAGTTACAAGTTTTAAATTGGTTGGCTAGAATATGATACTGTCAGGGAGCAGTGACTTGAGCAATATGTTTACATGCAGCACAAATGTCACCACTCTACAGAAGAGATTGTGGGCAAGGAAATGGTTGAAATCAGTAACCTGGTTCTTCTCATAAAAATTGAATATAGAAAAGAAAGACATAATAGAACAGAAAGCGATTCTGCTATTGAGTGGATGTCATCACAATAGCCTAATCATACAACATTGAAAGAAATAACAGATCCAAAATTTTGAACCATTTTTATGAAACATACTTTAATGTTTTATGCAATGCCACAGACAGTAGAAAACACTTCCTTATGGGCATGCAGGAAAAAAAAACAGGTTGGAAAACTTCACAAACAGGAAATTATCTGCGTTTCCAACACAACTAGCATAATGACAATTGATGCGCATCGGCCACAGCATAATGCAAAGAAACTATGATGTAGAGTTCAATCACGGGATCTATTACTTGTATACTAAAACTTCTTAACTGAGCATTTCAGCAACAGCATAATACAAAGGAACTAAACGATACAGATCAATCAAATAAAAGTATACTAATGAAACTTCTTAAACGAAAATGAAAGAAGAAAATTTTATAATTTATCGAATTGCTCCAACATCATGATATGCCTGAAAGTACATATCCACAGGCATACTTGAATTCCACATATACTTAGCAAAGAACAAAGATTTAAAAAAAAAATGAAAAAAGAGTAAAAATATAACAATTTACAAAAACAAAATATTGTTTGTTCATTCTGTACAAAAAAAAAAAAAATGTTTAACAATCAGTGATAAAGCAGAGTGTGCAAATACAATGTCAATAAGAAACAGAATTAGCATATCCAATGTCCCAAGATATAAGGAGGAGAAGGATTAAGGATCGTTCAGAAGCTACCGTGGCAATGAAACAAGAAAAATATACCAGTCAATATATCTGAAGATTGAAATAAAGCTAGAAAAAAACATGGTGGTCATCCGAAGGAGGTAGCCAAGTGCAAATCATTTTCTGGATATCCCATTGAAACAGCAATGCGTTCTTTGTGCATTGTACCAAAGTAAATAATAGAAGTGCTGTCCGCTTAAAGTACAGTAAGTTTGTCTCAGAGTAAATGATTTCACTAACTAATTTTCAGCGGCCATACATTTCAATATATAATAACAAATTCCACCAATATATTCAATAGGATGACGATTAAGACTATAATAATCAGATTCCCATTAATAAAATCACAAAGTCTTAATTGTTAATTATTTGCCATGCTCGTTGTGCTACTAAAGACATCAACAATTGTGGTGGCTGTAAGTGCAACGCTCTTCATGTTGGAAACAGTAGCCAGATACACCAAAAGGTTAGTGGCAGAGCCAATAGTGCCAAGCTTCTCAAAGTTCTCATTTCGTTTATTTGTTTTTTATTGCACGCTCATGGTATGAGCCACATAAAGAAACATTGGTTTCGTGACAATCAAATCACAAGCTTTTCCACAGTAGCTACAAGAACTGTAAAAATGAAGCTTGCTCTTTATACTATGACTTACCAGTGATGAAGGGCATGGCTCTGATTCCTCTGTAGTTAAAGTCTGGCTCATCATCATCTGAAATCGCTACTATCTCGTCCTTGTTCCCCATTGAGATGTTGATTCCTCTGCAGTTAATGTTTGGCTCATCATCATCCGAAATCTCGACTATCGTCATCCGAATGATGATGAGCCAAACATCAACTACAGAGGAATCAACCCGAACATCTCAAGGGATGTTTGGTCGTGGAAGAAAATTATCTCACTGCAGCCTAGTAAGGACGGCAAGGTTTTCTCGGTAGCACGAATACCTCTATACTTACTGACTGTAAGTGACTGGCCTTGACTGGAACTGGTTGCAGGATTTCAGGTTTGCTGGCTAATAGCTATTACGCCAATGGTTTTACTCTTTCCCCAGCACAGCATGTCACATGCACACTAAATTCTCATGCATTAATGGAGAAGTAAACGCAATTCTATTTTAAAATACACCACTTTTACTTGGTTTTTTGTTTGTTTACCAAAATAGAACTGGGAGTTGGGGGGTCACAATTATTTCAATGAATACAGAACAAAAAGATTCAACAGAAAAATAAATAAACAAATAAATAATTACAATTCCCAGATGGAACTAGTTAGCCAATTATGTATTGCCGTTAAGTTATGTTAACCATCCGCTTAAACAAGAGCTCCAATTAGTAAGGTGTCACTCCTATAAAGCTATTGCAAAATTATGGTCTAAAATACGAAGTCCATGGCAGATTTCTTCCTAAAGGTGGTCTTTACAATTTTTTTGGGTCTCCCTATTATAAATGACAGGACCGAATTTACTTTTTCTGATTATTATGCTTTGCTTGCCAGCTGCTGAGCAAATAATTACAATTTACAAGTTCGAATGGTTAATGCTTGCTAATAATAAAGGGTATCAAATTGTAACTTGAACTTGTGACTTTGTGATCGATCAGTTATGTAAAATATTATATAAGGTAGACTTTATATAAGGTAATGTTTAAGTTGTACCGGAATATGTTACGTATATTAGGGAGTGTTTGGTTTTGCTTTTCAAATGTGCTGTTGCTATTTATTTTCAAAAAAGTAGGCTATAAGAGTATTTGATTAAATTTTTTTATTTGCTGTTAAGGTTACTTTTTGAGGCAAAAAACAGCTCATTGAAAAAGTAATATAAAATTATTTTTTGTTTTCATCCGCGCAATTGGTAAATAATATAATTACCAAATTAACTTTATAACAACAAAAATATGCTACGCTAAAGTTAATGGTTTGGACATTGTACAATACCGGTAGAACGCTTGTGCAATACTTGTATAGCGTTGAGACCAAATCAACTTTTTGTAGTAATTAATTTTAGTTACAACAGGACAAATCAATTGAATAATATAGTAATTAATTATAGTTACAATTTTTGGGTATGCGTATATCCAACGGAACACTATAATATGGATTACATTTTTTTTGAATTTTTTTATATAAACAGTAAAATAAATAATAAAATAATATTAATATATTCATAAATATTAACTTACTTTTTCTTTTTTATTGTGTAAACAGTAAGTTCCACTTTTTTTTAATGATACTATTTTTTCAAACACACTAATTTGTATAATAAAAATAATATTTGTAAAGATAATTATAGTTATTATAAATTGTAATTGATATTTAAGTAACATATTTAATAAATTTTTATTTATAAAAAATAAAATATATTTTTATAAAATTAATTTAAATTAATTTGAGATAAAAAGATTATCTATTATAATAAAATAGAAATAAAATGTCTAAAATTGTCATTTTATTATTTAATCAACAATAACTACTTTTAATTTAACCAAACATTCTACTTTTATTTTACTTATCAGCAACATCAATAAGCAACAGTAATCAGCAATCAGTAACAGTAATCAACAATCAGTAATAGTAACAACAACATTAAACAAATAAACCAAACAAGCACTTAGTAAATGGCCACGTAAATATATCAGCAATAAAGTAGTAACAGAATGCTGGACTCAGGTTTAAACCTCACCTATACATCAGTAAATAACCATGTAAATAATTACGATTTACAACTGTGAATGTCGATTCTCCTTTCCCTTTAATTCAACAAGAAAAACAAAAATAAAGCTTTCGAGGTTCAACGCTTGCTAATTATAAAGGGTATGGCTTTGATTCCATGGTATGGTTCGAAACCGGCACATTATCGGTATGCTACAAAGTGGTGGGTTCTTGTCCACCATCTTCTAATGTGAATTGATAGCATTCCTACATAGAGGATACAGGATTAAACCCCATCCATATATCAGTAAATTGCCACATAATAATCTTTTTCACATATATGCCAAGATTCAATGCCCTTCATGATTGTCTCAGCTCCATCATGTCCAGGTGAGTCGAATGAAGGCGTCAGTCAAATGAATTGCCATGGACCTTCTGCACTTTTCTTTCCTACATTTAGGAAGTCATTGTCATAAATGGACAAGACGAAATATCATGAATTCGGCTGAATTATACGGCCAGCAAATAAAACATAAGTGAAATAGCATACCTGTTATGCTACTTGAAGACAATGCAATCACCTCTCCACGTACTGATCCATCACTGCATGAACTCTACATTACAGCTCTGATTTGTTGTGCACAAGATTCAAAATTTAATAATGAAATCTCAGACATAGATTACTCTAGTACGAGATTGCATAACCTTCAAAATATACAAATAGTTGCTGATGAGCATATCAGCTCTGGTACACCTTTACTGGCCCAACGCATTTTACCCTCACCATCAATATACACATTGGAGCCATTCGCTTGTATCTTGGAATGGTGAAAATGGATTTCTTGAATACCAGTTCGTGCCTTGTCAAAAGACAAATAAACTCAATGATGAAATTAACCAAGGCTAAATTTTCTAACGCTATGACATAAGAAAGTATTCATTCTACTCGATTTTGATGTACAAAGCGGACAAGGAAATCATATTGTTTAATTAGCCGACATACCCATAATAGCTGCGTCTATAGCATCCTGGTAGTCCACCAGAGATCCTCTAGCTGCCATCAGAATGATGGTGTCAGCATCCACTCTTTTGAAAAAGCAGGGATTTAAGTCATGCTAGGAAAGCAATCTACAGCATAGAAATCAAGTCAGAATGCAGCATTTAACAACCAACCTCAATAAAAATCTTCTCAACATTCAGTTTATTCAAGGTGAAAGTTTTAATATTGTCACAGCATAATAGATACCCTATTGCCATTGTCACAGACATCACTGTAAGCATCGAAGGAATTTGTCCAAACCACCAGTAAATTGTTGATTCCTAGGAGATATTCCTGATCTTGACTTGGGAACATCATCATTGTGGCAATTATCATCCTCATAGCTATGGAGAATGTACAGAAATTTCAAGTAGCAGTTAATACCTCATTAAGCAGTTACAAAAAGATTGCACCAATATGAAGTGTACAGTAACATAACCAAGCAATATAACCAATTGAAAATGCTCACCTGAAAATTTTATAAAGGTGTTTTAAAAATGAGTAACTAAGGAAGGAAACAACGGAGATTGCACCAATATGAGGTGTACAGTAACATAACCAAGCAATATAACCAATTGAAAACACTCACCTGGAAAGTTTATGAAGGTGTTTTAAAAATGAGAGACTAAGGAAAGGAACAACGGAGATTTGCAAATAGCAGGAAAAGCTAAAGCAGTAGAATTTGCATAACTTTGTCTTGAATTTCTAATAGCTTACGACTTCCCCAAAGGGAATTTGTGTAAATATTGGTTACCTTGTTGGAAATGCTCCACATGATTTTTTATGGTCACAAGGTGCACAGCCTTTAAATTTCTTCTAGTCTGCACATACAGTAAGAGTAGATACTGTCACCATGAACCTTAGCTACTAGGAAAGACTCACCACTGTGCAGGCCTGTAATCCTCAATAAGAAATGCTGATCAATGTAGTTGAGCAAATCAACCTAGATTTACTAACAGAAAAGAAAGGTTACAAAAGTACCCGATCAATTTTCAACGATAAACCTGTTGAATTTTATGTCGCATGTGGAATACGCGGGCTCGCCATCTCAGTGCGGAATGCGCGGGCTCACATGATGTGCTCTGAATTTTCCTCCACACTCCAGACTCGACTTCTGCATATCTGAACTCCCGACTTCAGGGTTGACCTCTCACATCACGAGTATACGGAGCAATCAATCAACAAATGAGTTATGAACTCCACATCTTTACCAAAACCAATTGGTTTTGGAAATGGGTCCTTTAGCTTCATTTATATAATGCTTGAGCTCTACACTCCTTATCCATGTGGGAGTTTTTGCATTGCCTTAAGACTCATCACTTGCAACTCCAACAAACCTAATTATCTGCAATAATGTCCCGAAGCTTAATGTTGAAAGTATTACCTGGACTAAGAACAGCTGCACCTCCTCAATCCACTTTCCATCTTGAAGGTATTATGAAGTCCAAATTAAAAAAAAAATGGTTGTATAACCAGATGTAATCTTTAAGGCTGCTCAAAATTATCGATTGGACATATTGGACCAAAAACAAAGAATAGAAAGTTAACATCATTTCATACTTTCAAAGAAGAGAACCAGAACTAATCCTTGTTTATAAAAAATGCAGAGGACTTGAACTGTTGAAGAAGAAAAAAGAATCTCACATCGAGGAAAAACAAAAAGAAAGAAGGGCATAAAAATTAATGAAAAAACCAACTAAAATGGTTTAGGCCATTTTTGTGAAAGGTAAATCTATATCAGCCCGTTATGAAACCTGATGCTCCAGTCCAATATCGAATCCAAGTAAATTTAGTTCATGGAGTCCGCACATAATTTTCATCATGAACAAGAAAAGCTAACGTATAATAGATGTTACTTATAGAGAGAGAGAGAGAGAGAGTTGCAAGCAATGAAACCTTCAACACACAGCTTTTACATCAAGAAATGATGTCTTGTCATATTGCAGATTGTTAGATCCAAGGAATAAACTTGGATTATTACTATTATTCATACTTCACATTTGCCTTATGTGTTGACTATTAGCAAATAACATTAGCTTCAGTAATTTAGGCCTAGAGCTAACATATGTATAGATTGCAAACAATGTTAGTGTAATTCATAGTTTATATTTGACTAATTTGCAGATTATTGAAAGCACATTAGTTGGGAACATCATCAATGCTACTTATATGCTAATAGAAACAGCAGTAGATGAAGTCAAAGAAAGCATACCTAGAAAGCGAAGCACGTAAACACCCTCTAATGTTTTACATATTAATGTAAAGCAATCAACATGCAGATCTGGCAGGGAAAAGATTCGCATGCTGCAAGAAAAACTATAACTTTCCTCCTACGAAAAGGAAAGAAGACAGACATGTCTGTATTTATATACTTGACAAAAAAGGATAAATTTATAGTTAGAAAAGAACATATTAGGTACAACTGTGATCACAATATAATAAAGATTTCATGATTTATCATGTGACTCTATAAGTAGAAAAATCAACAAACTTTCTATGGAAAAAACCTAAGTAAAATGGTAAAGGGGCCTATTTCGATCCACACCAAGAAAATAACTTATCCAACACTAAATAATACAACACTCCCTCCTTTGAATTATGATTCTCTTGATATCAAATTGTTTTCACTTCTTGAAAAAAAATTATAACAAACTTAGATTTTAAGAAAGAATAAGAACAAAAAAGAGACCAAAAAATACCAAGAGAAAGATAGAAATTAAGAAAAGGGAACAAATAAAAACCCTTAAATAATTGAAAAAACAAACGCAAATTAAGGAAAAATAAAAAGAGAGAAATTTGGACAGAAGAAATCCCCAAGCTACTCTTTTGGGTCTTTTTAAGCTTGAAATCCCAATTTCTGAACCTCAAAACCCAATTTTTCTTTTTTCTTGAAATTCAAGGAAATAGAAGAACACCCAAAAGAAAATAACCAAGAAGGAGGAAGAGGATAAAAGGAGAAAACCCAGAAGAAAAAGAAGAAAGCCCAAAAGAAATAACCCAGAAGGAGGAGAAGCAAACCCAGAAGAAGAAGAAGAAGAAGAAGAAGAGGAGGAGAAGGAGCAGGAGCGGGTTGACTAGATGCAGAAGCAGAGAAGGCGGAGACTTTGATCTCTCTCTTAAATTGTGTGCGAAATAGGAACAGCGAGAATCAACGGCTCCTTTGTTTTGTGAACCGTCCGTTTAATGCGGATTTATAGACGTTATGACTAAATCCCCCGTTGCTGAGGATTTTTTGTCCTTCCAATTAAGGATGGGCAAAACTATCTTCCTAAAAGGAAAAAAAAAAAAAAAAAAAGGGAAAATGGGCAAAACTATGGTATGAAAATTAAAAACTTTTTCATTTAATGAATTTTAGTTGTTAGATTTAAAATATTCTAATCAAAATACTATGCTTAACTTGTTATCTATACCAAATTCTTAACTTCAGAATTTCTCCTCTTAAAAAAAAAATAAAAAGCGCCCTATTTTCGTTAAACTCCACCATCTTATAAACCTCCCTTCAACAAGACAATGGAATTATACAAAAAGTAGGGTAAATTGAACCTAGTTTCAATCATTAGATCAAATTATCACATAAACCAAATTATGACATCATTTTATCACATTTGCACATTGACTGTTACCCTATATTTATATTATGTAACTAGTCAGCAAGACCCATTTTAGAATAATTGCAAAACAAGCACCGGTAAAATGAAAAAGGTCTAATAACCAATGGACAGTGGAACCCCTCATAGGAAATTCTATTGATCAATTTATTTAAACAGAACTTTAATCTAACCCCTAGTTTTTAGGGGGGAAAAAAAATTAAATCGCCATTATCTTAAGGAAGTATCTTTATGAGAAGGGGCACCGCTATCCACGTCTAGGACCCAATTTTGCTTTTGAACGAGTCATTTTTCCTAAGGAAGACTATATATATCTTTATAAGCTCATGGAAGAAAATTGATAGGGTGCTGATTTAGAGCTTAATGGTACAGATGAGCCTTAAGCGGATTAGTTGTATGGTCCTATGCAAGAACTTTACCAATTTGATATGCTAGACCATAAGCAACAATGCCAAAGCAAAGGTTGTCACCTTAAGTTGACGGGCTCTTGGAATCTCCCTGCACTCAATTAAGATGTTGAGAGGGGAAATGGTGTTTCATCTCACCTCAGTAATCACTTGGATTTTCCTATAAATAATGAATAAGAGATGACCAAATTTTCTACAACATCAAGAATAAAAACTTCTAAGACACAATGCTTTGTAGCGAAGGCTCATGCAGGAATAATGTGTAGCCAATCACCATGGGAAAATAACTGCACAAAACTTTCAATAAATGTAGCTGCTCCAAAAAGTTCAATTGCGAAAGTAACCAACTGAATCAAACTACACCGATAAAGCAAAAAAGGAAAAAAGTTAAATGATGATGGGTGCGTGATAATGTGAACATTTCGAAAGGAAGGGTCTGCATGAAAGATATGTTAGTGAAGAAATTTGACACGCATGTTTGAAGGTTGTGTTAGAAACAAAACATATTAGCATTGTATACCTATTATTGTTTGCAGAGAAAACATTGATTGGTTGTGCAAGGAATTATCCTTGCCCATCTACAGCCTTCAGCTCTAAAGTCATGTCCACAAGCAAAAGACCACTTCGGTTAAATCTCAGGGATGGAATTCCCTTTTATTACTTTACCTACACATTCTCGGTGATGGTGTCCGTGACTGGAATTGTCTATCTGCAGTCTAATGTCAGCTGGGCTATTAGTTTCGCCATTCCTGCACTTCTAATGTTCCTTGCATGTGCTTTGTTCTTTTTAGGGACAAAACTATATGTTATTGTAAAACCTCAAGGAAGCCCCTTAACTAGCGTGGCACGAGTTATCGTTGCAGCTAGAAAGAAGAGAGGACTAAAGCTACCTGAAAATCCTGCATTTTCCCTTTTCAATTTTTTTCCTGCTTTATCAATCAACTCCAGGCTTCCCCACACTGATCAATTCAGGTTAGAACCATCACCTTTGAGACATTTGCTTAATATTATCTATCATTAACAACGCAATTCACCAAATATCCAATGATCACGACATCTCCGGGTTTCTTGACAAGGCTGCAATCGTTACTGCTGAAGACATGATAAGCTTGGATGGCTCAGCGGCCGACCCATGGAAACTTAGCAGCATTCAACAAGTAGAAGAAGTCAAGTGCATTGTGAGAACACTTCCCATATGGTCATCAATCATAATGTACAGTGTAGCATTGAACCAGCAACAGAATTATGCAATCTTTCAAGCACTTCAATCAGACAGACGCCTTGGTTCCAGTAACTTTCAGGCACCTGCAGTAACATACACAATCTTCATTATGATAACCAGACCATTTGCACTTGCGGGACTGTCTGAAGGGTTCTGCTTGGTAGCAACTGTTGAGCTGTTCTACAAGCAGTTCCCGGAAAACATGAGGAGTCTTGCTCAGTCAAGCATCTCTGTTCCTTTTGCACTTGCCCATTGTTCAAGTGGATTCCTGGTATCTATAGTTCACCAAACCACATCAAGAACTAAAGCTGGAGATTGGTTACCAGAAGATCTTAACAAGGGAGGATTGGGCTACTTCTGTTATATGATAGGTGGCTTCGGGTTCGTCAACTTTGCATATTTTCTTGCATGTGCAAGTTGTTACAAGTACAAAGGTGTTGCTGATAGCAAGGTGGAGATGACAATGAAGACAGAGGAACCAGAGAAGCATCCAGTGTAGCAGATAACCTTGACTAGACTCAAGCAATACTCACTCAAGCATTTACAATTCACAAACTGGATTAAAGCAAAAGCTGCTGCTCTACAAGATAAAAATTAGAAGCTTTATCTGCAATAAAAAAGAAAAAAAAATGGTAAAATCTACAAATATGTTTCTCCAGCCAGCCAGCCAATGTTTAGTTTTGCAAAGATACTTGCAACTCTTAATGGGCCTAATGAATTAGAACATTATTATAATAATAATGCCCAAGTACTGCTTCAATTCCTTCATGCTCTCCTTAACTAACCATTTGACAGCTGAATAATTCCGTTGATTGCCACCCTTTGGGCTTCCTGTTTGCTTGTAGGCTTGCCTGTCAAAAAGAACAGTTTCATGCCGCCATAATTCATAAGCCCGTTAGCCCTTTACTGCTAGTGGGAGGCCTAGGCTTTTCAGTGCTTCGTATTGTTAGGCCTAGAGCTCATGTTTTGCAACATTTTTTTGGTCTTGATCTTGTGTTTTGCAACTGTTTTTTTTTTGGTTTACATTGTTTTGCAACATTTTTATAGAGCAAAAATGGTTCAATCGTCTCTTGGCAAAGAATGGGCCAGAATCCACCACTATTTTCTTCACCATTAAAAGCTAGGGCCATTGCTAACGGAAGTTTTCGGTGCCGCTACCTACTTGCTTATGGGTCGGCCTTCAGAAACGCAAGTTGAAGGCCCACCCTACGGATCCTTAAAATTAGAAGATATTTGGGTTATCTTTTTTATAGGTATATTTGTCTTTTATTTTTAAAAAATAAGAAATTATACTATTATTTGATTCTACTTATTTTTTTATATGATATCTTAGAGTAACTAATTGAAAAATAACTCAAGGTTACTTTTTACTTTTTTTACATTGCTTTTTAGTTTTTAATATTAATAATAATTTTTCTAAATTAAATTACTCTTTAAGAATATTTATACAATGTCATTATTTTTTTACTTATCACTTAAATATGATTTGTTATTTATTATTCAACTTCATCAATATTTATATAAATACAACATTTTCAATTTTCAATAATTTTTAAATATTATTTTTTTCACTTCTATTTTTTATTAATATTTACACGTAAAAAATTATTTTAAATATTATATTTTTTTACTATATAATAAATTTTAATAATTTTTTTGAAAAAAATAAAAATTAAGTAAGCAAATTTTCAATATTATTTATAGAATATTTATTCTTAAGATAAAAATTATAAAACATAAAAATAATTTTATTAATATGGTACATTAGTATAAATTAAATATCTAAATTAGTTATTTAATTATTTAACTGTAATAATAAGTTAATAAAATACTTCATTAATTTTTTTAGCAATGAATAATAGGTAATAATAATCAGTAATCAGTAATTAATAGTAATAATCAGTAACAATAATATTGAATAAGTAAACTAAACAGACTTTAAAATTAAAGCATTAATTGAAACAACGCCACACTGTAAGTTTGCAAGTAATAAGTCTAGAACCAACGCCTATTGGTTTGAGTGACTGGAACTCAGTTTTTCTTAAATAAAGTTTCAAGTTTAAACATTGTGTATGAAAAAAATAAGTGTTAAAAGAATTTTACCTTCTAGTGAATCCTTATTAAGTCGAACCAAATTAGTCAGGAGTAACGTGATTTCTGAATGCTGGAATTTAACACAAAAAAAAAGTAATGAGTCTAGGGTCATAAAAGAGTGAAAATATAATATTTATAATACAACTAGTTGAGATATTTGGTTAAATTCTGTTAATTTTATGTTAGAATATTAATGGTTTGTCTCACTTTCTAATCTCTCATCCTCATAAACAAAAAAAAAAAAAGTTATGGGCCTAGATTTTCTTAAAAATTTGATGTGATAACCGTTACTATTTTTTTTTTTTTCTTTCATAGATCAGATAGTTTGTTGATCCCAGCTCTTGCCTTCCGACTTCTATGCTTTGGACGGAACTGGCTGACAGCAAGACCTTTCGCAAAAAATAAGGATTTTTATTGAGGAATCCTGCGCTACGTTGTAAATCCGTCCTTCTAAATTTATTATTTATCTCTATATTCAATTCAATAATTGCCACATGGTGCGTCCCAACATCCTATGCTCTGTTGTTTTAAATTACAACTTTTTTTAACATAAAAAAATATTCATTAACTATATATTAGTTATCAAAACTATGGATTGAGACAGAATAACTTCCATTTGCAATGTCTCGTTCAATTACTTTTAAATGAACAGACTTATTACTTAAATACTAGTAAAATTGAGCGTGTATCTGCAATAAAAGACTACGGTAATTACCGAACTTTCAACTCATTATTATACTATAATCTTCAACCACTTTAACAGTCACTCAACTATTTGTCAAGAAAAAAACAAAAATACAAAGACTAAAACTCGAGTCGCAAGTGTGAAATGTATACTTATTTATCACTGAACTAACACTTCAAATGATTCTTAAATTACAACTTGAGTTTCTCAGCTGCTATTTAATAAATAGTTCTCAGAGGTTCGTTGATACGAGAATCTCAACGTATTAGACAATGCTGCTTAACAAAGAGTTGTTTAGTCTTCGTTTTAAATGAATAATATATGCATAGTTATTAAACTACGATTTGCATTTTCCCCTGCCCATTTTCCGCTGGTCCGTTCTCATTTGAATTTGCAGGTCAATGATCAGTTCTCGAAGAAACTTCCGTCCTTTAGTTGGCCTCATCCAGCAGTGCACATTTATAAATTTTGCCCAATTATTACTCAGTACCTAGAACCTCAACCTTTGAACCTACACGCTAAGTAACTACAAGATGCTCTTGCTATTAAAAAGAATAAAATAAAACTACAAGTTGCTGAGTTCCTCTGCCTAGGAAGTAAGCAGGCAACCAAACCTGACGTCGGGTGTAGGCCTGTGACACTGACAAGCAAGCTGTGTACGTGGGCTGAAAGGCATGTCAAACCTAAAAGAATAAGAATATGCACGCGTTTAATGAATCATATGTAAGATCCGAATTTAATTAAATGATTTATTTTTTTTTTTAATTTAATATATCTTTTATCATACTACAGTTTAAATTGCGTATACTAACTTTATTATTATAAATGTGTAACCTACCTTTTTCCTATATAAAATAGAGGCACAATTAGTTAGAGTGATTTAATTTTAAGGGCGCAGTTTACAACATATAAAAAATTTGTAATTTATTTTTTAAAAAATTTAATATATTTTTTAAGATATAACGATTTAAATTTTTATTTATCAACTTTTTTTATCTATAATTACGTATTTACATAACTTTTTCCTAATCTTAAATGTTTTTAAATTTATTTTATTATTTTTTAATTTTAACCAAGTCACACATAAATTTTTTCTGTTCTTAACATTTGATATTGAGTTGAGTTAATCTATAATTCAAATTCGAAAATTCCTTAATTTTCGCACTTGGGAAATATTAAACAGAAAGAATCTTGACTTTAGTGCATTAATTTTCTTCCTCTACAAGCTGTCAGCAGGATAAAAAATTGGGGTTCTACTGCGTGAGCATATAAAAAAATGTTATATTATAATTATATTATAATAATTAGTATATTTTTTACAACTGCGATGATAAAATATAAATAAAAAAATAATTATATTTTTTCATTACATATTTTATCATTACAATTACATACAATATAATATATTAATTATTATAATATAACTATTTCATATTATATGCCCGTAAACTTTTTTCTTAAAATATTAGCTTTGTTGTCTACATGACTTCATCCAATGAAACTGGAGAAGACTCTCTACCTTCATAAATCCTTTCGTGCATAAAAATACAACCGTGTTACATACATAGAGGATAGAGAGAAGAAAAAATTAACCTTAGAGTCATGGAGAACAACAATGTGGAGAAGACTGATGAAAATGATGATGAACCAGTTATCAACTATAGAGGAATTAAAGCCATGCCCTTCATCCTTGGTATGTCATTCTCAATTTTTTTGCTTTTTAGGAGGGAAAAAAATGATTGCAGCTCATACTTGCGACTATCTGCTAGCCTAGCAAGAAAGAAAGGCACCACCAGAACTAGTGCTGGATGGCCAAAGGCTTGCATTTTTAGCTGACTCAAACCCCGTAATATATATATATATTTTTTATTCAAAGCATAAATGTACAGTAATAGCATTTTCTTCTTAATGCAGGAAATGAGACCTTTGAGAAGCTTGGCACTGTTGGCTCTGTCACAAACCTTGTGGTCTATTTGACAACTGTTTTCAACATGAAGAGCTTGGCAGCCGTCAAATTCATTAACATCTTCAATGGCACGGCCAACTTGGCGACTTTGATTGGAGCCTTTCTTTCTGATGCTTATATTGGTCGTTACAATTCCTTGGCTTATGCATCTATAGCCTCCTTCTTGGTACAATTATCTTTTACATTACTCCTGTTGGTGACATAGAATGTTACCTTCTTTTGCTTGTATTTAATTCTTATTGCTTTGCTGTTAGGGGATGACAACATTAACGCTAACAGCAGCAATCTCCAGCCTGCACCCTCCAAAATGTGGAGCAAATGAAAGCAGCATCTGCATCAGGCCAACAGCAGGGCAACTAGTTTTCCTGACAAGTGCATTTGTTTTCTTGGTAATTGGAGCTGCTGGCATCAGGCCTTGCAACCTGGCTTTTGGAGCTGACCAATTCAATTCCCATACCGAAGCGGGCAAGAGGGGTATCAGTAGCTTCTTCAATTGGTACTTTTTCACCTACACTTTTTCGGCTGTGGTAACGACAACTGGTATTGTCTATGTGCAATCTGAAGTTAGCTGGGCTATCGGGCTGGCAATCCCTGCATTTCTAATGTTCATTTCATGCGCATTATTCTTTTTGGGAACAAGAATTTATGTTATAGTGAAGCCTCAAGGAAGCCCCTTAACTAGCGTGGCACAAGTGCTCGTTGCTGCAATAAAGAAGCGACGGCTAGCGCTGCCAGAAATTTCTGATGTTTCTCTTTTCAACCATTTTCCTGCCAAATTTGTCAACTCCAAGCTTCTTCATACTGATCAATTCAGGTGAGAACAAACTTCGTTACTTCCATTCACTGAACGATGAGCAATGTATGTTTGTACTTACTGATCATAAAACCCGGCAGGTTCCTTGACAAGTCCGCAATCATTACAGACGACGATGAAATCAACTTGGATGGTTCAGCTGCCAACCCGTGGAAGCTTTGCAGTATCCAACAAGTTGAAGAAGTGAAATGTATAATGAGAACAATTCCCATATGGGCCGCCTGCATAATCTGCTCTGTCCCAATAATCCAAGAACAGACTTATGCAGTTTTACAAGCTCTTCAATCAGACAGACATCTAGGCACTTCAAACTTCCAGGTGCCTGCAGCAACATATACAATCTTCATTATAATAACCCTTACCATTTGGATTCCTGTCTACGACCGAATCGTGGTCCCATATCTCGAAAGAATCACTGGCAAAGTTGGTGGAATCACACTTCTCCAAAGAATTGGGGTAGGAATGATCCTTTCAATTCTCTGCATGCTCGTTTCCGGGTTAGTTGAGGAGCGCAGGAGACAGCTTGCTTTGAATAGGCCAACACTAGGAATTGCACCCAAAGGTGGCACCATCTCATCAATGTCTGGTCTGTGGCTAGTGCCTCAACTTGCAATTGCCGGACTATCCGAGGGATTCAGTTATGTTGCACAAGTTGAGTTCTTTTACAAGCAGTTCCCTGAAAACATGAGGAGTATTGCTCAGTCATTCTTCTTTGTTGCCTATGCACTGGCCAGTTACCTCAGTAGCTTCCTTGTCACTTTGGTTCATGAAACCACTTTAAGAACCAAAACTGGAGATTGGTTAGCTGAGGATCTTAACAAGGGGAGGTTGGATTACTTCTATTTCATGATTGCTGGGTTGGGGATTCTGAACTTTGCATACTTTCTTGTATGTGCTAAATGGTATAGATATAAATGTTAATTCAGAGCTGATTTAGCTCTGATACCACTCTTTAACTAATTATTTTAAACTTAATTTTATTAAACTTAAAAGATTACGTATAATAACTTAGACAAATTACAATATCAAGAGAAAGAATTGGTAAAACGATAAGATATAGTTCTGAAAATATATTAGTAAAACGTATGGTAGCTTGATATATTTTTCATACCTCATCTTTAACATTAATTAGATGCACACTGTGACATCTTTAATTTTTTTTTGTTTCCATCGTGGAGGCACAACGCCTGGTATAGCAAAACCAAACTACAAAACAGCACCACGGGGCCATCTAATATGAGCCGATGTTCCTATTTTTCAGGGACCGGACCAGTAAAATGTTTAGAACAGCCCACAAGCTGTGGCCTGTGGGCCAATAAGTCAATTTAAGAAAACTTGATGGTTCTTTTGAGACCACTACTCCAATGAAGTTACATTTGTTTGCACGATAGGCTTCTGAACTTAGTTTCTTGGACAATCCAATCCATATCTGGGAGGCTATACGCAATGGGCAGGTTGGTTTAGGCCATTACACATGAACCTATTTTATTTTATTTTATTTTTTTGTTCAATTGAAACTTCCACATACATTATTTGCTTGCTTTTCTTTGATATGAGAATATTCAATATCTAATTTATTGACTGAATAATTTAAATCGACCTAAATAAGATTCTAAAGGACGATAAAAGTCTCATAATAATTATTTAATATAACTATATTTTTAAAATTCAAATTTAAGACTTTTGATTAAGCGATAACGAATGTTTACTATTCACACAAATAACTTCTAGCACATTATTTACTTGCTCTTTACGACCAAATAATTGCATAAAAGTGGCGCATGAGGAGGCCAGCGTGAAGGATGTGAACATTGGAAATTGTGGGAGCTGGTCTCCCCAGAATGGTTGTTTCTTAAGTCAATTAGATTATATCCGTCCCTCCTGATTACAAAAAAATATAAAAAATAAAAAAAAAAGAATCTCTAGACATTAAGAAGAAGAAAAGCGTATTTATGAAAAACAAAAATAAAGATAATTCTTTTTGTTACAAGAGAAGCTAGAAAGATTACGAAATGAAAATAGAATTACTAAAATTCTAACACAAGATTTAGAGATTGCAATATAACGTTCTAATCAATTAAAAAAAAATCTTTAAAGAAGGATGATGACTGTTTGAGGGGGGTATTCTTAAAATTTTTTGAACATGAGAAAGAAGTATCTCGATAAATAGAAACTGATTTTTTTTAAAAAAAAAGAAAAATAAGGGTGATTTTATTTAGATAATTTAAAAATAAAAATAAAATAAAATGAGTCATTACATAATTGATTTTTTATAAAAGTTAGATCAACTTTCAAATATCATTAGATAAAGTATTGTTTTACTTTTTATTACTTATCCAAAATTAGGTAGCATTACTAAAAAAAAAAAACATTTATTATCTTCTTTATGTAACGGTGCAATTGTGGTAAACTAGACATTTACTAGATAATATCTATTTTGGTCAAAAAAAAAACAAAAAAAAGACATTTACTAGATAAACCAGCCATGCGGCCTCGGAAATTGGGGTTAAAAAAAAAAAGAGCGCTAATTTCATCAATGCCAGCAGTTACTAATTAATGATCTAATTGTTTCTAAAAAAAATCTAATTGCATTAATGAGGAGAGAATCTTATTTTCCTTGATTTTTTTAATTTTATTTTCATGTTCAAAAACTTATTTTTATTTTTTTATTATTTTAAATTCCAATGCAATTGGATATGCGTGACATTCAACAATATTCGGTGGTAAATCTACATTTATTGGAGTGATTGAACGAGACATTTAAAAACAGAAGTTACTCTGACTATAATGCATAGATGCTATAATTGACATACTGACAAATATTTATTTTGGCTGTTCTAAAAAAATAATAAATATATAAATATATATATAAAGAAAAAATTAATTATGTACCCAATAAAAAGAAAAAGTAGTTATTTTTAACTAATTTCAAATTTCTTAAATGGAAACAACTCCATCAGTTGAGAATTTAAGTTGCAACACACCTCAATGTTTAAAATTAGAATTTTTTTACAATATTATAGCTCATATCATTTAATTTATTTTAGGTCTTAACAATAACTTTCATTCCTCTCATATTTGTAACGATCCATCATCCATCACACTAAACGATCTCCACAACCCTCCATGGTCTTAATCCAAACCACCGGGAATCGAAAAACACAACAGTTACATGGGGTTAGAACATCAAGACTAAATGTCTTCATTTTGAGCAAGCAAACCCACCTAGTCACCAACTCCCATATTGGAAAGCTTGGGCTCTTTTTATTTCCCTTTTTCCATATTAGCTTAAGCACAGTTTATTTGGTGAGTAATCAGTGAACACGTCCTAGTGTATAAGATAAAGTTATAGTGATCATAGTGGAGAGCTTCTATTATTTGCTTGGCATAATGCACAAGGAAAGCATTGCTGTTTTTATGGGATATCGGAGAAAAATAACAGAAAGGAAAATCCCCCACTTGAAAAAGCAAACAACTTCCTGTTTAGATGAATTCCAGTGCTCCTACCAAGTAAACCCATCAAAAAATAAGTAACTTTATTTTGCAGGGCAATGTTGTTGTTGTTAATAGCAGCCTAAAACAAATCATGACTTAATCTCTGGGCATTTTCTGACTATCTGCTTAAAAAACTAAAAATTTCTGTAGAACCCCTCTAAAGTCCCTCTTGCTAAAATTATTTTTTACTCAACTAGTCGAGAGATTAAATCATGACAAATAGTATTACTCATGTAAAAAGCATAGTATTTCTATTGGAAAGGATGCTACTGCAAATTACCAGTTTAATACTTGTAACACTTCATGATTGCTGTTTTTTTTTTCTATTTTTTTTTTATTTCCACCTTCAATTCAATTTACTGTATAAGGCCATGAGAGTAATTCAGTATGAGGGCAATCCCCTATTCACATAAGGGCATTTACCATCGTCCCCAGTTACAACTGCCTTGTAGTGGCAAGTTCAAGTGGCTTTGCCTTCTTAACCATACACCTTATGAATGACAAGGACACTTAGATCTTCTCTAAGGGCAAGGTTTCGCCAATTTTGGAATGGTATAGTGGATTCTCTTTTAACATGTTACTAAACCCATATGCAAATCTGTTTGTTCTTTTTCATTTTTTCTTTTTTCTTCAACGCAAAAACCAACTAATTGAAGAACCTATAACATACCCACTTTTATTTTTCCGTTGCTTCTAACCAAACACTGATAGCCCCACGAAAACATATAATTGTCCTATGTGAAGAGCCTGTCAAGGTGAGTCTTGCTATGATAGTAAGTCTATAGGTGCGTGACCTATAAAACCCCTTTTTGAATATGTGGCAACGATTATAAATACTGCTTAAGCCAGGAAGCAAGGATCATCCTCTGCCACATTTCAATTCTTGTCTTTGAACAAATACAAACAATTCACACAGGCAAACCGAAAACAATTCTTTTGCATAGTCATGGAGAACATGGAGCAAAAGGAAGCTACATCAGCTAATGAGGATGTGACAGAGGAATGAAAGTCGTGTCATTTATCATTGGTAATGATCATGCACACTACAATAAATGAATGTTCATCAGCTAGGAGCCTATTATACATGATCCACATGCTTCCTGTATTTTTGCTAGCTTGTGAAATCATACAATAACATTTGTTTCAGGAAATGAGACCTTTGACAGACTACGAACAATTGGCAGTCTAGCAAATATGTCTGTGTATCTCACTACTGTTTTCAACTGGAAGACCATCACAGCCACTAAGATTTTTCATCTCTTCAATGGGACCTCGGACATGATGACATTGCTTGGTGCTTTCCTGTCTGATTTCTACTTAGGTCGTTACAAGACATTGGTCTTTGGTTCAATCTGCTCCCTTCTGGTACTGATAAACTTATAACTTTATCAACAGTGTATGTTAGGCAATTTTTTAAATGTTCTTCTATTTTCCTTCTTCGAGGGCCAAACAATACTAGCTCTCACTGCAGCAATTTCCAAAATGCACCCACCAAAATGTGCACCAAGTGATGATGCGAATTGCATCAGACCGACAATTGGGCAGTTGGCCTTTTTGCTAACCGGATTTGGATAGCTAATTATTGGAGCTGGAGGCATCAGGCCAAATAACCTACCATTTGGAGCAGACCAGTTTGATCAAAGTTGTGAATCTGGCAAGCAGGCTATGAATACCTTCTTCAATTGATTCTTCGTTTCCTTTACATTTTCTGTGATAATATCTCTAACATTCATTACCTATATACAACTAAAGGTGAGCTGGGTGATTGGTTTGGCTATCCCAGCATGCTTAACGTTAATATCATGTGCTGTCTTCTTTTTTGGGTCAAAACTTTATGTTAAAGTGAAGCCTCAGGGAAGTTATCTAACTCATTTGGCACAAGTGTTAGTGGCTGCAACGAAGAAGCGAAAATTACTACTTTAATATCAGCAAACATGATGACATTGAAGAACTAGCTTTGAGGTGCCTGCTGGATCATATGCAATTTGTGCTATGTTAGCCCTCACTCTGTGGATCCTTATCTATGAGCGAATTCTAGTACCTAGTCTTTCAAAATTCACTGGTAAAGAGGGTGGAACAACCATTCTCCAAACAATGGGAATTGGAATTTTTCTATCAATCCTTACTATGCTTGTTTCTTGAAGGGTGGAGAAGGCATCTAGCTCTTAAACGGGTGACAATACGATTTGATTCAAAAGGAAGATCTATCTCTAGCCTGTCGTAACTGATTCCTCAACTAATGGTAGCAGGATTAGCAGAGGCATTTTATTCTGTTGGCCAGAGTGAGTTCTACTACAACCAATTCCCTGAGAACATGCGGAGCATTGCCAGTGCTACCTCCTCTCTAGGTTCGGCACTGTCAAGCTTTGTAAATGCCTTTTTAATATCAGCAGTGCACCATATTATGGGGAGATCTCAGGGTGAGAATTGGTTACCAGAAGATCTCAACAAAGGAAAATTGCACCACTTTAACTATTTGGTTGCTGTCCTAGGAGTGCTTAATTTTGTCTACTTGTTGTGTGCTACTCGATGTCGATATAAAGGCAGCACCAGTGAAAGTGCCCCCGCCTGCGACCTAACCACAGAAACAGATCACTCTGAGAAGCATTTTGTTTGGGAGGGAAATGCTTAGATCCGATGGATATTCTTTACACTCCCTAGTCCACTTAACTGACAAGTATTCACAATTAGCAGGGCCCTCAAAGAGTTACTGAATAGCATGTAATACACATGGACTGTATGCTTATCCACTTAATGACTAGTCTAATGTGTTTGGCAAGTAAAAATAAAAGATATCTATTTTCCTTGAACCTGAATCATTTTTGCTTTAAAAATATAGGAATTTTCAGGGCAGATTGTTGAGACTCAACTATAATTCATAGGCATGGACACCACAGAAGAAACGAAAGAGTAAAAAAAAAAAAAAAAAACACAAAATAGAATACCTGTGTAGTGCTGAGTACTGAAAGTTGGCAACTCCTTTGTCACGGTGTAGTTGGCTTGAGGTCTGGTGTACTGGATGTCAGCATTCCTAATTCACAGAAGAAAAGAAAAGATAAGTTGATAAAGTTCATCTAATTGGAACCTTTATGCATAATGTTATAAGAGTTGTATTGTTTCCCACATTGATAGTTTGATCTGCATATTAACAGTTTCAATGCTGTGCACTCATCGCATGCATCTCTTTGTGTAATTTGTGTGCTTAATTTATCTCTCAAGGAAGCTTTCCAGGTTGAAGACTGAAAGTGCTGTCAAATGTTAGCATTCTAGTGGGTCACAGATGCATGTCATGCAAAGTTTTGCATTGTCCGATGAGAAAATAGAGGAAAAAGTTGGATCCATGAACACTTAAACATACACCGTGTACAGTTGCATTGTCCAAAACCATGGGTGTGATGAGATGAAGGAGATGGAAGGCCAAAGCTACTTTCAAAAATTAAGAAGAATCATTAGAAACTGCTCTCACTTGCAGCACATCAGTAATGATTGAAATGAAAGTAGCGACTCATCTAGATTGATACTATTGACTAGTAAGTACCGAAAAAGTTGGGGCAGAAGTCCATAGGTAGAGAAGTCCATAGCTCTCTACCTGATGGGAGAGAAAGAATAGATATCCCAGAAAAAGTTGGCGAAAGAAAAAAAAAAAAAAGAATAGACGTCCCAGGTGTGGGTGAAAGAAAAAAAAAAAAATCCAGAAAGATGGTAATGGGCCTGAGGCAGAAAATAAATTTTCTAGAAGTATATTTGGGAAACAACTCCAAGAACGGTATATGTAGTGCAGGAAAGTTATGGTCTATATATATGGAATATGAAGGACAGCAGTCATCTCAACAAAAACTTACTGTTGAGGAACAAAAATGAATGACGTCTCCATACCGGGTAAGCTTGCTGAATAGTGTCGATATCAAGAAACTTCAACTGATTCAACATTGCTCGTTCACAATGTATGCAATTCTTTGAGCCTGCAAGAAACAAAATAATTTCATGCACATTGAGTTAACCCTTATGATACGACATTTTAACTTGTAAAAGCACACCTACCTTTTTTACTGCTGCTGACAGTATAGGCTTTACAGAAAGATCTAAAGTTAGTTTATGATGAACATTTAACATGCAATTTCAAACTAAAAAACATTTAACATGCAATTCAGCTTGTGTTTTTGGCTCCACAACCATACAGTTCTGTGAAATTAGGGAGCTCACTGAGCATCTTGGTATTATGGGAATGCAACCCATGTAGGATTTTTTTTCAAAAAAAGTGTCTATTAAAGCACATATGCTCTTTCCCACAGTCCTTTTTCCTCATGATAGCATTCTGCAAGAATGAAAATTTCACAAGCAGTCAGCAACTGACATCACCCAGCAGATATGACCAATGAACTGATTTCCTTTATACCCTGAGCTCAAAAGCAAGCATTAGGGCCTTCTCAATAAGGGTATATTGGAATTAGAACTCACACCTTGTTGAGCTTCATGTGGATGCAATGGAGATGGGGCTAACTTGATGACGAGACGATAGAGGATACTTCCAACACAGAAAGGCAAAGTACCAGGAAAAAAAACACCAACAACACCTTCAGCTTCCCACCTTTTCCTATAAGCTCAACAACAGGTAAAGCAGAAACAGACTCATATCTGTTCTGTCCTCAAAATGCTGATGAAGGATTAATATTAGTTCCCATCCTCGGATGGCATCCTGTTTCCTTTGCTAGTGGCGATTGATTCCCAGATGTTACCCCAAGAAGGCAGATAATCAATAAAAACAATCAAAAAACAGTTAGTCAACAATAGCTCCTTAAGGTAATTATAAATAGCTATATGCATGAAAGATAACACAAGTTATAGGAAAAATGAATAAGCATATCTGTTATCGTTTTCACACATATGCCAAGATTCAATGCCCTTCATATTGTCTCAGATCAATCATGTCCAGGTTAGTCAAATGAAGGCGTCAGTCAAATAAATTCTCATGGACCTGAGCTTTCTTTCCTACATTTAGGAACCCATTGCCATAAATGGACAAGATAGAATATCATGAATTCAACTGAATGTTATGGCCAGCAAATAAAACATAAATGAAATAGCAAACCTGTTATTATGCTACTTGAAGACGTTGCAATCACCTCTACATACTAATCCGTCACTCCATGAACCCTACATTACAGCTCTGATTTGTTGTCCACAAGATTCAAAATCTAATAATGAAATCTCAGACACTGATGATTGCATAACCTTCAACATATACAAATTGTTGCTGACAAGCATATCAGCTCTGGTGCACCTTTACTGGCCTGATGCATTTTACCCTCACCATCAAAATACACATTGGAGCCATTCGCTAGTATCTTGCAATGGTGAAAATGGATTTCCTGAATACCGGCTTGTGCCTCATCAAAAGACAAATAAACTCAATGATGAAATTAACCAACGCTGAATTTTCTAACACTATGTATGACATAAGAAACTATTCATTCTACTCAATTCTGATCTACAAAGTGGACAAGTAAAACATATCGTTTAATTAGCCGACATGCCTGTAATAGCTGCATCTATAGCTTCCTTGTTGTCCACCTCTCCTCTAGCTGCCATCAGAATGATTGTATCTGCATCTACTCCTTTGAAAAAGCTGGGATTTAAGTCATGCTAGGAAAGCAATCTACAACATAGAAATCAAGTCAGAATGCAGCATTAACAACCAACCTCAATAAAATTCTTGTCAACATTCAGTTTATTCAAGGTGAGGGTTTCAGTATTGTCACAGCTCAGCAGATCCATAATTGTCATGTCTTCTATTGTTGTCATTCTTTTTTGTGATAGCTCCCGGTATGTAGATTTTTATCTTAGAGGTCTCAGGTTCTAATCTTAGGAAGGGAGTGTGTGGAATTTATGGGAATAAGGAACATCACAAAAAAAAAAAAAAAAAAAAAAACTAGTAAATTGTTGATTCCTAGGAAATATTCCCCGGTTTTGGGAACATCATCATTGTGGCTATTATCATCTCCATAGCTATGGAGAATGTATAGAAATTTCCAGTAGCAGTTAATACCCTGTTAAGCAGATACAAAAAGATTGCACCAATATGGGGCGTACAGCAATATAACCAATTGAAAATGCTCACCTGGAAATGTTATAAAGGCGTTTTAAAGATGAGTGATCAGGGAAGGGCACAACAAAGATTTGCAAATAGTAGCAAAAGCTAAAGCAGTAGAATTTGCATAACTTTGCCTTGAATTTCTGATAGCCTACGATATCTGTAACCTTGTTGGAAATGGCCCACATCATTTCTTATAGTCACAAGGTGCGCAGCCTTTCAATTTCTCCTTGCCTGCATGTACAGCAAGAGTAGATACTGCCACCGTGAACCTTAGTTACTAGAAGAGACTCACCATTCTGCAGGCCTGCAATCCTCAATAAGAAATGCTGATCAATGTAGTTGACCAAATCAACCTAAATTTACTAACAGAAAAGAAAGGTTACAAAAGTACCCGATCAATTAAGCCAACGTATAATATAGGTTACCCACAGAGAGAGAGAGAGAGAGAGAGAGATGCAAGCAATGAAACCTTCAACACACAGCTTTAAAATCAAAGAAATGATGCCTTGTCATATTGCAGATTTTTAGATTCAAGAAACAAACTTGCATTATTACTGTTATTCATAGTTCATATTTGACTAATGTGTAGATTATTGGCAAATAACATTAGCTTCAATCATTCAGGGCCAAAGCTAATGTAAGTACAGGACATGCCTTTGCCACTTTTATACTAATTGGCCCAGAGCTAACATATGCACAGATTGCAAATAACATTACTCTAATTCATAGTTTATATTTGACTAATTTGCAGATTATTGAATGTACATTAATTGGGAACATCATCATTGCTACTTATATGCTAGTAGAAACAGCAGTAGATGAAGTCAAAGAAAGCATACCTGAAAAGTGAAACATATCAACAAACTCTATTGTTTTCCACATTTATGTAAAGCAATCTCCATGAAGATTTGGCAGGGAATATTTTGCCCTTTATGCGAAGTGTATAAACCTGTTTAAGCTGCTGAGATGTCCAAGACGATAAACTTGCTAAATATTTCAGCCAAAACCCATAATGCCACCTATTTCCCATGAACAAATCAATCTCCCAAAACACAAATTAAGCCCAAGAGTGGAAAATTTAACTTAAGCAAATGTTAGAGGAGAGGAATGAAGTAGCAGGGATTGTGTCCAATAAATTATCAGGTCAACTAGAAAAAACAAACAACAAAAAAAGAAAAGCTGAAAAAGACCTGTTCCAATGCATTTTAGTGCAAGGTTCCTTACGTTGACACTGGTTAGCGCCAAAGACTGAAAATGGTAAGAAAAGTAAGTAAAGATTTGATATGAGAAACCTTAGCTTTGTGCAATTGGTCTGATAGAGAAACCAAAGCTTACAATATAGACTCTCTTATCTGCAATAAGCCAAGTGAGAAGATTCAAATGAGTAAATTTCAGTAAAAACATCGGAATAACATGTGAGATCAAAACAGAGGTCTTCCAAGAATATGTAAGAACAGATGCAGACTAGAGTCCATAGTCAAAATTTACCTCCAAGGGAAAGCTCTAACTCCGTGGGGTACAGACGGACAAGAACATAATGTTTCATATTTGTATTACTGAAATGAAATACAAGAAAAAGAAACTATCCAACCTCACCGCTCTGTAAAAACATGTGTGGGAAGTAACACGAGCTCGAAAAAGTTCCCATCCTTCCACCTATTGGCTCAAGAGACTGGAAATTGAAAAGCAGAAAATCCCAAATCTAAAAATTATTATTTTCTGCAAAGCAACTGAACCTCTATATTTTATTCCTTCAAAGTCATTGATGAATTCTGGATCAATACCGATCCAGATTTCAAGAAAGAAAAGCCATCCCTCCCAAATCTCCTACTTCCTCAATTGGTGATTCTTTGTGTAAAAGGGCTAAATATGGCAGAGAAGGGGGTGAGAGAGAGAGAGAGAGAGAGAGAGAGTCACAAACAAGATTGAGAGAAAAACTGACACAAAATAGCAAAAATACGAAATGGATGTGATTAAACAAGAAGCAAGAGGAAACAAACCCCAAACAAACCTCAGATTCAAGAAAAATGTACAAAGGGTGCTACATGAAGGAAGCACTAAGTGGAAAAACTATATTGAAAAAACAAATTCAATAACAGACAAGCTCAAATATAAATTTGTTTAACATGGAGCAATTCAAAGAATGTTGAATTGCTTAATTTCAAAGGGAAGCTTTTACCACATTTGTTGGATCAGCACACTTAATCATCTTAATCCTCTTCATTCTTGAATTCAAAACCAGGGAAGCTTGATTAGTGCCATTGCGGCAAATCTGTGGAGAAAGGAAAAGTACAGATAACAAAACAAAATAAAATGTAGCTTTTAGAGAAGATAAAACAGCGAATGAGAAGAAATTAAATTTTGTTCATCTTAACAGACCTCATTAAATGCCTTTGCCATTGCCTAGAGTTTGTAATGTGGTTCCGCCAAGCCAGACGTTGCAGAGATCCTTACCAGATTCTACATCCTCTTCCTGAATTTCTTCATGATCACACTCCTGCAAAAATTGGTTCAAATATCAAAGTTGCATCTTGGAAATTGAGACACCATTAAGAACAACTGACATGATAACCAAATCAACTAGCATTTTTGCTCTTGAATTTCAATCACATCAATTCATATACTTTCAGCATTCACAGGGCTGCCTTCAACCAATATTCCAACAAAAATCAGATATTTTCTTTCCACACAATTCATTTATCACGCAATTGTATTGGAGTACCTTTATGACAAGGGGCACTACTATCCACATCTAGGACCCAATTTTGCTTTTGAAAGAGTCATTATCCCTGCAGAAGACTATATATATATATATATATAAAAAAGATAAACTTATGGAAAAAAATTGATAGAGTGCTGATTTAGAGCTTAATGGTACGGATGAGCCTTATTCGGATTAGTTGTATAGTCCTGCACCAGAACTTTCTCAATCAGATATACCAGACCATAAGCAACAATGCCAAAACAAAGGTTGTCACCTCAAGTTGACAGGCCCCTTGAATCTCACTCAATTAAGATGTTGAGAGGGGAAACTGTGTTTCACCTCAGTTATAAAATGAATTCTCCTATAAATAATTAATAAAAGAGAACCAAATTTCATAAAACATCAAGATGACAAAAGAATAAAAACTTCTAAGACACAATGCTTTGTAGCTAAGGCTCATGCAGAAATAATGTGTAGCCAATAACCATAGAATTATAATAATTGCACAAAACTTTCAATAAATGCAGATGCTCCAAAAAGTTCAATTGCAAAAGTAACCAACTGAATCAAACTACAACGATACCGAAAAAAAAGAAAAAAGTTAAATGATGATGGGTGCATGATAATGTAAACATTTCAAAGGGAAGGGTCTGCATGAAAGATATGTTATTGAAGAAATCTGACATGCATGTTTGAAGGTTGTGTCAGAAACAAACGATATTAGCATTGCATACCTATTATTGTCTGAAGAGAAAACATTAATTGGTTGTGCAAGAAATTATCCTTGCCCATCTACAGCCTTCAGTGGCAAAATGTTAGAAATCCCAAGGAATTCATCCGTTCCTTTATATGGCCTTCAGCTCTTAAGTCATGTCCACATGCAATAGAACAATTCAGTTGAATCTCAACATGGAATTCCTTTTTATAATCTGACCAAGGTTGGTCGTGCAAATTTTTTTACCTACTAATGGAAACTTTAAAATGCTGCCACACTTGATGATACAGTGTCCTAGTTGGAGGATGCACATGGACCTGCAATGTAAAATGAAGAACATTCATAATTGATTGAATAAAAGCCACATAGATTGGATAATTTTTATATTAAAATGATCAACTCAGCAGCTGACAAGAGGAAACCAAAATTCTACCCGTGTCTTCCAAGCAAGGCAAGAAGGATAGGATAAAGAAGCAAATTTCATGCTTATGTGGCAGAAACATTGGCACTTTAATTGAGATACTAGCTTTTCAGGAGCAACTGCAAAGGGGGGCATGTATAGAAGTTTGAGAAGCCACCAAGAGATGCGTTGTACACAACAATATTTTACTAGACTCACAAGTATTTCAATCCAAGAATAGGAATACAATATTATCTGCAGATTCAAATTTTGCGCGAATCATTAAGCAATATCACAGAGCTTTCCTTAGTTTGACAAAAGAAAGCAGTGAAGTTTTGATATTCCAAGAAGAAGCAATCTACACCTAGGAGCAATTACCAGCCTAGCAAAAATAAGAAACGATGAGCTTTCTCTTTCCTTTCCACAGAAATGAAAAAAAAAAAAAAACCATTTTCTGCAACAAAGAATAAACAGAAACAGTTGAACATCTACACACATACGAGATAACTTTCTATACATTATTCCTTTCAAATCCTCGATTAAAACTGTATTCCTCCACTTTCTCAATTGGTGATCCTTGGTCTAAAAGAGCTAAATATGGAAGAGAAGCCACAATGAATCATATTTATCTGCAAAAAACATTTTGAAGACATTTTGGGCATCTAACAGGTAACTGGAAGGTAAAATTAGTGCCAAGCAATCACCCCATTTGTTGGATCAGTACCTTTAGTGCCATTGTGGCAGAGAACTGGAGAAAGGGAAAGTAAAGATAACAAAACAAAATAATAAAGCAGCACTTTGAGCAAATAAAGTAGTGAATGAAAAGAAATTAAATTTCATTTGACAAACCTCATTAAATGCCTTTGCCATTGCTTTGAGTTGGTCATATGGTTCTGCCAAGCCAAATGATGTAGAGATTCCTTGTTCTATTCCACATCCTCTTCCTGAAATTATTCGCGATCAAACCTGCAAGAATGGGTTCACGGCTTGAAGTTGCATCTCCAAGACTAAGAAAACATGAAAGAAATAAAAGAATAACTGAAATGATAACCAACCTAACCAGAATTTTAGCTCTTGCATTTCAATTACACTAACTAATATACTTCCAGCATTCACAGGCCAGCCTTGCAACACTATTTCTGTCCTGGTTTTTACTTGTTTAACAAAAATTCAGAGAATTTCAGTTCACACAATTCATTTATCACATGATTAGTATCAGACTATCTTTATGGGAAGAGGCACCACTGTCCACATCTAGGACCCAATTTTTGCTTTTGAATTAGTTGGTAACCCTGCAGAAGACTATATAATCAAAAGACAACCACATGGAAGAACATTGAAAGAGTGCCTATTGAGAGCTTAATGGTACGGAGCCTTAGTTGGATGGTCCCGCACAAGGACATTTCCCAATTTCATATGCCATAATGATAAACAACAATGCTAAAGTACCTTCCTTAAGTTGACAGGCCCCCCTGATTCTCCCTGCACTTAATTGAGATGAGAGGGAAAAAGGTTTTTCACCACATTTATAAATTGAATTTTTCACTAAATCTTAAATCCAAGGGAACAAAATTTGATAGAAAATCAATATAACCAAAATATTAAAATTCTGAGACACAATAGTTTGAAGTGAAGGCTCATGCAGAAAAAATGTGTAGCCTACAAGTATATGAGCATATCTGCACAAAATTTTCACAACAAATGCAGATGCTCCAAAAAATCAGTTGCAAAAGTAACCGACTGAATCAAACTACAGCAATAAAGCAAAAAGGAAAAAAGTTAAGAGGAAAAATTACAAGTGGAAGGTCTGAAAGACTTTGGGCACAAGATAATGCAAACATTTTGAAGGGAAGGGTTGTTGACATAAAAGATATGTTACTGAAGAAATTTGACATAAGTTTTCCTAGAAACAAAAGATATTGGTGTTTTATACCTATAGTTGTCTGCAGAAAAAAAAATTGATTGGTAGTGCAAGGAATTGTAAGTTCCATTCTACAACCATTAGTTGTTAAGTCATCTCCACATGCAAAAGAACAGCAGTTCATTTAAATCTCATGGATGGAATACCATTTTATAATCTGACCAACCTTAGTCGCGCAAAATTTTTACCTACCAATGGAGACCATAAAGATATGGACGACCATCAAACTTAAAAATGCTGCCACACCCGATAATTTGGTGTCTTAGTTGGAGGATGCATACGGACCTGCAATTAAAAATAAAGATTCATAACCCATTGAAAAGCCACAGAGATTGCAAGACTTCGATAATAAACATGATCACCCTCACCAGCTGACAAGAGGATAACAAAATTCTAGCTATGCCTTCCAAGCAAGGCAACTAGGAAAGGATATAATAAGCAACTTTCATGCTTATGTGGCAGAAAAACTAGCACATTAGTTGAGAGATTTAGTTTTTTAGGAGCAACTGCAAAGTGGAGATTGTCCTGGTTTAAAAGGCCACCAAGACATGCCTCAAACACAAAAATCTTGTACTAACCGCACAGCTATGTCAACAAAGAAATAGAAATGCATATTAGCTGCAGATTCAAATTCTGGAAAAATCATTAAGCAGTATTGTTGGAGTGTAAAATATAAAAGTCTCATATTGAAAAGGAGGGAGGAGTAAAGCAATATATAAGTGTGGTTAGAAGACTCATAACCTAAGTTTTAAGGTTTTAGGTAATATGTGGTGTCCAAAAGCCTATTTAATATTACTTGTTTCTTCCTTATTGTTATCCGTTTAAGTTATTGGGCCTATACTTCTACAAATCTTTACATGGTATCAGAACCCGAATGTTGCTGCCTCTCATATTCAATGGTGAACTAGAGCCAGCCTAAGTGAGCTGGATCCAACTCAGGTGAGTTGGACTTTCGTTGTTTGTTCACGCTTCCAGCCCAAGTGAGTTGGGCCCATTTCAGGTGAGTTGGGTTTTCACGTGAGGGGGCATGTTTGAGTATAAAATATAAAAGTCCCATATTAGAAAAGGAAGGGAGGAGTAAAGCAATATATAAGTGTGGTTAGAAGACCCATAACTTAAGTCTTAAGGTTTTAGGTAATATGTGGTGTCCAAAAGCCCATTTAATATTGTTTGCTTCTTCCTTGTTGTTATCTGTTTAAGTTATTAGACCTATACTTCTACAAATCTTTACAAGTATCACCGAGCATTCCTCTGCTTGACAAAAGAAAGGAGGGTATACCAAGCATAAGAAAAAATAAGCTTTCCATTCAACTGATTGCATTTTCTAAAAAGAGAAGCAACCAAATCTAAAATATGCGATGCATTTGAGATGGCAAAGGCAAGATAAGTTGCAGATTGTAATTTGCAACAAGAACAAATCCAGAGCTTTCCAGATTAGTGTAAAGAAGTTGCAAGGCAAGATTTAGCACCAAAAATAAACTTGTTTATTGAATTTTAAGAGTAAAAGTTTTTCAACATGAACCCCACGAGCCACTTTACAGATTAGAAAAAGACATCCAAACATCACCAAGAAATATTACACATGTGGTACCACATATAGGATCAATAAACAAATTTTCCAGGTTCCACAGGATAAGAAACAAGAAAATACGCTAATGTTGAGAGCAAGATTTGGACATAAGCAGCTAACAAGAGCACAGCCAGAAAACACATCATCACCAGTATAACGAAATGCTGAAGCTAAACACCCGTGCAACACCAACTGCATCTATGTTAACAAAAGGATCAGAAACATGGGATGCCCAGAAGTTAAAAATTCGAGGGAAAATAGAGGGCTCACTTGATCCTGAAACTTCATCACCAATGATCAGCAATGCAAAAACCAAAACAGAGTCATCACCGCAAAAAAAAAAAAACAATGAGCAGGAAACAGCCAATGGTGAAAGTGCTCCAGGCTGCATAAATTTCCACAGTGACATGCTATAATTGCATATTACAGTATTTCAAGTACAGGTCTAAGGTTTCATCAGATGCATATTAAAAAGAATTACATGGTACTTGATAAGTTTAAGTTTGATAATAATAATTAAAAATTTAAATTTGTAAACTAATACCTAACGAAGAATATCTGCAAGTGATAAAGTTAGCACATTATTTGAGGCTTTAGAAATCCTTGATTGGCTTCCAACTTTCACCATTACCACAGGGACCAGTCAGTCATCAATTGTCAGATTTTCATCATTCTGAAAGGAAATGTATGCTTAACAAAACAAATAAATATACTCACATAATCATGCCAACTGCCTCGATGGTAGCAAAAAAGAAAATGCTGAAGAACTTTGAGATTGACCTGTGGAACATTTGCAGGGTTGTAGGGAAATGGTTTTAAAAAAAAGACATCCATGAGGACGCCAAGGAAATACCAAGTCACTTACCACAGGTGAACTTGTAAAAAATGTAAACTGACAACAATAAAGCAAAGAGCAAAGAAGAAAGAAACTGAAAATTTAATAAAAAAAAAAAAAACCTGTTCCAATGTGTTCCAGCACCAATTGCTCTACAAAGTTTTCTACCTTGATGTTGGTTTGCCCCCAAACCTGTAAATGACATTAGGTACTTAGAAATACTATAGTATTTTGAACAAAGAAATGAGTGGCTAGTGGCTCGGCTGCCTAAAGCCTGATAATTACAAATTAGAGCAAAAAACCTCTGCTTAATGCAATTGGCCCAATAAAGAAGCCAAAGCATATTGTATCCCCTCCCCTATCGGCCAATGAACAAACAAGAGCCCTTCAGAAAGATTCCAATGAGCAAATTTCCATAAAACAAATGGAACAATGTGCGTTTGTGAGACAAAACAAGGGCATTCCAAGAGGATCTAAGAAAATGTAATAACAAATGCAGAGTACATGTTCAGAGGAAAAAATGGACTGAAGCCAAATTTTACCTTTGTTGGGGAGCTATAATGCCATTAGACAAGGACAGGGTAGACTATCCTAAACACATTTCATAATTGTACAAGAAAAATGCAAGCTAGCTAGGCTAGCACGCAATGGCTTGAATGTGAAATACAAGAAAAAGGAACAGTCCAACCTCTCCATTCAGTAGAAACATGCTTGTGTGGGACCTAACCAACATGACAAAGCTCACACCCTTCTGTTCATCAGCTCAAGGGTTTGGAAATATAAGAAGATTCATATTCCACACCAAACAAGAAGCAGCAGGAATAATCCCAAACTATAAATAAAATTGAAGTTTAAAAATATCCAAAACCAAAGGAAAACTAGCGTATTTCATTCATCCTGCTACTAAGATGGTGTCCTGTACCAGTTAAACCAAAGAACCCAAAGTTCACCAACTAATCAAGTATGCTAGTGCATTGAATGTCAACCATTAGAAAAGGGAGGTGGAAAAGATTTACCATAATTAGCTCCAAACTAATATAGTTTACAGCATCAAAACAATACTTTTGCCCCAGTGAAAAGGAAAGAAAACAGCCACAGAAAGTCCAAGTATTTATATACTTGGAAACAAAAAAGAAAAGATAAAACTTTTAGTTGGAAAATAACATATTATGCATGACAGTGATCCGTATAACAAAATTTCATGATTTATCATGCAACTCTATGAATTAGAAAAATGAACAATCTTTCTATAGGACAATCTAAGTAAAATGGTAAAAGCCACAGATTTCAGTCCAAAGCAAGAAAATACTTAGCCAGCACAAATATACAGGATACCATCCTATTTATACCTTTTGAATTTTGAAACTTTTGCTATCAAAATGTTTTCAATTCTTGAAAAAAGAACTTATTATCAAAGCCCAGACTTAAAGAAAAAGTGAGAACAAAAAAGAAACGATAAAATATCAAGAGAAAAATAGGGAAAATAAGGAAAACGGAACAAAGAAATAATCATGAAAGATAAGGAAGAAAACCCAATTTCCAAACCTGAAACCCAAGTTTCATGTTTCTTGAAGCTCAAAGAAGAAGAAAAGGAAGAAAACCTAGATGAAGAAGAAGAAGAAGACCAAGAAGAATAAAACCTACTAGAAGAAGAAAAGAAGACCAAGAGAAAGAAGACGACCAATAAGAAGAAAAGCAGAGACAAAAAATCAAGAAACAGAGCTTTGCTTGGAGAAGCAATGTCTGTCTGTCCGTCCGTCCGGTAATGAAAGATCAGAAAGAAGGCAAGGATCTTGATCTCTTGAACTGAGGCAGACATAGAAACACAAAGAATCAAGAGCTTATTTATAATATAAAAAAAATTATAACAGACCCAGATTTCAAGAAAGAGTGAGAACAAAAAAGAAACCAGAAAATATTAAGAGAAATATGGAAAATAAAGAAAAAGGAACAAATAATTAAAAAGACCAAATTAAAGAGAAAGAGAGAACCTTTGCCGGAAGAAACCCTTTGGGTCTTTGAAGCTTGAAACCCAATTCTCGAACCTCAAACCCAATTTTTCTTTTTTCTTGAAATTCGAAGAAGAAGAAGAAGAAGAAGGAAAATAAAGAAAAGGGTACAAATTAAAACCCTTAAACAATAATTTAAAAAAAAAACAGATTAAAGAGAAAGCAAAACAGAGAACCTTGGCCTGGAAGAAACCCTTTGGGTCTTTCGAGCTTGGAATCCCAATTTCTGAACCTCAAGCCCAATTTTTTGTTTTTCTTGAAATTCAAAGAAGAAGAAGAATACCCAGAATAAGGAGGAGGAGGAGCAAAAGGAGAAGCAGAAGAAAACCTAGAAGAAGAAAAAAAAAAAGAATAAGAAGAAGAAGAAGAAGGAGAAGGAGAAGGAGAAGAAAACCCAGAAAAAGAAGGACGAGGAGAAGAAGAAGAAGAAGAAAGACGCAAGAGAAAAAGAAGGGTATGTGAATAGGCAGAGCAGAGCAAAGAAGGTTTAGTAGATGAAGAAACAGAGAGAAGGCGGGGACTTTGATCTCTTGAATTGACCGAGAAATAGAATCAACGGCTTATTCATTCATATTTATAGTGACATGCGAAGAAATATGAATACGCCATTGATGAGGATTTCTTGTAAGCTGTCCGTTAATATCGATTTTATAGCCGTTACGGCTAAATTCCTCATTAATGAGGATTTATTCTATTCCTAATTAAGGTTGAGAAACTATGATGCACAAATTAAAAATTTTTTTATGTATATCTACTGAATTTTAGTCCGTTAAATTTAAAATATTTTATAGTAAAAATTAGATCAAAACTTTGCGCTAAAAAAAAAAAAAAGGAAGAATTTTTTTACTTTTTACATCTTAGAAAGGGTCATACTCATTATACTCCATAATCTTATAAACCTTTGTTTAACAAGTGAACGACATTAAATAAAAACGTTGGCTAAATTGAACATAGTTTCAATCATCAGATCAAATTATCACATAAACCAAATTATATCATCATTTAATCTCATTGTCACAATGACTGTTACTCTATATTTATGTTATGTAACAAGTTGCAAGACCCATTTAGGAATAATTGCAAAATAAGCACCGGCGAAATGGCAAAAAAAAAAAAAAAAAAAAAAAAAAAAGAGTCTAACAAGGTCAAAATGCCATCGCCTTCATACAAACTTTAATTTTATAAATAAAATGAAAATTTTCATAGCTTGCTGGGCTACGCCTTATTTTTTTTGTCCACAAATATAGAAATTATTGAATTTGAATGGGTTTTTTTCGAGTAAGTATTACAAATATTGAGTACCAATTTGGTAGAAACATGTTTGGAAAAATTGCAAAATGGGCAATGGACAAGTGGACACTGCTCGTAGGAAATTCTAACAAGACAATTTATCTAAACAGAATTCTAAGCGGGCAGGGAAAAAAATTAAATAATAAAAAGCCATAGTCTACGAATTCATTTTTTTGGGACTAATTTTTTAGTGGGCTGGGCTGGGCCTTGGTAAAAGACAGCCCAAAAAAAGGAGAGATTATTCTCCAAATTGGATTTACACAGCATTCGTAAAGCCCGAGCCACGTTGGATGCTTTCGGCTAGGCTCCTAAACGGCACCGTTTCCGTGAAACCGAAACGACAATCTCGCTCAAACGGTGCGTTTCGCTTCCGGTGAAAACCCTAAGCCGACAGCGTCGCGACGAGGACAGGAAGCATGTCATACGCCGGCGGCGCGGGCACGGCCGGTTCGACTGTAAAGGAAGTGAAATTGGAGAAAGAAAGCGAGCTGAGAATCGAAATAAGGAACGACACGCCACTCCGGCTCCGACTCCGACTACTTAACGGCACCGCCGAGATCTTCGGCACCGAGCTGCCCCCGGAGATGTGGCTCTCTTTCCCTTCTCGCCTGAAATTCGCGGTAAATCTTGATTCTCCGTAAATTTTCTGTTCTTTTAAAACGAAATTTTGTCAATAATATGCATATAATTACTATGTTCTTGGTTTCTTCTTTACTCTTTTTCTCTGCTATTCAGTGTTTTATTTTTACTTCTAGGAACGACAGTGCTTAAGGGCGGAGAAATCGTGCCAGGGCATCGTCCTCTGCTGCTTCTGATTCTTCTCAGGTATGTTTTCGATCCTTGGCAACGTGAATTTCGCTTTGGTTTGTAATTTCATTGGCCTTTGGAGTTGCATTCGGCTTCAAAAGTGATTAATCATCCTATCACTTATTCAATTTTATTTGTAAGACATGAAATTTAAAAATTTTTGGTAGTCTGCACATCTCATTTGATGTTGTAAGTGAGTACATGTGGTCTGTTTTTATGTGTCTGGTGCTTGATGGAGGGCAGTAGTTGCCCATTAGATTTTCGACCTCGTTAGATTAATGATGTGCAATGTGTGTGCAGAGTGCGTGGTGATTTGCATTCTAGATCGTCACTTCTTCAATTAGATCTTATGGTTTATGATCAAATTACTGGTGCATGCATAATCGCATATGATTACTACAGTCTTCTTTGGCAGCTCTATGTGTTTCAATCTGAGGACATTGGGGCCATACTGATTATTTTGTTTCCATAAGTTCCATACCATGCAAGCTGCTGAGATATTTGGCTGAGTCCCTCAACAACCTTTGCTATTTTTGACTGGTCCAGGGTCCTAGGGTGATTGTCATGGGACCTACAGATTCTGGAAAGAGTACTAGTCGAGGATGCTTCTCAGTTGGGCAACTAAATTAGGTTGGAAAGCTACTCATGTTGACCTGGATATTGGCCAAGGATCTATAACAATTCCCAGATGCATTGCCGCTACCCCTACCGAGTTGCCTATCGATCCTGTGGAAGGCATTTCCCTTGAAATGCCACTCGTTTGCTTCTATGGTCATACAACTCCTAGGTAAATCTGCATTTTTACTGATTTTCTTTTTTAATGATTAGTTGATACCTATCCACTCATCCCTGCAGTTGTACTGTTAGTAACTTTAATCCACTGTAATGAGGTCATCTTAGTGGAACTCAAGAGTTTTAGACTTCCAGTAACCAGAATTTTCACTGTTTTCCCTGCAGCCAAAATGTAGATTTGTACAAAACCCTTGTACAGGAGCTTGCACAAATACTGGAAAGACAATTTGCTGGAAATTCCGAATCTTTTGCTGCTGGCATGGTGATCAACACTATGGGTTGGATAGAAGGCGTAGGATATGAGGTAATTGAGTTTATAACGCTCTGCAGTTGAACATGATTCGTGGAAACTAAGAATCATTACATACTTGGAAGCTGCTGCCTAAGAACCTCTAATGCTTGTTTTTTCATGCCAGTTGCTTCTCCATGCAATCAATGCGTTCAATGTCAATGTTGTCCTGGTTTTGGGCTAAGTAAATCTTTTATGATGCCTGTCCCCCTCCTCCTCCTTTTCATATTTGTGAATGCTTGTGGGATCTACTCTTTATGTTGCTAATAGTAATGAACGCTGCCTGGCCCTAACCTTGCTCCTGAATCGTTTGTTGAATTTCTACAACACTTCTTAAATTCTCCAGGAAAAGCTCTTCAGCATGCTCAGGGATGTGCAGTGCAAGAAGCCTAACGTGGATGTTGTGAAACTCCAAAAATCGGGTGGTGTGGATTAGGGTAAATGCAACATAATGAATACCAAACCAATTACTTGTAGCTTTGAGGTTTTGATACTGTATATTTATCTTAAACTTCCTATGCTTTTATTTTTCCTTTAGGAATATTTTTATGGAATTGCTAATGATCTCTCTCCACACAAATATGGAAAATTTTAGCGATTTGTTTATATACTGGATTGGTGGGCCACAGGCCCCAAGATCGGCCCTTCCAATTGGTGCAGACCCTGTTGCCAACCCCCTTGAGAGTTACACCTGTGAATATTGATCGAGATCTTCTCGATGTAGTTCTTGCCGTTTCATATTCTCAAGATCAGGACCAAATTGTTTCAAGGTAATCCGTGATAACATCTCTTTTGTCAAATTAAATCTACAAATTTTTATTTCTAAAACTAGTTTTGCTGTTTCCTACTCACCTACCCCTTACCAATTAATTTATTCCTTGAAGACTTCACAAAAAGGTGAAAACAAGGCATTCTTCCTTACTCTGTGTGAGTGTGTGCATTTTTATTGGTGACAACGGTCCTTTTTTCTTCGTTTTTTCGTTGCAGTAATGTTGCCGGATTCATCTATGTCACAGACGTTGACCTCCAGAGCTAGGATATTCTGAATTTTGTCTCTCTTTTCAAAGTGTTGATTTAGTAGAATACTTATAATGTTTAAATTTTACAGTAGGAAAATTACATATCTTTCACCGACAGCCGGGGAACTCCCGAGCAAATACTTGGTCATGGGAACATTAACATGGCTTGAAACATGATGCATGCAGAACAGAAATATCTTTTGCAGGTCTAAAAATCACATTTGTAGTATTAGTTGTGACCTTATTGGAACTTGTATATTATTTGTCACTGGTCAACTCATTGGGCTTGGTTGAATTTTGTGATCAGATATACCCAGTTTTCTACAAAAGCTGAAATATTGTACAGCAACAATTGGCATGCACTAATTAAATACTAATTCCAAGCTTCTCATTAGAGTGTGATTTTGCTGTACATTTATTGTATCTTTTTTTCGTTGACAATTTCTTGGGACCACCAAATGATTGATCTTTCTGCTGAAGTAGGTGGGGTTCATAGATTGGTTCTGAACACAGCAGGAAATATTCAGGACTGTGTGTGACGTACTAAGTGATGCAATCCGAGAGTCAGGAATAGCCCTTCTCCTCCAATTCAAGCAAGCTCCTCCATCAATCTTGATGATGATTAATTATGCTTTTGAATGTTAGCCGGCCAAACCAATAAAATTTTTCAACGTAGGCGCTTGAGTTTTAATCTTTAGCCTATTTAAGTATTTAGAAAAAATATTAAGTATATTTGATTTATGACGTATACCATTTTAAAAAAACTTGAATATGTTCAATATAAATTGGTTTAGTCTATTGTGACGTGATGTACTCATTCTTGCTCACAATTAAGTATTTCTTAGAATTGAGAAGCCTATACACTTTCTGCTCCTCAAAAAATAAAGAAAGAAAGAGAGAGAGAGAGCTATATAAAGTCTGAAGGATTGTGTTTACAATATTTTCGTGTCTCTGTCCGTGTCCTTTCTTGTTTCTTTAGGTTAATTTCTCAAATTTTCATTTAAATTGCATTTCAAAATTAGGAAAAATTCGGAGATATAGAAAATAGGTATAGAATAGTCATAGTAAATAGAAAGTAATTTTTAAGTATAAAATGTTTTGAAAAAATAATTTAAATTAATATTTAGAGTAATTTTAAGTATTTATGATAATATGAAATACGTTTAAAATTTAATTTAAAAAAAATAAAATTTTTATTGCGTTTTAAAGGTCAAACTCATTTCTATATCCATATTATAGTTATTACCCGTGTCCTCCACTAGTGGGACTCTATATCACAATTTTCAATTGAGCGACATTAGGGAGCCACAACTACGAGCAATGCCGCATCCTTCTTTATTTGAAGAGGGTACAAAATAAAGGAGCCCCCAAAATAAAAAAAATGTCCACCTTTTCCGTGTCTGGGAGGTGTGGCTCGTAAGAATTTGAGCTCCATTAGGACACAGAAATTGGATCAGCCACATTGGATAAAATTCTAAAATTACCAATTAGGCTTTTGTAATTCGTCTCCGTTTAGCCGTAATAAATTTATCCAACGGAGAACACTATTATCTACTTAGATCATATCTCTAACTAGTGATAGATCAGCGCGATGTGCAGATTTAATTATATTTATTGATAAATTAATTTTAATTTTATTTTATTTGAAAGAAAAAAATCAAAAAATTCTAATTTTGAGTTTTTTTTAGGAATATTTTAAAATTTTTAAAGAAAATAAAAATTTTTAAGAAAATAAAAAAGGATTTTTTTTCTTTTTAAGGAAGTTGTGTTTTTTTTTTTTTTTTTTCTTTTAAAAAAATTTTAGCGTAATTTTCTTTTCTCTTTTCAAGAAAAGATAACTAAATTTAATAGATTTTTTTAAAAAGGAGGATTTGAAAATTAGAAAATTTTATATTTTTAAAATTTTAATAATAATCAAAGTATGAATATATAAATTAATAGAATTTTTATTTGATTACAATTAAATTTATATAAAATTATAATTCTAATTATAATAGAATTTTCATAATTATAAAATATTTCAATATTATTTCTAATCTACAAATTTATGAGAAATTACTATATATTAAAAAAAATTCTAACATTTTTTCTCAACTTCAATTTTATGTATTTACGTATAAATTCTACTTTTAGGCAAGCAAGGACAACATTCTTACACTACCTGGCAACAATCTTAAAGTATTATTACAATTCTGTCAGAAATTAATGTCTTGTCGTAGACAAAAAATTATGTTTTATATTACCAGTTTTAATCTTACTATAACACAGTGTGCTAAATTGAGACAAACTGGTAATCATAAGACAATCGAGCTTTCTTTTGTCTATATATATACATGTTCACCCCATGGCCATGCACACGCACGTTAATCACAATAGCAATTACTCTTTTTCTCTTCGAGCACACAGCCATGGCCAAAATTCCTTTGCTCTTCTTTGTTTTTGCTCTTGGTGTTCTTGCAGCTCAATCTCGAATTATAAGCGATTGTATATGCCGAACTCGTGATGTTTATAATGTTCTTGATTATGGAGCTGTCGGAGACGGAAAGACTGATGACACTAAGGTTTGTATATCATGTAACATGATAAACAAAACTTGCACATATATTGTGCTTAAAATATATACTTACAATGTTTAGATATTTAAGCTTTAGCTTTTTTGGGTTTTTTTTTTTTCCACTTATTTTTAGGCTTTCATGGATGCTTGGGAGGACACATGCAAATCCTCAGAACAATCTCCAATCATGCATGTTCCTCAAGGGAAAAAGTTTCTTCTCCAACCCATAACGTTTAGTGGCGGGGGCAATTGCACATCAAAAAATGTTACCTTCCAAGTAATTATGCTCACTACATACCAATATTCTTGATTAATTACTACAAGTTTCACACTGTAAGATTTTACAATATAGAAGTTAATGAAACTATTATCAATTATTTTCCTTTGATGAGCAGCTAGATGGAGAATTAGTGGCACCAAAAGATCCCCACGATTGGAGTTGCATCCGAGATGGGAAAGAGTGCGTAACATGGATTGGATTTGAAGAGTTTCATAATGGCCTCCTCATCAATGGATCTGGTACAGTCAATGGCCAAGGATCCAAGTGGTGGAATTATTGTAGAAGAAGGCAAAATAATACTGTGAGTCTAAATATATTTGTTCAATTTCAATTAATTTTTGTGTGTGTGGTTTTCTTGCATATGGTGATTTATTAATTAACTATGTATGTACCATCCACTTTTTATTTTATATGTGAACTCATGCAAACCTAGATTGCTATAACGGTCCCATGCATGTATGTGTGAATTATTAATTAAGAGCTCTACTCTTAGTGGTGTGCATGTTCTTGCTCTGTGTTGGTTTGGAGGTGACTAATTATTAATGATTTTTGTTTTCTGTTATTGCAGCATTGCGAAAGAGAACCAATGGTATGTCTTAACTTCATAATTTTCTAGGACTTTTCTGTTTTTTTTTTTTGCTCTCTTTCTTAATACTAATTAAATTGCTTGCGACAAAAGGCTAGTTCATTATTATTTAAATATATATAGTTGACAATTAAGTACATTAATTAGTTTGAATTTTATTGGGTCCAACAATTGCATATTTAATCACCGATTAAAAACCATTGTATTTAATCACCAATCAAGCAAGACTTTGTTGTGCGGATTGATTTTCAACCAAAAAAAAAAAAGTCCTACTAGAAAGATATAAGAAATAACTATAAATTAGTCCTAAGAGTTTAGCCTCTAATAAAATATAAAAAATTTATTTTTTCAAAACTAATCAAATTTTAAACATATTTAATATTATTTTAAATATACTTAATATTATCTTAAATCTTGATTTAAAATTTTTTTGCCAAAATTTGTTTATTAAAAAAAAATTTTACTACTTATGAATATTTTTTATATTTTCTTAATTTTTTCCTTTAAGAAAAAGGGCCGACTGACAAAATGCGAAACTCGAATTCTATCTTCTGTAGCCAATTATCATAGGAAACTCAGAGAATGTGCAAGTCAGGGACATAAATTTCAAGGACGGCCCACAAGGGCACCTTGGCTTTGAGGGAGTAACAGGGGCTTATGCTTTTAATATCACCATCGAATCGCCCGGCGACAGCCCCAACACCGATGGAATTCACCTCCAGAGGTCCCAACATGTTCATCTAGACCAAGTTCACATCCATACAGGTAAATTATTAAACTTAAACTCACACCAAAAAATTCCCACTAAATTATTACATTGTTACCCTTAACTACATTGCTTTTGATCTTGCTTGTTCCTGTTGATTAATCAAGTTTAAGGATAATTTCAGGTGATGATTGCGTATCAATCGGTCACGGTACGGCGTACGTTAACATTACTAACATAGAGTGTGGTCCGGGTCATGGAATAAGGTAAAAATAAGAAATTTTTTGTTAAGTGATTATCTTCGTTCTAATTACTTATATTAATCTTGTTGATTTAATTCTGAACCTCTAATTATGGTGTAGCATTGGGAGCCTGGGCCGAGGGACCGAGTATGTCGAACACATTCGCGTCCACAATGCTGTACTCACAGGAACCCAAAATGGTGTTAGAATAAAGACATGGCAGGTACGTAATTATCAACTATTCAATTATGGTTTTGATTAAAAAAACATTAATTATATATCAGAGTTAATCACGGTCTAATCTAACATTTTATTATGATATATGTGTTTGTTCACAGGGAGGAAAAGGGTATGCTAGACACATAGATTTTGGGGATATAGAGATGAGGAATGTCAAGAATCCTATAATTATCGACCAATTCTACTGTCCCCACAGCACTTGCAAAAATCAAGTAAGTCAATATTCCATCACCGTCAATTTTTCAGGTTAATTAGAGTATATCATAACTATATTAATTAATATTTGTGATTCTCTTTTTAGTTAATCAACTCTAATTATGATTTGAACTTAAAATCTTCCGTCCTGTACGACTCTAGCAGTAATTTTGTTTTTTTCTTTTTTGCAGACGGATGCAGTGGAAATTAGTGATGTTCAATTTAACAGCATCTTTGGAACATCATCGTCAAGAAATGCCGTGCACTTGGCTTGTAGCGAGACTGTTCCTTGCACCAATATTTTGATGAGGAATATCAATCTGACTTCAGTTAGACGTGAGCAAAATGAGAGAGCTGGTTCATATTGTCTAAATGTTCACGGAGTTGCGAGAAGTGATGTCTCTCCCAAAGTGCCTTGCTTATCGTCTTGAAATCTTAGTCCCCATTTACACAGTGGTTGCACATAATATATTAGTATAGGTTGGTAGGGTTCTCCAAAGTCTTCTATTTGAGATTTTTTTTTCCTTCGTTCTTATAGATTTATCCAAGAGACAAGAAATTTGGATTTTCTTCTTTACTATGACCATGAAATTTCCTCATTCTTTCATTTGTTGAATTGTTATTTGTGAGATTAGTACTTTTGTTATTACACAATTTTTTTTTAGACGGTACAACACTTAAAATCGAGCTCATTTTTACGTAGTCTGTGCTACAATACTCAGAATCAAACTCATTTTTATGTACTCTTAACCGCTCGATCAAAGACCGATTGATATTATCCTCATTTCTTTAACCATATATATGCGACGGCTGCTATTGTTATCAATGGCAGCCAGGCAGGAAATGAAGCACATTGCCTATGAAATTAAGGGGGAAGAAAGTCGGAACCGACCCACCTATTCTGTTTTATGCATTGTCATTTATATGCCAATGTCCAATTGGTTGATAAGGATGGTTAACAAACATTAGTCGGCGGTGAAAATGCACGTCTTTGACGATAAAGCCACCTTAAAATTCAGATAAAATTTTGGTAAATGCAATAATTGTATGCCTTGGTTTTTTTTTTTCCTCTCTCGTTGATGCAGCAAATCAAAGTTTTGTCTTGATAGGTCATGCACTTCCTTGCACACCACTTTAAGTGTAGGCAAGGTAATATTGAATACGAAATATGTATTGGACATATAACTGTAAGAATATTATACAGTGATTTAAACAATTAAATTATAAAAAATATATTAAATTTTTAAAAAATAAACTAACAATTGAATACACTTAGTTTAAGTGTGTGTTTTTAACGTGTTTTATCAAATATCTTTACGTATACTTGCTCATTTGGATATCAAATCCTCGTGGGACACCCACTTGGAGATCGTGTAATATTGCAACCTGTATGCTAGCACTTTCTGTTTTCAATGAACTCCTCTCATCTCCTTCCATTTAACAATTATAGCATCCATCACACCATCATCATACTTCTTACGAATTGGGTAAACATTGACGAGAAAATAATTGTTTAAAAGCTATATATTTTCCAATTTAAAAGTAAATTATTAATCTACTTGACAGTTTTTGTTAGGTTTTGATAAAAGTTAAAATGACTAGCTTAATAGGGTGCTGATTTTTTTTTTTTTGGTACTTGTTCTGAACGTCTTAAATTTTCACAAATGCTAACTTATTGCTCAAAATTTTAAATTTAACTAATAAGTAACTTACTAACAGTCCAACTCAAGGGTCAATTTGTAAAAAGGCATTATTTATAAGGATTCAGTTTGTGAAAAGGCATTATTTATTATTTATATATCTTCAACTATGATGATAAAATGAATAAAACCTCAAAGTTAAAAAATCTTTAAAAAAAAGGAAATTTCCTAGGTACGGTGTTATCAGAATCACGAATAGTCTAGTGATACTTGTCGGACATTATGAGATTTACTCATTTATAAATTCGGTATAAATTACTTAATTTATTTCAAATAATAGGTTTGAGCAAATATCTCTAACGAGTATTTAATGTATTATCTATACTTACTCGTTCTATTGATAAAAAAAAAATTGTAAATTGGATATTATTATCTAATGGTTTGCTATGCCATGCCACTAGAGTCAGAGTTTGGCCAATGATGGAGCAATTAGTTGTTTCTTGTTCAAGAAAAAGTATTGTATTTTACCACAAATAATGCCTCTCTTGATAGTTAAATGCATAATGCATTGTTGGCCTCCAGCTTATGTGTCCATGTGTGACTGGTAGCAATTCATAAATCATAAACTTTGCAACTGTAACACAACCAAATTCTACTAAAAGAAAACCTTTTTTTTTTTTTTGAAAAATGAAAACCTTTTTCTTTTAAAGTCACTGTTGTTTTTATTTTAATATTATATCCACTTATAATTAACATATATCAACAGACAAACTCATGTACTGTATATAATATGATTTCTTGTCTGGAATATGCCAAGGGTAACTGTTTGGACAATCTCCTTCTCTTTCCTCTCTCTTGCCCGGCCTGCCCTTTGCTTTCTGTTTCAAATTGCCCAACCTGCCCGGTTGAACACTTTCCCTCTTTTCTCAAGCTGCGTCTCTTTCTCTCTCTATCAAAGCTCCTTTTGACTAAACTTCACAACTGGGTATCACTTATTATCTTTCTTGATCCATTATTTGTGTATCTTTGATGGTTGTAAATGATGGAAAGTAAGTTCCTTTGAAATGGGTTCCACCCAGTTTGTGCTAAATTTTTGAGCTTTTGATAGAATTTTGGTTTTTCCGGAGATGGGTTTGTTTCCTGATTCTGTAAAGTCAAAGAATTTTGAAGAGAAATCAAAGAGCAAGAAAAAGAGCAAAGTTGATGGGAATGGAAAGAAAAAGGTGGAAACTGGGTGTTGGGCTAAATTCAGGTTTATGGGGGGCTGCATGCCTTCAAGATCAAAAGTTGATAGCTCTATAAGTGGTGCCACCTCACAGTATGGTAATAATTTCCTCATTTCATTAGCTTCTGCTTCTTTATTTTAGTTATGTTTTGCAAGGGTCTCAATTTTATTAGAATTTACTATATTTGAGTACTCCCATCTTGTCCTTTTTGGTCTTAGTTGCAGTCTCCTTTTCCTAGATTGGAAGATGAGTAGATATGTTTCTTTGGTTGCAAACCCTATGGTACAGACTAAATAAGGGATGTTGAATTACTTGTTTCATGGGTGCCAGCACTTGATAGGTTTACATATTGACACTCCAAAGGAATTTCGAACTTGGGTCCCTTTCTAATATAGTTCGTCAGGGTTGTGGTCCAAAACATGGGGCCTTTATGAAGATTTTTCATTTCATTTTAATTTGTTGTGCAACACAGCGTTTTGTTTCAGCAGTCCCTGTAGGTTTATTCACTACTCAAACTGAAGTCTTTTTTCAAACTTGACTGACTTTGGTCATGAACTTGATGTTAATTTGATGTGTGGTTAATTCATTTGTTATGTTCTTCAGTGGAAAGTAAATCTACAAATGAAAAGAGTAAAGAGCAACCGATCGTTCCTGTGATTTCTTCTCCAACCACCAGTAATGCAGAAAGTGCATCATCAACGCCAAAATTCAGTGAGGAACTGAAGCTTGCTTCTCAGCTTCGAAAGTTTACTTTTAATGAACTCAAACTGGCTACTAGGAATTTCAGGCCTGAGAGTCTTCTTGGGGAAGGTGGATTTGGATGTGTCTTCAAAGGTTGGATCGAGGAGAATGGAACTGCACCTGTCAAACCGGGTACTGGGCTTACTGTTGCTGTGAAAACTCTTAACCATGATGGACTTCAGGGACACAAAGAATGGCTTGTATGGACTCCTTTTCTTTTCTTTTTATTTTCCTCTTTTTTCCTTGTTCAATTTTAAATAATTCTTCTGGTTTCTTGTAATATAAACTTTTCTCTTGTTCGCAATATTTCAGGCTGAAGTTAACTTTCTCGGGAACCTTCTCCACCCAAATTTGGTTAAATTAATTGGTTATTGCATTGAAGATGATCAAAGGTTACTCGCTTATGAATTTATGCCTCGAGGAAGTTTGGAGAACCATCTCTTCAGAAGTATGTTATGGAAAAATTGTCCTCAAATTTATAGCTATCCTTGACACAATTGCCTTGTGAAATCTATGTTGGTTGGTTAGCACTATGCTGGCATGTGGGTTTTTCTTGAGTAAGGGGCTGTTATAAATTTTCCGATGGAGAAATAATGTCTTTAGTGAACCATTTGCGTTTCTAAAGAAATCATCCCTATCAACTTGATCCATGCACGAGAAAAATATGTAAGCATGCTAAGTTGACAGATAGCTTTTACAGCAACTGCTAAGTACTTGGATTAATTAAAATTGCATGTGGCCTAGGCATTCCCTATTTTATATTGATTTCTTTGTATCACATATTTTCAATTTTGTGATCTGATAATCTCCGGTTTCCTGTGATTTAGACATATCTTGTTACATGGTGTTTAATGTTCTCTGGTAACAACCACTTCATATGCAGAAGGGTCATTGCCTCTTCCTTGGTCTATCAGAATGAAAATTGCTCTTGGTGCAGCTAAGGGTCTGGCATTCCTCCATGAAGAGGCTGAAAAACCAGTTATATATCGCGACTTTAAAACATCAAATATCTTACTTGATGCGGTATGCGACCAACATATGCATTTTTGGAACTTCTTCCTGTAGTCCCATATTTCCCTCTTGTCCTTTTTCTGGTTCTGAGAATGGAAATAACATTATTTTAGGATTACAATGCCAAGCTTTCTGATTTTGGACTTGCCAAAGATGCTCCTGAGGGAGATAAAACTCATGTTTCTACTCGAGTTATGGGAACATATGGGTACGCGGCCCCCGAATATGTAATGACCGGTGAGTGGTATCCAATTGCTTTTATTATGACATGAAAACAAATTTGTGCATGCTTTGGATAAACGATTGGAATGCTCTGTAGTTTCTGGTTGCAACTGTGGATAAATTGGATGCTGGAGATTATCTGAAGCAAGGACTTCAACTGCAGTATGTTGTGCTTGCATATGCAAGACATTCTATAGAACTGTATGCAAGACATTCTATAGAACTGTTTTTGAGTGCAAATGAGCCTAAACCTTAATGACCTGCTCAGTCCTAGCTCAGTGGTAGCTCATTCTAGATTTGTTCCCTGAGAGAAACTGAATGTGCGCTTCTCCTGAAACTCATCAGGAATCTAAGATAAACCATACTTTCTGCCTGCTTTTCTGTGTCATGCCCTCTTGACATTTTATCTTTACGTTTTTTTTTTTTTGGTTGGTGGGGTGGGGACAAGAATGCAATATCTTCATTATAATACCATATAGTAGCTATGAGCTGAAAAACCTTTTCGATGCAAAAAATGCCATTTTCCAGCAGGGTGACTAAGCTGGAAAGCCTATTGACCATGGCTTAGCTGAGTTGAAATTTTGACCTAAACCAAGTTTAAGTGTTGTTGAACTGCAACATTTGCATAAAATGGGCATATTTTTACATTTTTTATGACTGTTTTATTTTTGATTTTATATTATTATTGCCAAATGAGGATGCTTGGTCCATTTTTTAGCTATTTTTGTTGCAAGTTCAACCATTATTTTGAACCACTTTAATTAATGGTTTGAAGCCTGTCATTCTTTCCAGCCCTAAAATAAGTATCTGATATCATGTTAGCCTAAAAGATTTTGCATTGGCGTAGGACATTTGACATCAAAGAGCGATGTCTACAGCTTTGGAGTAGTTTTACTTGAAATGCTGACTGGCCGGAGATCAATGGACAAAAACCGACCAAATGGGGAGCACAACCTAGTTGAATGGGCAAGGCCACATTTTGCAGACAGGAGAAGGTTCTACCGTCTGTTAGACCCCCGTCTTGAATGTCACTTCTCAATCAAAGGTGCACAGAAAGCTATCCAGCTGGCTGCCCAGTGTCTAAGTCGTGATCCAAAAGTCAGACCCCGGATGAGTGAAGTTGTGGAAACATTAAAGCCATTGCCAAACTTAAAGGATATGGCCAGCTCTTCCTATTACTTTCAAACCATGCAAGCAGATCGTAACAAGTCAAACTCAAATGCTAAAAATGGCACAAGAATACAGGCAGGATTTGTGACAAGGAATGGACAACCCTTGCGGAGCTTATCCAGTCTAAGTGATGTGCGAGGTTCTCCCTATAACCAGCCTTACCCATCACCAAAGGCTAATGGAAAAAAGTCCTAGAACACCCATTCTGCATGTTTATATCTTCAATTAGGCTTCTCAGTGGCTTAAGCATCATCAGTTCATTGATCACGTATCAGAAATATCATCGAGGATGGTTCTACCATTTCTTTGGGAAGGTATTGTCTTTTGCAACTCATCCGTTGCACTCTATAGGTAAAAATACGGAACGAGCCGCCTTGCCTTCTTGCCTTCTACAGTGCCTTGTGATTAGTAATCACTAAAATGCAAGTGGGCCTCAACTTCCCATTTCCTTACTTTTGCTGATGCATTGCTTGTGCTGATACTGGAGTGGTGCTAGTACGATACTGAGCACGCATAAAGCGGTTACGCTTGTGTGATGATATTGAGGGAGGCAAGGGGGGTAATTGCAATTGGCAAGCTTGACCATAGGTGAATGTGATTACAGAGTCCATATGTGTAGCTGTTCCATTTTCTGTTATGCTTCTGATCAATCTATGCAGTTCAAAGGATACATATTCCGTTATTCCCTTTTCGCCGCATATTAACTTTTGTACCATACGTTCCACCTAACTATCGCTTAGTTCAAGTGGGTCTCTTTGTTTGTACCATTTTAGTTTGCAGATCAATCGATGCTGATGTAAAATTTTCTTTCCTTTGAAGAAGGGAGTTTAGTGTTGTAACATTTTGCTAACTGCAATTAAGAAATGCTCTGTGTACAAGGCTATTGGCTGGTGAAATAATTAATTGGGTCAGCAAGTGATATGCAAATCACTAGATTGGATTCTGATTTTTTTGTTTATTCAAATTAAGAAAAAAGAATAGTTATGAAGGAGCAGTTTCTTGGATTCCTAATAATAAGGAAAGAAAGAAATGTGCTTTTTTTTTTTTTTTTTTTGTAGTTTATAAGGAATGTTATTGAACATATAAGGGAAGGGGAAATGAAGTTGGTGGGGGTTGAGTCCCTCACTTCGTAGTTAAGGAGCACTGTCTTTCTTCAATCAATAGAGCAAATAGCTAAACCTTATGAAATGTGCTTTTTTTAAGTGTCTTTTTGCAAGTACTGGAAACTCTCTCGCTAGAGTTGGAATAAAAAGCTCAGCAGATTTAAAGTTGATTCGGAATATATGCTTGTGAACTAAGCATTGACTTCACATTTTTAAGGTTATTTTAGGGTTAGTATGGTATTGGTCCATAAATAAATGTTAAGTCAGTATAATTGATGCAATTTATGTTGTTTTCTTTGAACAGTTGATGCCCCATGTGATTGAGCAGATGGGAAAAATTCCACTTCCCTTTATGAACCTTCGGGAGCCTCAAGTATGAGTATTAATATACAGAACAGAATTTTAATATTTTAATTGATATATTAAATATAATAAAATTAATAATTTTTGTAACAAATTTTAAAATTTTTTATTTTTTATTATAAATATTATCAATTTTATTATAAAAATTATCTATTTTATTTTATTTGAAACATTAATTAAGATACTAAAATTTTACATATTTATATATATATTTTTTATCATTTTATTCTTGAATAAAGGCCCTGAAAAATAGTTGAATCAATGAATAGTAATTTTTCGTGATTGGAATGTTCAAAAAAAAAAAAAAAGCCTTTCTGTGATTGGAAGGTCAATTATTACAGAAAAATGTGACAGCCAACCAACAATTACCAATTCGGCATCAAAGTCTTCTAAAGTTTGTTTGGGGTCAAAATCACAGTCATGACATTGCTCAACAACCCTGCTGCACCCACCGGCTTTTGCCTTCTAAGATTTTGTCATTATCAGTGTGGTTTACTTTAAAGGGAGTTCTTTTTTAAATATAAACACCATATTACATACTAACTATATAAGGAATTTGTTGAAATTGATACTAATTACAAAGGGCCAAATAGTGATGCGGCATTTGATACTTCAACAAGAGAAATAGAGCTGTCAAGGAATTATTTTTTTTAGCATATACTAGTAACATAGATATAGCCTTATCTAGCAACAAGACAACTCTGGTGATAGAGACAGGAGAAAGGACATACCAATACAGTTTTCATGTGGCTCTCACGGCCATGGCCATGATCTTCTAGTCGAAATTAACATTAGTTTCTACCATTTGACGAAGATTGCATTCTTTTTATGTTGTTAAAGAGTATAGTCTCTCATATTAATAAAACATAAAAACTTAATATAAATTATAATTTTTCAGACTTTTTTTTTTACTAATTTAAACTTCTAGGAAAATTGGTAGTCTAATGGTCTTACTCGACATATTATCAAAGTTGGTTTCTTTTGTTGTTTGCATTAACAGTTTAGCTCTTTATATATGGGATTGAGTCGTTTCATTATAATTCAGACATAGCACGTGTCAAGAGAACATATTACATATTACAGAATATAATGTCTCATTTTAATAAAATATAAAAATTTAGTATAACTTATATTTTGAGCTTTATTTAACACATATATTAACAGACAGTTTTTATTATTAGCTTATAAACTATATAATAAAAATAATTTTTTTATATTCATAAATCTCATACTCGAGATCTAGAAAATGAAACTACATATAATCTACTTGTTATAATCCAACTGCCGTATGGGTATTCACCGACATAATTAATCTTAATCTTAAGTCCTAACTCCCATCTAGTGCAGTAGCACTCCTAATCCTAAATTAGGCGGAGATTAGCTTTGTCTAGTTTCAACTCGACTTTGGGCCTGTCTGGGCTTCGGTCCGGATAAATCAAAATTCCCCCCAAGTTTACCAAAAGCTCCTTTTCAATGAGCTCTCCACGCCCTTTTCCCTAAATATATATATATATATATATATTCCTGCATGCAACTCATGAAAAAGCCATCCAACTCTGTTTATGGATTTATTCTAAATTTAATATATTTTTTATAATTAACAATTCATATCATTACGAGTTTATTTAGTAGTCTTATTGTTTATCTAATAAAAATAGATAAATAGAGAAATAATTAGATATTTTGATATTAAACACAACTAAATATTCTAATTTTTAGTATTTTGATTAATATTCTCAATATAATAAAATTGTTATTTTTTATAACAAAACTAATAATTTTTATAACATATATTAAATGTTATTATTTTTTATTACAAATGTTAATTTTTTTTTGTAAAGAACATTTGTTCAATTTAAACGCTAATATTTTTATATTAATCAAAATACTAAAAATCAATCGAAATATTAAAGTTTGGAATACCAATATTTTCTCCTTGATATTTCCTATAAGAGACATAACTTTAGTATAAAACTTTGCTGCTTGTTCTCTAAGAATATCAAGATTAAATCAAGATTCTCCTTCGCGCTTTTTGTTTAGTCTTCCTCTCTGTTCTCTCTGAAAGGTGCCATCTTTACCAGCTCCACATTCTTCCTTTCTTTCATTCTCTCCTCAAGTTTTCCAATTTTCTCTCTTTTGTTTGGTTCCTGGGATATCAAGAGAAAATGAGAGGAAACTTGGAGACCCATTAATCCAAGCTTTCTTGCTTGCCAAGGGTCGAGATTTATTGAGGTTTTTAGATGGAAATTATTGTACTTTTTGAGTCACATTTGTGTGTTTTTCCATGAAAATTATTAATGTATGTAAATTTTTCTGTTGTTACAACAGCAAGAAACCCATATGTTTAATGCATGTTAATCAAGATTTGAGACCACCAAAAGTTCAAAACTTGGAATTATTGTTGGCTTTTACGCTTCAAGAGGAAGAAACTTCTTTGACTTGTTTTTAATTTCTGTTCCATTTGTGTCAAGAAAATGGCTCCCGTTAAAAAAGTTTTTTTTTTTTTAAAAAAAACTTTGCCATTGAGCTCCTTTAATTTTAGCTATTTAGGGTTTTTTTTTTTTTTTCTATGTTCATTTTTGTGTTAAGAGATTTGGGAACTGGCCTTTTCATTTTGTTGCTCACTGTTCTTGTGCTTACATTTACATGGGTTGATACATATGTTATGCCTGATGTATGAGAGTCTACGGCTTCTGTGGTTTATATCTTTTATGTGGTTTCGGAGTGTTTAAAGCGTGATTAGATATGCTTCATGGCATTTTCATCAAATGGGAACTGGGGTTTTGTGGATTCCTAGTTGCTCTTCCCTTCGCCCATTTTTTTTCCCATTTTGCTCCTCTGTTTTAGTCAAACAAATAAAAGAAAAAAGAAACAGAAATAATTAAAAAAATGGGCCATAAAGAAGCCTAAAGTTCATGTTTTTTTCTTAATTTCCCTTACCAGTAATACATGTTAGGTGTCTATGTGATTCATCAGATGCTTCAAGGCTAGATTAATGGCGTTCCCGGACAATGGGCTTATTGTTTTCTTTAGTTTAAGCACTATGTGTTTGTCTCCTGACTGCAGAGCTCAATATGGGTCAAGCAATGGGTTGCATTCAAGTGGAGCAGTCAAAGATTGCCATTAGGGAACACTTTGGAAAGTTTGATCATGTGCTTGAACCTGGGTGCCACTGCTTGCCCTGGTGTGTGGGATACAAAGTGGCCGGTCGAATTTCCCTGCGCGTCCATCAGCTTGATGTTAAATGTGAAACCAAAACTAAGGTCAGCTTTCATGCCTTAATTTTCTGTGAATTATATGGTTCCATTTTTGAAACAATTCTGCTTTTGCTACTGCAAAAATCAAAACTAAATGACCTTTTTTTGGTTTGGTGTGTGCGTTTGTGGTAAATGTTAATGATGTCACCTGTTAAGACAAGTCTTGAGAGGTTTAAATTTACGATAATGAAAGGGGAAAAAGCACATATTGCTGTCTTCCCCTCACACGCAACCATTGGAAATATTTGCTTTCATGCCAAATTTCACTGTTTTATCTGATCTTTTCCCGATACAATAACAAAACTCCTTGCCGATATTTTTGTCTCGTCAGGATAATGTTTTTGTCACTGTGGTTGCCTCCATTCAATATCGTGCTTTGGTGGAAAGAGCAGCTGATGCATTCTATAAGCTCTCCAATGCCACAGCCCAAATCCGATCTTATGTTTTTGATGGTACATACAGTATTGTTTTGCGCTTGAGGGAAGCAAAAATTAAAACTGATGGTATTTTTGACATTTAAGTTCAACAGGGAAATGTTTATAATGTGTATGGATCGGCGTCAGATTATATATTATTTTCAGTATCAGACAACATGAAGATTGCTGAATATGGTACTAACAGCTAACTTTTGCATCTTCAGTAATCAGAGCGAGTGTGCCGAATCTGAACCTTGATGCTACATTTGAGCAGAAAAATGATATTGCAAATGCCGTGGAAGATGGGCTTGCAAAGGCATCATGTTCATTCACCTAAAGTGTTGTTTTATGTTATTAACATGTTTTCAGGGTTGCTAACACCACCCCTTTCTCTCTTCCCTTGTAGGCTATGTCTGCCTATGGCTATGAGATAGTGCAGACCCTTATTGTGGATATCGTGCCTGATGATTGTGTTAAGAAGGCAATGAATGAGATCAATGCAGGTAATTTGAAAATGATGATATTGATCCAAGTGTTATCATTTGATATTGCACTATTTCATTATTATTAATCAATAAACTGCTGCTATTTATCATTGATGATGGCTAGGGGTACTTTAGGCCAAGTATTAGCACTTCAATATTTATCCACCCGATTTTCACTTAAGAAAAATGGTATCTTTCAAATATTTACTGCTGGTATCCTCGCAATTGTTTAAACAGCTGCAAGAATGAGAACAGTAGCAAATGAAAAGGCAGAAGCGGAAAAAATTTTGCAGATCAAGCACGCTGAAGGCGAGGCTGAGTCCAACTACTTGTCTGGGTTCGGCATAGCTCGTCAACGCCAAGCAATCGTTGATGGCTTGAGGGAGAGTGTGGTTGCTTTCTCTGAGAGTGTAGCTGGAACAACTGCCCAAGATGTGATGGATATGGTCCTAGTGACACAGTACTTCGATACCATGAAGGAGATTGGAGCATCCTCAAAATCATCTTCTGTGTTCATCCCCCATGGCCCTGGTGTACTTCGATACCATGAAGGAGATTGGAGCATCCTCAAAATCATCTTCTGTGTTCATCCCCCATGGCCCTGGTGCGGTGAGAGACATTGCCACGCAGTTCCGCGATGGACTTCTCCAGGGCCATGGGGGATGAACACAGAAGATGATTTTGAGGATGCTCCAATCTCCTTCATGGTATCGAAGTACTGTGTCACTAAGACCATATCCATCACATCTTTGGCAGTTGTTCCAGCTACACTCTTAGAGAAAGCAACCACACTCTCCCTCAAGCCATCAACGATTGCTTGGCGTTGACGAGCTATGTCGAACCCCAGACAAGTAGTTGGATATGGTCCTGGTGACACAGTACTTCGATACCATGAAGGAGATTGGAGCATCCTCAAAATCATCTTCTGTGTTCATCCCCCATGGCCCTGGTGCGGTGAGAGACATTGCCACGCAGGTCCGCGATGGACTTCTCCAAGGCCATGGGGATGAACACAGAAGATGATTTTGAGGATGCTCCAATCTCCTTCATGGTATCGAAGTACCGTGTCACCAGGACCATATCCATCACATCTTTGGTAGTTGTTCCAGCTACACTCTCAGAGAAAGCAACCACACTCTCCCTCAAGCCATCAACGATTGCTTGGCATTGACGAGCTATGCCGATCCCAGACAAGTAGTTGGATATGGTCCTGGTGACACAGTACTTCGATACCATAAAGGAGATTGGAGCATCCTCAAAATCATCTTCTGTGTTCATCCCCCATGGCCCTGGTGCGGTGAGAGACATTGCCACGCAGGTCCGCGATGGACTTCTCCAGGGCAATTCAGCTAATCTGCTGCGGTAGAGGAGATCCAAGTTTAGACATACTGTCTTTGTGGACCACTGACATCTATGGTTTCAAATTTACCATTTCTCTGTTGGGTATATAACTTTTACATATGTGTTGCTTGTGTTTGCTAGTAAATCAATGTTCCATATGATGAAACTAGAGAATGATAATTAGTAACAGGTAAGTAGCATGGAATGCTTTGGACAACACATATTTGGTTAGTGTTTGATACCAGCAGCATGATCTAATGCTTAACTGCTTTTTATGCTTGTGGTAGATATATGGGATTCCTCAGTGGCACAGTTTATTGAAATGCACTAGGATCTGCCTTGATCAGTGGCAGCTTATTATAGCAATCCTTGCAATCCAAATATTCTCTGTACTTTCTTTTCTTTTTATTTTTTATGTGGTCTGCATCAATAAAATTACCAGTGAGTGAATTTGTGGATTTGAACTTGAAAGGAACATCCTTTTGCAATTATGATCTATAAAGTACTTACTCAATTTATATTAGTGATTATTCAAGGTCCATACAAGGCAAATATGTATAATTAAGAAAAATAAAATTAAAAATTCTAAAAAAATACTTTTGAATTCCTCTTAGAGAGAAAAAAATGAAAAAAAAATATTTTAAAACTTTGTAAAAAGAAAATAATATCTAAAATATAAAATTTTTAAAAAATATGATAAACCTGCGCATCACACAAGTTTAATTCTAATCTACGTAAATAATGAAATAAAGAACTGGCGAAAGTAATAATATTATTTCTTGGCAAAAGATTGTTCTACCACCTAAGCTATTTCGAGTTACAGCAAACTTCAACAAAGATTGACCCTTTTTTTTTTTTTGGGTCCATAAGTTGACCCTTTTATTGTTCCTTCAAAATGACAAACTGTAATGGGTAAACAAAATGTTCGTATAATTTATTTTAGAATTTTTTATTATTAAAAAAAGAAAACCCCTATTCTATATTCACCTGTAAATATTTATCACTTTTTAGATGAGTATATTAAACGGCGGCGTATGGCCTAACGGCTCTAAAGTTTGAAATGCAAAAATCCCCGCCTAAAACGGAAAACAACCACCGCGAAGGAAACGAGCGTGAATCTGAAGCCAACTTAAGACAAATCTCCGCCGTCGATATATAGCCGTTTTTCCTATAAATGTACCCCTTTCCCTACTGCTTGGGTATTTCCCTCCTACTCTTCAAAAAAATCCAAAACCAAAAAAAATGTAGAGAGCCATCGGTACGAAACCTCTGTTTCTCAATGTTTTCTTTTACTGGATGCCAATATTTCTGTTTTCTTCATCTCTTTTCTTGGAACGTTTCTTTCTTTCTATATGATCCTCTCTACAGCCAAAATTTGTCCGAGTAGAAAGCCAAGACGTGTGGCTTCCGGCGGAAAAGCTTTCTACGTCGGCTAAAATTACGCCGTTTTTTCTTTTGATTTTATCTTTCTCGTAATTTGATGCAATATTTGGTCTTCTTGATTTTGGTGGTTTTCTTGTCGCTTTCTTTGCACTTTAATCCGTCTTCTTGACTGTCGTTTCCTCCTCTTTTTGTTTTTTTTTTTTTTCTTTCTGGGCTGATTCTTTTTATTTCTTCTTGATATCTATGTCTTTGATCTGCTTTTTTTTTTTTTTTTTCTCCAGTACCAGTTGTCTTTGTTTCTTGATCATTCCTGTATTTGTGTTCCTCTTTATTTGTGCTCATCTTGATCTTCTTAATTTTATTATTTTCTTTGCCTATTTTAGTACCTTTAATACTTTTCTTGATTGCTCTCGTTCTTTTTTGATCTCAATCGCTCTCAGCCTTTGATGGCGTTTTTTGTCAATCTTGATCTCTTTTCGGGTGTTAGTACTTTAATAATCTCGTGATCTGTTACTTGTTAAGTAAAAAAAATACCAGCATAATTGTATCATGCCTCTATTTATACCAGTATTTCATGGCTTATGCAGATTTTACATTAATGTGTATATATATATATATATTATTTTATGCGTAGGTGTATGATTTATTTTAAAAATTATTTACAAAAATAACACTGATGATAAGTATTCTATACTATACCAATTAGTTAATGAGTGTTATTGTACTTCCATAATCAGGTTTTTATCCGATTGCAACAAGAGTTTTATTTTATACAACAAGAAAAACGAGACTTTTGATGTTGTAGAAAAAATTACTGTTGTTGCACAAAATAAAAGATTTGTTGCAATTCGAACAAAACTCAATTTTGGAAGTCTACTTTTTTCCTTAGTTAATATTAATGGCTTATTTGATGAATTTGTTAAACGGTGGCGTATGCCTAACGGTTTAAAAAATTGAAATGTAAAAATCCCCGTCTAAAACGGAATTCATATTTTATTAATTATTATTTTATTTTTAAAGCGTGAATCTGAAGCTAAGATATGATAAATCACCACCGTCGATATGTAACCCGTTCTTTTATAAATACTCGTTTCCTCCTGCTTCTATATTTCCCTCCTCCTTTTCAATCCTACGAGATTGCCAAACGGCAGAGGCGCCTCTTCTCAGAGTCAGGGCCGTTGGTAAGGAACCTCTTTTTCTCTAAGCTTTCCATTGCCAATATTTCTGTTTTCTTCTTCTCAACTATTTTCTTTGAATGTTTGTTTTTTCCCTGATTTTACGGGGAAATATGCTTAATTGGAAAGAGCACATGTTTGGCTTCCGCCTTGTTGCCTGTAAAAGCCTTCCTACTTCGGCCGCTTTCAAGGAAATATTTCTTTCTTTTCTGGGTTGATTGCACCGTGCTTTCTTTTATTGTCATCTTTCTCTTGATTCGCTCCTTTTTGTTGCCTCTTTTTCTTTCTACGTTAATTGTCTTCTTGACTGTTTGTTTGTCTTCTTGACCATCCCTTTTTCTCCCCTTTCATAATCTGTGAATTCATATTCCTCTTTCCCTTCCGCGGGCTGATTTTTCTGTGTTCTTTTTGTTCACGATCTGCTTTTTTTTTCCCCAATTTGTCTTTGTTCTTTAGATTCTTGATTATTCCTGAATTATTGTTCCTCTCTATTTGTGCTCATCTTGATTGTACTATTTTACTTGCCCTTTTTTTTAATACGGTAATAATGTTCTTGATTTTTCTTTTTTTTTTTGCTCTGTTTCAGATATGTGTATTTCTGCTCTTCTGTTGATTCCATTCTATCTACTGTTTGGTTTTTCTCTTCTTGATCTTCTCGATTTTACCGCTTCCTTCCTGTGATCATCTTTCTGATGTTTCCTTGTTCTCCTTTTGCAAACCATGCGAAGATGTTCTACCATATAGTCTTTCTTGGTTCTTACACAGTTTGATCTGTAATGAATTATGTGCTTCATCTTTCAAACTTTTATTCACCCACCCTTTATATGTTCCTCTTTACTTGGACCAACCGACAAAGTGAAATTTTATGTTCCTCTTTCTTTATTTTTCTCAGCTGGTTTTCCTGTGTTCTTTTGTTCACCTTTAGTTCTTCTTGATTTCTATGTTCTTGATTTGGTTTTTTCGTCAGTTGCGTTTGTTCTTGATATTCTTTATTATTCGTGAATTCTTGTTCCTCTTTTTTTGTGCTTATCTTGATCTTCTTGATTTAACTATTTTCCTTGCCTTTTTCAATACGTTAACAATCTTTTTGATTGTTTTTTTTTTTTTTCCCATAGTGCGAACTTCTGCTCTTTCACTGATTCCATTTTGTTTTCATCTAATATTTGGTTCATATCTTGGATCTTCTCTTGTAGAATTTACATCTTCCTTCCTGTTTCATCTTTCTGATGCTTCTTGGTTCTCTTTTTCAAGACATGCGGATGTGTTTGCCTCTTTTGAGTTTCCTGTTTCTTGACTTTCTTAGCTCCTAGAGAATTTGATACTTGGTGAATTATGTGGTTCATTTTCAGCATATGGTGTGTTCCCAATAAATTTGTGTCCTCTAAGTTTTGGCGCACATTAAAATGATGTAATAAAATAAGGGACTTAAGACTTCTAATGTCAAACATAGAGTTCATGTTAGAATTTTTGGTGGTTGGGTGGGATGTTTCAAGCATTCCAATATGGTACTCTTTGGTTGACATATTTACTTGCTCGAAGTGTCGGTCAAGCCTTTAAATATAAGGTTCATTGATCTTCAAGAATTCCTTGAGTACTCTGCTAATCTTTTATTGCTGCTTAGTGCTTCTCAGATGGGCAGTATGTCTCTGTCTAATTTCATCATTTCCTAAAAAAGGGGAAATTAATTCACTAAATGTAGGAGATTTTATCAGCTTTGGGATATGTGAATGTTTGCTGTGCTTATTATATTTTGTCTCTCTAGTTTCCAGGATTGATCATGTTGGTTTTGTGTGTCTAGCCTTCGTCGGTGCAATACTGATTGTTCTATTGAATTTCTTGAAAGTAGCCTGTTCAAGGATTTAGAGGTTAGTCGCTTCCGGTGCGGTGACGTTGACTGGTTTCCAGTCACGGCTTGTTTGAAGTGTTTGTGTTTACACATTGGGATACACGACTCCATGTTGTTTGTCATAGATTAACTTTGCTGCTTACACTATCGATATTTGTTACTTGTGGTGTTGATACATTTTCTTTCTCTCAAGAGGCCATTGCTGGATGCCAAACTGTCTTTGGAACTTTTGTTCGGGTAACCGAGTCTTAAAGTTTCTCTCATATCATTAACTCAACACCTTTCTTACTTTTGCTGCTTTCTCACTGCTGCAGTTGGAGCATGATATGTACTTGATATTCTTTGCTGGATCTCTTGAGGAGAGGTTCCTACGTAGCATTTATATTGTCATTAGAGGTATTATTACGTGTCATTTATAATTGGTGTGAGCTGTTTATGAACTTTGCAGGAGTCTCTTCCTATTCAGTTTTGGGATGTAGAGAGTTTTATTGACAGTGGTTTGATGCCTTTTTTGCAACTTTTAGAGAGTGAATTTCCCTCCAGGATGCCAGAACTTCCATAAAGAGATGGAATTGGGGAAAAGTTGTGGTCAATGAACATCGCCTTATTCCTGGTGTATTTTTTGGACTATCCTTTACGATATGCATGATCTGAACCTGCTCACTTTTATTGAATGAAGTCAACTTCAGGTAAAATGTTCCAAGGGAAAGTTGTTCTGTTGTGCTTTACAATGGTTTGTATAGCTGCTACACAGGTGTTTTAATGGTGAAAAAAATTTTCTGCATTTACTAATTTTTCATTGATAAGTTACTAATTTGGTTATTGTCTGATCAGATACTGACTTCATGTTGCAAAGAGGTATGGATTTCTAGATAAATCTGTTGGTTTATCATTCTTGTTTGAAATTATCAAATAATTGATTGATGAATTTCTCAGATTGTTTATACTCACATCCTCTTCATGTTCCTTGGTTTGTGAGTTTGTTTATTCCAAACAACAGTGGTGGACATATTCTCAAAGTTGTAGTTGGGAAATACTGCTCCTGTGCGTTGGGAGCTAAAGGGACAAATTTTCTTGATGCGATCAACCGTTTGCTTATTGCACTCCTTGTCGGTACCTGATCAGTTTCCTTTGCAAATAACATTGTTTCGCTTTGGACTTATTGCTATTCTTCAAGGCATGAGAAAAACAAAAAGCATACATAATTGGTTTAGTGGATCTATTTTCCTTCTTGGCCTTCATGCATGTTTTCCACTATCCCTTTTGTGGTGTAAACGGGCATTAGTTGACAATACTCCTGTGACAAGTATACATCTGTTGTATATAATGGAAGCATTTTTTATGCTGGATGATTATCTGAAGATTGTACAGTACAAGTAACTTACTACATCTTTTTGGGGCAAAGTTAATGGTACAATCGTGTCCAAGTTATGCTATAATTACCTGAAGGCATTTTAATGGAACATGAATAATGGATGCTATAACTTCCTGTCAAATTTCCTCCTCCTGTTGCTCTCCTTCTGATTATATGGGATTGTTGATCAGATGAACTTGTTTGACATTACACTGAACATATGACACCTTGTGTTTTACTATTACACTGAACATACGATAGCTTGTTTTTGAGTGACTCCCTGGCACTACATGCATTTCTTTTGTAGTACACATGATCAGGAACGTGCATCTTGCTCTTGCCACTGGCCAAGCAGTTGTATATGGAGGGCAATGGTGATTTTCTTCTTACTCTTGACCTCCTTAGTTGCATGGCTCCCTTCAAGACAGTAATTTTATTCCTGGAGTCTTTTTTTTTTTGTTAAATCATCTGATTGAACCAAATATTTTTTCTTTTGGAGCATTCATGTTCAGGCTTGGCTTTTCTTTGAGGGACAATGGCAACTTGTTTCAGTTTTCAAGCCCAAGCAGCTGAAATGAGCAGACGGAAAAGAATTTGCAGTAATTGACATCAATAATTTTACGTTTCCTTTTTGGAGTTTTTTTATATGTTTTGACCCTCCATGGATTTTTTGGTTTATCTTGTTGCCACTCATTGTTTTTTGCCTCCTTTTTCGACTTTTTCCCCCTTGTTTTCTTCCCTGCAGGGTGGTTGAGATCATTTGCGCTATAAAAAAAAGTTGCCCCTTGCCACCATAATGGCTGTGGGTGTCAGTGCACCAAGGTGTCCAATTGGTAACTTAAATCATGTTTATGTTGGCTTATTTCAGGTTCATCCTAGTTTTCTTCTACACTCATTTCTATGTTGTTACACTCACTTTACATTGGTTGTTTGGGTTTTGTAAATAACCTCATTCCATAGCTGCCATTCTTTGCCAATGTTTGTTGCGCAAACACATTGTCATAGCCCACATGTTATATTCAAACTTATTCGCGTTTGGGAGTGCTCCATTCCAAGTTGCTGCTGTTGCTCAACAGCTTAACTAATTTCATATGTCTTTTAGGGCTAGGAATGTTGATTTTGGATTTGATGGTTCAATAGGGTAAATCCGGTGAATCACAGTTCAGCTCTTATATCTGATTGTACAAGTGCTTGTATTTGGCAACTAGAAGCATGATTAGTTAGGATGGATTTGAATTTTGAGCATATGATTACTTACTTTAGAGTAGGGTTATGGCTGATTTCTCTTATAGGCTTTACATACTGTGATATTTGTTTAGTGTTGTTGTTGCACAATTGCTCTGCATGTTTTTTTTTTTTTTTTTTGCTTTACTTTCTTATCAATTCCTTGGAAACTAAACAGATTGAATCGTACTTAATAGTTTGTCCTATTTCCAAATGAACCCAAGCCTTCCAATGCACAATGAGACAGCACAAATTACATTGAAGAACCTATGTTTCAAATTTTTAGTTTTGGTTACAGGACTTACTGAAGCAATTCAATCATGTCTTGCTGCTATTCAGGGGAAAAAGGATGGGAGATGGGGGGCTCATTTCCCCTGCCCTTCATTCTCTTACTTTTTTCCCTCTCTTGGGTTGGGAGAGAGGAAAGTTTGGCTGCCATAACCTCTGTGATTTGCATTTTCTTTTGCTTCTGTTTTTTGTTTTGTAATGGTCACTCTCTTCTGTATAGATTTTGATTGCCATTTCAAGCTGATGGGTTTTCATTTATTTTAGTCCTTCTCTGTCCTCTTATTCTACGTAACTTTGTGTGCCAGTGGATCATGTTTGCTGTTGGGAAAACTAGCAAAAAGGGTCTTGACAGATTCCAAGCAGAATGATTGCAACAGCCCATCAGCTGTGAGGTAACTTGGTTGTTATATTATGTGTTTCTTTACTAAAATTATTGTCTTCTCACTGTCTTATGTATGGATGCACAATCTACTCCTATAGTGTCAGCTTATTGCAGTTGAGCTTTCAATAATTATGTACGGTATAATTAGGTGAATACATTATCTCTCATTTTATTTTCTTCTCCTTCACTATAATCCATGTTATCACATAATGTATAATTTTCTTTTTCATTTCTCATCTATATTTTCTTCAGATTCCAGTCCTTGGCCCAAAGAAATACTAATGTCTGATCTCTATTTTCTTGGATGTGGCCAGTTTTATGCAGCTAAGTTTCATCATTGATAGGCAAAGAATAGGATGACTCTCTATAAATCTTGTATCAGCACGAGTAGAACAAGTCACAAAATCTTCAAACAAGATGAAAAACAAGAGCAATGAGAATAAATAAACGCAAGCACAATATGGTGACATGTGGCTCCAAGAAAATTTGATATTGGATATATGGGGTGAGATTAGAGTACAGTGGCCATAGTCAGGACTGGTGGTTCTCTCTCTCTCTCTCTCTCTCTCTTTCACACACACACACACACACACATTTGCGATGAACTAAGTTGATGTAACATTTGTCTGGTTTGCTTTGCTATGTGATTTGTGTGATGGTTCATCTGTCTGATTAAGTGACATGATTTGTTTCTGCAATGTGGTAATCGCCATGATGTCATTTGTGATACTGTCTGAAATGTCTCTGCGCTAATATTTACTAAACATGTGGCCAGGTCTTTTTGTTTCTGGGAAAGAATAGAGAACAATTTTGTTCTAGCTTTAATTGTTTTTTCTTTGCAGTATGTTCTACAGTTCTAGTCAATCATAAGCCCTGGAAATACTAGGTGAAGTATTTGCGGTTGAACATTGACGGTACGGTACCTCTTTGATTTGATGTCAGCCACTTAATGTTAGCAAGTTATTTTTCCATATTTATTTTCAATCTATAGGTTTGTGGCAAGAGAAGATTGAGATCTCATGGTATTTCACACTTACCGAACTATGTTTGGTGAGAAATGATGATCAGCATTATGCCATCTTGATTTTAGTTCTGTATTTCATGTTTTGAATTCTTGTTGGATTTTGCTGAGGCTTATGTTTTTGATGCTTAGTCATAATAGCATGTGTCTTTCCTGATCCAGTTGTCAGGTTCTACCCAAACCTGAGATGTCGTGTTCAACACCTATTCTGGGCATTAAATTAAAGATTGTTATCAGGGCAAAGAAACAAAGATGCTACTATTTCTTTGTAAGATAAAAGTTCTATAATTGATCAATTTTTTAACTTCTGCTTTTTTTTCTAGGTTTTGGAAGTAATGAAAGCATCATTCTTGGAACCTGGGTATCTTCATGACATGTTTCTTGCTGATTCTTCCATCCACAATGCAATTATTCCTTTTGGTTGCAAAAAAGACCAAACCAGGTCTACTCTCTCTCCCTCTCTGATATTTTGAGCCTAGTCTCAAGTGCTGCTCATTGGTAAGAGAACTTTACTTTTAGACTGTTGTTCTTGTTTTTGGCTTCATGGCTATCCAATTAACTCATTGAGTGATTTCACTGATTAATGCGGGGCTTAATGAGCTGATTTATACATGTAATTCATTTGATTGTGGAGATGAAAGACTAATGTATTCATATTTTATATGCAAAGGAACTTTTCTAACCTTTCTGAAGTTTCCTGTTCTTTCGTATTGTCACGTAGATATTTCTTATCTAATACATTGAGTGACAGTGCTTGCTGAAGTGTACCCGGTGGATTGTCATACATGCTTGTAGGTTCGTCATGATCTTTCTTTAATTGTTAGTGCCTTTCTCTTCTTACAGTTCTTAGCTTTTCTGTTTATTTCCTATTTCCTGTCGTGGAATACTTGAAGCATGAACCATAATCTGTAAATTTTTTCCTTCCATTCGCCGATATTGCTTTTTCCTTTACATGACGAGCTAATTTGTGGACTGTTATCACTCTAATCCCTGATCACCATTGTTGATGAAGTATACCTCGGAATTTGATCATGTGAAGAAAACATTGTCGAAGCAGAAGTGGTAAAGCTAACTTCTGATATATTGGAAAGGAAATTTATCTTTATGCTGCAGGACATTTTTTTAACCTCCAGTCATACTCAGCTAATGGTATGCTCCCAGTGAATTTGTCTTCTTAGTTTTGGCGCTCATTATAATAAAACAGGGGACTTAAGGCTTCTAATATCAAACATAGACTTCATGTTAGACTTTTGAGTGGTTAGGTGGGATGTTTCAAGTATCCCAATATGGTACTCCTTGGTTGAAGTATTTACTTGCTCGAAGTGTTTGTCAATCCTTTAAATATAAGGTTCATCGATCTTAAAAGATCCCTTGAGTATACTGATAATCTTTTATTGCTGCTTACTGCTTCTCAGATAGGCAGTATGTCTCTTTCTATTTTTATCACTTCCTAAAAAGGGGAAAATAATTCACTAAATGCAAGAGATTTTGTCAGCTTTGGGATATGTGCAAGCTTTCCGTGCTTATTATATTTTGTCTCTCTAATTTCCAGGATTGATCATGTAGGTTTTGTTTGTCAAGCCTTTGATAGTGCAAGCTGATTGTTCTATTGAATTTCTTGAAAGTGGCACGTTGAAGGATTTAGAAGTTTGTTGTTTCCAGTGCGGCGATGGTAACTGGTTTCCAGTCACGGCTTGTTTAAAGTGTTTGTGTTTAGACATTCGGATACACGACTCCATGTTGTTTGTCATATATTAACTTGACTACTTACACTATCGATTTTTGTTACTTGTGATATTCATGCGTTTTCTTTCTCTCAAGGGGCCATTGCTGGATGCCAAAATGTCTTTGGAACTTTTGTTCAGGTAGCTGAGTCTTAAAGTTTCTCTCATATCATTTACTCAACACTTTTCTTACTTTTGTTGATTTCTTATTGCTGCAGTTGGAGCATGGTATGTACTTGATATTCTTTGCTAGATCTCATGAGGAGAGGTGCGTTCGTATCTTGTCATTAGGGGTAATATTACTTATCATTTATAATTGATGAGAGCCGTTTATGAACTTTGCAGGACTCTCTTCCTGTTCAGTTGTGGGACATAGAGAGTTTCATGGATAGTGCTTTGATGTCTTCTTTGCAACTTAGAGAGCAAATTTCCCTCCAGGACACCAGAACTTTCAAAGAGAGATGGAATAGGGTAAAAGCTGTGGTGAATGAACATCGCCTTATTCCTGGTGTACTTTTTGGACGATCCTAATTGAACCTGCTCTCTTTTATTGGTGAAGTCAACTACAGGTAAAATGTTCCGAGGGAAAGTTGTTCTGTTGTGCTTTACAATGGTTCATATAGCTGCTCCATGTGTTTTAATGGTGAAAAAATTTTTCTGCTGATTGAACAAAAACTTGAAATATTCCTTAATTTTCAATTTTCAATTGTCCATAAGTCACTTTAGTTTTATTCTTGTCTTCTTAGTCATTTACAGTGCCATCTTCTATTTCTTCTTTTGGTTGGCTATATGGTCTCTGTGAGATGAGGTCCATCCTTTAACTATATTTGAGACTCCTGTCAGATAAGCTTGTTAAAATTGATCAGTTTCTTGTCAAGTAGCTTACTGTAAGGTTTTTTTTTTCCCCTTTTGTTGGGGGGGGGGAGAGTGGGGAGGGGCTTGATTGATTAGAAATGGCTGAGGGTGTTCTGACAGGCTTTATCTGAAGGAATATTCAATGAACACAGATGGTATATAGTGCACTGACTTTCAGTATGGATGAATTGGAACTAGATTTATAATTTAACTAGTAAGAAATAACCATTCTACGACATATCCCTTTTGAAATTAATGTCACCCTTATTGAAGCTTTTGTATCCATTCCTCGAATGAAGTTGGAAGACTCAATAGACATTGTTGGAATATAAGGTATAAATCTCATATTTGAAAGGAAGGAAGGAGTAAAACAACATATAAGTGTGGCCAAAAGACCCATAACCTAAGACTTAAGGTTTTGGGTAAGATGTGGTGTCCGAAAAGCTCATTAAGTGTTGCTTGCCCCTTCCCTCAAGTGATCCATCTTAGTTATTGGGCCTACGCTTCTACAAAATTTGACAAACATTAAATTAGATTGATATGATAGAAGATGTGCTTTGTAGTTGTAAATATGAGGGCATTGATTCATTGTTGAATAAATTTTTTTGTCATCATTTAGACCTTCGTGCATCCTTTTTTTTTTTTTTTAAATGTGGATTGGTTTCTCTGATCTTTGATTGATCCCAGGAATTAACTGAAATGAGCTATTTGATTCTCTTTCTAAGATATTGTTCTTCGTTGATAAGTTACTAATTTGGTTTTTGCCTGATCAGATAGTGTGACACATGTTGCAAACAGTATGGATTTCTTGATAAATCTGTTGGTTTATCATCCTTGTTCGAAACTATTAGATAATTAATTGATTGATGAATTTATTCCAAACAACAGTCATGGACATATTCTCAAAATTATTGTTGGGTAATACTGCTCTTGTGTGTTGGGAGCTAACGGGACACAAATTTTCTTGATGCGGTCAACCGTTTGCTTATTGCATTCCTTGTCGGTATCTGATCAGTTTCCTTTGCAAATAACATTGTTTCGCTTTGGACTTATTACTATTCTTTTAAGGCATGAGAACGACAAAAAGCATACATAATTGGTTTTGTATTTTTTTTTTTTTTTCCTCCTTGCATTCGTGCATGTTTTCCACTATCCCTTTTGTGGTGTAAACAGGCATTAGCTGGCAATACTCCTGTGACAAGTGTATATCTGTTGTATATAATGGAAGCATTTTTTATGCTAGATTATTTGACGATTGTACAGTACAAGTAACTTATTACATCTTTTGGGGCAAAGTTAATGGTACAACAGTGTCCAAGTTATGCTATAATTAGTTGAGGGCATTTTGTTGGACCATGAATAATGGATACGATAACTTCCGGTCAAATTTCCTCCTCCTCTTTTATTGATCAGATGAAGTTCTTTGACATTGCACTGAACACATGACACCTTGTGTTTGACTAACTCTCTGGCACTACATGCATTTCTTTTGTAGCACGCATGACTAGGGGTGTGCATCTTGCTCTGGCTGTTGGCCAAGCAGTTGTATATGGAGACCAATGATGATTGTTCTTACTCTTGACCTCCTTGGTTGGATAGCTCCATTCAACGCGGTAATTTCATTCTTGGCATTTTTTTTTTTCTGTTAAATCATTTGATTGCACCGGGTCAACAAAGCTGTTAAGGATTGAATTATCTGTTTGAACCATATATGTTTTCTTTTGGCACACTTTTGTTCAGGCTTGGCTTTTCTTTGAGGGACAATGGCAACTTGTTTTACTTTCCAAGTTCAAGCAGCTGAACTGAGCAGACAGATGGAAAAGAATTTGTAGTAATTGACATCAATAATTGTACGTTTCCTTTTTGGAGTTTCTGATATGTTTTGACCCTTCATGGATTTTTTGGTTTACATTGTTGTCACTCATTGTTTTTTCTCTCCTTTTTTCACTTTTTACCCCTCATTTTCTTCAGTGCTAGGTGGTTGAGATCATTTGCGCTATAAAAAAAATTGCCCCTTGCCACAATGATGGCTGTGGGTATCAGTGTGCCAAGGTGTCCGATTGGTAACTTAAAATCATGTTTCCGTTGGCTTATTTCATGTTCATCCTAGTTTTCTTCTACGCTCATTTCTATGCTGTTACACTCACATTCAGTTTACATTGGTTGTTTGGGTTTTTTTGTAAATAACCTCATTCATAACTGCCATTCTTTGCTAATGTTTGTTGCGCAAACAAGTCATAGCCCACATGTTTTATTTAAACTTTTTCACGTTTTGGAGTACTTCATTCCAAGTTGCTGTTGTTGCTCAACAGCTTAACATATTTGATATGGCTTTTAGAGCTAGGAATGTTAATTTTGGCTTTGATGGTTCAATAAGGTAAATCCAGTGAATCACAATTCTGCTCTTATATCTGATTGTACAAGTGCTTGTATTTGGCAACATAGAAGCGATGGATTTGAATTTTAGGTTATTGAATTTGAAGCTGCTGATTACTTACCATAGAGTAGGGTTATGGCTGATTTCTCTTGTAGGCATTACATACTGTGAAAATTTGTTCAGTGTTGTTGTTGCATAATTGCTCTGCATGTTTTTTTTGGCTTTTTTTCTCACCAGTTCCACGGCAAACTAAACAGATTGAATTGTACTTAATAGTTTGTCCTATTTCCATATGAACCCAAGCCTTCCAATGCACAGTGAGACAGCACATGTTACATCGAAGAAACTATGTTTCTAAGTTTTAGTTTTGGTTACAATACTTACTGAAGCAATTCAATCATGTCTTGCTACTGTTCAGGGAAAAAAGGATGGGAGATGGGAGCTTATTCCCCCTGCCCTTCATGCTCTTCCTTGTTTTGTTTTTTTTAAATTTTCCTCTCTTTTTATGTTGTCTTGGGTTGGGACATAGGAAAGTTTGGCTGCCATGATTTGCATTTTCTTTTGCTTATGTTTTTTGTTTTGCAGTGGTCACTCTCTTCTGTATACATTTGGACTGCCATTTCAAACTGATGGGGTTTTCATTTATTTTAGTCATTTTCTGTCCTCTAATTCTACTTTAACTTTGTGTGCTGGTGGATCATGTTTGTTGTTGGGAAAACTAGGAAAAAGTGTCTTGATAGACTCTAAGCAGAATGATTGCAACAGCCCGTCAGCTACGAGGTAACCTGGTTGTTGTATTATGTGTTTTGTTGGAGTATAAAATATAGAAGTCTCATATTAGAAAGGAAGGGAGGAGTAAAGCAACATATAAGTGTGGTTAGAAAACCCATAACTTAAATTTTAAGGTTTTAGGTAAGATGTGGTGTCCAAAAGTCCATTTAATATTGCTTGTTTCTTCCCTTTTATTATCCGTTTAAGTTATTGGGTCCATACTTCTACAAATCTTTACATGTTTCTTTACTAAAATTATTTTCTTCTCACTATCTTATGTATAGATACACAATCTCCCCCTATGGGGTGTGCTTATTGCAGTTTAGGTGAATACATTTATATCTCTCATTTTATTTTCTTCTCCTTCACTATAATCCATGTTATCACATAATGTATAATTTTTTTTTCATTTCTCCTCTATCTTTTCTTCAGATTCCAGTCCTTGGCCCAAAGAAATACCAATGTCTGAGCTCTAGTCTCTTGGATGTGGCCAGTGTTATGCAGCTAACTTTCATCATTGATGGGTAAAGAATAGGATGACACTCTTTAAATCTTGTATCAGCACCAGTATCTCAGCCTTTAGTTAAGCACAAGTCACAAATTCTTAGAACGAGATGAAAAACAAGAGCAATGAGAATAAATAAACACAAGCACCATTTGGTGCTACGTGGCTCCAAGAAAATTTCATATCGGATATATGTAGTGAGATCAGAGTACAGCAGCCATACTCAGGACTGATAGTTCTCTCTCGCCCTCTCTCTCTCTCTCTCTCTCTCTCTCACACACACACACACACACATACACACACACACACACACTCTTTTGCGATGAACTAAGTTGATGTAACATTTGGCTAGTTTGATTTGCTATGTGATTTGTGTGATGCTTCATCTGTCTGATTACGTGACATGACCTGTTTCTGCGATGTGATAATCCCTATGATGTCATTTATGATATTGTCTAAAATGTCTCCGTGTTAACTTTTACCATACATCTGGCATCTGCAGATTTGAATGTGTCTAATTTGTGGTTTATGAACATATCTTTTTGTTTCTGTGAAAGAATAGAGAACAATTTTGTTCTAGCTTTACTTGTTTTTTCTTAGCAGCATGTTCTACAATTCTAGTCAATCATAAGCACTGAAAATACAAGATGAAGCATCTGCGGTGGAAAGTAACATTGTGTCAGCTGCTTAAAGTTAGCAAGTTATTTTTCCATATTTATTTTGAATCTATAGGTTTGCGGCAAGAGAAGATTGAGATCTCATGGTATTTCACACTTATCAAATTATATTTGGTGAGAAGTGACGATCAGTGTTATGGCATCTTGATATTAGTTCTGTATTTCATGTTTTGAATTCTTGTTGAATTTAGCCAAGGCTTATGTTTTTTTATACTCAGTCATAATAGCATGTGTCTTTCCTGATCCGGTTGTCAGGTTCCACCCAAACCTGAGATGTTGTGGTAAATACCTATTCTGGGCATTAAATTAGAGACTGTTATCGGGACAAACAAAGATGCTGCTATTTCTTTGTAAGATAAAAGTATATATAATTGCTCAATCTTTAAACTTCTGCTTATTTTTCTAGGTTTTGGAAGTAGTGAAAGCATCATTCTTGGAAGTTGGGTATTTCCATGACATGTTTCTCACTGATTCTTCCATCCACAATGCAATTATTCCTCTTGCTTGCAAAAAAGACCAAACCTCCTGAACATATTTGTTAGCCGTCTCTTTGAAGCCACCGATATTGGAGGATATCAGCAAGTTATCGGTTCTGCCTCAGATATTTTCCATATCACGCTCTCCAATTTTTCTAAGTTATATTTTAACCTATGCTTGTTATTGCACATTTGCTTTATTGTTGTTTATTCTTGTTTTTGATTACATGTTTCTTCTCAAGTTGTCATATTCTGCACGCCATGCTCCCCATAGTTGTAATGCACCTCTTTAACATTACCTATGTTTGTCTTCGCACATTTTGTGAATTGTGGTAACATTTTTTTTTTTTATTACATTCATATTCTCAGATTGTCATGCTTGTTACTCAGCCATATATCTATGTACCCTAATTCATATCTAATAACAGAGCAACCAAAAACAGACTAACCTTTTAGGTTGATTAGCCATGCAATTTCTATAGGCCCCCCGGGGGGGGGGGGGGGGGGGTTATGCTCGCCATAGGATTCTTTTGCAACTGTGGTCACTTTTTATTTGTACCTATCATCCCTGGTGGCCTTATTGGTTTAATAAATGTGTGTTCAGTCTATATGCATCGTGTTATGTATCCTTTCCTCATCAACAAGTATGTTTATCTTGTCTGCCAAATTTCAAGGGCATCTCCCAGTCTTCCAGTATTTCACCAAGCATTGCTATTATTTACAGCCAAACCTGTTGGTGTAGGACAAGTATTAAGAACAGAGATTGAAGGAGGGGCAATTGAAAATTTATTTCATTGCTCACAAAAGGACACACTAAACAAAACAAACAGTACAAAAACAACACAGAAACAACAATGGAGTCCACCACTGGCTTAGTGGAATCCACCACTTAACACTCAGCTCTGAGCTTCACTTTTTCTCAATACAAATCACACTCACACTGAACCATGGAGTAGTATTCATAGGCTAGCTACTCCAGATAAAACAAGAATGAAACCACTGGATATTTTCATCAACCATTACAGATAAATAAAAATAAGAAAAGTCACATTACAGATAAGATTACAAGAATTATTCAATGATTTTCACGGTCTAACTTTGAATGTTCTGTCTTCTGGTGTATTGCTGCTACAAACAAGTGGATGTCTGTTCATATCGCCTGTATTTCACAAAGTATATTAAGATTTCAAGATCCAGTATAAACTTTTTTTTTTTTCCACTCTTTATCTGTATTTCCCTTTTGCAGTTTGCATTCATCTCCTCTACCTCAAATAATGCTATTGACTGTGTTGTCTTGCATGCTTGTGATTCGTTATCCATTTGAGCTTTCATGAAAGAATGAACGACTAAAATAATTACACTTTCATCCTCAAATCTTTGTTTGCAGTAACAATGACATATAATTTCGAGTCGATACTTTGTTCTTCACACAGTGGACAGGTTGCAGTTGCACTTGTATTTTATATGTTTTGCCGTTCCTTTTTTCTTGGTTTCATTCTGGTAATTGGTTGACAGTTTGACATCCATTTTACAATGTCATTCAATATTTTGGCCCACAACTCATGGATTTAGAATTTTCTGGATTCCTGAGCGATGAGAAGGGTGATATACACTTTGCAGCATGTCTTTTATTCCGATTATAGTTGTAATTACTTGAGCCCTAAAAGTTTGGTAATAACAGTTCTCTGCAAATAAGTTCTGTTTATCTGATGGAGGTCATTTATTAATTTGGTAGCCTGATTTTTCACAACTGAAACATGTTGGACTGTCAAGGCCTACACAACTTTTCAATAAAGTAATAATGTCATTTGAAAATTTACTTATCTCAACCACAATAAAAGCAAAAATAATATGTAGATGAACACAAAAAAAAAAAAAAAAGATGTGGACAAACAATGGACAATCTAAAATTGTCCTTTTGGACCTGAATTTGGGTTGGGCCATGAAATCAAAACTTCATGCAAGGAAACAGAAGGGCCAGGTTTTTGCAAGGAATTGGGATCTGAGCTTAGTGGAACTGTCAAAAGTCGTTATTGGCGGGAACTTGCTGTACACGTCTATATTACACTAAGGCGCGCACTGAATTTTTTTTTTTTTTTAGCTCTTGATTTCTCATTTGCTGGCATGTTATCAATGCTGTTCCAGCTATAAGTTCACGGCAAGGCATGCTCTGAATCTAGTTAGAAGGGCATGTCTCCATGACTTGCTGTAAGTTCTTTTACTCCTATTTGCACTCTGCTATCTTTTGGTTGGTTACTCTACAGAGTTTAAAGCAATGTTGTTAACCTGGATAGGACTGGCCGATTCAACCGATCGGATCGGTGATTGATCAGAGGTTCGGTTTGGGTTATAGCTTAAATTGACATCAGATCGGATCGGTTAAAATCCAGTCAACGGACTGGTTCAACCAATCAGACCAATAAACCGGTTTTGGGTTGACCGAGTTGACCGAGTTCAATAATTAGAAAAAATTCTATAGTACTTTGTAAAAATTGAGTTTTGAACCTTTGACCTCCAATAAAAAATATGAGTCTCATACCACTAGACCAACTTATTGTTAGTTGTAGTTTTTTTTTTTTTTACTTATTATTTTTTCATACTTCTCATATAATACATACAACATCTTATATAACTAATACATTAACACATACTATTTTCTCTTTTTGTTAAGACAATTATATTTTCTTAATTTGTTATTTTATCTTATAATAAATTGTTAATTATTTATTTTAAATTTACAAATATAAGTATTTCAATACATACATATATATTATACTATTACATTTTACATATAAATTTTTATGTATAATGTATATAAATATTTATTTGTTATACATTTAATATTAAATATCGGTTTTATCGGTTTAATTTTCGGTTAAACCGATTAAATTAGTTAAACTTTAAATCACTAAATTTTTCGATTTAATGATCGATTCGGTTTTTATAATATTGGTTTAAAGGCATATCACTTTTTCGATTTTGGGAATGTTAGATGGTCACACGTTTGTGTGGTCAAACAGTATTCATATTGTAATTAACAGTATATTTTATACAACTAAAATATTAAAATGTACAACAAAAAAACAAGACTATTTTTTTTGTTACATATTTTTTTATTATTATTACACAAAATGTACCAATCGTATAAACACTATTTGGCCACACATCCGTGTGGCCATATAACAGTGCCCTTTGGATTTTTGCTTGTTTGTTGTCCTATGTCATTGGGGGCTGCTGCATTTGTTGCATCCTTGCTTTCGTGCAATTTGATCTGCCTTACCTCAAAATTGTTGTGCTCATATCTTCATATTTTTCATGTGTAAATTCCATTCTTTTTTCTGAGGATCACCGCTTGGTCTTGGATCTTCCCTCTCTTTTTTCTCTCTTATGCACCATACTAATTTTGGGGCTCCCCTTATTCACCTTTTGTGCAATAGCAACTTCAAGGCAGTTTCTTGTGCCACGAAGGGTCAGCTTTTCTTTTTATTTTCTTTTTTTTACTATGGCGTTTCCTTTTGATTTTTCCGGAATGGGCTTGGATGATTGCAGTCTTTCCAGCTGATCCTTGAGGTGGTGAATTTGTACCATCTAAGAAGGTTATTATTTCGTTCAGTTCTTTTATTTTAGCTTTCTGCAATGCGTTTACTTACAAATTATTTGGCGCTTTAATATTCACTGATCCATTATGAGCACTAAAAGAATTTGTTTTGCCAGTTTTATCATTTATTTTAACAAATAATTTAATTTCTGGCAGAAAGCAATTCAGCTTGTTTCGCTTTTTTTTTTATACATTTTGAGTGTCATCCTTCCTTATTACCTGTGCGAGTCTATCCATCATGATAGCACGTTTAGAAGAAAAAAAATTAAGAGGATATAGAAAATAGTCATAAAATAACTATTAATAGTAAAAAAATATTTTTTGGCAAAATTTTAAAATTAAAGGTTAAGATAATACTAAGTATATTTAAGGTAACATTAAATATGTTCAGAATTTAATTTTAAAAAAATAAATTTTTAATTATTTATTAAAAACTAAATTTATTTCTATAAATATTTCTTATATCTTCTTAGTTAAGTTCTATTTGAAAATAACTGATAAAGATTAGTTTTAGGCCCAAAATTCACAAACCCAAGGCTCACCTTGCTAGCAAAGTCCATCTACGAAGACCCTGAGCCCAACTTCAGACCTCGGGTCCATCACCCGGGCTCTTGGGCCCGATGGACTAAACATAGCTCAGCTCCCTTCGTTACGACTATCCGCCTAACCAGGGAGGACCCCCTAACCACCCCAAAAGAGATTGTACTCAAAATAATAACCTTATACTTGCTTTATATACCTTGATTCCTTGTCATCATACCCATTACTGATTTCAATATCAGAGTGTTAATGTCAAATCTCATCCCAGTACTCTTAGCGGTGTTTTATTTTGTTGGTCACGACACTCAGCTTACTCATCTTTGGTCCAGCTCTCATCCCCTCCAGGGTCAGTCCGGATCAATAACAATTTCTGTTTGTATAGAAGTCTCATATTCCAGAGTATGCCAACTATTTTAGTATGGCATGATACAATAAGAAATGTGATAGATGAGATGTGAAGCGTAAGGGGAAAGAGAGGAATATATCAAACAAGAAAAGTCTAAACTGCAACATTTTGATACTGCATTGTCACAAGATTGGCATGATAAAACGAGAATTGAGGCTTAAGGGGAAAGTAGCAAACAAGGAAAGTCTAAACTGCAAATATTTGCTGATACATAGCCATAAAGAAGAAATCTTACATAGTAACTGTTATAAGGAACCTTTTTAAAGTCAATCCCCTCAAAACTTTTTCTTTTTAACCGCAGTTCCTGTGAAGGAGAGGACACAGGCTTCAGAAAGATGGAATCCAACACAAATAACAACCAACTCTTAGACCGAGAGGATGGGAGGAGCAAATCCAGGAAGAAGTTCCTGCTTGCATTGAATTACATAATATTAACTATAGGCACACTCGGAGCATCCCCCATGGCGTGGCTCTATTTCATTAAAGGTGGAAAGAGCCTTTGGCAATCAAGTGCATTGGAAACTGCTGGATGGCCATTTATCTTGCTTCCCCTCACCATTTCTTACCTTTATCGCCAGTCAGTCGAGGGCCCTCAGGCTAAAATCTTCCATATAAGCCCATGCCTCTTTGTAGCTTTTGCAGTCCTTGGTGTTCTCACCGGCGTCGTTGATCTCCTTTATTCATTTGGTGTTGCTTTTCTTCCTCTCTGCACGTCTGCTCTAATAATTTCTGCCCAATTGTGTTTTTACTGCTGGCTTTGCCTTTATTTTGGTGAAACAAAAATTCACCTCTTATACCATCAATGCTATCTTCTTGTTATCACTCGGATCAGTGGTCCTTGCACTTCATGCTGGTTCTGATCGCCCTGCTAATGAATCTAAAGCAAAGTATTTCTTAGGATTTTTCATGACTCTAGGAGCTGCAATGCTTTTCGGATTTGTATTTCCAGCAATTGAACTAACTTACAATAAAGCAAAACAGAATATCAACTATGCCTTTGTTTTGGAGAGCCAGTCGATCATGTATTTCTTTGCTACTGCAGTCTGCTGCATTGGAATGGCTTTTGACAAGGATTTTGAGGTGTCTCTTCTCTTATCAGTTTGGTAATATATGATTTTGAACCTATTGAAGAAAATCTCACTGTTGCTTCTTATTCCACGCAGGCAATTCCCAAGGAGGCAAGTGAGTATGAGCTTGGAGAAGCAAACTATTATATGGTGCTCGTCGTGTTTGGTGCACTTTTATGGCAATTTTTCTTGGTGGGAGCTGTTGGCGTCACTTACAGTGGCTCATCATTGCTCTCTGAAATTATAATCACAGCTTTATTGCCACTGCAGGAGACCTTCGCTGTGTTGGTTTACCATGAGAAATTTCATGTCGACAAAGCAATTGCTCTTATTTTATCCCTTTGGGGCTTCACATCTCACTTCTACGGTGAGTTCCGACACCAAAAGAAAAGAGGAGAAGCTCCAGCACTAGAAGTGCCTTAATCATTTTTTTTCTGCGATGTGATGCCAGTTAAATTGTTTATTTTATTTTCGGATAGCGGCGAGAAATCCAGCCAAAACAATAGCATAACCCTTCGGAGTTCTTTGTTGACGAAGAACCATCTTGTCTCGCACCGTACTTGGCTTCGTTGTTAACGTTCCAGGAAGAACCGCCAAGGAAGTGCTAGACATGGTCCTCGCAACGCAATATTTTGACACCATGGATCCTAGTGCTGCCCGGAAATCTTTATCTGCATTTATACCTCTGGTGCTGTCTATGACGTGGCCACCCAGACACAGATGGCTTGCTCCAGGCAACTTCTCACCGGTAACCATCTCATATTATTAGGCAAACAGTTACAGATCCTATAAATCACTGTTGTGTCTGAGGCGAGATGAGAAGTATCATACGTTGCTGTGTTGTGCACTCCGTTGTGTTTTAACATACGAAAAAGTAAATGGAAATCTAGCACTTTTTAGTTACATTAGCACATTCCAGTCAGTCATTCCTCACTAAAATTCCACGAGAGCTAGAATGAACCATTCAAACAAAAGGGTTAACGGCAAGAATAGCTTTCAGCAATCTGTCTGATGGCAAATAGGCTAACAACAAACACATAATTGAATAGATTCTGATACGGGGTCTTTGACCAATGTTAGAACACTTGAGCCTTCTTAGCATGGCCTGTCTTCCCTGCAAGCCTTCGGTGGTACCACAATTACCCTAAAGCCACAACACAAACTGGGAAACTAACAAAACTAATTTTCCCAACTTCCACTGATATCAAAAATCAAACAAAAATCAAATCATTTCCCAGAAAAAAAAAAAACAAGACCTAGCAGATGGACTAATTAATCTTGACTGAATTGAGGATCAAGATCATAACTGAAACAGTAAATGTATTGGTTTAAGATATCTCCTAACTTTATTTTTACATTCAAAACCATCAAAATATAAAGAAAGAAGACTCAACAGAACTGTCAAAAGAAAGGCCACATCCAGCCTTGAAATGCTCAGCAGAAGAATCAATCTAGACTGGCAACCATATTGTATTCCTAATGCTCAAATTAATGCTCCCGATAGAAATGGGGCTGAATAATCATGGCTTCAGAGCCAACGCCAGACCGATCTTGGCACTCTTCTCAACAGCTTTGGTGTCCACCTCTCCAGAAAGGGTGAAAAATGACTTTGGCCGCCACTCATGCTGAATCAGAGCACTAGCCCTGCCAAAGTTGTTCACTCGTGCCTTCACTTTGGTCAATGGATCCAGTGCATGTTGGGTACCAACAGTGATCGTGTTCTCATTGGTCGAGAAGCTATGATTGACCTCTGCTCCTACAGCAGTCGCATGGTTCACGATATGATAATAGGATGCATTTAGCGAATCACCCTTGTCATTCCTGCAGATTATTAACAAAAGTATGACACAAAAATATGCAGGAATTTAACAAGGAATGACGCCAACTCCTTGAAGACAGCCAAATTTTGTGGTCTAGTTCATGTTGCCTTTAGATTGAACTGGACAACGCTGGTTTTCTCAACATCTAGCATTAAGACTATTAAGATGCAAAAACAGCAGTAGAGTTGGCCAATTTGTAATTATGGATCGGAAGCAAATTACATTACCCAACCAGCTGATGGCAGAAGCTTGTTTTCTGCAATAATCACTAATCAAACCACCCACTAGTCCAAAAAATTATATTTGCATTACAAACAATCCATCACCTGCTAAAAGATTAGCCAGCTCATCAACTAATCATAGATTCTGAAGCAATCTTCCATTAAAAAACTATAAGAGGCAGAATTGCACAACAACAATGGAAACTAACACCAAAGGCAAAAATAAAGAGCCCACTCACAGTGTCAATGCTGCAACAAGGTCCTCATTTGAAAAGCTGAAACCAGCATTGCATTTGGTAAAGTTCCCAGTTTTGGTGTCAAATGAGACATCGGTACCAAGGGAGACAATGTTTGTTCCAACAACACCAGAGAAGTTAACAACTGGATTTGCTGTTAACCCAATACTAGAGCTTACACCTGCATAGTCATGCAGATATTGCACTTCGAGCTGCAAACACATCATGGACAAATCAGACAGCAAGTTCAATGAACAACTTTTGAAAATGAGAGATATCAAGCAAAAATGAACTCAGGAAATTTATTTTCACAATTCCTATACCTCATCAGGAAACCAACATAGAATTGGATATTATTCTGGTACATTCTAGTATGACTAAACCAGCTACTACTAGCTTACCTTGCCAGACCTTTGGTCAGGAACTTTGAAGCTGAAAATTGTCTTTAACCCAGGAGCAGGCTCATCAACTGTTATGGTGGTCAGAAGCTGATAACAAGAGAAATCAAAGCAATATAATAGATCATCAAAAGAACTTCCAAACCAGAAGCATTACCAAAATCAATGCGAAGAACGCAATTGATCTTCCAACACAGAGACAAGAATGTACAATTTGTATTAGTGTTCTGACACATAGAGGTAGGCATGGTTGTACATGCTGAAGCCATATACTGGAACTTGAAATAGACTCTACAACTAAATAGCATTCGTATAAAGTGGCTACTTGGTCTGTGGTTAGCTGGACCAAATAGCATACTAGTATGGGCTCTCATTAAGAATATAAATCCAGTATTCCAGTTCAAAGTGAGAGTAGTTAAAGCATAAAGAGATTGATAAAATACAAAAATTAATAAAAATTAAAATAATCTCTTACATTGGAGCTTGTATCAACTTTGATATCAGTTGTGATATTCTTGTTCTTCAGCTGAGTGTTAACATCAGCAAGAAACACCTCACCCTTCTTAAGTCCTGTAGATGTAATAGTCTGCAATAATCAAGAAAAGTAAGAATATATATATTAGTAAAATGCATTTCAGACGAGAATTCTACATGCAGACAGCAATTTTGGGCTAAGTAAATGTAACCCAAAAGGCTAAGTGCATGCAAAAACTTAACCAGCACCAATATCTTGAGCTTCCTTAAAATTTAAAAGAGTCTAAAATATAGAGTCAGGTTAACCCAAAAACAAAGCAAAACTCCTATCAAGCAATTTTCAGGTAAAAAAGAAAACAATTAATGAATAAAAAATACCCACTGACTGGACCTTTTCCTTATCAATAATAACTAATGGCCCCCTTGTCTTCTTTGAGGACAAACTCACAAAACATATAGCATGTCATCTCTACAGAGACCCAAAAAACCCCAACAGAAAAGAGGTTGTCAAGTTCCCAACCCCATTATGGGGTTAAAGAAGGATTGAAAAAAAATGCCTTCATTGTAAAAAGCTTCACAAGTACTGGCATCAACTCCCATACATTCACTAAGAATCAAAATCCATCCACTCCCACCAAGTAAAAAGCAACATGGTGTAGTAAACGGCATCAAATACACGCAAACAATCATGAACTAAAAACAAGACAACACAAATACCAAACACGCATAAACACACAAGAAATACCAAACCCAAGTTCTGAAAAATTAGGAAAAAAAAAAGATATCAGATCTAGCAGAAGGAAGAACTCACAACACCAGTGGGAGAGTAGGTAGAGATGGTGAACTTGTGGTCAGTCTGATAGTCCTTGTACAGTAGATCTATCAATTAAAACCAAAACCAAGAAATACCCATCAAAAATCATCCTCCCACAAACACATAAACATACAAAACACCTCCACATAAACCTCCTATACTATATACCCAAAGAAAGAAACAAAGAAACAGACAGAGAGCAGATGGGTACCTCTGGCTTTCTTGCCAATTTCAGTGTAGAGACCAGGACCCTTTGCCATGATTAATTTACCTGCAAATGTGTATGCGTGTGAAAGAGAAAGGGCAGACAGAGATATTGAGAAATGGTGGTTTTATAGGGTTTTGGGGGCTTTGATTTATAGGTGTGGCCAAAAACCCTAATTTCAGGGTTTCTTTTTTATCGGTGGGGAGGTTTTATCCTATTTTTTATATATCCTTGAAAAATGTTGAGCCGCTGGATCCTAGAGGTAAATGCGTCTGGACCGTTGATTGGTAATATTGGCCAATAACAAAGATTTTCTTGGTAAGCACGTGACCTCGTCTGGTTTTTTTTTTTTTTTTTTAATTCTTTGGATAAGGGGTATGGTTCCGTTTGATTAGCAATGGTCAATTTAATCTTTTTTTTTTTTTTTTTCTAAGACGTTTCTTTTTCCTCAATCCAAATTTTTTCTTTTTCCACAAGAATGAGAGTTGGAAGAGTTTTGATTACTTCCTTCGTTATTTATATCGTTAGAAAAAAAGGTATTGTGGAAATAATATTACACATTATTATAATTCGGTGTAAACATAACTCCTAAATCTCAATAGAGAGTTGGGTTATTAATTCGTAGATAAAATCGACTAAATCAATTAAATTTTGTAATCTAAATAAATTTTAAATAATACTATATAAATGTGTTTTAATAATAATAAATAGTAATATATTTTTATTTAATTATATTTATTTTTTTTATTAATATAATTATTTAAAAATTTATATCACTTTATTTTTAATTTGGTACGAATTTTACAGCCCCAGTGCTATAAGAGTTTGGGGCAAGTTTTGGGTAGTGCGGCCATAGAATAATTTAGGGAATCAAACTGACTCAAGGTATGGTTGAGGCCTTGACGGATTTATTTTCGGTTTTTCAACTATACAAACTAAACTTTAATATTGAAATTAGTTGACCGAACCTTTTTAGTTGAAATTAAGAAAAAAAAAAAAAAAGTGAGTGATAGTGCCACCGCATAAAAACATGTAGAAAGTCACACCCTTATTAACGAAGGGACTCCTTACACGAGCATATTAAAAAAATTGTCATATTGTAGTCGTATTATAATTATAAGTAAATTTTTTACGATTGTCATTATAAAATATAAATTAAAAATTAATATATTTTTTTGTTGTATATTTTATTATTGTGGTTATAAAAGAAAATTTTTAATTACAGTATAACTAATTTGTCCGTCAAAATCATTTGGATAAGAACTTTTTCCGTTTAAGGAAAACAGAAGCGATTTTGGTTTTAGATAAGTGGAACGTTCCGGGCTGGTTCTCTTCCTCTAGAATGTTGGCATTCTTTTTCCCACTTTATTTTTCTTTTCATAGTTTTCTTTTTTTCGGATTATCAGTCAGTAGGCCAAAACCAGCTCCACATTTTAAATTCAACACTTTAATTGAATCCGTTTAACCAATCATTTATTACAATTTGTCCGATACTCTGCAATGACCCACATTTCTCAAATTTCTATACTCGTTCCATTGTGTTAATGACAGATTATGTCAAAAAAAAAAATTGTGTTAATGACGGATAGGGACAGCTGATTTACAAATAACCGATTGTTTTTTCATTGAACAATAAATACCCTTATGATTTGTTTTTTTTTTAATATACAAAAATATTATTAACTTTAATTAAAATAATAAATTTAGAAATAATTTTAACTAAAATAATAAATCTAGTACATAATAATTTTATATTAACAGAATCTGTCAATTTAAATGACAGATTTATAAAAATATGTCTATTTTGATAATATAATAATTATATAAATTAATGTCACATCATCAAAATAGATAATTCTGTTTAAAAAATTTCACAGCGTATTAGATTTGTTACTTTAAATAAGGTTAGTGATAGATTTGTTACTTTTTGAAATTACTACTAAATTTATTATTTTAAATAACGTTAGTAATATTTTTATATATTAAATTTTTTTTTTTACTTAATTAATTGGCTGCAACTAATACCCTTAACATATATCTACTCTAAACAAAAAAATATGTCATGTCAAAGGAGATTGAACAAAGTAATATGAATGCTGGTGCCTAGACTTCAACTTGATCACTTTGAGTGCATTTCCTGAACTTCAAGTATGTTTCAGGCTTCATGATGATCGTACGGTTTCATAATGCCAACAAGCAGTAGTAGGCCAGTGATATTGGCAGGGCAATGAGCATGCCAAGGATGACCCTGTTGTAACCAAAACAAACAAGTCTCACAATATTTTCGAAACAATTCCAGAGATTGGTTAGGTCTTATTATCGGAATGTAAGGAACATTAGTTACCCTGCACTTAATATATCCGGATGAACATTGTACTTTTTGGCAAAGACAATTGGAAGAATCCCTTGGGGAAGAGCAGCCTGCACTAGCAAAACAGCATTAAATAACCTTCTGTCTGTTTTTAATGAGAAAATGTTTGTATGCTGATATTTTTTATTTTAATTGATATCATGAATAAAATGAGATTAATAATTTTTTCAATAACACTAATAATATTTATAATAAAAAAATAACAGATTTTAGTTTCTATTAAAAAACTATCAGTTTTGTTACATTTAAGATACTGATCATAACATAAAAAATCGGGACATGTATTAGTGCTCATTTTTAACATATATATTTCTTTTATTGGTTAATCATAGAACAGAAATCTTATGCACCTGCACAACTGCGACTTTGAAAGCTGTGCCCCTTAGTCCAAAGGCAATGGAAAACACTGCCATCAGAGCAGGCCCTGCAATGAACTTCATTGCCATAGCCACAACTACCATTTTGATGCCACATGCTATGATACTGGTTCGCGATGCCATAAATAGACCTAATCTCGTTTTGTGATGAAGCTACGTTAAGCGTTGAATTTCTAAGAATCGCAGCCAAAAATATCAGTTCAGTAACATATTGAGTGAGCATAATACATTACCTAAGCTGAACATGGCCATACCACGTCCTCCTGTTGCCAATATCATTATAGATTTATCAACAATGTCTGGCAAATTGACTCCCCATCTGAAAAAAGTTCGGCCTTGTTCTTTCAGCAACAGGCGACATTAGCAAGTTTGCAGACTATCAATGTCAAGTAAGATCACATAATATGGTAAAACATTATATGTTTTCTGTGCAGAATTACCGAAAATGTATGCATGCCCAAATGAGACCCAACCAACTTGCATGAAAATTGGGATTGGCCATGAGTTTTCTCCCCACTGTTAATAGAATCCGCATTGTTTTGACGTTCCTTCTTGTTACAGCTTCTGCTTCTTCTTCATGCATAGACATCAATTAGCAGCTTATAATTATTACTTTATTTGTCGGCCTGGATGATGCATTTGCAGATCAATATCTTGATTGATACTAAAAAAGCTTGTTGGGAGAGCTTCTGATGAATATTTGAAGCAACTGAAGAGAAGAAAGCATAAAGGTGAACAAATGAACATAGAACTAAATTTTTGAGGACCCTCTTATATTCCCTTCCTTCCATAGCTAATCTTAGGAAAGTTGCACATCATTGAAAAGCAGCCTACTGTACCTGTGGTCTCTGAATGTGGTGCTGCAGAGGTTGCTTTAGTGGCATTGAGCTCATACATGAACAACAACAGATTATACCATATTATGTTTTGTAAGCCAACTATCTGGGAAAGGAGTTTCATTGCTTTGACCCCACACATGGCCGTCAAAAGCGGAATTCCCAGAATCGAAGTGTTAGGCAATGTTGAAAGAGAGAGACCAGTGATGATCCAATCCATCCTTCCTCTGGAGCTGATTTTGGCAAGCGCTGCCAGAGCTAAAAGGCTTAGTAGTTTCTGAAGAAAGTCAGCTAGTATTAGCTTCAGGGTCATCTTGTATGGGTTGATACTGGAGATTATTTGGAATGAGAGCAGTGGTATTGAAAACTCTGCAACAAACTTGTTTATGCCATCACATTGTTCTGGTGTAAAGAGCTTACAACATTTCACAGAAACATAGGCCAATATCATGGAAAAGTACAAAGGAACTGTGGCTGCTACCACATGATAGACATCAGCTAAAGAAATCGTGGGGATCCTCGTGATTATTGAAAGATATGGATGTCCTGATGATTCACTTTTTTAACAGAAGCTTCTCTGAAAGTGTTTCCTAGTCCCCATAATGGCCTCAGGTATCTGTTATTATGCTACCTCGTAATTTTGCTTATACTTCTGCTCTATGTATCAGTCTACTTCAGAGATAGATGCCTGTTGTGACAATTAGGTATCAACTTTACCACTTGTTAATCTTGCAGCTGGGAGCATCTTTCCTGTAAGTGAAAAAACTGAAAGCTCAGGGTATTTGTGTCATCATTGTTAAAAGATAGATGCCATCTTCCTTATTTTGATGAACTATTGGTTCTTTGGGTAAAGAAGAGACGTATAGGCTAACACTTGGCCAAGTCTGCCCCAATAGGCTCTAATTTTCTTAGTGCTTCTCATGATTTTGAACATGCACATATATTCTCATCATTGAAGTTTATGTATGATTAAGAACAAATTTTTTTTTCTGTCATTTATATCTGTGCTATAATTTTCATTTTTCTAGGCCATGTAGTCTGTAATCTGTGCGCTATCGGCTATGGTATTCTTAGCATAAAGAATAAAGAAGGGGGAATAAAGAAGTGAATTGGAAGGGCGGGAATTAAAGTACTGATGTGTTTATGACTGATGAGGAAGAATTTTGCTAAGTACGGTCAAAAGTGTAAGAATAACTGTTGTGGTTTTGCCTGAAAAAACTCTTTTGTCTCTTTCTTCAGGTTGTAGTGTTTGCATTTGTTGAACATAAATTGAAAATGCAAGCATTCATTCAAAGTAGTTGGCAAACTTAATGTCATCCACGGGGCAAGCAAATGCCAACACGTCATTGCCAATTGGCTGCGAATTCCTTGCAGTTTTCTTGTACTTAATTGGTATCAACAGAGTTGAGGGTGTTTGGCTGGAGAATATATGCTCAAAAGAGAATATCATTGTTTAACCATTGGCAATCAGGAATTTCATGCAGCATTTTTTCTTACACCAAAAAATCTATGTTCCTTTCACATGGCAAATTATCAGAACTTTCAGCTTTTGGTTCGCTTGATCATGGAAGTGACAAAAAAAAAAGTGATTACCAGCTAATATTTGTTATTAAAGGACGAGTTTTGATACAAGAGTAAATTAACTTACAGGTCATAAATTCATAAAGTTTTTTACACTAAGACATTCTTTTATTTAATATTTGTTATTCACTTAGAAATAAATTTTTTTGGGTTATTCTTTTCCCCTGAACTTAGATGAAGAGGACCATGATACCCTTTGAAAAATACGTAAATGATAACTGGTGTCTTCCTTTTTTTTTTTCGGGGGGAGGCGGGGGTGGTCTATACTTTACGATCCAATAAGAAGTAGGAACATTTGACCGTTAAGACATTTAGCAACAGAAATACTTGTTTAACTTTAAGCATTAAATTTACTTTTTACGGCAGTGGTTTAACCCTAAGCTTTAAATTTACTTATTATAGCACCACTGCTGCCTGTCTTCTATGCGTTATTATTCAATTAGAGCAGCAGGATCTGTAAACAAAAAAAAAAAAAATTCAGGTACCGAGCAAAAGTTCGGTATCTGTACCGAAATCATTAAAAAAATTAACTTTTTTTTATTTTGGTTTTTTTTAAAAAAATTTAAATTTAAATTTATATGAGTGTTACTTTAAAATATAAAATATAAATATTATATAAAATTCTTTACAAAAAAATTTTTCTTTTAAATTTTTTTTTCTTAAAACAGTACAAAAATATTATTATTTTATTAAATATGTATACTTTCATTACAAAACCTCTGTATATGTAACTTTTCCATTTGAAAATAATTTATATCTGAATTGTTTGATAGTAAAAGATATATTAAATTTAACAAATAAAAATTAAATAAATCATTAAATACCGTTAGATCAATTAGGTGATTCTCACATATTTTATTAAGCGTATTCACGTAATTTTGACCAATAAATTTTAAAAATAGTTAGGTAAACACAAAATGATCGGTAAAAAGTTGACATATGAAGATCTAGATTATTAAATAATAAAAAATATATTGAATTTAAAAAATATAAAATTAATAAATTATAAGATTAACTGCATATTTTTCATGTGATGCAGATTGTATAACTGTATAGTAGAACCCATAAGTGATTCTGTTTAAATAGACTATAAATACGTGTCGCGTAGTTAACATCTTTCTAACCTCATACAGAAAATTTAAGTGGATACGTATTAATAAAAATACGATGGACATACAGTATTCTAAACTGTTAGATCGTAAAAAATGTATTGAATTTAAAAAAATAAAAAATAAAAAATTATTATATATTATTAAATTAACTACATACCATTTATGTGTGTCTATATAGTCAGTCTCAATTGATATATTTAAAACTATTAACTAACAATTTAGAAAATTTAAAGATGTAAAAGATTGAAATTTAACTTCCAAACTCTAAACTCAAAACTCTTTTCAACTAAAAATTATTACCTCCAATTACCTCACTACGTTAATTTCTACATTAAATTTTTAATAATGTGTCTCGATTCTTAATGCCATTATCTTTTTTTAACCAAAAAAAATTGTCAAACTATATCAGTTATCAAATCTATTAATTAAAGTCAAAAAAATTTATATTTGTATATCTCATTCAATTAAATCTATATAAAGAGATCTTACTATCTAAATACTGTTAGATTCGGATAAATATTTCTTAAGTCGACTATTACAATTATCGAATTTAGACTTAACAACATGTTATTAACTGTTAAACTAAACAAATACAAAAGTTAAAGCAACCGAATACTATCACCTTTTGTTTATTTTTGTTTATTTTGAAAGAATGTGAATGGAAAAGAAACAAAATAAAAAATAATATAGTAATTCTCCAACTTGAATTATAACTGGGAGGTAATTACTGCCAAACTGTAGCTCAGGAGGTTAATTCCCATTATCTCATTACCAATTTTTGTCAACAAAAATATTTCGACAAAAATTCTTAATCTTTAAAGAGAAAAAATAAATTATCATATAATAATAAATATAAAATTGACACATAAATATTTTAATTATCAAAATTATAAAATATATATTAAATTTAAAAAATAAAAAATAATTAAATTAACTACTTAACTATTATATAGTATAAATCAGATAATTACGTAACAAAGTCACCTTCAAATTTGATTGCTTTTCCGCTTCCTTTATTGTGAGCGGAGTCACCATTGAATCTATTTATTTTAAATTTTCCCAATTAAAAGTTTTCTTTGGACAAAAAAAGAAGAAAAAAAGTGACTTAGAATCTTATAAAATAACGCTAACGGCGGAAAAGAACATTTTTAAACCCTAACCCCCAATTGCTGCACTGGTTCCCGCCCCCCGGCTCTACTTGGCTGAAGAGAAGCAATTAAGCGTTTTATTGGCAATGACGGCAAGCGTCGCCGCAAGCAGAGAGCTATCGCGCGTTCTTGCAGCTTCATCAAAGGCGCCGCCTTCTCCAAAATCCGGCGCAGCCCGGCGACCCACGTGGGCATGCCCGTCCTATCGCTTCTCCGGCGGTCTCCCCAACCTTTCGGCGGCTTCCGCCTGGAATAGCCGCGTTTTCTCGACGTCGAAGCAAACTGGGAGCGAAACCGTTGGTGGGCTTACGTATAAGGGAGCGGGTGTGGATATAGATGCTGGGTCTGAGCTTGTCAGGAGAATTGCAAAAATGGCACCTGGGATTGGTGGATTTGGGGGTCTTTTCCCTCTTGGTATGACTTTGATTACGTTCTTGTTCAAGTTTTGTTCTCTTAATAGTGATGTAATTTCTTTAATTGTGGGGATATTTGGATTGCTGTAGTATGTTATCTTTCCTGAATTGCTTGTTTTGCAGTGAAAGATTTTAGCTTTGGTTTGATTTTATTTGGTTCAATACGCCAGGAAAATTCCAAGGTGTTACCTTTGTCTGTTGTATGCGAGCTTTCTTGAATTTCTTGTTTTAAAGTGACAGACTTTAGGTTTGGGTTGATTTTATCTGGTTTAATGCATGAGAAAAAAATCCCAAGGTGTTACCTTTTTTTTCCATATATCCATACATTGTAGCTTTGAGCAGCGTGAATCAGCAGGATGCAGGATTTGCATTGGTAATATGTGATATTCAGTTGTTTCCTAACAATGGCTCCTTTGTTTTATGAGTCCAACTCTTATAACTTTCCCCTGCACCAAAGCAGTCGATTACAGGTTGTTCATTGTTGACACTAACATATAATGTGGAAGTTATGTTTCACACATTGAAGTTCTTAGTATAGGTATAGTCATATTTGTAAATAGTGTGGGCCATTTTCAGCTAAAAGATTATCCATAGAAATATGGGTTACTAAATAGACGTTGATGAATGTACTTGTTTAGATGATCTAATTGTTGCCTATGCTGTGGTTCGGGTTGCTGGGGTTTTGTTACTTTTCTTATTTAGTTTCTTGTAATCAGGTGATTCATACCTTGTTGCCGGAACGGATGGGGTTGGAACCAAACTGAAACTTGCATTTGAAACTGGAATTCACGAAACTATTGGGATTGATCTGGTAAATTTTGAATGAAACTCTTTGCATACATTTTGCTGCTAGAGGTTTAATACATATGAAACTTTTGTTTCAGGTTGCAATGAGTGTCAATGATATTGTTACTTCTGGTGCAAAACCGCTGTTTTTTCTTGATTACTTTGCCACGGGCCATCTCGATGTTGACCTTGCTGAAAAGGTACATGTTTTGCATGGCTCATTTAATGATAGTTTCATGTTAAGCAAGCTGCATCAAACTCTCAGTTTCTTTTTATGTGATGTAGGTTATAAAAGGCATTGTTGATGGTTGTCAACAGTCTGGCTGCACTCTTTTAGGCGGAGAGGTACCTTGATAATTTTATTTCATTACATTCCTGTAACTGAGGCTGAGTTTGTACAAAGAGTCACTAACTTAGAACTTAACCCTTTCCTTATCTGATTAGTTCATTAATTCGTCCCTAGCTTAATACTTTATTTCAATGGTCCACAAATTCTTTCAGACTGCAGAGATGCCGGATTTCTATGCCGATGGTGAGTATGATCTGAGCGGTTTTGCAGTTGGTATCGTCAAAAAGGACTCAGTCATTGATGGAAAAAACATCGTGGCTGGGGATGTTCTCATTGGTTTGCCATCTAGTGGAGTCCATTCTAATGGTTTCTCTCTCGTAAGAAGGTTTATGCTTGTTTGATTCTTCTCTCTTTTTTCATGCATGAAGAGTCTTTTTGCTCAATCATCATTATTTTCCATCAGATGCTCTGTATTAAGAGATGCTTTCTGGCCTTTCAGGGTTCTAGCTCAAAGTGGGCTTTCTTTGAAGGATAAGCTTCCTGGTGAAAGTGTTACATTAGGCGAAGCCCTTATGGCTCCTACTGTAATATATGTGAAGCAGGTTAGCAAGCTTGTTTTCCTTTTCACATCATTAGTCTGTTTTATCATTAAGTTGAAAAGTTTATTTTTGTTTAAATATGTACTTTTTCCAAACAGTTGCTCGACCTAATAAGCATGGGAGGTGTAAAGGGCATAGCCCATATCACTGGAGGTGGTTTTACTGACAACATTCCTCGAGTTTTCCCAAAAGGTCTGGGAGCCGCTATATACAAGGACTCTTGGGAAGTCCCAGCTGTCTTCAAATGGATTCAAGAGGTGAAGTTCATTTGCATGGCATTCACAATCCTAAGTGCTGTTGTGGACCACTTGCCTTATTCTACCTCCCATAAAAATTGTGAGGGCTTATGTATGGTTTCATCTGGTGAAATGGAGAACAAAAAGATAGTTATAGCCCCTTTCCTTGCTTGTCTACTGTCAACAATTTGTAGCTTATGTTTCCTGTTTCCTTTATCTAGGAAGGAAGAATAGAGGATGCAGAGATGAGGCGGACTTTCAACATGGGCATTGGGATGGTTATAGTCATGACTGAGGAAGCATCCCACAGAATACTTGATGACAGACATTATAAAGCCTATCGCATTGGTGAGGTCATAAGTGGTGAAGGAGTGAGCTACCATTAACGCATTTACAAATTATTGAGGTTTGTGGTGCCATCTCTTTTTCCTTCCGTCTGTAGAACCGAGCGAAGAGATGGGTGGTAAGTTGCAGTTTTTCCTTACTGTAACTTGCGATGGTGATTTATGGTTTGGGGGCTCTGAAAGTTTAAACTCTCAGGTACCGAGTTCCATTGCCGCTAATGCCATGAATTTTTTGTACTGCATGATCAAATTGTTAAAGCTTGAATACAGGAAGGGATGCATCTAAGATTCGAGTTCCCTACGGTATTCAAGCACTGTTGTACGTTAAAGAAACCATAAAGCATCAAAAGAAAGTAAGCTTAGAAGCTCACTTCCGTATTGCAATTTCTGCTTGAACTTTCACACGCTTGCTTGTGTCGAAATTTGAAGTTTCGTATTACATAAATCCGAGCATCTGCAATAGTATTCGTCTGAAACGATCTCCAAACTTTTTTGGGTATTTCCAAGACTGTTACTATCAATCCTGTGCTTGCTTAAGTATAAGCACGTGATTAATTTACCTAACTAGGTTGCATCAGAGTGCCTTTCTTCCTCATGCTCCTATTCTGTTTAATGAATGACAAATAAAATAAAATTTTTTGGAAGATCAAGAACAACAATTCACTGCTTTATTTTAACTGCTAATTGCAATATATATTTCATTTGCAAATTTCATTTTAAGACGTGTTTTGACTTTAGAAGTTAAATTTAGCAATTTTATTGGGATATTATACACACACACGAACACGGATGCTTGATTCGTTAGCAGTATATGCTCACCATCCCACAACCATGACATTGAATGGCAACACTTTCCCTTTTTTTGTTCATTTCTTTGACCAAAGGGAACACTTTCTGCGGACTATGCAAAATCGTATCCGTCTAAAGGCAACAACAAAAAAATTGGTGTGTAATTAGCTCAAAGAGTGTAATTCTTTTTATTTTTTTTAAGCTCAAAGAGCATAATTAATATGCTGATTTTGTGGATCATTGAAATTATGCGAAATTCCAATTATAGCATTTTGGGCTTAAATGGAGGTTATAAGCTATCTAAAGAAACTGGTACAATTTAGTCAACTAAGGCCAAGTAACAACTCATCTAAATAAAGAACAGAATTAAAGGGTAGTGAACATCCACTTCCAAACCAAACAAAATTTAGTAGGGATGGAGCAACCATCCATGCATGTGGGATTCCTATGGAACCTTAGCACACAAAATTACACTTGTTATTTGGACACCCTCTTTAGACATAGAACACAAACCATTAGTTAATTAAACAGTCAATGGTTGAGACACAATGGCCACCCAAAGTCTGCGCTTGCTTCTAAATTTAGGTCCAAAAGAACAATTGAATAGTCTTTTTTTTTTTTTTTTTCAAAACAACTGTGTTATAAAAAACCAAGGCGTAGACGTGCTGAGCGCTTAATTAGTAATTCAAATATAGCCGTCAAAATACTATTTGGTCAAGTGTGGTGTGAACCCACGTTGCCATTTTAACCATTAAAGCCAAAGGTTCAACCCTAGACCTTCATCTTCATTTTGCCTAAGTTCAATTATTTTTCATCACAGAATAATAACAAATTCAAAGGGGTTATCATATACAAAACAGAAAAAACAAAAAAAACCAGAAAAGAAAAGAAAAGAAATATTTCTTTTTTGTTTGTTTGGGCAAGGACTAAAAAAAAGGAAAGATTGCGGACACCAAGATGGAGATGTCTAAGCTAATGCTGATGTTTCTATTTTCTTTTGCCACCATGATTCCGAGCCTACGGGCAGGCATTGGCTATTTTGATGAGGTGTGGCAGAAACGAGCAGAGGAAGCCAGGAAGAATCTCCTGGATGCCTATGTACCGACCCCGGAAAACGTCACAGAAGAATTCAATTATGAAGTTGCCGACTTGTGAATATCTAAAACCATTCTCTGAATGTTTGTTAAACAAAGGTTTTTTACACGCACAATCAAAAATAGTGCATAAACTCTCAAGTTCATGCACACACCACTTAGCATATCCACGTCCATTTATGAATAATTTTTGGTGTACTCAATGTTGCTTGCTATATTTACTCTATCTTTTTGGTTTCTGAGTATAACAGAGAGAAGTTTTACATCTAACAGAACCAATTTAACATTTTTTTTGTAATTTTAGCCGAATCTCATTTAATTTTTTTTTATGTCCTCGTGTGGCAAATTAGAAAATTTTGATGTTATTTTTAGCTGCATAAAATGGAGCCAATTAGAACTAAGGAATATGAGGTTTGAATCCTAGATACTATTAGACTATTTAAAAAATTTAGAAACATATGTTTAATGTGTGCCACATTTGATGTTTGTTGGAGCAGAAATGACGAGGTTGAGATTCCAGAGATCGCCAACAGCACTAGGAGGAACCTGAGCCAAGGAAAGGCTAAGTACAGAGGTCCGTGCCAAGCGACCAACCCAATTGACCGGTGCTGGAGATGCCGCAAAAACTGGGCTCGAAACCGCAAGCTTCTCGCAAAATGTGCACTTGGTTTCGCTCGCAGGACAACCGGGGGATTAAAAGGAAAGATCTATGTTGTCACAGACTGCTCAGACAATGATGTCCAGAACCCCAGACCTGGGACTCTCCGGCACGCCGTCATCCAAAAGGGGCCATTGTGGATCATATTTGCACGCGACATGAACATCAGGCTGTCCAAGGAGCTCATCATGACCAACGACAAGACCATTGATGGCCGCGGAGCCAAAGTCCATGTCTCCCATGGCGCCGGCATTACCATTCAATTCGTGCGCAATGTGATCATCCATGGCGTAAGGATTCACCATATTGTTATGGCTTCTGGTGGCATGATCAGGGACTCCGTAGACCACATTGGAATCAGGACTACCAGTGATGGTGATGGAATTTCCATCTTCGGGTCGACCAATATTTGGATCGACCATGTTTCTATGTCTAATTGCCAAGATGGGCTCATTGATGCAATCCAAGGATCCTCTGCAGTCACCATTTCAAATTCCCACTTCACTCATCACAATGATGTAAGTCATGCTATTCACAATCACATTGCACATACTTGCAATTTCCATTCCGTACTAAGATTAGTCTTGGTTTACATCATGATATAGGATTGATGAATTATAAGTATCTGCATATCTATATGCTAATGCAGCTGTGAGACATAATTGCACAATAATGGTAATAACTAATAAGGCTTCATTGGTGGGATTATGCAGGTGATCCTTTTGGGTGCGAGCGATAGCTTTGCGGGGGATGAAAAGATGCAAGTCACAATTGCATTCAACCACTTTGGTCAGGGATTGGTGCAGAGGATGCCAAGATGCAGATGGGGTTTCTTCCATGTGGTTAACAATGACTACACCCATTGGCGCCTGTACGCCATTGGAGGCAGCCAGCATCCCACCATTATTAGCCAGGGTAACCGCTTTATCGCACCGGATGAGTTTAATCTAAAAGAGGTAGAAAAATGAACTTTCATGTACTTTATCCACTATCTAAATAATGCGTAGAAGAATTTGTAATTATGTGCACATGATTTTCTTCTGATATGTAGGTGACCAAGAGGGACTATGCATCCGAAGACCAATGGAAAACTTGGCCCTGGAGATCAGAGAATGATCTTTTTATGAATGGGGCATTCTTTGTTGAATCTGGGGACCCTCACGTGAAGAAACCACACAAGAAGTTCATGATCAAACCAAAGCCTGGTGCTTACGCGACTAGGATGACACTCTTCGCAGGAGCACTGAATTGCAGGCGTGGCAAAAGATGTTAGAAAGCCTCTCATGGACCATGGCTATTTCTGGAACCTGAAGCAAAACAGGATAGATGTAGGAATGTATGGAGCAGGGGGGCATGCTTGTGTAGAAGTATAGCAATATTATGTTTCAAAGTGTTTGGTTTATAGCCAGGAATAGGGATGTTATTAGAGAGACAGAAACGAAACTGTCGTCCAGAGTAGGAAGTTGTTTAAAAGGCAGAATCAATTGCCGCTCATTGTATTTCAACATCTTATTTATCGTTTAGTACTACTAGCACGCCATTTCTAGTGTTCCTCTAATTACAGCTTTTGATTTCGATTTCCTCCTTCCTTTTCTTTTGCACGGTATCTGTATCAATTAGATAATAAATTTTGCCCATTTAGGTTTAGCAAAATCTGCATTTATGTTCTAGGCCACTTTGCCCATTTTCTTCCCGAGTTAACATTCATGCCAAGGAAGAACATACGAGAGACAAATGCCACTGCTCAGAGAAAAAAAAACTCCCGTCTTCTTAGAAGCAGAATCCTTTCAGTTGGGACCTAAATTCTCTCAGCACAGGGAATTGATTTCCTGACTCAGTCAGCCCAAACAGACAAATGGGCACAGGAGAACAACAGCGATAGAGGCCACCAATATTGATAATACAAGACAATTGGATGCATAAATATACCAGATCAAACAACATGATGGTAAACAGAGGGGAAAAAGAAAAAGCTGAAGAACTACTACTGCAATCTACGGACTCTCAGACTCATTTCCTGAGTCTATATTCATCGGTTGTGGGTTCTTGTAGCCGCTGACTTCTTCTTTGTAACGTTTTTTATCTGCTCGAGCCATTGCTTCATATGGTTCTTTCTCCTCAGCTGCATGTCAAAGAGCAAAACCAAATAGTGAAAACATTTGATAAATGGGGCACAATTCAGAGTAACTTTCAAGCAACTCATTACAAGGACCAAGGATGAACTAAACAACAGAAGAGTACCAGTCATGCTTTTCCACTTGTCTCCAATTGCTCTTGTAATCTCTCCAAATGCAATTCCAGGATTATTTTTCTTAACATTCTGTTGCCAACCAACACCATTCAATTTGTAGCATACCCACAGACCAAAAACAGTGAAGAAAATAATCTTTCAAACCTAAATTTTAAAGAAAATCAACCCACCTCCCTTTCCACTTGTGAGAAGAACATGTAACCATTCATGGCCTTCTTTGGCGCATTTGGGTCCTTCTTCTTTTTTGGCTTTTTATTCTTTGAGGACTCTTCTCCTCCATCTCTGGATTTCTTCTTAGGCAATGTCTTAGAGGATGACTCCCTTTTGGATTCCTTCTTCACAGGCTTCTGAAATTGGTCATCATGTGGAATGAGATGCACTATATAACGACATTTCAGAAACATTTCAATGATGTCTGAAGTAAAATGGAAAAAAAAATGGCTTGCCTCTTTCTCTCCCCCACTCTCACTAGCATCTGATTCTTCCTCCCCAGAATCATCAGTGGGGGACCCTCCATCATCCTTGTCAGCAACAAAATCCTCGTCCTGTGACACAACACATAGATTTGTGAGAGAACAGTTGTACAAAAACCCTTATCTTAAGCAAGCAATAGGCAAATGCATGCAAATGCTAACATTCACAGTGGTTGCAGCTATAAGCCTACAAAAAAAAAAAAAACAATGCCAGCTCGTATATTAACTAAAGAGTCACTAAAGAGTCACCTCTTCATCACTCTCATCACCAGCTTCATTCTTGATCCGCTCAAGATGTGGGTCAACAGCATCATCGTCATCATTCTGAAGAACAGCAGCCACTCCATTAGTTTGCACATCCCCTAGGTTCATAATTCTCAAACCCTTCCCACTGCATGAACAAAGAAGAATATAAAGCTCTGAACCATGCAGTTCAAAATCATGGTTTATGGAAGACCAGAATCCACTGACCTGATAAAATCAAAGAGATTATGGTATTCATTTCTCTGAATGTTCCGAAACAAATGCTCTTGCTCTGTTTTAAGTCTGATGAGAAGATCAAAGTAATGCATATTTGAGCCACCAGCAGCATGCCTCTCAAATTCCACATAGTCAATCTGGTATGATGAAGTCAAGGACCAAAAGGAAATAGGACATAGTCAATATCCATACAATGTTTGTGTGGCTTAATCAACACGCCAAACCAGTAATATGAAATCAGTTCCAAGATACGAGTACACAGTCAAATGCCAATCAGAAGAAATTACAACGTGTGCATGTTAAAAACTTACCTCCTCATGAAGAATAAGAGTAGGAGGTTTTGGCAAAAAGAAGAAACTCTTTTCAAGTGGATATAGAAGTCCATCCTCAGCCTTCAAGGATGACTTCACAGCATAGCCATCTTGACAGCTACGGAATTTTCCTGGCTTAGTCACTTTGGCACCGGATAAGCCACGCAATATTGTAGTGAACACTTCATGTATTAGTCCCTGTTTTATAAAAAAAAAAAGAAAAACTGATTGTACAAACACTCTTAATTTACTAAAGCAAGCCAATTCCTCTCCTAATTGAAATATCTGTCCATGACAGTGAGAGACTACAACTGCAACTTGTCCATATCAAAAGGGCTTAAAAACAATATCTCATCATTAGGTTTGGAGAACCGTACGAGGAAAAAGTATCTAGACTATTACCTTATAAGATGGTTCTAACTTGTCTTTGTACTTTGTGTTCAAAAGGTCTTCATTCATCGACAGATTGCTCTGAACAACATTCTCAGTATCGAACTAGAGAAAGAGAATAACCAAAAACTAATTATCAGATTCAGATCATAGAAATTAGGAGGGATAAAGATTGAACAACCAAACAGGTGACCAGACACTATGCACCAAAAATACCTGCAGCACTATATGAGGATATAAAGTCTGCCCCTTACGGATGGGGCGGATCAAGGGTAACAACAACAATCGTATGGGGCTGGTTAGACTGAGTATCACAGAAAAAGATCATATAAGATTTTCATCATTAGTAAGATTAATTTTCTCAAAGGCATTCAAGAAATTCAAGATAGGAAGACAGAGCCTAGGAATTGAAAAACAGTAGTCGTATAGAAAATCAGCTCACACCAAATTACAGAAACTGAGGAGGGGGGGGGGGGAGGAATGAACAACCTTTGGCAGCAAAAAGAGGCGAACAACACTGCTGTACTGAATTTTAAAATCATTGGCCTGTCCTTGGAGCCGTAAGAATGAGAGATGAAGTTCGACACTGTATCGTCCCCTAAAAAAAGCAAATTTTACGTCAGCTCATTTATAGAACTTAAAAAGTAACTCTAAAAAGAATGAAAAAGGAAAATGGAATGACTAAGCAGACTAAGACGTGCATAAATCATGCTTGCGTGTTCGCATAACGAATTACAGTCTGTCCATTGCACAACATTCAAAATTTCTACCTCGGTGTGAGGATAGCAATGCCCTCAAAAGTCACAACAGCTTCTTCGCCTCCAGCACCAACATCCGCCATTGACATAATTTTGTCACGGAAAACCTGATAGAAAGTTAAAAGGAATAAGTGATCTATCAATGTGCATCTACAATTATGCAATTGCAGCAAAGACGAAACTCACCTGAGCTGGAGGGCGATTTTCATCACCAACAAATTGAGTGTTGGTATTTGGTATGTGAAAACTTATCTCCATCAGTGAATCTTTCTGCAAGAATAACTAAAGTGTTAATAACGTAAACAGCATTACTATGACAAGGTAGTGTAACACGAATAATTCATCTTCCAACCTAAATGAGTAAGGAAAGCAATTTGAAGGAACACACAAAAAAAAACAAAAAACAAAAAACTGAGTGAAATTACTTAATTAGTTTAGAAAAGGATGGCGGTGAACATACTTCATTAGCTCCAGTCGTATCATCCACATGGAACTCCAAGATGACATCATTCTTCCCTTGCATCTGTGTTTGCGAGACATCTGCTAAAGATACCTCAAAAGCTTGCTTTGAACCAACCAAAAAAGTGAGCATATTTCCTGCAGCCATCACCAGAGGTTCAACACAACTAGATGAGAGGTACAAAGCATATTATTCAGATCAAAGAAAACTAACTAACATATGCAACAAAAGTTGCCAGAAAAGTAGCAGCAACAGAAACTAAAGGGGAATGAGGTCAATTACCATTTAAATCAATATCTCCCCAGTTACGGCCACTGACAGAAAGCTGCTTCTCTTCTGGTGTTATTCCACAATTGCTCTGAAAAAAATTGCTCAAGCTAGTGACATCCTACAAGGCAAAGATTTAAAGGTGAAGATGTTCATGTTAGCAATAATCTGGGTATCACAAAAGGATGGGAGACAACAAAGACCTCAAAATTACTTTGGTCGCAAAATGTTGGCATAAAAAATATACGAACATATCTGTTCAGATATGAGATGGTAAGAGCATGAAACCAGAGAGCTAGGACTAGAAGTACACTCTCATAGCAGCTAGCTAAGACGAGCCTAAAAGCATATTCACTCCCACAAAAGAAAATAAAGTCTGACATGAAATTCCTTTACATTCAAATTGAATGTGCACTCTAACATGGGAGCTAAAAATATCCGTTCCAATTTACCAAACAAATGGAAAACCAAATGTAACATAAATGAGGTAGAAAGAGAGATACCTGGTCACGGAATCCAGTGAACTTGTAGTATAGTCCATCTTTGACCTGAACCCCAAGCTGGTTACTCCTTGGGACCTTCATCCATGTTACTCCTAATATATCACTTTTATCAACTTCCACTGCTTTACCACCCCCTTGTTTCTTCCATAGGATCCCCCCTGAATTATCTTAAGCTGTCCAGGGTTCTGCAATTCACAACAAAATGCATATACAAAAACATTATTCCGGCCATATTCATCTCCAACAGAATTGACAGACACAGAAAATAAGAATACTTCAATAAAACTCGTTAAATTGCAGTCCAAAACTAGCAGGAAAAGCCACAGTTGGAATCACAAGTGCCTAAAAGGTCCTAAACCTCTTTGTCTCTCAATTTCACATCAATTGGCCGACATAACAACTTCAAGCAGCAAATGGCTTAGGCTCTAAATATGAATCTTCATGGGAAAATAATTATTGCCGCAATCAACAAACTAAACTTTCACGCTTCTAACTACAGGACACCCCACCAAAGTTTCAAATGAAATTTTCTCTCATAATTCCCCATGAATGACAAAGCCCAAACTTCCAATTGCTCACAAAATTTGTAATTGCACGAGAAGTGTCGGACCCAATCAATTTGCCCTTTTGTTGAGTAGAAGACAACACAGAAAATTAGGCGAAAAAAAAAAAACGATAAAAAAAAAAAAGAACTTTAAAAGAAATTAGGGTTTTCAAGAAGCAAAATTCATGCATTCCAGTCCCTACCAAACCAAATCACCAAAGGCCACTAAAAATATATTTAAAGAACCACTAAAGATAGGGTTTCCTACAAGCAAAATTGGTTCCCTACAAAAAAATTACAGGAAAACCGGAAACAACGAAAAAGAAAAAAAACAAGATTCGAGCTTCACTGAACTGACAAAGAAAAAAGAATGCGAAACGAAAAAAGAGAAAGAAAGACAGGGAGAGGAAGACAGCGGAGCTTACGGTGCCGCCACGGCCGCCGAGGGAGATATTGTTGAAGAGGTGACCGTCAGTCATTGGCCCGCCTCAGCAAGATCGAGAAAGAGGCACAGTTGAGAGAGAAAGAGAGAGAGAGAGAGAGACGACGACGACGACGACGACCGCCGATGATTTATATAGGAAATGATTTTATTTTGGAGGGATTAAAAAGTCGCCGTGGAGTGGAGTCCCATTTTTTGGCTGGTGGCGCCAAAGCAGACGGCGATTTCCTAAGCTGCGCCTTTCGGGGAGTCACCGACTCACCGTTAGGCGGTGGGGGTTTCTGCAAATGAGAAGTTGCCACGTGTTAGAGAGCACAATCAACCGAAAATTCGAAAATTTTGGGATTTTTATAGCGAATTATTACATATCTGTGACAGGAGTCACAGGATAGATTTTAATATTTTATCATAAACCAATTCCTCATACAATATTATCAAAAAAAAAATTCATCATACAATAAATAAAGACTGAAACAATTTCATACCTCATTTACAGAGACAGTAATTTTAGGACTAGTTCCTAATTTAATATTCTAGTAATAAATTAATTCCAATGCAAAATAATATTTGAATTTTTTCTTTTGATTTTTTTTTACTATTTAGAGGTCTTTTTTTTATAACTTAATACTTAAATTTTTTTTTTTTTTACTCAAGGTAGTGTTGGCACACCCTTACCACTTACACTTAGACGTTAGTCACTTTTTAACTTTCTCCTCGATTTGATTCGTGGGTAATGCGGCCAACCCAACTATTTGCTAATGTGCAGAGAGTCCAATATGTGTCGGCCATTTTTTTGTTTTTTTTGGTGTTTTTGGGTTGATCCTTTGTTCGAAATAAAAGTGTAATGAACTGCTACTGTATAGTTATAAACCTTTCAGGCCCATTAGCCGAAACTCAAAAAAATGTTAAATATTTGTGATTTTAATAACTAAAACAAAAACTAGGAAGCGTCCTAGCTGAAACTGAACAAAATAACGAGACAAAATCTATATAATTGTTATATTTTGTTAAACGGAAAAGTTGGTGGGCAGGCAATGTCTAAATTCACATTTTACATAATTAAAAGTATATTTTATGTAATTTTAATAAAAAATAATACAAAAAAGTATTATTATTTTTTTACTTATATTTTTTAATTATAATTAAAAATATATTTACAATTACATAAATTAACAATATATGAATATAATCTGTCAACCAACATCTGTCCATTCAACTGCCCTTTTTAAAAGTAGAACCACCGTTTTCTTCCTCTTCGCTGCAAAACTGTGAATTTTTGCTGCTTATAAACGTGGAGTATCTCCGGGGTCGAATTTGTTAAAAAAGTTAATAATAAGAGTAAAATATTGAGTACATCTAATATTGAGTACATCTAATCATTCGTTGCGACAAAGCGACGTCCTCTGTCTCATCTATAGCCTTCTGTCTCTCACTCATGAGGGTTACTTAAATCAATTGGACTCCCAATGCTATACATGCCTGCCGTATAGTTCTACATACAAATCTATAAAAAGCCTTTCGGTTTCGATACAAACTAGAAAAAGCAAAAGGCAGAAAATAGCAAATAATGCACATCACTTCACTGCTTACGTATCCGTCCGACAATTAAGGAACCTTTTCTTTTTTTTTATCGTAGATAAAGTAGATACGTGTAAAAAAAAATTAAAGTTCAAACCTTTAATCTTTGTAGTAAAAAGTATACCATTTCTATTACGTCAACTAAACTTAATCCCCGCAATTAAGGAATTTTTAGATAGCAAAATGACAATAACTTTGTGCGGTGTGATTCAGGGGCCAAAAGAACACCACACTCTCACGATCACAAATGCTCAAGCAACATGCTCAACGCACACACACATGACAGCACAGGCCATCTCTCGTGCACAATGCTAAGTCCATTGTTCTCGTCCCGTTCAAAACATTTGTGTGTAGGCGATTAATCATAAGATTTAGTACTAGAATTATTTGGACTCTTACTTAGACTTGAGTTTTGTGTAGAAAAGACATAGAAATTCATCAGGAATTTGTTTTTAGCATATAAATTAAAAAAGAAAATGCAGTCATTGACTTTATGCAGGCACTAGGCCAAAATTGTTTAAGAAAAGAAGATGAACCAAGGTACAGCCTGGCAAGAAGATGAAAGCATAGTGTCTCACTGATATAGGCAATCACAAATTTTGATAGCTTAGGCAAATCTCAAATTTGATATACTCTTCCGATTTGATAGCTAATGAGTTTTGCATTAAAAAAAATGAGTATGACTGTGTGTATTTAGGTTATAAGGACATTAATACAAATATAATTCATTTGATAGTATATAATAATTTATTTATTTGTTAATTTTTTTAAATTCAATTATACGACAGTTCATATAATTTTGATTATTTTTTAAACTCGCTTAATTTACATCTACTAAGTATTTTTTAAAAAGTGTAAACGATTTTACTTCTATAAACTGCTTGCCGAAATGGATACGAAGTGTGCACAAGATTGACGGTTAGTCCCATTAATACTAAATTCACAAGTTGGCTCCGTGGAAATCAATGCAGTTGTCACAGAAATCAATCCATCCAATGATCAAACGATAAACAAAGGTGACGAAATCAAGACGATCTTAAGCGATGGATACAAGAATCCGCTGAAACGTGGCAGTCTACACTTTTCAGACGATGTTTTCAAATTTACATTTTAGATAAAAACAAAATCGTAAAATCTGCGGTCTGAGGTATTCTTTGCAAGAGACACCAAACCAGAGCTCCGTATTAATGTTTCAAATATTCAGTATCCTAAAATGTCTCGTTCTCTGATTCTTTTGGTCTTTTATCTGTTACTTTACAATCTTTTGTGTTCGCTGTTTGTGATAGCCGGTCTTCTTACAACAATCCATCTAAATGTAAAGCCGAGTGTTAGTGTAATAGTAAAATTTTTATATAAGACTATATACATTACATTTGATCATTCTTTTTTCAAAATTCCCAAGATGAGAGTCTGGTATGTTGGGACTGCCTTTTTTTCACTTGGCTATTAGGCTATTATTAGTCACAACAGTATTCCAACAACATGAAAGTTTTAAATTTAAATTTAATTAAGTTTATATGAATATTCATCGTTATTTTATTCTATTATGCACTAAGCATGAGATCTAATTATTCTAAATTCTTTCCAACTAAATATTTTGATGTCAACTTAAGTCTTCCACTCCCTCTTCTTTTACAAACTATCTGAATTTGGTCACCCCACTCTATGTTAGGACACGTCCAAACTAAACACATTATCACTCCCTCAATTTATCTCTAATAAGCGTTATACCTATCTTGCTGCAGATACTCTCATTTCCAATTGAATCCTGCTTAGAGTGACTACAAATCCAACAAGCATTCTAATTAGGCATGACAGCATGCAACAAAAACGTAATTTTGTTTCTTTTTTAGTTAGTAATTAATGTGTGAGGGCATTGCTTGATAATCTAAACTTTGTTGATTTAGTGTAGTGTAAAAGCCTTCATGATTAACTGGTCAATTGTTTAAACCATACAAACATTCAATTGCGGAATTCAAGCCCCACTAGGCCACCACCCTTGTTGCCTATGCAGGGGCTTCTGCACAGACTTAGACTTGACGTTGAAGAGTCCAAATTTGAAGGTCAAAGTAGCAGGAAGGCTTCCTAGACCAATGATCATATTCCTGTAGACCAACACGTAAAAAGCTGCTAATATACGGCTTTGCGCAAGATGACTGAAAATTACCAACAAAACAAATATTACTACTATTATTATTATCATTTTGGTCTCCGAAAAAAACACTATTTTGAGTTGAAAATACAATGCCCTTTAACCTCTAGCCCACATGTGTCCAAAAGTCTTTGGCTCTTTGATGCAAATCCAAAATTTGAAAAAACCTGACTGTTGTCTCAGCCAAGGAAAACAGAATGCGGACATCTCATCCTGTCTTCTGTTGCCCTGAAAACATCGACTGTCTTGTTTTTGTGCTTCAACGTAGTTGTCACCATAAATCCAAAATACAACCACTGCCAAAAGTGCCACAATGTTATATATATATACTTGCAGCTTTACATTCTCTTCAGCTCCAACCTACCGAAGGAAAGCAAAACAAGATCAAAAAGAAGAGAAGAAAGAATTCTCAAAGGTAGGAAATAAAGAAATGGAGTTGGTGATGGTGAAGAACGAACAAGAGAACCCGGGAAGGCGACGCCTTTGCATAGCTGCTGATGATGAGGCACAGGCTGCTCGGTGTGTTAACAGACGCCGTAGAGAAACAGCTATTGTTGGTGACAATCAAAGTCAGCAGGATCAGCAACTTCCACAGCAACAGACTGATCAAACTTCTGCTGCTACCACTGTGAAGAGAAGCTCCAGATTCCGCGGTGTCAGCAGGTTAAAAGAAACTTTTGTTTTGGGAACATCAGTTTTCCCAACGCGTTTTCTAATCAAGTTAACTGATAATGTTTGAAACTTGAATCGAACAGACACAGATGGACCGGTAGATTTGAGGCCCACCTGTGGGATAAGCTTTCCTGGAATGTAACACAGAAGAAGAAAGGGAAACAAGGTTGATGACTTGATAACTTTTTTATACTTTCATCTTGGTTTCACTTCTTCGCTCTATTCTCATGTCCTAACTTTTTTCCCTGTGATTTATGTTTGTTTACTTGGTTGTGCTTTGGAAATGGTTGCTGGAACCGAACAGTTTATCTCGGTGTGTATCCTGTACCGGTGCTAAGTCAATGCTCTTTAATGTGTTCAACTATCTTATCGAGACAATGACAGTATTGCTTTGAAATTTCTTAGGTGCTTACGATGAGGAAGAAGCTGCAGCAAGAGCATACGATTTAGCTGCACTGAAGTACTGGGGAATATCAACTTATACCAATTTCCCGGTATGAATATCAGGACAAAAAAAATAAAAGCTTGACAGATGCAGACATAAGACCAAAGCTGAGGAAAATAAATAACAGCATCTTATCTCTGATGTGCTTAACAGATATCAGATTATGAGAAAGAGATTGAGATAATGAAAACCGTAACAAAAGAGGAATATTTGGTATCTTTAAGAAGGAAGAGCAGTGGCTTTTCAAGAGGTGTATCCAAGTACAGGGGAGTTGCAAGGTAATCTTCTCGAATATTCTGATAAATTATGCTCTTGCATGCCACAAAGAAGGACCGATTTGTCAATATTCTTTGGGTTGTACATGCAGGCACCATCACAATGGAAGATGGGAAGCGAGAATAGGGAGAGTTTTTGGAAACAAATACCTTTATCTTGGCACCTACAGTAAGTCAGATCTAAACTTGCACTTTTGATTAAGCTCAGCTGTTGAAGCCAAGCAACAACCTTTGTCAGGAAATTGGATAACTCAGTGTTTTATCGCAGGCACACAAGAGGAGGCAGCACGCGCTTATGATATTGCAGCAATTGAGTACAGAGGGATCAATGCAGTGACCAACTTTGATCTTAGTACTTATATCAGATGGCTAAAACCAGGAGCACAAGCGGCCCATGTTGCTGCTAATGAGGAACATACAGCCACAGAAAAGTTTCAGGCAGTGCCATTATCCAGTAACTACCTTCCAACAGAGGAATCTAAACCCCCACTCTTCCACAACATTCAGTTCACTGCAGATTACTTGAACTGTCCACAAAAGCCTCAAGTCTTCCAAAACAACATCGCCTCGAACTATTGCAACAAGACCTCATCTCCCACTGCTCTTGGCCTTCTCCTTCGGTCTTCGGTATTTAGAGAATTGGTGAGAAGAATTCTAATGTCTATGAGGATGACACTGATGTGTACGAGATGAAGAACCAACAACAAACTGGCAGTGATGACGACTATGGGGGGTTCTTTTGTGAGGGAATAGATGATCTTCCATTCGTTTTGTCTTCCAATAAAGATGGGATAGATGTGCAAGAAAGAGAGCTCCAATTCATCTTATGACCGGACAAAACTTCGCACACAACAGCAATCTGCAAAACCTCCATCATTTTCAAGTAGCTCAGAATCGACGGTGCTGAAAATTCTGTCATGCATTCTACGAGTAATTCCAGAGCACAGCTTGCCTCTTATGAACACGGAATACAGTTGTTCTTCTATTCCTACTTTAGCTGCTTGGTTTTGTTCACAGCAGTAAACTTTGATTTTGTCTTAGCAAGAAATAAATGTTTTTTTTCCGGCCACTCAAGATGAGAGATGGCCAATGTTTTCCAAATGAAACATAAACACAGTTATCTTTCTTTCATTTTGCGCTCTCCTGAATAATATTCCAATGCAGAACCCAAAAGTCACAGTTCAATCGTCACTCTTTACGGAGAATGGGAATACCACACGTAAGGGGTCTAGAACAATATAAAAAATAGAAAAAGAAAAAAAAAAAGAAAAGGTAGAAAGGAAACAGGATCAGAATTTTCCCTAGAAACCTCTTAAGTGTTGGTGGAAGCCATGGCCAATGGGGGCAGAAGGATAATGCTTTCTTTTCTTCTCTTTTTTGGGTATTTCAAAAATGGGCTTCCCATTTTCAGATGGAACAAAAATAAAATCTCCACCATTGCTTACCATGCCTGTGCCATTTTTTCCGAGAGTCCAGGAAGAATCCCATTACGCAAAGAGGATAGCACTTTCCTATCCCAACCCTTGCCTCGCTTATCCTGTGGTTTGAACACGAAAGTAATTTGAAAGCTACAGTTGCCAACCTCTGGCCGCCCCCAAGGATACACCATTACTATGCATTGATTCAAGTGAATTTTCATACAGCCAGTTACTCGTCAACGGAATGGCATATTGGCATTGAATCAAGTGAATTTTCATATGCCGCTACCCAGGAATACTGATTTTTAACTTTCTGAAAAATGCTTAGTCTCACGCTTTAACAACTTGCTTTGTTCATTATGAGGCCAAGAGAATTTTGGAACAGTAGAATATCTTTCCCCAACTTCTGTTTGAACGTCCATTCGACACAGCCTGGTTCTTTCCTTGTCAAATTGACACCTGTAAACAGTCAAGCAATTGATGCTACTTTGTTTCACACCCATACAGCATAAATCTGAATATTAAACCATTCAGAAATCGTACAAAAAAGGTCTACCAAAAACACTACCTGCCACAAAATTCATTACATTTTCTAGCACAGTAAACAAGGGCAGAGGGAAAGCATCAAAAAGACTATCACCAACTCGAAAGAAATCTCTTGAGATGCATGCCACAGGCATTCAGATAGAAACTCAACAAAGTACAGCACAAATTGGAAGAGTCACATGGCAAAATGTCAAAAATTGCAGTAAGCATTTTACGCAAACTGAACACCAATCTCGGTCCTCAATATTTGCCTCTCAAAGAAATGTATGTGTTGTATGGTCTTCAGATGTTACAAAAGTCTATTTCACTTAAGACATCAAAACTGCTTTCTTTTATTTCTGAAGAGTTTGTCTCTTTTGCTGTAAACATAAAGGAGAGCAAATAGAGGTACTGCCCACATTGAAACTGAACCCCATGGAAATGGTGGGTCCTTGAAGCAAACAAGTGATGCCTCCAGCTCCTGAGATGCGTGGTAAACAAGAGAGTGAATGGCATACAGGTCATGATCTGAGGACCTCAAGTAATATGAAGCCATCTCAAAGTCCAGATGTGACATTGCAGAAACTGCTTTGTCTAATTTGTACTTGAACAAGTTCCATCTCTGAATGTACTCAACATGCCTATTGTGTTTAAGGAGCTTCCTGTCTCCACCATGAGCAGCTATAGATTCGAGAACATCAATACCACTTGTTATACTATAATTAAGTGATGTCAAAAGTGCATTTCTTCTAGCTGCGTCCTTCTGCACGAATGACAGGGATGAGGTCTCTGAGAAAGGCCCAAATGGTGTATTCCCAACACTCCATGTGTAATCCACCAAAGTATTATTATGCCATGGACTCCATAACAAATGTGTTGGTGACACTCCCCACATGCTTTGCAGAATTGAACCAATAATTGGTCGCTCAAGCTCCCTACCATGCGTAAACACATGACGACCATTGCAGTTATAATCACTCACAGTTTGAGTAGCCTTAGTCCTCACTGCAATAACCATATCTCTAAAAGCAACAGATTGATGATACCGATCAAGTAACAACAGTGAATTGTAGTCCAAATCAAACACAAAAACCGGAAGCACCCTGCCAAAATCTTCCTCCGGAATTCCTGCCGTTCTCCTAAACTCATCAGCAGACTCAGACAATATCTGATGCAATCTTTTGGAGTCCAAGTACTCACTCACAATCAAAGTATAATTATCAAACAAGAACCTCGAAGTATACGAATTAATTGACCTAGAAATCGCGAACGAACAAATCGAGCACTGAGCATAATTCACTTTATAAGTCTTAAAACTCAAAGTCTGATCCCCCAACAACAACCCACCATCATCATCCTTATCCACAAACGTCCTTTCAATCAAATCCCAATCCAACCCATGAGAATCCTTTCCAGTCTCAGAGCCATAAACATGTATAAATTCGACAATCAAAGAACTCTCAAAATGCACAGGAACTCTCAATGAGGGCACAAGCAGTACCTGATAAGCACTCCAAATTAGGGAAGCCAAGTCCGCAAGGCGGGCCTTGTGAGACTTGGGTCGGCCGTGCATCGTCGCCATAGGGTGAAATTCGCCTCTAGGCAAAACCCCATCTCCGGACAACGCCGGCCCATAATCCACCGGTCCGGCCGAGAGATCAACCCACAAGTATCTATCTTTCCCAGTCCATGTAGTCCCCAAACACTTGCTAAACCCCGGCGAAGCATCCCCAGGAGAATAACTATAAGCATAGTTCTTCGATTGAGATCCCAAAGAAAGCAAATATATGTAAACCCCTTCAACGGGCTTTTCTTTACTGAATTCTTGCTTAATTATACTATCCACGGTGTCGTACGGGACAGAGAGCAACGGCGACCGGAGGGAGGACGGCGTAGTGGAGATCGCATCCTTGAGGGCGGAGGAGAGGCGGGAAGAGAGGGAAGGTCCGGCGTGGGAGATGTCGAGGTGGGGGAAGTGCTTGACGGCGAGGCGGTGGGAGGACAGGCGAGGAAAAGGGTCGGTGGTGATGACGTGGAAGTGGTCAGAGGTGTGGGTGGCGGCGAGGAAAGAGGAGAGGAGGGAGGAGGAGTCGGCGGGGAAGGCGGCGCCGACGAGGCGGATGTGGAGGGAGAGTGGGAGGGAGAGGGAGAGGAGGGAGGAGATGAGGGAGCGGATTCGGTGGTGGTCCGGGGAGAAGACGGAGAGGGGCTTTTTGAGTGAGGAAGGTAGGGACTGAAAGGAGTCGTTTCTGGCTTGTGGGTCCAGCCGGGATAGGTGGGACAGGAAGGTGTCGAGGCCTGGAATTGGTGCCGAGATTGCGGTGGTTGTCGTGGTGGCGGCGGCTAAGGAAGCGATGAACAAGAGAAGGAGGAGGGTGGCGGTGGTGGTGGGCATTTTGGGGAGAATTAGGGCTTGGAGTGGCCGATGACAGCGGAAGCGGCGGACGACTAAACGATAGGTTTCGCCGATCTAGCGGAGTCAACTATGCAGCTGTGTTAGACTCACTCGTCGCGGTGCACAGTCAGTCAGTCTCTTGTTGGTCCACGACGAAGGAAATAGAATCTTTGAGAGCGCATAAACAAAATCGTTAATTTTCGAAGTCGTTTGGAGGAATTATTAATTTTTTGTTTTAATTTTTTATTTTTAATTTTTTTATTCTTACTGTTTATTAAATTTTTATATTTATTACTATTAATTTTTATTTTTTCTATAAAATAAAAAATAAATAAAAAAATAGCGAGAAAAATATAAAAAGAGTATGAATATAGAGAGAAATATGGGAGGAAAGAGAGAAAGAGTAGAGAGAATGATATAGAGAGAGAAAGGAGAGAGAAAAGAATAAGTAGAGAAAATAGTAGAAAGAAAAAGGATAGAGAAAGAATGAGTAAATAGAATAATAGAGAGAGAAAAATAAGAGAGAGAGGGGTAGAGAAAGAATACATAAAGAGAATGATAGAGAGAGAAAAATGAGAGAGATGGTAGAGAGAGAATAAGTAGAGAGACTGGTAGAGAGAGAAAAGAGAGAGAGGGTAGCGAAAGAATGAGTAAAAAGAATGATAGAGAAAAATGAGAGAGAGATGGTAGAGAGAGAATGAGTAGAGAGACTAGTAAAACATGAAAAAAGAGAGAGTCTGGGTAGAGAGAGAACGAGTAGAGAAAATAGTAGCGAGAGAAAAAGAGAGAGAGGGGGTAGAGAGAGAATGGTAGAGTGAGAAAAAATGAGAGAATGGTAGAGCGAGAAAAAGGAGAGAGAATGTGGGTAAACAGAGAATGATAGAGAGAAAAAAAAGAGAGAGAGAACGAGTAGAGAGAATGGTAGAGTAAGAAAAAGGAGAGAGAATGGTAGAGAGAGAAAAATGAGAGAGAGAGAATGAGTTAAGAGAATGGTTAAGAGAAAAGGAGAGAGAGAGAGAGTGGATAGAGAGAATCAGTAGAGAAAATGGTAGAAAGAGAAAAAGAATAGAGAGGGTAGAGAAAGAATGAGTAGAGAGAGAAAGCAAGGATAGAGAGAGAATGGTAGAGATTAAAAAAGGGAAGAGAGGGTAGAGAGAGAATGGTAAAGATAGAAAAAGTAGAGAGAGGGTAGAGAGAGAAAAAAATATACAGGGATAGAGAGAGGATGAGTAAAGAGATATGGTAAAAAAGGTGAATAGAGAGAGAAAAGATTGTGAGAGAAAGTATAGAAAAGAAAGTAAAAAACAAAATGAGAAAACTAGATTTTATTATTTTTTCAATTTGTTTTTTCTCTGAAAAACTTTTAACTTTTCGACAAAAAACAGAAAATAAGATCAATACTAAACATGTTTAATAGTTTTTTCTGTAAAAAATAAACTAAAAACAGAAAATAAAATTCATACCAAATAGGACCTTCGTTTGTCCTTTTTTTACCCCTTTTTCTCTCAGTCAGCTCCTTTTGAATTGGATATTCAAGCGGTGCGTAATATTATGAATTTAAAATTTATTAAAATTATAATCATATTTTTTATTAATAGTGTAATCAAATTTAAAGAAAGTCTATTAGATTTAGCAGTACTCAAATGAAATGTTTATTTTTATAGATTAGATTACATAGAGCAAGCTAAACATGAACTTCCTTTAATTTCGACCCATAAATTTGATAATCAATATTCTTATAATGAATTTTTTATTTTACCAAAAACAAAGAGAGACATTTTTGTCATAGAATTTTAGAAATTTTAATTATTCCACACCTTTCCTTCCGGCTACATCCTCACCATGCAACCAAAGACGGGGCAACGGGCTCCCATTACAACCATAAAAAAAGGAGGTTTCAAGCAATCAACTATGATTCAAAATAGTATTGTCTGGTCTTTAAAATTGAAAATCTTGAATTTGAATCCTAACCACACCATTCAAAAAGATTTGCAACTAAAACATCCAAAATCAACCAAGTACAACTAAATCAGAATAGCCGATTTTCTATTTTTCAACGGCCAAGGGTTTTGCAACCCAAGAAAGAGGGTATAAAGAAGAAGAAAACATCCTCATTAGGACTAATGTCAAATCACTTGGGGTGAATGAGAGTGGAGAGAACTTAAAAGAATCTAAATTCTATATTATCCTCCTGTATTGTGGTGGTCACAGAATGTATGTCATGCTCATGCAACAGGGTTGCTTTCTTTGGTAGCTTAAATCTTTGATCATACAATTCTTCTCCGGTATTACATCAGTCTCCTCTGTACTTTGTACAAAGAAACTCAAAAACAGTAGGCAAGGTGAAATCAGGAAACAATTTGTGTGACCTATTAACTACTACTAGATACATACTGGACACCAAAATTTTATGCTAAGTTTAACAAGGGGAACTGATCAGCTATCTGTACTTTCGGCATCACTGTGACTATAAGATTGTGGATCCCAAAACTTGGAAGTGTGTTCATCTTCACGTTTAGATACAGGGCACGAAGAATTATAGAAGTCCCTAAAACGTACAAGTCCCAATTCGCCACCATAACTTGCAGTAACAATTCGAGTCGCATCAACAGCCATGGCTAAACATCCAGAAGTGGCATCTGCATCCTCCAGTGGATAGCAAGCCAAGGAGTTTGTTTGTGCCCCTGAGTCAGCATCCCAAACATGAACAAGAACATCCTCTGGCCCTCCTGTAACTATCTTGTATGGATCCATGTGCATTTGTGTCACCGGACCTGTATGTCCTTCCAACTCAGCTAGTGGTTCTGGTCCTGGTGCGTCCTGATTCCTCCTAATATCCCAGAGCATGGCTCTGCCAAATTAAAGTGCCAAATATTAAAAAGGATATCACAGAGTTACCAAGCACACATAATTGGTTCTATCGCATATAATAAGTTGAGCCTCCGCACACATTTGTTGGTCGGGAACTTGCACACGTTTGGTTGGATTGGTTTGTTTTTCAGCTTCAGCAGAAAACAAGCATAGCTACCAGAATGTAGCCACTGGTAAAAATTGGATGAATCCATCGCCTTTTTCAGTAATGCGTACTGGTTCTTAATAGACTCCGAACAACAATTGAATAAACTATATGATGGCCGCTTACCTGCCATTTCCACCAGCACAGATCAAGGATTTTGAAGGCAAAACTGCGAAAGAGTACAACCTCGGTTGATTGATAGCAACAAAATTATTAACTTTTCTCATTGTTCTCAAATCAACTGTTACAACGGAAGAACCGGCAGCAACATATAGCAAAGATTCATGACACTTCATGCCAACAGGCAAAGGAGGCACTGAAGTCATTCCCACACAGCATGAAGAACGAACAGCAGATGATGTAACTGTATCCCAAACTCTAACCTATTACAAGGGAAAAAAAATTATCCAAAAAAACAGATGAGAAAAAGATTTAGTCGAGGATTAAATGCTACAATCATAAAGAATGGACCGAAGCACTCACCAAACCTAGAAGTAATAATTAAGAAAAAAACTTAAGCAATAAGTTAAAATTAGAGTGGGCTTACCTTGGAATCGTTTGAGATTGTCACCAAAAGAGAAGTTCTGTGACTGACGAAAAGAAGAATGATGCATCAATTAATGTCACCAGAGAAAAAGTAAACCTCAAGAAACAGGCAGACAGAATCACTGGAAAAATCAAGGCACCACAAGGAACACTTCCCATATTTCCTAAGAAGAAGGAACAATGCCATGCCAACTGATGGTATGATTATAGTTACTTGTAACATGGTTATTTGCAGGCCTTTTTATCTTATCCCATGTTTTTAGTTTGAATCATAAAGAATGAAATAATAAATCCTAACAACATCGCGCTTCATGTTGTAAAACTGGGAATGCTATCATGCCTGGATAAAATTTACCCTCTGGGTTAATTTCACAAAATCTGTCATGTTTCATCAATTATATGGCCAATAAGGGATGCACTGAAAATTCAGCTATTAGAAGCCCATCTCTGTGCCAAGAGAAATTATCTCGACACTAAAATTGGATCTGTTAACCATATGGCACATTCAATTTTTATGCAGTAACATTAAAATGGAAACAAGAAGACCACAACTCATGAGCCAAATGATGTAAACATCCATTTTCACAGCTCGTAATACTGCTAACTCATACCCAGCAACTGAAACCAATTTAATAGGTTTCTCATGCCCATGAAGTGTAGCCTTCAAAGCGTGTTGGCCGCGTTTTCCACCAGAGCTAAGGGACCAAAGCCGAACTGCTCCATCTTCCCCACCACTTGCCAATACTTTAGAAGCAGTAGCACCATCACTTAATAATTTATCAGACAAGGTTGAAACAGGGCAGTTGTGACCTCTAAAACAACGTTGGCAAGAGCCCTATAATGAAAAAATGAGAAACGAATTTTTGATGGGACTTGAAAAAGATATGAGCAATCACATATTCACCTAACACAAATCCTCTTCTCACACTTGAAGAATTAATTGGCCCATTATATAAGGAAAGAAACTCACAATGATAGCAAGAGATCATAAGCATGAGTCTAGTGGACCAACAAACAATTGGGAGCAACTAAAACTAACAGCTAAATCATAATGCAATGGTAGCAAAACAACAGCAATTCATGTTATACCTTCCACCACAGACGAATGGAGCGGTCAGAGCTAGACGTTGCCAAAAAATTTTCTTTCCTTTGCGTCTCACTTCGAAGAAGAGAAGTTTCATTAAGCGGAAACAATCTGCAGAAATTTTCTCACACATCAAGAAATAGTCTTCAGCTATTTCTGAATTCAGAGATACTTTACTTACCAAATGTAGAATTCTGTTCACAGCACCACTCATTCTCATAAAAATTAAGGGACTGCTACATCCATGTTTAGCAAAACACATTGAAAATGTATGTCTTATCCCCATTGAAAATCACTTCCAGTAACAATACAACCACTTGTTTCGTTTCTGTTGTTCAAATATTTCTTTTATTTCTCCAATCATCCCAGGACCAATAATACCAACAGGAATTTCATAAAAGGACCAATTAAGAGAAATTCATGCATGGAAAAAGAAATTCAAATTTAGAAGGTCTGACCTCATGCAAGTAATTCTAGCATTATGACCACTTAGCGTAGCATCAGGGTAGCCACGGTAGCCACCGATCTTCATAGTTTGTATCGAGGACCCCTAACATCAAGTGAGAGTAATTAATGGCAAAACTAATGCCAACGAAGTCTCACACTACTTAATAATCATCTATTTTCAGTCAAAGCTATGAGTGACCAATACCTGCGAAAAGAAGATATTCTTATTGTCTAGTACAACATGATCCGAAGATCCTGCGTGACTGTAAAAATCAGCAACTGAAGGATCAACAAACTTGAACTGCTGCACCGCAGCCCGCCTTCCCAAATAAGCTTCCCTCGCTCCTCCTGATGTTTGTGACAAGCTTTGAACTGCTTGCTCAGGCCAGTGCGCTCTACAAAAGGCAACAAACAAAAATACAAAATTCAGACAGGTGAATAACAATAATTTTCATTACAAAGTTTGTTAATTTGCTAATACCCAAGTTCCCATTTTCCTACAAGATTAATGGGTTTTGCCCTTTTTATCGTTTTATTGAAAAAGACAGACGGAAATGACCTCAACCAGCGGTGCCAGATGAAATCGGAGTAAGCGGCGCGTTTGAGAGACTTGCAGGAGAGGGCCAAGTTGGAGAGGTCCTGGAGGCTGAGATAGGAGGCGCAGTGAGCCAGCGAGTCCTCGCTTAGATCCATAATCGATGTTTTCCACGGGCTGGAATCGGTCGGTTGCGGTGGTTGTGACGGTGATGGGTCCGCCATAGCTGGAGGAGACTCTCCCTGGAACAGGAATATTTTTTTCGGGATCTTGTAACCAGAAATGGGAGTAAAATTGTGGAATTTGGCGGTCGCTATACGCGCATCTTATGTTATACGGTGTCGTTTCGATCATGCGGGGTTCCCTTGCACAACATTACAACCTAGGTTGCACGGACACGGACACGTAGGACACGGATACGGCGACACGTCAATTTTAAAAAAATTAGGACACGGACACGGCATAGACACGTATATATATATATATATATATATATATAAAAGTAAATATTATTATTTAAAACAAAATATAAATTATAACTTAAAATATAATATATATAAATTTAATTTTTATTAAAATAAATCTTATAAAATATATTTTTTAAGTATATTTAAAATCTCACAATACATATTAAATAATAAATATTAATAAAAAACGATAACTTTAAAAAATATTCAAATCTTTCCCAATTCCTACTCTCCTTCATTTAAATTTTTTTTAAAAAAAAAAAACAAACCCATCCCTTTTCATTTTTTTATTTTTCTTTTTGTTAGCCGTGTCCGCGTGTCCTCAGCGTGTCCGAGCCGTGTCCGATTTTTTTTTTTTCAAATTTTTTTTGACGGACACTTTTTAACGTGTCAGACACGTGTCCGTGCCGTGTCCGAGTCCGAGAAGTGTCCGACACGGACACTTCCTTAAAATAAGAGTGTCCGTGCATCCTTGATTACAAAATTACAATTTCCCCTTTTTTATAACAAAAAAAATCGGTTACTTAAGTTTTTTTTTTTTTGACATAAAATTACTTACGTTGGGTAATTGCTTTCTACTGATTTGAATTTATGAACTTTTTTATAACTATTTATATAACCGATCCTAATTAAATTTACAATTGATGCGATATTATGCCTAAAGATACGGAATTTGCAAAACCGTAGAATCTGATTAGGATTTAGGAAAAGCCGTAGTAGTCATGAACTCACATAATATCACTTGCTCAACATAATACGATTAATGAATGTGAATGCAGAAACTTCTACGGGCAGTCTCTCTGCAGTTATAAGAGGTTAAAAACATGCACCACGAAAAAGGCAATTTACAGAAAGCTCGTGCAGCAGGCCGCATGATCATCAAAAAAAAAAAAAGAAAAAAAAAAAGACATTCCAGTGCATAAGACAACGATTTGCAAAGAGACTAGAATATAAAAACAACACTGTCATGGACTCTCGACTTCTGATTCTGCGCTACACATTCTGATATCCACATGAGGTTCCTGACCTCCTGCTCCCTCAACCTCATGTATGCGAAGAAGACTGCGTAATGGAACTGCATTTCAGAAATGAAACAGGAGCCAATTCCATCATGGGTTAGAGGGAAAAAATGTCAGAAAAATAAAACAAAAATGGTTTCAATTAATTTTCCTTCTGTTTTGGGCTAGTTCATTCTGTAAACAACTATTCTAGAATACTGGTTATTTTCTGAGACTAGTGATGAGGAATTTTTTTTTGCCTTTTCTTCTTCTTGGGGGAGGGTGGTGCTGTTGCTATATTACACAAAGCTGAGATGTAAGCATCCAACAACTAGTAGTCAATTCACATTTCACACCTGTTGCTCAAAAGCTAAGCAAAGCCTTTTCACTTCCTCTTCATAAAATGCTTTATCAAGCAGCTGGCTCTCGCCATAAGACAATTTTGAAAAAATTGCCTGATAAGGAGGGTATTTTTCCAAGACACCGCGAACCTGCAAAATCAATCAGGAAAAAAAACCAAGAACCACAAGCAACATTAGGTTACACTGTTTTATTGCAGCAGAGGCAAGGCAGAGAAACAATGTTTACAAAGTACTTGAACCGTGCAAAAACCACGTAGGATAAATAATCCGATACATACAAGCAGCAGAAACAAGTCAACCAATTCCAACAAATATCCCAAACATGCAGAAATTTTACAGAACATGCTCACTGCTCACTTGTTCCACTCATCAAAGCAAGCAGAGAGTTTGCCAACTCATAACACACCTGATCTATGTCCTCACAAACAGCCAGTTCCTCGTGTCCATAGGGATAACTGTGCCACATAAGTATACCACAATCAAACAGAAATATTCCTTTTTTTCCTTTTGCCGACAAACAAAAATATTTCACTGGTACCACTTTTTTTTTTTTTTTTAATTACAAAAGAAACATATCTAATATGATCACTTACAGCAAGCCAAAATTAGAATACAATTTCCTACGATCATCCCGGGTAAGCTCAGTGCCAATGCTGTCAAATTCACCGAGCCACATGTAAGCGAGATTAAAATATGAACAGGTTGGATGATTCTTTTAAACCACTCAGAAATTATCATTCAGCAAATCGTCTCTTCACTTCGGTTTTCTTCTTTTCCAGATGAATAAAACTAGAAATACTAAGGTACCTATTTATGGTGATATTGACAGCTCTTCTGTCTGCCTCAAAGGCAAGGAGGTCAGACATGATCTCAGCAGTGGCACCACCAAGTTTCTACCAAATGATAGAATTAAGTTCATAAGAACAGAGAAACAGAGAGCATATCATCTAAAAGTATAGAAATCCTTTCTGCTTACTTAATTATCCACCCTCACCTGGCAAAACCTGTAAAAATCTTCAAGATATGCCTTGTAAAGGGTGTTCCTCATAATTTCTATATTCATGTCATCCAAGTCCTGGAAATGCAACCAATTGAATGAATTGACAAGAAAAACGTTCGAGAAGATTTTCTAGTATCTAGAAGAACAATTTCAATAATAAAGATTCCCCTAAGTGATTTTAGTCAACTGATATACACATATGTACGTGCAACTCCATATGAATTATCATTGAAATAAAAAGCAAATGACTATTTATTGTCGCGTGCATGAGAAACCAAGCACTCACCATAGAATAGGAGAGCATGTTATGAACAAAGTATTGGCAATAGTGACAACAAAAATTAGAAGAGATACAAGCAAGAAATAGTAGCATATACGTCTGAGGTGATGCACTCGGAGAAGTATGGAGCCAATGGTGTATCAACAAGCACCAATCTGTAAAGCTCCCGCATATTCTGAGCAACAGCCAGGGTAGCAATGCTGAGGGGAAAAACAAGAAGGAGATTGAGAAAGGTTGATTCACTTATGGTAAGCCAATAAACTCATGTACAAGTAACAAACCTGTCAAACATCCCCAAAGGGTGGCATTTCTCCAATAGTTCCTGAACGTCTCTCTCATGCAAGGTTCCCGTAACAATCAAGACAACATTGTCTATCATGTGGCCATATCTGAACAGAACCACAGAAGGATTTGTTAAGGAAGGAAAAAAAAAAAAAAAGAGTAAAAATGCAGAAAGATTGACATTTTCATCAGACTCAAACGGACAAAAGGGAAATCCACCTCCTAGCTATCCAAACGATCCACCAGTTGGTTCAACCAAACATCATCTTATTAGAAAAATATCCTGACCATTAAATGGTACTCTCTGTGTTTCTGGTAATGATGTAGTTCTTAAGGCCATTGAAGGCCAAAAGGTTGAACAAAACAATAGCATGTCCTAAAGACATCAACCTCTTATAGTTAATGAAGATAGCTAAGCCAAAAACAAAGGTCAAAGAACCAAAAGTCCTGTCGCGGCAGGACCAGCAAGCATGCCATACACCCAGATTTTGGGCGCACTAGTCTCCAAACCAAAGTTAACTTCAATCCAATCTCACTAACCACCAACCCACTCCTCCCTGCCCCACACACCCATAGAAAAAAAAGATAACAAGAAAAAGAAAAGAACAAAAAGAGAATGCAAAGACCATTATGAAGAAGGTCACATACGTGCAATACTCTAGGAAGGTAGATAAGGGCTCCGTTGCTTGACATAACATGTGCTTGTACTCGTCCACCAGTTTAAAAGTGCATTTCTCCACAATTGTTGTTGTATGCAAAGGTGATGGTTCTGTAACCAAAGTTAAAGAATTCAAAATCAAATCCCATTTCGTCCACTCAGCATAATGCACAAAAATGTTCCTTAAAATTTTGACATCCCATTTGCACAAGTAGATCAATTATTCATCCAAGAAACCAATTCATTTCCAAATAAGAGCCCCCAATTTCTTTCGACCTCCACCTAATTTTTCAAAAAAAAAACCCTAATTACCCCATCTCTCAATTCCTATTTTCCTCTTCAATTTCACCCAGTTTTCCCACCAACCAAACAATCATTCGCAGAAAAAAAAAAAGAAAAAAGAAAGAAAAACCAAGTCGGTGGGGGGAAATTATAAAAAAAAAAAAAAGGAAAGGCACCGTTTTGGAGATACGGGCCGTATTCGGTGGCGGAGAGGTGCATCTTGATGTCGTCGAGGGTCTCGCATTGGCAGAGGTTGTTGTAATCGGCGGCCGTCAGAAGGCCTGATCTGTATCCCCTCACGATCGCCTCCAGGTACCCGCCGTGTATGTTGAACGTTAGCATCTCGAATCCGTACATTTTTTCCCCTCTCAACCTATTACTTTTGGTTAGATTTATTTATTATAAGCTATCGAAGCAGCAGATCTTTAAACTTTAATTGAGCTCCACAAATTCAGAAACCCAAATTCAAAAAATCAGTGTTTTCTGGGAATTATTTGTTGTAAACTGCAATTGCATCACATTTGATTTGATTTGATTTTTCATTAGAAATTCCATTTTTTTTGTTTTTTTCGAAAGTGGCATTTAATTCCCTAACCCAATAAAATCTAACCTAATCGTGGGCTTGCGATCACTGAAAGTAATAATCTGACGGCGATTCGATATGTTTTTCTTGTTCTAAGCACGAGTTCGAGTCTTAATTGTAATGTCTGAGAGTTTTGATCGATGAATTATTCAGTTTAATTATTAACTGTACTCTGCTAATTTAAGATTCAATAATTATTGTAGTCAATTTAAAATAATTACGTTCAAATCTAATAATATTAAATTGTGAATTACTTTTTATGAACAGTATTAAATAAAATTTTTAAATAGAGATATTCAGATCTTAACTTATAAATACAATAATCGATATATTTATAATAAATTTTTTATTTTGATATAAAAAAATAATCGTGGGCTTTCTAGTTAGTTTCTGCATTGTGGGTTGAGTTGTGTGTGACTTGGAGATTGGGCTTCAAAACCCATTTTTCTGTGACTTTATTCTTCTTCTTCTTTTATTATTATTTTTTAATTTATTTAAGAAACTGTGGATTTATTGTTCTTCAAAATCTCAATATGGCCCCAGTCAACCGTGTAAACTCTAACCTATTTCGAAAATTAGCTTCATCGAACTCGGAGTTGTAATGGGTAAAATAACGAGCAGGTCAGGTGCCGTGGGATTTGAATGAGATTGTTTGGAGTTTCGGATCCTTCTAGGCCAAGGTTCATAAAAATGGATAAAATAGCATCCAAAATAACCCGACTGTCTAGTCTATCCCGCTCTGCTCCTCTTGAATGAGAACGAGAATAGTCAAAGTTTCAATTTCTTATGTCAATTTAAATAATCAATATAATTACAGAACATTCCGTTCTTATGATACGAAATGTTCGATCTTTTGTTAAGACATTTTTTTAAGTATTATAAACTCTTATTAAATAGAATTTTTTTTAACAAAATTATAAGATATTACGTTCTTTTTTGTTCATTGTTTTTTAAAAAGAACAACATTAAGTACAATCATAATTAGTTTCTCACGTAATGGAACAAATTCATGTTATTCTTTTTTTAAGAAGAATTTAAATTATTTTTTAATAATGATATTAATCATTATTTTATCAATGATGACTAATTTAAGAAATCAATTACCACCCACATCAATTGTTCGAAGTTCAAACAATTACATTTTTTTTTGAATAAAAAAATTATTATAAATATATCATTTATTAAATATATAAACTAAAATTAAAATAATTCTTATTAATATACTCCATTTAGATCGATTTATAAAAAAAATCCACCGACCCAACCGAACCCCACCCAAAGTTCAAACAACCACTACCCACGTGCTTTGAGCGAACCAATATGATCCCAGCTGTTATTTTTAGTGTTTATCTGAACATTTGGGTCCTTCTAGCTCCAAATCACCGCGCAGTTGAAAATAATGCCTCTAGAAATCAAAATATCTTGGGAAGCGTCGTAAAAAAAATTCTTCGGAAGATAGGAGGTTTTTTTTTTTTTTTTTTTGTGTGTGTGGGGAAGGGCCGTTTTCTATCACGTGTCCGGAGTAGTTGATATCTTTCAATTGTTAGCAACAATTATTGTAGCTTGCACGAAAAAATATATATACATAATATATATATATATATATATATATATATATATATAAGATGAAGCTATTTACACGCAGAAAACAGCTGCATGAACGTAAGTCATGAGTAAAATTTTTTGTCTTTATTATCTCATTTATGTGTATGGAGTAAAAAGTTGCGTGTAAATAATATTATATATATATATATATATAAATGTAGCTTAATTGCCAAGGACTGCCGGCCATTTTTTGAAAAATAAAATCAATTCATATTCTGAGGTGATCCTACTAGGTTAAATTAAATTTCATTTTAAGTTTATGCACCCAAAAAAAAGTCATGAAGTATGTGATGGAATAATTTATTTTTACATTAAATTTTATCTTAATTTTCCCATGTGCTTTTTTTAAAAATAAGTTGATAAACCTTTTATCAAATTTCATTACATCAATATGCCCACACCAGAATATGCCTACACCTACAAAGAATATGCCTACACCAGGATTGTTTTCATTGCTTTTTGTTTTTTTAATAAAAAAATATATTATAAATATTAGTCATTAAATTTATAAATTGAAATTAACCTTTAAACTGTTGACGTCTTTATTTAATTTTTTATAAGAAAAATTTATTATTTAAACACTGTTAAGTTTGAAACGATACTTTCTAAACTAGACTACTATATTAACGAGTGTTAAATTTATACGTCATACTAACACATGAAGTTCACAATTTTAAAAAAGAATACTAATACAAGAATTCAAATTCAAATTAATACAAAAAAATAATATATCAAAATATTATTAAACTATTAGCAGCGGTGATTAATTGTTTTCATTGTTTTATGACTAAATAAAACTATCTCCAATAAACAATATTATTGGAGACTACGTAAACTCTAAGGAGGCTCGGGTCCTATTGGAATCAATGTCTCGTTAGATGTTCAAGTGAGGGCCACATCACCTACTAAATACAGAAATATTTTTTTCGTGCATGACATGTACGTAATAAATATATAATAATTTAAATTATAGAATTATAAAAAATATATTAAATTTAAAAATAAATATTATTAAATTAATTATATATTTTTTTATATAATTTATTAAATATTTCTACGTAATTTTATTTCACTAAAATTTAAAGAAACATTGTAGAATGTGGGTGGGCCGTCGGTGCCGACCATGACAGCCGAGTAATGCATTGTGCAGTTGCAAAGCATTATCACACGCACACCTTTTTTAATTCTTAATTTTTAATTTTTTTGGACACAACCGCCACAAACGAAACGACTTACGAAGATCCACAACGTAAATAACAGAAATCTGACTCAGGGGCCAGGGAGGACCGGAGAGAAAAACGAACATTCCGCAACGTACGCTCAGGCGCGCGTTTTCCGATGTTTCTTTTATGTCTGCGGAGAAGCTCATGTACGATAGGAACGCATATAATCTCGTCCTAGGAAAATTTCTTTTTTTTTTTTTTAAAGGAGTGAAATGAAAATCACATTTATAATTAAAATTTCATTATATAGTTAAATTTAGGTGTGTAATAAAATTTATATTTTGTATAACTGTAATTAAAAAATATAAAATAAAAAATAATAATATTTTTTTATATTACTTTTTATTATTATGTTTATATAAAATATAAATTTAATTACACTAACTAAACACCGTTTGAATATTATTTGGCTATCAATATTTGACCACCTATCTTTTCCGTTCTAATTGTACCCTCGTTAGTAAAATTGATAGATGCTTGAGTTAAGGCTCGGAATCCATAAGAAAATGAATTAGGGGAGAATGTTAAGTGTATTAGGATTTTTAGTGCCGGAGTTGAAAAGAATAATAAATTGTATATTTATAATTTTACTTTTTTAAAAATTTCACAAATATATAATCATAAAGTTTAATTTTATTTTTTTTTACTTTTTTAAGTCACATAATTAATAATTATTCATCACAAGACAGGACGAGGCAACAGAGACTTATGCGCTGGTGGGGCCAGGCTGTGAGGCACAGAGGCTTTCTCATGCAATGTTTTTAACGTGCGTGCATCCTTTCAATTTCTTAGGTAATTACGCTATTTACGAGAATATACAATTCCATCTTAAAAATAAACGCTGGGAAACACACACACACACACACACACACACACACACACACACAAACACACACACACACCACGCACGCACGCACCCATACCGAACACACGCGCACACCACGCCCGCACATGCAGACATGCGCGCACACACAAATATAAATAAAATTTTGTTATGAAGAATTAGTTTTTATTTTTTTTATAAATATTAATTAAAAATTAACACATCAATATTTTTTAATAATATTTCTGTAATATTTTTGACATTCAAGTTTTTAACAATCAATTAATATTTATCACATAAATAATAATTATAAAAGAAAAAATAAAAAGGTATATTACGAGCAAAATCTATATACATACATGTTCTAAGAAAAGAAGTTCCAAATGATTTAGTTTGCCACGCCTGGTTGGTAAAGGAGGCTGGTCTCCTTCAGGTAGCTGGAGTCAAATTGTCTACGCAGTAGGCTGGAGAATATTTATCTTTCTGCAGTGCAGTGCCTTTTACTCGGTGTTTGTAGACTTATTTTCTCAATTTTTTATAATAATTTACTTGTTAACTACTAATCACTTCAAATGTCAAAAAAAAAAAAAAAAAAAAAAATTTACCGGTACAGTACAAGGGAGATTCTCTAATTCCTATTACAGATTCATTTTATGAGGCAAAAAAGAACTATATACTGCACAAGTACAAATCTTGCAATTGTAGAAAAATCTGCAAAAGTTAGAAAGTCATATACTTTAGTTCTAGCACGATTAGTGGAAGGATTTTGCTGAAAATTTTTTATTATGTATTCAAATTTTAATAATTTTATTCTTATTTTTTAGTCTTTTGACTTCTCTTGCAATTAATGGTCAGTTTGAAGATAGGGAAGAAAAATTATAATTATTATTATAATCATAAATCTATTATTTTCTTATCATTTTTTTTCCAACTTTCTCAACTTATTTTAATTTAATTTTTTCTCATCATTTTTTCTTTCATAAATTACTATTTATTTTTCTTCCTTCACACTTTTTTCTCATAAATTTCTCTACTTATTAAACAACTTATTTTTTTACCATTTTTCTCTCATAAATTATCATTCATTTTCTTTTCCATCGCTTTCTTTCTCTTAACTTTCTGTACTTAACCAAATAACTTTATTTTCTTATACTTTTTTTTACATTCCTTTCTTTTCTACAGTTTTCCTTTCAATCCAAACAAACTACAAAAGTTAGAAAAAGTTGTTATGCAGTCTTAGAATGTATTCATTTTATTGAGAAAGTTGTTATACCTTTTTTTTTTTCAGAATTGAAAATTGTATACTTTCGGTTACATCTACACAACTGATTTCGGACTAAATTAAGCAATCTCATATTCTATATATATACAATAAGTAATTAATATGATGTAAGCGAAGCTCACACAAAACGGATTGTAACGACCAACTGCAAACGTACAGCCTTCCCCCATTCTCGATGGCGTCATTTTTCAACTGTAACGAAATGGCCTTCTTGCTGCTCGCTGATGTTTCATTATGGTTGACTGTGTATATTTGCACATACATGTTGGGCTACTAACAAAATAAATTATAAACGAGGAATTGAAAACTATAGCAATTAAATCAAAATTTGTTTCGGGCCCTGTTAGATTAGCACCAACAACGATGCGAGAACTAAATTAAAATTTAGTTAAAGTATCTATATATAGGAAGGAAAATACAATTAAAATGTCTTGTGGGACTGCCACTAGCTGCCCACTTTCATAAGTGAACAATTCATGTTGATCGTGAACGTAGCATGTCCTGCAAGTTGGTTACATGTCCATCCACATGTTCTATATCATATTCTCCACTTCTCTAACTCCATTGTCTAATAAAATACTTACTCATTTGATCTTTTATTTATTTAAGATGCAAGATGATCTTCTAATAGAATGTCATGTAATTAAGAATATGATGACATGATATTTTATTGTATTTATTTTATTTTTCATTAGATTTTCTATTAAATTCTAAAAATTATGAAACAATGATGCTATCAAATTTTTAATTATATGACATCTTATCAAAAGAAGATTTGATGGCATAACGAGTAAATAATATACGTTTTAGTAAATTTAACAGTCAGATAATATAATATACAAAATTATTTTACAGTAAAAACATAAGCGACAATTTTACACAAAGAAAACGTAAGATTTATAATTAAACATGCTTCAAAGTTTAGATACTAATTTAAGATTTTAACCAATTTCATTTGTGTAATAAAAGGGCTAAATAGACTGGTTACCAAAATGGCCTTTTATTTTTTATCTTTTCAAAAGAACGATTCGGTGCAGATAGAGGCACATCATTAGATTATATGACTAAATTATGCAGTCAATTGACTTGACGATTATGGGATTTCATTTGCGCTGATTGAAATATCTTTTCTTCCACACCTAAATTGGACATGTTAGAGTACTTTTCGTGGAAAGGAAACACTTGAAAAAATGATAGTTTATTGGTATAATAATAAATAAAAAAAAACCAAGAATGACAATTTTCGGTAACATACGTGAGCTTTTTAGGATCCTCTTATCGATCAGCATATTCTGCATTCATATTAAAACCTGGCAAATAGTGCTTAAACACCTGTTAAGATGCTGTCAAATGGTTGACATAATGAAAATGACTTTCCACCAGGCACAAAGACAGCATAAAACTCAATGCTGATCCCATTCAAGCTTGTTATTAATTAAAAAGATTAATATATAAAAAATATTATTAACGTTATTTAAAATAATAAATTTAATATAAATTTTAAAAAATAATAATTTATCTTTTTTTGAATAATTTTATAATAAATATAGTACGTAATTTTTTTATATGAATGAAATCTGTCAATTTCAACGATAGATTTATAAAAATATATCTATCTGAATAATATGATAATTATATAAGTTAATGTCACACTATTAAAATAGATAAATTCTATTTAAAAAATTTTACAACGTGATCAATTTGTTATAAAAATTTAATAAAAAATAAACTATCATTTTCTTAAAAATATAAATTTATCATTTTAAACAAGATTAGTTATAATTTTTATATTAATCACAATTTAAAACTAGCAATGTTAAAACAGTCAAGGCGGTATTATCTATAGAAACGTGCGAACAGGGAATTCTGTCTCTTTTTCGTCGCCGGCAATATACAAACAACAATTTTTTTAATTTTTACTGTATAAACAGTAATTTACATGTTAAAAATGTTATTATTTTAATCAAATACAGTAACTTGAGTTACCCTGCTGTCTGCTGCCTGTCTCACTTGAAGCTCCATCTAGTTTTTTTCGTTCTTGTAGAAGTACATTAATTAATTACTTGGATTTGAAACTAAGCGTGTCCCACAAATTTTTAATCGTTTTTTCGTTTGACTAATTGAATTTCTTCATAAATTACGCCCACAAAGTTGGTTCTTGAAATGTTCAAAGCCGTATTCCATAAGGCTTTTTTTTTTTTTCCAAGCAAAGTAAACATCACAGCCACCTCTGCCGGTGTAACAACTAAGCATACAACAGTTTGTTTTTCCGATGATCACTGCGAGGTTTAAAAAATTAAGTGGCAATATTATTATTGCAACTTCATCAAGCATTCTACGCAAATCAAACGGCGAAGGAAGAATCTATGAGCGAAATAACACACCACATGTATGCCATGAACCCTTGCATGTTTCGCACTCATAATTATCAACGAAAAAGCATTAAGAAGGTAACAAACAGATTCCCCTTTTCGATTTCCACCTCAGAAAGGCCATTAAACACAAAGGCAACCCCTCAAGGGGTACGTGTATGTTCAAGCTTCAAGGGAACAATAATACGTTGGGTGGATTTTATCTAGCAAGTGGGGTTCTGTGAAAGTGAAACCTTTCTGCTTAGTGTGGATTTGTGATTAGGAAAAAACTCGGTGATTTATTGATATAAGCGGTTAGATTATTAAATTTATAAAAAAAATAAAAAATAAATAAATTATTTAACTATGTAATCAATTGTATTATATATTTAAACTTACATAATTTTACTGTCGTGATTACGTGTTTTGTACCAATTTTTCCCATCCATCTTGATAAGCCAACAAATTTATCCGCCAAATACTTTTGGCTTTTTGCTTCTTTTTCCGCAAAACCAAACGTTGTCCCTTTACCAGAGTTGTGTACTTATTTGCAGGTGTCCAATGCATCTTTGTTTTTGCTTTCCAGAGAAAAGAGAAAGATGCGGCTCTATGGAAACACTAGACTGGCTTTGTCATGGGCTCATGGCCGTATGTGAAATGGCAAATTAGGAATTTGAATAATCTTACCCGCAATGAATTTATCTTTCAGTCAAAAAAAAAAAAAAAAAAGGAATTTGAATAATCTTAGATTGATTTTATCATTAATGCCTATGCTATGCCCTACTGGTGACAACTCACAACGGCGTTTGGGGCAATTTTGTGAAAATTTGGAAGATCTCTTCTCTATCTTTACTTGTTTATTACTTCTTTGACATTTGTAAAACTTGCCTATGATTGGTAAAAATAAGTTAGTAGTTAGAGCAAATGATTTTTGATTTATTTAGTGCTCGTTACCATATACGTGTAGATGCATCTTAATTTACAGCAATAGTAAGAAGATACGAATCTTAAGTGTCGTGGCTCCCTTTATTTTGGAGCTTTTATTTTGGTGGCTCCATCATTTAAATTACCGGAACGTTATTTCTTAACGATACTCTTTAATTTAATATTCAATTTTAATCAATCCTAAACTTGAATTGGGAATCTTAAAAAGAATATAAAACTAATTTTACTTGAAATCAAACTCGTAATAGAGTAAAAGTGAGGAGCAAAGAATTTTGTAACTCTAATTAAATATGAAATGGATCAAGACTTACTCTGAAAATAAAATCTATGTTTTTCTCTTGTTAAACTCAAGTTCTAAACAGATTATATGCATTAAGAATCCTTAGTTACCGTTTTATTGGTGTAGTTTTGGCTATTGATGTTCACATTTAAGTTGCAATGGACATCTTATCGTTGGAACATAAGACAGTTTTATTATCTAAACCCATATAGATTAGTCGTTAAGGGCAATACCCAGAAATTAACTTGCAATCTAATCTTTGATGTTATCCATGAATATAGCAGAATTTTCTATATATTTTTTCTTAGCCAATGTCAATCTCAATACCGCAAATAGAGATTAATCTTACATGAATAACATGTGAGAATATCTCATATTAGAAAAAAAATGTACATATTCATCCCAATGCAAGTCTAACATTTTGAAAACTTGGTGTATTAAACCAATGTTGTTAAAACCGGCTCGGACTGGTCGGTCCGACCAATGACCGGCTAAAGATCTGGACCGGTTCATGGTCACTGTTGTCCCTTAACTCGGACCGGTCAAAATCGGTCAAGAGCCATCAAAACCGGTAAAAATCGGTGAAAAAATCGACCCGGTTCAACCGGTTCAAACCGGTATAAAAGTTTTATAAATTATAATTTGATCCTAATATTTATTTAAATTATAATTTGATTTTTAAATTTAATTAAAATTTTCAATTTAATTTTAAATTTATCAAAATTTTCAATTTAATCCTTAAAAATAAAAAAATTAATATTTAATAATCATGTATAAGTATTATTTTTTAAAATTATTTTTATACATATATATATTAATAAATATCGATTCAAATACCGGTTTGACCGGTTGAATATTGATCTACTAATATTTTTGATTCGATAATCGGTCAAGTTCTGACAACCTTGGGTTAAACTGTAATTAAGAGGAAAAATAAAAAAAACTGAGACGGAAGGAAAGCCAGCAAGCAAGGACAATAAAAATAATCCTATTAAATTAAAAGATCTGATCAATCTAAGGGGGGAGGCGTGAAAAATCAACACTGTCAAGGAGGGCTGCAGAATAAACAAAGTAGCAAAGGAGAAAGAAAAAAAGAAAAAACAAGAAAACAAAAAACAAAATAAAAGAGGTCTGGTATTTGGAAATTGGAATAGCCCACAGGAAATGCAGGGAATGGCCCCTGGTTTTCCCTCTCCCTCTAAACAAACCAACTCTGTTTCTCTCTTCCAGCTTTCACCCTACAAAACCCCCCTAACCCCCTCAATATTCCTTCCGTTTATAACCCCATCTTTGCTTCAATACTCTCACCATCTACCATCCTTTCATCAACAAGAATGTCTCTTTTCACATCACCCAAATCCCCTTCTTCTTCTTTCTGTCTCTTCCCCTGTTGTATGTAAAAAGAACACTTTTTTTTTTTCTTTTATTTTTTTTTTCGAATTGTGGTCTTCCTTCCCCTGTTTTCCCCTGTTTTTTGAAAGTGTTAAAGGTCTTAAATTTATGTGTTTTCTTACATACCCAGATCGTGATTTTGATTTTTAAATTGTTTTTGATAATACCCATCTTTGAATTGTTTCTCTTTGAACCCAATTTTTTGGGGATTTTCTGTTTTGAGATATTGTGGTTTTGAATGGGGATCCAGACAAAAGTTGGTGACAAAACGGTAAAGGAGAGTTCAGAACTGGCGAAGGACAGAGGTCAGACACAGAACCACCCGAGTCCTAATTCCAGAGTCAACACTACGAACAGCAGGGGAAAGAAGGGCCGGCGACGTCAGCAGAAGAAGGCGGTGGCGATGTCTCCTGTTCAGAGGTTGTATGACACTTGCAAGGAAATTTTTGCCCATGCTGGCACCGGAATTGTCCCTTCTCCTGAGAATATCCAAAAGCTGAAGGCTGTTCTGGGTGCGTTTAGTTTTGTGTGTGTGAGTGTGTGTGTGTTCCTTGTGGTTCAGTGTCTCGAAAAGTTTGTTCCATTTTGATATTGAAATGTGATTGGTTTAGAATGATAATCGTTGCAATTTGGATAATTGGGTTCCATTATAGGCGTTCGGTGGTTTTTTTTTTAAAATGGCTGTTGTTTTAAGATGCTCAGTAACTGGCTGTTTGGCTGTGGAGATTCCAATGAGTCCATATCAATGTGGTTGCTCAATATAAACTTTAAAGATTTGAAATTTGACTTCTGGGGTTGCCATATTTAACTTTAGATGATTAAACCATTTGTTTCTAGCAATAATGCCTGTATTTTCTTGACTGTTATCATTGTGATTTGTTGATCACTGCATGACTTCACCTTCTTTTACTGTCATGCTACATGGAATTTATCCATTCCAGATCAATGCGCGGATTTCTGCATAACGAGGTGTATGTTCTGGTTCTTCGGTGGTGATATGATTTAACCAATGTTCCTCTCTGAAAATGGGACATTGATGATTGTTTAATAAGGGTTTGCGAATTGTGAAGGCACATTGTGAGGCGTTTTGCATTGTATGGTTATGTTGGTCTTTTGTCAAACTAGTGATTTTTTATGCGTTGAGAACCGAGAAGTAGAGTCCATACTTTGTATGAAATTTCTCGATTTGTAGTCACTCAAATGACTTCAACTTAATGGTCTCAAAATTTTCAAATCATCAGTAGTCCAGACATTGTTCGGTCTTTTAGTTTGTCTGGTACTCCCCATTTTGTTCAAAGATCATAGGATGTTTCCTGTGCGCCTGCTACATATGCGCCTGTCTACACAATCTGCTTGCACATTCACATCTTTACAGACATTATAGAGCAAGTAAGCTTAAAGCCACAATGATACCTCCGTTTAGCACTTTGCTTTGGCAAACACGTTATGAAATTTTTGTCCTTGTTTTATCAATCTTTTGTTCTTATTCTTATTGATTGGCTTCTTTTCTGTAGATGATATCAAACCGACGGACTTAGGTCTGAGTCCAGACATGCCCTGTTTACGAAAGAACTTGATCAGGAGAACCCAGGCAATAGGATACATCCGCGTTTATGAATGTAAAAAGTTCTCGGTATGCAACCTTCTTTGGTGCTCTTTTACATTGAGTTTGGGTCGTATTCTTTTGACTTTGGGGAGCTATGCTTGATCGGGCCTTATAATTTTTCAATCTTTACAGATTGGGATCTTCTGCTTGCCGCCATCAGGTGTCATTCCGCTTCATAATCATCCGGGAATGACTGTATTTAGCAAGCTTTTGTTGGGCACAATGCACATTAAGTCATATGATTGGGTGGTTGATGTTCCTTGCACAACATCTGATTTGTCAAATCCTTCTGAAGGTTAAGTGTTCCTCTTTTTCTTTTTGTCTTGACGATATTGTACTGCAAATGTGGAGGTTCTTGGAAATCAAGTAAGGGATTGCATTAAGAAATTCAATCTTGTGTGTTGAAGTAACAAGAGTGTTTCCAAATTCTTATCTGCGATGAAGCTATAGAAAAATGGATAGCAAGCAGCTCACCATAATTGCCCGGCATGTCCTTTTGGAATGTTTAAGTCCTTGATGAAATATAGGATGGACGATACTGTCGTGTTGAAAGAAATTCGCAAGGCCAAGCTATAGCTTCTAGGCTGGAAACTGAATCCTTTGCCAAGATAGCCAGCACTGCTGGGAAACACAGGCAAAAAGTGTATATTCAAATTGATAAATAAGTAGACAAAGTTGTACTGCACAGTAAAAGTAGCTAAGTTAGAATAAGAGCACCAATAATCTCTGTCCTTGGGATTTAAGTTATGATTCCTGGACATTATTCTATTTTGCCATCTTTGCTTTTGTGGATCCGGCCCTGCTCCCTAGAGTAGGACTGGAAAAGTTTGCCTGCTGTGTGCTATGATCGATCATTGATTGTCTCTGCTGTGTTGTGCATCATTTCTAAAATCTATATCAGAAGACTGCAGTGGAATGTTGGGTTTCATGAATTCAGCAGAGAGCCTTGATGTCACTGGTTTTGTTAATGCAGTGAACCAGGCTGAAGGCCAGCAATCCCAAGGGAAGCAGCTCAATGTCCAGCGACCTGAAGTCCGCCTGGCCAAGGTCAAGGTTGATGAAGATTTCACTGCTCCTTGTGACACCTCCATCCTTTACCCTGCTGATGGAGAGGCAACCTGCATTGTTTCACGGCAAAGACAGCATGTGCGGTTCTAGATGTGCTTGGTCCTCCTTACAACGATGATGAGGGCAGGCATTGCACTTACTACTATGACTTCCCTTACTCAAAGTTCTCAGGTATCTTGATGCAATTCTGCTAAAACCTTTGTAAGTCGGATACAATTGGTTTTCAGTTCATCGACTTGACAATTCCACCGTGTGCATTTTCAGTTGATGGGGTCGCAGTTCCTGAAGAGCAGAAGGAAAGTCACTCATGGCTTCAAGACAGGGATTTTCCCGAGGACTTGGCTTTTATTGGAGAATTGTACAAAGGCCCAAAAATCCTGGAGTAGTGATATTGACATTTAAGGTCATCCTTCTGTCTATCTAGCCATTGGCTGCTGCACAATCATGCATAGAAGACAGGACCTCTAGAGGCTGGCGCTTTTCTTATTTTTCGACTTTGCTTTCATGTTGTTTTCTTTCGAGTCTCAAGTCTTTTCTCTTGTAGTGGCACAGGAGGCACCTGTTGCCTTTTTCGCTCTATAGTTCCTGTACATAAAAAAGGCGAAACAAAGGGGACAAAGGGGATTATGAGTGCACCGGAAAAAAGAGCTACATATTTGAAAAGATTAAACAAAAAACAAGTTCTCTTTTTTTGACTCATACTTCCACTTTACCCCGTCATTTTCTTCCTGTTTTCTTCCATGACCGATAGTTAAAAGTTGATGGATAATTCATTTTATGTTGTTATCCTTACATATACTCGCCAATACCAAATTGTGGAATCAGACAGTCTAGGTGTGAAGTTTCAAAGGATGTTGCCTGGCAAGTATAGGACAGAGGGGACACAGATAGGGACTTTCTTGGAAAGCACTTGGAGACAGGAAATGTACATGTTTCCTTGGAAAGTGAGGCCTCGTGGTAGCCATTGCTCTCAGAAGGAACTAACTGGTTTATTTCGGCTATTTTTGTCCGGTTTTTTCTGGGATTGGCTTTGGCATGAACACGTCAATGTGTTCTTTCCATTTGTGTCTATTATTTAGCTCTAGTTTTGTCGTGTTGGCACACCTTCTTTATCTTGTCTGTCATCTGTCTCCGATGTTACACTTTAAGGGGTTCTTACAATGCCTAATTTATATTCATTAAAACTAATTACTAGTCCATAATCTCTGATCACAATAAAGAATCGTAAAAAACATCTCTTTGCCAACTTAATCGGAGCAGCAAATTCGATATTTATTTTCATATACGGATTTCATATTTTTATTTAGAGGGAATAAATCTAAAAATAGCACACTCTTTATCATTATTTAATATTTTCTTTGAGCAGTCAGTTGTCTGCATCGAGCTCATGTAGATATGCTCGTTTAGCATAGTTGAGGGCTTTCTTCCGGGAAGGCGGCATATCCGGATTTATTTTTAAATTTAATTTTTGGAGTTGGTAGTTCAGTCGTTGAGAGATGAAGAAGATAGGAGCATGAGCAGAGGATTAAACTCTCCGCCATCTAATTGACACATACCGCCTCAATTATTCCGACTAGACTTGGAACCATTCTAAGTTATGGAATTGATCACTGATCAAGAAATTATGGATTGGATCACCAAATACTGATACGTACGTAGAAGTTTCCACAAACTCAGAATGCCATGTCTCTATTGTTGCCGGTTTCAACTTGCAGACAAATAAACTTGGAAAATATTACGAGCCAGCACAGTATTTTCTCTGGAAAACATACTCAGGGATTTGCCAAAACTGACCAAATTGGCTTCACTTCCTCGACAATATTGATAAGAGGATGAGCTTGGACTTCTCATGCGATAGCCTAGGGAAATGGGCCACTGCCAAAACAAAAAAAAAATCGGTGGATTCACTTCCCGGTGCATTGGACTTCGGAGTTGGTCCAGTTTAGATAACGTTTTTTTTATCAGTAAATCTTACGAGGTTCACATTGTTAATTTCTTATGGCATGTTCCCCGAAAAAAAAAAAAAACAGAGCCCCACCATTAGCAATCAAAACGGATCATTGGCAACCCTTTTAGTTTTTCTATTGGACGGACAGCTTGCATGATCGAACGCCAATTGGAATCTTCTTCCCTTTTAAACACATCAAACTGCACACATATGCATGTATGTATGCATGTGTGCATGGGCGTGAATGTATGTATATATATATATATATATATATATATGCACGCATTCACCTAGACATGTATATCACGTGGAATGACAGCGCAACTAATTTAAATATCACAAAAATTTTTTCGCGAAATTTTGTAAATAGTAATTAAGTTCTTAAATTTTATAGTAACATTAAGTCTACTTACAGTTTAATTTTAAAAAATAAAAAAAAATGCTAACAAAAAAATTAATTTGTAAAAAATCGAAAAAAAAAATCATACTATAAATCACTGTACTCCCAACCAATAACATGCTTACATTGTTCCAGCTACCAAGTGGCATAATGCTTTGGGCTTGGGTTCTTCCCCATCCGGTTTCAACAAAGGCCCATTTTCGAGCCAGGAGCCGGCTTTATGGGCTTACGGATCTTAGGGTTTGGTTTTAATTGTGGCCTTCGCGAAATACAAACCAAAATCCAACTGCAGTTGGTACTTCACATTAAGTACACGTTGGTCGATTTACTTGATTGATTTTGTGATCTTATAAGGAAAAAAGTAGGTGGACGGGAAGAGAGAGATGTAAAAGAGACGGAAAATTTTTTTTTGCAATCAATCAATTAGTTTATTTGTACAATAAGATGTTAAATTATTACAATAAAATTTAAAAATATTTTTCATTTATTTTTTCGTTACAGAAATTTAGCGTCTCGTTGCACAAAAAAGGCATTTGGTTGCAAAAAAAAATTTTCAATCTATTTCTCGTCTTATTTTTTCTTCTCCACGTAACAGGACTCTTCTTCAAAATGTCATGATAAGAACAAGAACGAATAACGAGCTCTCATGGGATAACGACACCTAAAAAAAGAACAGATTGATTCACAAGAGAAAGGAACGACTTTAACATACAGTTTTTTTGAAAAAAAAAAACTGTTCTATACTTTAACACGCGATTAGGATTTAGGACATACGTCATCAAGGTTTTAAAGTAATTAATTATGTATTTTTAATCATATGATGTCACTATTTTAACAGTTCTTAGGTCAATATGTTTCTGATGGCCCCCAGTTTATGCACTAAATATGAAGTTAGTCTTCATTTAAATACAATGACGAACATTAATTATTATTATTATTATTATTATTTTTTAATGAAAAGAAAGACGAATACGGAAAGGTAATGCATAAAATATAAACGTTTTCCCCTTTTATAGAAAATCTATTTTTAAAGTCCTTAAAAAAAAAAGTGCGTTTTACACTTTAAACCTTCCTTATATTCCAGATATTTAAACCCCGTTTAGTAGGTAAGTGGGTGACGTAAAACCTTAACTGATGTTTATTATTCCTTATCTATGGAGTCCGAAAAGAAGAACACAATAGCAGAACGACTTGGTATTCATATTCATGGCGGCATTAACTTAGTAGCAAAGTAATTAAAAAGGAAATTCTTTATTGAAGCATCCCCCGACTAATAGTAATGGTATGCATTCCAAGTCTAAAAATGCATCTTCTAAATTCATGCTTAACCAAAACCTTTGACCTTTTTCATAAATTCCACATAAAATTAACTTTATTATATGTAGATGACGATCAATTTCTTGTAAGCAAAAGTAACCAAACTCTGACATAGCAATTTAAGTCCCCCAGATGGAGCTAGAATTAGAATACAAATTGATTAGGAGTAAAAATTCAATGGTTATGTATAATTGCGGAATAGATTAACACCAAAACAGGAAGTAGGTGTGTATATATAGCTAAGCAAGATTGGGATAGCAGTGTTCTTATTTTCCTGTAAGAAGAGGTGGACTGTGATCATGTGCATATGTGTATTAACATTCTATGAAGTCACTCATTTTGTAAATTAATTTTTATGCTATAATTAACCTCGCAACTAACACTGCCACCTTAATGTACATTGAAAATACAATCGTGTATCAGCCGACGTCAAAAGATTAGTATTTCATTTCATAATATAAGGCGGTTTACATCAGATTAAATGACAATCTATGGAGGATTTGGAAATACCACCTGTCCATAATCGGGTTTGGAGTTTGAATTATGGATATTTTTTTCCCTCAGTTTGATTCGGGCTGGCTTGCACTAACCAGTTTAAGTAATTTATTGAACAAATGTAGGACTCGATGTTCGTATCCATATGTAGTACTGTAGCAGCCTTAGCCCAACCGAAAATAATATAATTGTCAAAAAAATCATTTAAATTAGAGGGTTAAATTATTGGGTAAGAGAAAAGAATAAATTATGCTACTAATCATAAATTTTAGTAGTAAAGTATCTCAACTCTTAATTTCAAGTATGGTGTTCGATTCCTAGTCTCTAAAAAAAAAAAAAAAAAACAAAACTATTGGGTGAGATAAAAATTGATTACACATTAAACTATAACAATGAAGAAAGTTATTTAATTGTATAGTTTATGTTATAATGGATCTCTTAGTAAGCAACAATAAAAAAGGGGTGGGGGGGGGGGGGAATTAAATCAGGAATCAATTCTTCAATCCTTTGGAGCAAAAGGGAAAAAAAGGGATTAGTTCCACTTAGATTTTAACTGCCATGGGACCAAGATGTTATCGTCGCAAGCACCGTAATTAGGGCACAAATTTTTGAAAAGCACAAAAAACAAAGAAACAGTCGTGGCACTTTTCCGGTTTTAAAATTAAAAGGTCCATTTTGGATGCTAGATGAGGTGTATCTTTCGTCATTCATTAATCACTATGCTCCTATTACAAACGTTTTTTCTTTGACAAATAAAATGTAGCATAAAAAAATTCTTTTGCGTTTAATTTGAACACTACTTGTATGTTTCCAAATCAAATTTGATAGTTTCCATCGTCAGCCAACTGGTTGGACATTGTAGGAAAGTACTGCTGATCAGTACTCGAATCTCAGTTCCAATTTCTTAATCCACGCCCCAATCTAAACCATTGACCCATTTCAATAGATTAATCGATCACAACAAAGTCACTGATTGCAACTATCAAGACTAATAAAAAATAGTTTCCACGTCTCCACCACTTCAAATAATCAGGATAACAAAATACTAGGGCTTAAGTTTGATTGGTAGCCAACAGCAATTAAAAAGACATCCTGCTTACTGGGAAGGTGGCCTAACACCGCTTATCTCTCATTATAAAATTTGTCTTGGTCCATTTCCCTTTTTCAATTTGAACAAAAATCTTGTTGGGTAATGCAAGTGATACTAAGGTTTTAGCAAGAGTACTTTACTAAACATCATGGTGCAACAATTTTGTCTCATATATGGACTTCAGCACCTAATGTGAATATGTGATTTGTGTTAAATTCGACAATTTATCACATCATTTAGTATACAAATTTTAGTACAATTTTTATATACACCTAGCATAAAGCACTATAATTCTTACTGTAACCACAAAGGATTGTCTGGATGTTTGGCTTGAGTGCCATCTCCTTCATCTCCTTCCCTTTAGAAACAAGCCCTCCAATAGACCAAAAAAAAAAAAAAAATCTTGTTATTACTTTTTGTAGAAGCCATAGCCTCGTGATAAAATTTATTAGGTAATAACATAAATATTAATTTGTAAAATGTGTACATATGTACAGCAATTTCTTTTTTTTTTTCCCCTTTTCACATCCCTAGAAATATTATTGTGATCAAGGCCCAGCTGGTCAAAAAATGATACAACCCAAATCTTATATTCAAATATACCCAACGCCATGCCTAATCTAAACAGTTGACCTGTTTCAATAGAGTAATCCCAAGTTGGCCTAAAAGTCTTCGCTTAGCCCTAACGAGACTAAAAAAGATCATGATGTCTACATAAACCCAATACATACGTGGACCACTATGGCCCGTCCTTCAAAATTTGAGTTTTCTAAAGAATTTAATTGCCTTTGCGCAAGACTTGCAACAAGTAATTGTTTTGTATTTTTATAATTTTGGGGTCAATGTCCTCGATTATAATCAATGAAAAAAAGTGCCAAATGCAAACCGAATCAAAAAGTTGCTATTCTATGTATTACACCATTGACCAAGAATCTTTTACCTAACACTTAACTAAGTCTAAGTCCTAAATCATAATCATGGGTTCTAAGTCCTAAATCATAATCATGGGTTCATGTGTTTAAGAAACCTAATACCTTTTACTTTCAAAGAACAAAAAAAAAAAAAAAACTTATGCTAACAACGAGTATTAGTTTCAGTAGTTACTGATCTTGTTAGCTAAAAAAGTAGTTAAGAGTTCGATTTCCCACCACTTCTTTCCTTCTTTCTCTTATACAGGTTTAACTCTCATTTCAAACCAAAAAAAAAAAAAAAAGAAAAAAGATAAAAAACCCATGCTGCCTCTAGCCCTCTATTGATCTTTTCATATGTATGGAAAACTCTTGAGATTGATGATTTAATGTATAATACATCAAAAATTTGTTTGCACGATATAAATATTGGTGTTCACATTTTCGATCCACAGATACATGACATGTTCACGACATGACTGGAACAATTTCAAGGAATCATTTCTATCCAGTTTGACCTCAACAACTAAACTTAAGCCGAAAATTTAGGGATCATCACACACATTTTGGTACTGGATTGGCATTGGGTTAAAATCCTAATATTTTATGGCAGGAAGCTCTTCAGTGGCAGGGATGGCCAGTGTAATGCAGGCCCCCTGGAAGTTATCCATACAATAACAAATCCTAGTCCATTTCATACGTTAATGTATGATTTACATTCTCCAGGCAATTTCGAGATTCCAATCAGACAAAATGGCTAGGATATATATTATATCCAACAGTGACTTCATTGTGTCAAACAAAATTGAAATTTAAGATTTAATTTCAAATGGATGATGTTTGTTGCACAGGTCGAGACCAATTATTGGGGGTCATAGAACTCAGATCCCAATAACACATGGGGCTATGAGAGAGATTTGAAAATTAAGATTGATTAGGAATCCGGATTGTAATTTTTTCACCAGTTCTGTAAAGCATGTTACGAATATATTTGTTATTTCAACTTCTTGCTTACAATTTCCTTTTTCTCTTCTTTTTCTTCGATTTACTGATCCTAAGAAGAAGACTCTAGTGTTATGGGAAAGAGAAAAATTATCTCAATTGTGTAATTTATGACATAATAGATTTATTCTAGTAATTAAAAATTTAAAAATTTATTTTTGAAATTTTGACTTTTAATCATGAGAAAAAGATATGAAAATTGGAAAAATGAGAAAAAATATTTTTATTTTGTAACTTACAACACAATAGACTTTCGATCCTAACGAAAAACACTAATTGGTGTACTTAGGAATAAAAAAAATAATTTGTGACAAATAGGATGGTTTATGGACTCATCAAGCAACCAAGGAAAAACACTAAAGTGAATATAGAATCGATTTCCGTGTTTCATTGGTTATGGACTCGTTATCCTCAGATAGTAGAGACTTAGTAATGATGAGATTTTGGTGAGGGCTCGAGATGCAGCACATACAAGATAAAGGTAGAGTAAAAGGTGATAGGCTGCAGCCCAGAGTTAATATTCTGATGCTTAAGTTAATGAGAGGTATTAGAGCTAGCTTAGTATGAAGAGAGTTAAGAGTGCAAAAAGATTGCCTTGTGGAGGAAAAAGAGCCATCTTATTTTTAGAATTTGGGAGGATAACCAACTTGGTGAGCCTCTTTATACATTCGGGTGCCAACTACAGGGTTCGTGGGGTTTGTATATGGCTAGCTATGGTTGAGTTTAATGTGCCCAATTAAGAGACATTGAGCTTTGAGAGTCGACTCTCCGTTGTGAGCCTTAAAAGGTACCGAATCGCAAAGCCGATGCGCCCAAGCACCTAGAAGTCTCGATTCGGAGCTTGACATTATAAGGTGGCATGCCATGCATGGCACGATTATAGAAAGTGCAAACTTTCCACCAGACAATGACATGCATGCCATTTGTGAATGAGAGTCGACGTTGAGGTAAGACTAGAAATAGCACACGATACCTAGCTAGACCGAAGGCTGTTTTACGTGCAACTTGTCGAGACTTTGAAAGTCTTTAATCTCCGCTGTTTTGAAGTTTCTATAAATGACTGATAATTTTTGGACATATTCAAAGGCTAATTTCATAGAATCGTTTTACAGTCAACAATTTTTGCGTTCGACGTTGGGCTTTAGAAAAAAAAGAAAAAAATCTGGACCCCCCAGTCCACCACTTTATAGCGGAAAAAATAGAGGGACGCGCAGTGTCCATACAGCGGACAGACGCGTAGCTCTTTTATCCATTATATGTCTTTCTATTTCAACAGATAGCCTATCTGAAGCGGCGAGTTGTATTGAAAATGAAAAAAAAAATTGTACTAATTAGGAACTGTGCAACTGTCCAGCGTATAGAGACCGCATCTTTGGGGACAAGCCCACTTTATTTATTTTTTTTGAAAAATAAATTCCTTAAATTGACGAGAAAACTGTCTTCCTATTGTCACCATTGCTAAAAGTGAGAAAGAATTGCTATAAACATAGAGGCCCAATGGGAAAACGACGATAAATAATGTTTTATTACCTGTGTATATATTGTATTATCTATTATTGATAGTTCCATGACCTAGTTATTTCAGTTGGTACTATTGCATTAGCTAACTGGTTCCATTATAAGGTCATAAGTTGGTGGAAAAAAATTTGTTAATAATACAACAGTTATCATTATTTGTGCAACAAGATTAATAAAATGTGGTATAAAAAATTATCATGTTATTTTTTGTTTCACAAAAAATCAACGTTGTTATACAAATATGTCTTATAGTTGTATGGTTGACACTTTTCTATTAACCTCTTCTATGTCCTCTAATGTTTTTCCTAGCTTAATTTTCTTTTAATGGAAACTTTTTGCACTAAGGTTCTTTAATTTAGGCATGAGGCATCAATGGGGTGCGGGAGATTTAATGTACTTCTATTTTGTGTCTGAAATAATGAAGAGCTCTTCTTCGCTGAAACCATTTAATCAATCTACATTACTAATAATCAGATAATTATTAATATGTCTAAATATATATTATCCATGTCGAGTCAAATTTTATGCTCGGTAGAAAATTAATAATCCCATTTAATCTAAGTCTTTACCCACGAGAGCAATGCACTTTGGAGAAGTTGGTCATTCCTTAAATTAGCACACAAAATACGTGAGTTTACGGCTTTGTGTATCCATTCTATTGTATCAACTCCATATGGGTTTAACTTTTATTTAATTAGTTGGTGAAATCTGGGATTTACTTTGTAATTATATCCCTAACAGTAACTTGTAATTAATATTAGTTTTTTTATTAGTCATGAAGGGGTGACTTGTGTATATGATGAGTAACTGTAATTAATCCTAACTGAATCTTTCAAATTAATATTAGGTTTTGGTCGGTGGATAGAAATTTAGTTAGAGAGTAATCACAAATATTTTTTTTATTTTTTTATTTTTAAAAATTAAATTCTATATATATATAGTATTATTACAAAATTTGATTTTAAACCTTCAATTTTGTTTTTTTGTCTAATACTCTTTTTGATAACTTCTGTCTCAATCCTTTGTCTACTAATATCTATTATAGCAACCAGATATTTGCTCAAAAGAAAAATTGTAGCAACCATATATATATATATAATTAAATTATTAAATTATATGTGGGCACCAACAAGGTCAATGGCATGATTAACAATGTCTAATCAATCCGTGTAAAGCAAGCGTATTGACCGGGAATTTGACAATGATACAGAACAAGGCTAGCTAAGCTGCATCAATATCATATCATCCATCGTTGACACTGACCCTCAAAGAACCCACCGGCCCCCAGATCTGAGCCGCTAATTATATATTAATTACCAGCTAAAACTTTGACTGTTAGCAAACGTGAAGTCATCATCTCTGTACGAAGCTTCAAAGATAGAGTATTAATTATTATATATGGCCTTTTCTTTTCTTTTCTCTTTTTGTATTAGAATCAAGTAATATTATAAGTTAGATTGATATTTGGGAAAAAGCCTATGAGCCATACTAAAATTTTTCTAAACAGCATTTGTATTATAGTAATTGATATATTTTATATAATTATAATAATAAAATATGAAATAAAAAATATTATTATTATTTTAATTTATATTTTTTAATTATAATTATATAAAACATACTATTAATTGTAATATAGACACTGTTTGAACAAAATTTCGTATGACTTTGTTATTCAAAGTATGAACGCAATTTCATTTATGGGATTCATAGCTTTATATATACTATACCAAGTTCACTTAAAAACTACCTTTCACTAATACGTGAATTTGTACATATCAAAAAAAAGATAAAAAATTAATGAGCTTGTTTACGCCTCACAAATCAAATTAATTATCAATTTTTTATTTGGCTTCTTGGTGCTTGCTATTTTAATTCACTTTTTTATAACTCACGGCACTTACAAATTTTACTTATTTTTATGAATAAAGTTTATTTATAATTTAATATTAGATAATTTATTTTTTATTTTAAATAAACCTCACTTATTATGTGATATAAAATTATGATAAATTACACTTACTAAAAAAATGAATCAAATTAAAAATTTTCATAACACTTACAAATTATCTTATACTATATAAATTTATTTATCATTTTTTTTAAATACACTCCACTTATATGTGGTGTAAAATTATACTCATAAAAATGATAGTTAAATTTCATAACACCTTTTTGTTTTGTGTTTTTTTCTTTTTTAATTCTGATGTTTGTTCAATTCTCGTGATTGCAATAAATGTTCTCCAAAACGAATAGGTCAATATATAATAGCTTGGCACACTTTCTCTCCATGTCTACACTATTTGCTCAACTGGGTCTTACCTGTGAAACTTTGAAGTTGAATATTCTTTTACATATCTACGCTTACTCTATTGTCAAGATATCAAAAAAAAAAAAAATCATGGAAATGAATCGGGTGTTGACATTTTGTGTGTGTCTGCGTAATAGCCGGATAGGTGTGCACTGGGGTTTGGATATGTTTATTCCAAGTCAGGAGGGGTTTAGGGCCTAATATAAGCTGTGCAACGGAGATGGCAGATTTACACAAGCTATAGCTAGAGAAGAAAGCGAAAAAGAGATCCATTCTCTTAAGCATTCAAGCTTGCTCTTCAACTGCCTTGCCTAGCTCTGGTGCAGTCCGCAGCAATGAAAGAGACGGTTGTGGAGCTCGTTAGCCAAGCTAGAGATGGGTGTGGTCAAGAGGCTAACAAGGTATTGTCTTTATATCTAATATCTATTGTCTATTTCTTATCTTTTTCTTTTGAACTTGCTTGATCATATGTTTGCTATCATCATGTGGTCCATAATTAGATAAATAGTACATATTCTATAGTGCTAAACATGGTAGAATTCTTTTGTCCCTAGCTTTGATATGGAATATACATGCTTATGGACCCGAACCTGAGTGATCTATCCATGGCCAGGATGAAGCTTGGGTCCTCTAATTTCTATTTATCTCAACAACAATAAAAAAAAAAAAAAATTGTGGGTCGTTTGCGACTGGGATTTCATGTAGTCAAATGGCTTGGAATAATTGACCAATATCGTTCTGATGCTTAATTGTACATCAAGGTTGGATTCATGGGAAAATTGCATGATCATGGAATAAAGCCATCTTCATCTTCATCCAACAACGAGGGTTCAAGCAACAGCAAAGAGGTAAATAAAAGTAGAGTTTACATAACCAATATTCCTTCTTAAACATCCTTTTTTTTTTTTTTTTTGGAAAATGAATAAGAGAAAAACAGGTCTCGTCCTGACCATACGTGTGTAATGTTTTTATTTTTTATTTTTTATTTTTAATTTTAGGATGATGTGCTTGAATCGCCAAAGCTGAGATGGGTGAGGTAAGGGAAGAAAATGAAAGATTAAAGATGATGCTGAAACGGATCGAGAAAGATTACAAGTCTCTCCAATTGCGGTTCTTTGACATTCTTCAGCACGAAAATTCAACGAATTCCGCAGATTTAGCACCACCCCACCACGAGGAAACTGAAACCGAAGAACCAGAGCTTGTCTCACTTTGCCTTGGAAGAAGTCCTATTGAGCCTAAAAAAGATGACAAGTCCAACAACTCCACAAAACTAGAGAAGATGGTGAAGAGTTGAAGGCCAGCCTCACTCTTAGTTTGGATCCCAAACCTCACTTATCGGCCACAGAGCCGGTCTCGAATCCAAGCCCTGAGGAAAGTTTAGAAGAAGTGAAGGAGGTGGAGGAGCCAGGAGAAGCATGGCCACCGAGTAAGAATATTCTAAAGAGAAATGCGGAAGATGAGGCTGCACAACAAAGCCATGTGAAGAAAGCTAGGGTTTGTGTCAGAGCTAGATGCGATACCCCAACGGTTAGTACTTGATATGATGATCGATTTAATCAAAAGTTTCTCATTAATTGGCACATTGGGATCGGAGGGGTTTATTAGTCTAAGGAAAATTTATTCATTAACGTACTGGTATTTGACGTGGACCAAGCAGATGAACGATGGTTGCCAATGGAGGAAATATGGTCAGAAAATTGCCAAAGGAAATCCATGTCCTCGAGCATATTATCGTTGCACTGTTGCTCCAGCGTGTCCTGTAAGAAAACAGGTAATATGCATTTTTTTGCAATTCCTAATTGAGGCTGATTTAATGTCAACGGAGATTTTTTGTATTGTGTATGGTGAAAGGACCTGATTAGGTGCATCGAATTTGGTGTACTGAGTTGAGTATTAATACTAGAAAGTTGTTGTTTTTTTATTATTTTTTTAAATTAAAACATAGATGTAAATAAATATTACTCAAAAATAAAATATATACTACAAAATTTAAGCAGTATAAAAATAATTTTTTAATCAATGTATTACAATCTACGTACGAGGCTCGGTTGCTATAACATTACCAATAGTGAAAATGCTCGGGAATTTTTTTTTTTTAGCTACTATGGATGCAAAGAAAAGTAAACTAAGATCTTAAGAAAATAACTCAAAGTCTCGGGAATTTTACAGTTAGGCTACTTCCTTACATTTTTAAGTGAATATTTACTGAAAAGTTTACATATTTTGTCAATGTTTTGTATTGAAAAATGTTATAATTTCACTATAAGTACTGAAATGATATGTTGATAACATTTCAATATCAATATGTGACTTCAGGTGCAAAGATGTGCTGATGATATGTCCATCTTGATCACTACCTATGAGGGAACCCACAACCACCCACTCCCACTTTCAGCCACGGCCATGGCTACCACTACCTCGGCGGCGGCTTCCATGTTATTGTCCGGCTCTTCGGCCACTCAGCCAGGACTCAGTGCCCTTGCCACTGCGACTACTTCTGCTACTGATCTAATGGACTAAACTTCAGCCTGTATGACAGCTCCAGAACAAGGCAATTCTACTTACCAAATGCCTCCTCACCAATGTTCCCAACGATTACTCTGGACCTCACAGCCTCTCCATCCACCTCATCCACTCCTTTCAATAGGTTCCCCTTAAGCTTCAGTTCAACATCCAGACTAGTCCCTCCAACAAGTCTCAACTTTTCGGCTAAGGAATTCAACATTCTGCCAACAGTTTGGGGCAATGCAAATGGTGTCCAAAGTTATAGCACATCACTTTATAATCAAACAAGCATAGGATCATTTGGTGTAGCAAAACAGCACCAAGAACTACAGCAATATCAGCAGCAGCAGCAACAATACTTGGAAAAGAGTCTTCAGGGTCAGGCTGCAGCTTCTCAGCAGGCATTGACAGAAACCTTAACCAAGGCAATAACATCGGACCCGAGTTTCAGAACTGTAATAGCAGCAGCCCTTTCATCAATGATGGGAGCCGGAACAGCTGGAAGTGCCACCATTAGTGGAAACCATGGGCCAAGAGATAGCTTTGGCCAGAATTTGAAGTTGGGTGAGCCTAACAACCAGGCCATTACTGCTAATCCATTGACCCAGAATGGGAAAGCATGTGCATCAACCTACTTCAGCGGCTTGCCGTCTTCTTCTACTTCTCAGGCAGGAAGTTCGCTTAAATCCCAAACTCCATTGCCAATTTCTACCCTCAACAGTGCCTTTTTGCCAACTAGTAACAAGGAGCAGAAGAGCTAGCAACAAGTGTACAATAAAATTAGCTATTTTTGTTGGAGGATTTTATTTTGCCAATAAGAATTCGCAAAGATCTTAGCAGAGTATATTAATCTATCTCTTTCCTTGTCAACATGCATATTTACAGTTTTTGTAAACAATGCCAGGGGATTATCAATTTTGAACTGTATTTCAAGAGATCATTATAATTCTTTTTTTGTAATTTTTCCTTGTGGCTAGATTAAAATGGAAAACACACACACACACACATATATATTTCTGCTAAACTATGAAGAAATTATCAGTGAATATATCTGTTTATCGTCTTAAACGAAAAATTAAACACTTGTTTTAACTTGTAAGTGAGGCTTAAACTCTGTTTAATTCGGTACGATGCTTTGGTTTTGGAAAATTAATTTTCTTTTGAAAAATCAGAAACAGTTGAAAACTAATTTACTAACAAAAAAATTAGATTTTTTTTTTGAGAAAAAGTCTTATCTTTTGAAAAGTTGGAAATAGACATTAAAAAGTTATTTTATATAATTTTGTAAGAAAGTTACTTTATAGACATTAAAGGTGGTAAAAAAGTTGTTTGCCATAAATATATTTTCTTTTCTATCTACTATCTCTAAATTTAAAAAAAAATTGGCCTTTTTATTTCAATTATGGTTTCGGTATTTTTCATACAAAAATGAAGAAATGGAGGTGGAAGAGGAAAATGGATAGGTAAAAAAAAAGATACTTTGAGAGTAAAAACTCTTTTCTTTTTTCTTTTTTTTCCTTTTTTTTGTTGTGACCAAATAAAAACTCTTGGAATGTCCTATATTTATTAGTGCTCGCTAATTTCACTTTCTTTTATGTGAATAAAATTAATTCATAATATAATAATATATAATTTATTTTTTTATTTTTTTATTTTAAGTAGATCTATTCATAGTATAGTATGATATAAGATTATAAGTTAATTGCATTCACTAAAAAATATGAGTCGAATTAAAAATTTTTATATTTTTTTATTTCGTTTGCCTATTAAAGTGTACATATATAATTTTATTTAAAAATTTTCATTTCATCTTAAGATAAAAAATGAACGAGAGGTGCTTGGCATGTGTATCCTATGTTTGATCTCCATAATCATGCCGGCGGTCCATGTGCCTGGAGGCAGCCATATAGCGCGTGGAAATAGTTATTGTCCCATGGGCTTAGTTTGTATATGGTCCATCATTAGGTAGCGGAACCCAAGATAATCACGCCCCCGGTCGAGGCCCAAAGCCCATAGTACAACCCCAGACAATCAATGGGAATTCAGAAGCCAGCCATCCGACTCCGTTAAGTAATTGATAATTTACAATCCTCTGAAAAGGAGAATCTCACTTTCTATTAAAAACATTTAAGTGATTTGGTTTTGAAATTTTTATCTTAAAAATCTTAAATTCAAATTTTATAACGGGAAGAGAGGGATTTATAAAAAGAAAAGAATTATTCTCATTTATAACTTATAAGTCAACGAACTTTTTAATAGATAAAAAAAAAAAAATCTCACCAAAGAGTGATGCGAGGTTTAAATCCTACCATCCTCAACTTCTTGAGGTTTGCCCACTTTGGTATATTGAAGTATTTGTACTTCATGTGGTGTTTATAAGTTTTTTTTTGTCTACTTTAATTATTATTTATTAATTATTAATTATTTTTGTATTAAAAAAAAAAAAAAAAAGGAGAGAAGAGTCTCAATTATTCCTCCGAAAAAAAAATCAGAACCGTTGACGGAACAGACGGACAGAGGAAAATCTTCCAACTTTGAAAACCGACATTGTCCCTAATTGGCTGAGATCTGGACATCTGGTACAGACAACGACGTGTCGGCAAACCGAGATAACCCCTTATAACTGCCGTGTAGCCGTCAGTGCGCCTGAGCGGGAACACAAGAGCGTTGTATTTCAGGACAATTTTGACGGATGCTTAACAAGGTTAAATAAAAGCAGCTATTAGGGGTAAAAATGGAAGATAATAAAACAATTAAAAGAGATTTACCAAGTTCTTTCACATTTGTTTAATAAATCTTTTATTATCACTTGTTTTCCCTTTTTTCTAATGTTGGTAGGACAACTAAATTTTCTTAATATAACGGAGATAAAACTCTCATATCAAATAGGAAAAGTATTTTTTTTATTTAAATCAATAATATTTTATTATTATTTGTTTTATTTTTTTTCCCTAACGATCATAAGATTACGAAAATTTCTAATGTAACGGGAATAGAACTCCCATCCTAAATAGAAAAAGAGCACAATTACATATCTAAAATTTGATGTTTTGATTAATATTTTTATTAAAATTAAGATTGATAATTTTAAAATAAAATTGATAATTTTTAAAATATAAAAATAATAATTATTAATTTTTATTTAAATATATTTTTTAAATTTTTTAATTTTAATTTCAATCAAAATACTAATCCAAATATTAAAATTCAACACATTAACATTACATTTACTTATACGACAAACGGCTACTTTTTCTTCTATTTAAACCGTTGGGGGGCTCTCGGAGTCTTAGCGGTGGCCTCTCAATTCTAAGCGGGAATTTCCCCTTGTCCAAAATTCTTGAGGCATTTGGCCTTCTTTTTTCTCTTTCGTTTTCCTCCTCTTCCTCCGTCTCCCCACGTAACGGTTCCAGCGAGGCCACCGTCGCCGGAGGATGCAACGACTAGGCCCTCGCGGTTCTCCTTGCAATTCCGTCTTCGTTCCTAACCGCACCGTGAATCCAATTCGTGATCTCTGTGTCATTTTCTTTCTTTTGGTTCTTTTGTTTTCTTTCTTGATTTTTTGCGTTTGTTTGTTTTTGATAGGTTTAAAGATCTTTAGTTTTCAATTTTTGTTCCTAAATTTGGGGTTTTAAGTGCTTTGCTGTTGCTTCTGGCGCTGGTACATTGGGTGTTTGGAGAAGATTGCAAGAGAGAGAAGAGATTTACAGAGCCTGCACCAATGATATCGTCGCAGCAACAGTTGTTCGTGTCGTGGGTTTAACGGTGCGTGCAAAGAGTTTCGATTCTTGATTATTGGTTAAGTACTTTAATTTTCTACTTCTTGATTTTATTTTTGAATTTAATCTTTGGTCTTATTGGGTCGGTGGTCAGTCGACCCCAATTTAATTTTGATTAAGACTTTTGTTGTTGTTGTTGTAACCTATTGCATCTCCATGCATGTATATGTTCAGATTCATGAAAGTCTAAGGTTATTAAAAATTTCAGTTCAGTAGAATCCAATTCACATCACAAAAATTCACTAACAGTTGATTTTGGCTTTCATATGAAGCATGGAATATGTATTGCTGGGTGCAGGAAGAAATCATTGCTCTCCTCGGCAAGTTCCTTGATCTGACACGTTTCGACAGTGTAATTTACTCATGATCTCTTTTTTCGTTATTTTTAAATTTTCGAATCAATTTTCTCGTGGCTTTCTTTTCCAATGTTCTATTTTTTTCTGTGAAATGTTAAAATGGGCTTTCAGTTACTGTATTGATCTGTGCTTCTTAGCTTCTTCTTTTCAGCCATCGGACACATGATATTCCTACGGCCTCTTATCCCTTGTCATTAGGGCGGTTAATTTCTTCTGCCACTTTTCTCTTGCCTAAGTTCAGCTCATGGACATAGTGGAAAGACAAATATGAACCTTTACTTTAGCAGGTTCCACCGTATCTCCGCTTGGTGATTTTGATTCTTCTCGCAGTCTCACCTGTGGTGTTTCATGAAATATTTATTTGCCTGGCCGTTCAGCTGAATATATAGATAATTGACAGTCAGGAGCGGACTGAGGATTCGGACGTTGGCTGTTCCTGTGATGCTGTTCGTGTGTCAGTTTTGGTATGTCATTTCTTTGATTATTTTCTGTGATTCTTTTATGAACTGACAATAATTTGTATATCTTCGATTGCCATAAACAAGCTTCTCTTCCACATATTTTTCCCGGATCTGCTTCTTTATGTCAGTGGGATATTAGTTGTTAGCAATAGTGGTTAAATATAATATGTTTGCTGGTTTGGAACGTTCTGCAAAACTGGTGCAGAAGGTGTTTGGCTTAAAGGGGGTTCCCACTTGGAACAGTTATTGAAAAATTGAAAGGTGCTGATAGCCTGAGGTATGTTCTGCAATTATTTGGGCTTATTTTTATTGTTCTGGAACCACCTTTTTTTTTTTAATTAGGGTGTTGAACTGTGGAGATGATTTTTTCTATTAATTTCTAGTTATTTTGTTTAATATCTGCACCTGCTACAGTGGTCTTGTTCTATATCGGCATAGCAAACATACTTGGATTTTGCAACCTGCTTTGGGTGGAAATGCAAATACAGCTGTAATATTCAATATTACGCCTGCAGGGATAACACTTCTAGTTTCTGAACCTTGTTCGGGTGATTTAAATGTAGAAGCAATCAAAGGAATAATGCAAGGGAGTTATTGAACTCTACATTAAGTTCCAACCTTATTTCTACATATGTTTTGCGTAACACAATGTTCAAACTGAGCAAGTTTATTTCCAGCATGTTCTCTATGTGTTACTTAAGTGTCTGCTAAGTCACACCTTTGAATACTTAGTCTCACCCAGGCAGTGTGCTGCACTTACCTGTCGAATCAAAACTTAGTGTTTATCAATTTCTTTGTTTAAAAATTTACTTTGAAGATGCTATTTTTGGCAAATGCAGCCTGATGACAACTACGTAAATGCTTTTACTTTAGCTTTGTGCTTGGTAGAGCATACAGAAGATGAATGTCCGAAGAGAATTTATGTACTAGCACATGACATTTGGTATTCCAATGCTGCATTCATGTAGTTTCATCATTGGTAGTTATCTGATTCAAGCCCTTGCGCTTGGTTACCTTTTGTTTTGATGGTGGATTCATTCTGATGAGACAAAAAGCACTCTTCAATTTGCAGGTAGAGCACTACATGTCACAAATTGCGTTCATGTGAATGAGGTTTTGTTCTAACTATTGTGTGCTTCCTGAACAAAATTCTCCGTACAGTAGTCTTCTTACGGTTGTTTTTGAATGCTTTTTGAAGTGTTTTCTGATCCACACCCGTATAAATGTCCAAGCTATTATTTTAATATTTGAGCAGCAACAAAAGTATTTCTTCATGCCAGATTTTGATGGATGCTGCTTTACTGAAAGCATTAAAAGAAAGAAACTGAAGAGCTTCGAGCAAAGTTGTAGGTTGGTACCATTCTACTGTGATAGATAGTGTATGGTACTATCTTCAAATGATATTTTTAATTTCCTTTTCTTATTATTCTTGAAAGTGTTTGGTGTTCAGTTTAAAAAGAGACTTAAGGTTCTCATTCAGAGCAGGAAGAGGAGATTCCCATCCTTCGAAACACATTTTCACAGGTTCTGCTCTCTATGTTTTTTGATTTACATTCTGTGTCAAGGTGTGTGCATGCGTATTACATTAATCTCCAACATTGCTTTGCAGTCTGAATTGGAGAGAGAATGCTAGAGTTTGGAGTTGGAGGAAAATAGAGCCCGAAATGAGTGCGAGAAAGTTCTGCAGAAGCAAGCCAAGAAAATTGAAAACCGACCTGTCGGTTATTGGTCGAGATCTGATATCTCGTACATCCGACATGTCGCAGCCTGCGAGGGACACTGGATCATTGTAATTTTACTTCGGACAATTCAACGCTCCTGCTTGTGAAGGTAAATAGAAATGGCTATTAGGGGTAAAAATGGGAGATAATATAACGGCTAAAAAGAGATTTAATAAGATCTTAACATTTATTTTAATAATAATCTTTTATTACTTGTTTTATTTTCCTAGTGGATTTCGGCTTACCAAAACTCCCATCCCAAATAGGAAAGACGAGAGCCGTTTTCTATTTAAACCTTTACGCAGAGAAACAGGCAGGGAGAGGCCGTTTAGGCGGGCAGGTCCAGAGTCCAAAATTTTGAGACGTTTTTGACTTCTTCTTTTTCGACGAGCGAAGCCACCGTCGCCGGAGGACGCAAAGACCAGCCCTGATGGATCTCCGGCAACTCCGTCACCAAGTTCGAATTATGTGCCCTCTGTCTCATGTTCTTTATTTTTGATCTTTGTTTTCCTTGTTTGTTTGTTTGTTTTTGATGGGTTTAAAGATCTTTAGTTTTCCTTTTTTGTTTCCTAATCTTGAATCTTAAAATCTTTTATTGTTGCTCCCGGCGCTGGTAGGTGGGGTGTTTGGAGAAGAATGCTAGAGAAAAGAGGTTTACGGAGTCCGCGCCAAGGTTATGGTCGTGGGTTCAACAGGCGAGAGTTTCGCTTCGTTCATTACTGGTTAATTCTTCACTTCTTGATTTGCAAAATCTTGAATGATAGATCACGAGTTTTAATTTAATAATTTTGATAACGTCTAGTTCTTGGGTGTTTAAAGGTCCATTCGTAATCTGAGTCATGGATTAATATTCTTAGTTTGTTAGAAATTTTTGTTCAATTTTATTATTTATCTTTTTTTTCTTTCATTGTTTTCCCCAAATATTACAACACAACTGGTAAAGAAGGATATTGTACTTTCCTTGAGCATATTATTTGTTTCTCTGTTTGTGGGTCGACGTGTACAGTAGCAGTTATCGTTTGTTTCAGAGTCACGTGCTTATTATTAACATTATTTCAAATGGGTTACACATTCGTGATTTTGAATTGTGACTATGAGTTGATATGGGCAAGGAACTGGGTTGCTTGTGAACAAAACAATGGCGGAAGACGTACAATGTATGGGACAGCTATGGAACCTGGGGTCATCCCTCTTGCAGCGCAGTGTTGTTCAACACAATATTGTAGGTAATTTTTTTCCCCAGCTTTTGCTAACTAGTTCTGAGTGAAGCTGTTTTGGCATGCTAATGAAAATTTATGATCTTTGGTCTTATTCGGCAGGTGATTAGCTGACTCCAATTAAATTTGGATGAAGCCTTTGTTGTTGTTATTGTAATCTGTTGCATGTATACGCATATATATGTTTAGAATTCAAAAGATTTAAATACCGGGACAGCAGGCTTGCGAGATTAAATGGCGTTGTTTTTTGTCTCAGAAATTTTTGGCCCTAGGAAAAGAGTAATTTTTGCAGTGTGGGTAAGCTGTGATGAAAATGTCTTGTTTATGGTTTAATTGAATATTTTAAATGTTAGTATATGTATTGCGAGTTTGTTTTGTGAATGTCCCATATGGAGATCTATAACGAAGATATAAATGATTTATTAGCTTTTGAGCACCGAAAGCTTCAAATTCATTAAAATGTAAAAATATCAAAAACTTCAGTTCAGGACAGTCCAATTCATATCACAAAAATTCACTGACAGTTGATTTTGCAGGAAAAACACATTGCTTTACTTGGCAAGTCCCTCATCTCACCCAGTTTGGACAGTGAGATTTACTTGTGATCTCTCTTTTCACCGTCTTTTAATTTTGTAATTGATTTTTACGTGGCTTTCTTTTCCATTGTTTTAAATGAGCTTTTAGTTACCGTCTTGATTCTGTGCTTCTCAGCATCTGCTTATCAGCTATCATACACCATATTTCCTACTGCCTTTTGGTCCCTTGTCATTTTTAGGTTTTGATGTCATACATAAGCCTTAGGGCAGTTAATTTCTTCACCCACTTTTCTCTAAATAAATTTTGGCTCATAGGCATATTGGAAAGAAACGCATGAATCTTTATTTTAGCACACCCCAAAGTATCTTTTGCATGGTTATTTTGATTCTTCTTGCAATATTTTCAGCAGTGTTTCTTGAAATATTTGTTTCTCTGATCGTTTGAGCTGAATGTATGGATAATTGAGAGTCGGGAGAGGACTGAGCATTCAGACATTTGCTGTTCCTGTGATGCTATTTGTGTCAGTTTTGGTATGTTATTGCTTTAATTATTTTCTATAATGCTGTCTTTACGAAATGACAATCCTTTTTGTTTTTTTTTTTTCAATTGCCTTTAACAGCTTTTCTTCTATCTTTTTATCCCAGATCTGCTTCTTTATGTCAGTGGGATACTAGGTACTAGTAATAGTGGGTAAATATAATATGTTTTTACTTAGAATTTTGTGGGCTTGCTGGTTTGGAATGTGCTGCAAAACGTTGCAGAAGGTGCTCGGCTCAAAGGGGGTTCCCACATTTATAAAAGTCTGATGACACTTGGGAACAATTATTGAAAAATTGAGTGACGATGCTGAAAGCCTGGGGTATGCTCTGCAATTATTTGGGGTTATTTTTGTTGTTCTGGAGCCACCTTTTTTTTCGGTTGTGGTGTTGAACTGGTTGACATGATTTTTTCTTTTAATTTCTATTATCTGAACCTGATAAAGCGGTCATGTTCCATATCGGATAGTAAACTTGGATTTTGCAACCTCCTTTGGGTGGAAATGCAAATACAGCTAGAATATGCAACATTACACTTGCACAGGTAATACTTTCAAGTTTCTGAATCCTGTTTTGTTCATTTAGATGTAGAAGCAATCAAGGAACAATGCAAAGTAATTATTGAACTCTTCATTTTTTTGGTGCAACACAATGTTTAAACCTTGTAAGTTTTCTTTCCAGCATGTTTTCTATGTGGCACATAAGTGTCTGCTAAGTGTTGTCATGGTCTGCCTTGACTAAATTCATGGATCACCACTAGTCACATCTTTGTATATCTAGTCTCAGCTTGGCAAATGTGTTACACTGACCTTTTGAATTAAAACATAGTGTTAATCATTTCTAAATTAACTTTGAAGGTTATTTTTTTGGCAAATGCAGCCAGTGGACAACTGCGCATATACTGTGACTTTGCTTTTGTAGTCAATAATTTGGTTCGAAACTTTGTTTTGCTTTGCCAAGTTGTTGTGTCTATGGATAGAATTAGCCTATAAAATTGTAGCAAAGAGGATTTGAAGTTAAATAGAAGTTTTCTGACATCTTGTTTAAATGTCAAAATGAGTGAAGATGAGACAAGAATTTGACTGCAAAACCCAGAATATTATTTAGGAACCTGCTTTGTTAGAGCGTACAGAAGATGAGTGAGTGAAGATAAATGAAATTTTTATGTATTAGCATGTGGAAAATGTAACTGATTTTGCTAGTAGGTCACTGACTTTTACCATTACATCTGGTATTCTAATGCTGCATTCATGTAGTTCCATCTTTGCTAGTTATCTGATTTTTTTTTCTCAGTTTTGTTTTGACGGTGAATTCATGCAGATGAAACAAAAGGCAGCCTTCAATTTCATATTGGAACGAGGGGATGAAGGGGAGGAGGCAATTTAAATAATCACTTTCAGTGGGAAAGGGGGCCTGAAATTTGCATTGTCTCTATTTTTACCTTTTACCAAGTCTCACAAATTATGCTCATGTGAATGAGGTTCTGTTTTAATTATTTTGTGCTTCCCGAACAAAATTCTTAACACCGTGGTCTCTTTATGATTGTTTTTGAATGCTATTTGAAGAGCTTTCTGATCCCAACCCATATAAATGTCTAACCATTATTTTAATATTTGAGCAGCTTCATGCCAAATTTTGATAGATGCTGCCTTGTTGAACAGTCAAAAGAAAGAAATTGAAGAGCTTCAAGAAAAATTGAAACTTGGTGCCATTCAGCTGTGATAGATAGATATATAATACTAACTTGTGATGCTATCCTTTAATTTTCTTGTTTTATTGTTTTTGAAATTCTTCAGTGGTCAGTTTTGATGAGACTTTAGGTTCTCATTCAGAGCACTTGGAAGTGGAGATTCTCAATCTTCATAACTTTTTTTTACAGGTTCCGGTTTCTTTGTCCCTTGATTTACATTCTATACTAAGGTGTGTGCGTGCCTGTTACATGAATCTCAAAATTGCTTTGCAGTCTGAATTGGTGAGGAAGAACATAAGTTCGGAGTTGAAGGAGGAAAAGAAAGCCCAAGCTGAACATGAAAGGGTTCCGCAAGAGCAAACATTAAAATCTTGAGCTCATTGGCTTTATATTCCAGCAGGGATGAGAACCATGATCAACATGAAAAGGTTTGTGCAATGGGCCTTATATTGCAATACAATTCTCTAAAAGTCATGTAAAAAGGTGTTAATTAATATGATAATTTTTTTAAAATTTTCTGTCAGAGCTGATGACTCATGGATGCTGTTATACAGGAATAATAAATTGATGATCAGTTTACCTGCAGCAAGAATGAGAAGCATGTATATGAGATGGCAATTGATACAAAGTCCCAAAATGCTTTGCTTTTATTTGAAAAGAAGAGTTTTTTTTTTTTTTTTCAAGGTTAGTACCTAATTTAGCTTCTTGAGATCAAGATCAGGGGTATGGGAGCTATTTGCTACTGTATAGCCATGCATAATTATTAGTTTTCCTTGTTCAGTATAGAATTTAATATTTTGTAGTTCTTACTCACAACTTTCATTGTGCATCAGTACAGGGCAAGAGATGGGATGCATGCTGTCCAGGAGATCTGTCACAAGAAACTCTTCAGGAGGTCCTATTTTTCTGTTCCTAAAACGTGTTCCTTTATTTACCTCATTTGTATGAAAGTTTAAAGTGTCATATTCTATATAATTGTAGTTGAGCCTTACACTATTACAGTGGGCAACTTAAAAAAAAGTACAAATATCTCTATGGATCACTTGATGAAAGGTGATTTCTACTGTTTATTACTAGAAGGAAAAACTTAAATAATATGTTTAATGCTGGCATCTACGGTGTTACTTCTCCCGGCTAGTGTCTGTTCAAAGAGCAGTTAAAGCTGCATCAGATACAAAAACAGAGGATTCTTATTTATCATGTTGGTGACAATCGTGGAAGGTGAAAGTCCATTTTTGTGCTTATTTGAGATATTCTATATGCGCAGCCATTCGGGTAAAGATCAAAACTGACTTATGTTATCTTCGTGCTTCATTTTTCTTTGAAAAAAAAAAACAAAACAAAGACAGAATTCAAATCTTGTGTTGATTTGAGAGTCTGTCCATTATAGGAACAAATAATGTTAACCTCTGCTTTCCTTTTTGTTTTTGGTTTTTTTTTTTTTTTCTGGGTTCTGCAGTCACACATTCTCTTCGAAGAGTGGTCAGTTTATACAAATCTCTCCAATTTTTTTCCCTTTATGTTACAGTATGGAGCCTCTTAGTAGTTGTATTTGCTTGCCAAATCTAATGTATTGCTGTGAACTATTCTTTTGAGACCATTCTGAAGGTTAAGAACTATAGTTTGACTGTTAAATCATCAAGTTTTGCCTCTTTTTTTTTTATGTTTTTTCAGGCTTCATAGAAACATTATTAGAGAACGAATATGTAGATGGGAAAAGAAAAACACTGATGAAGAATGGTGCCTTTTCAAGCTCACTGTCTCTTTATGCCTCTTGTTTTCCTGTCTGAAATTTTGTTTTATCTGCTTTTAGGGAATCAAAAGCTTGGATGCCTACAACACAAGTAAGATATTTTTCTAATTAAACCATCTCTTTTGGCCAATTGTTTTCCTGGCTGAAATGTTGTTTTATCTCATTTAGGGAATCAAGAGCTTGGATGCTTTCAATACAAGTAAGATAATTTTCTAGCTAAAGTCATTAAGTAAAATTTAATGACATTGTCATTTAAATTTGATGTTTTGTGGGAGAATTTGCATAGAATGAGAAATCATCCATCACCTCAGAGGGAAGTTTTTCGTGGGGATGACATAGAAGATCTTGCAAAAGTTGGAAATTTTGTAAAAGGCATGTGCCATACATTTTGCATTATGAAACATAATTGTTACTTTTACAAATTGTTGTGTCGGTGGTTATATGAAATCCAAAGTGGCTCCTTCAACTCTATGTTCCAGGAACTGTTTTCTCTTTCTTTTCTTTAATCTCAAATATTCCAGAATGTACATTATGCATCTTCCTCAGTGGCATGTGATACACACTTAGCCTTCCATTTTCATAAACCTATCATCAGAGGAGCAATGGAGGTAGCTATCAAAGGAGTCATGCTTATTCTTGGTGAAGCTCAGTATGTCTTATTGTCTTTCAATTCCCTGTTCAACCATAGATATAAAGGGTTCAAGTTAATTGGTGAATTAGACTTTCTTTTTCTCATTTTTTCTCTTTGTTAAACTCAAATTGGTTATGATCCTGTTATGCAGGTGCACAAAAGTTATTACTTTGTGATAATTTGGGTGATGCTGGAGAAGCTAGACTGCATTCTCAGTTAATAAAATGTTTTACAACTTCATTTCTCGTTATGTTGCTTATCTTTTTCATTCCTTGTTAAAGTTGCAGATGGTTTAGCTTAATTGTGAGTGGTTTATAGTATTGCCTACAAATAATTATGCAAGATGGCACAAGTTAAATTTCTAACTCCCTGTACTTCATGATTTTGTTGCTCAAACTTCTTAGGCTTTGATGCTTATTATTGACAATGTTTAGTAGTTTAGTTTGGGTTTAAGCCTCTAATTGCTGGGTCAGATTTGGTACCAGGAGAGGGGGGGGGGGGGGGCGGTGGGTTCTAATGTAAGAGTGTGTCAATGTAATGACTTCTTTCTCTTACTTATCTCATTTGAAGTGATGGGCTAGGTGTTACAGACTATCAATTTCTTTCCAACAATGTGCCAAAAAAGAGCAGTCAATGACTTTTAAGTTGTTTTGGCGTTTCATTATAGTCATTAAGGAATGCCTTCTCACATGACGTTGTACCTTTATAGTTTATTCTCGAACCTGTCTGGAGAGTCAATGTAATGACTTCTTTGTCTTACTTATTTCATTTGAAGAGATGGGCAATGTGTTTCAGACTATCAATTTCTTTTGCAACAAGGTGCCAAAAGAGAGAAGTCAATGACTTTTAAGTTGTTTTGGCATTTCATTCTAGTCATTAATGAATGCCTTCTCACATGAGGTTGTACCTTTATCGTTTATTCTGGAACCTGTCTGGAGAGTCCACCTCCATGTGTAACTGATTTTGAATCACAGGTATGACCGATACACAATATTGTGCTCTAACTGATATGCACTTCAAATTTTTCCACACTCCAGTAACAGAGCTATCAATCTTTCGCTGCAGGTTTGGGCTACTGCCATGTCCGCTGGTCCTGATAATTATGATTTGAATGAAAGTTACAAAACAGAATATTGGTAAATGGTATGTCTTCCACTTATTGTCTGCATCTTGGAGTATGCTTTGATTATATATGAAGAGGTTTGCCTGCATATATGGATGGATAATAATTTTAGAGTGCATAATGCTCTAGGAAAATCATTGGAGGAAATTTTCCTTCCAAGTTATAAGCTGATGGAAAATATGTGCTGTCACTTGCATGAAACAGGTCAATGGCCACAACAAGGTGCAGGAAAGTCTTGCTTTGTCAGTAAGAGTTGTTCTAGTTTCTTATTCCCCTTTGGATCTAAAATGCTTAAATGTTTCCAGTGGTATCATTTTAATGTCCTACATGTCAGTGTAGAATTGCTTCTCTATGCTCACAAGCAGTGAAATCTTCTCATGAGTTTATTATCTCGACACAAGCCCAAATCCTGAGGTTTTTTTGTAAAAGCAGGTTTCTCCGCTGCTCTGCCGCATCCCCTCTATGCTTTCTCTGCCAGATGACAATACTTCTGATAGCACTAAAAAAAACATGATAATTGGCAGCAAGCATCAACTGGGTAAACAGGGATGAATTCATTTAAAAGATACAAATATGTATTCACATATATGTGCTGTGTATATCTATGCCTTAAACTCTTTATATTTGAATATGCTTTATAATACATATATGTGTTGTGTATATCTATGCCTTAAACTCTTTATATTTGAATATGCTTTATAATCACTCTATACAGGTTAGAAATATGAACTTTGTGTGTTGTTTTTGGGCAAAATGAAGAGTAGGAAGAAGATTTTGGCTCTGTTTTGCAGGATTTTAATGATGGGAAGAATGAGAAAGTGAAAGATATTCAGCCCTAATTAATTTTACTTTTTCTTTTTCATTCTGCAGTTTTTTTATCACCCTCTCTTTACAAGATTGGTCAGTTTAGACATACCTCCATGTTTTCTTTTGGTTTCTTTTACATTAAAGTAAAAAAGCTTCTTCATAATTATAATTGCCTGAGAAATATTATCTTCTTTGTGGTGAAATTATACTCCTTCAAACTTTCCTGGAAGATTAAGAAGGTTATATAATTTTTGAGTTGTTTAATAAAGCATTAAAGATTTTTTTTTTGTATTTTTCAAGCTTCATGGGAAACGTGTAGATGGAATCACAGGTACTAGCCACAAGCAATATCATCCTTTGACTTTCCTTTGACTGACTTATAATTCAAGTTTCAACAACAGGGTTATTAATCTTCTTCTGCTGGATTGGGCTATTGACATGACCGCTGGTTCCTGATAATTGTCCTTTGAATGTAAGTTACAAAACAACAGATTGGTATGTCTTCCTCGTATCTCGAAAATTTTAGAGTCTATTGATTATTTATGACGGGATTTGTCTGCATGGATTGATGCTAATTCACTGTAAAGGTGAGTAGACAAATCATTTTCATGGTTGCTTCCTCATGCTTTAGAGTGTTCTTTCCAAGTTATAAGCTGATAAAAAGTTCTGTGCAATCATTGGCATGAAGCAGGTCAATGGCCACAACGAGAAGTAAGAAAGTCTCCTTTCATTTACATTTAGTCTGCTGATCCCTTTTGGTTCTCAATGAGTAATTGTTTCCTATTACTAGCTTCTTCTTTGATCATTAAGTCCTCATTTATCATAGTAGTGTTCATCATCTGCGCTAGCAAAATGGTGAGATCTAGTCATGAATTTTCCTTTACATGAGCCCCAGCTACAGAAATTTCATTTCAAATTCAGCATTAATGCTGTCTTCTGTTTTGTGCTTTTCTGAGTTAAAGGAATCATCATTGCACAAATGGACATCTAGATTGAAAAAACATTGACGAAGAATGGTGCTTTTTAACCTCAATGTCTCTTTTGACATTTTTTTGCCCTTTTTCTGTTTCTCTTCTTATATATGATCTTTTTTTCAGTAAGCTACTTTAAGGAACCAAGATTAAGGATGCTTACCGGGCAAGTGATTATTCTTTTAACTAAATGCAATTGCTTAATATACATAATGTCATCACCGTTTATTTACTATTTTTGCATGATCAAATTTGCTGAATTTCAGATGTGATCTATCACTTCAAAAGGCAGTTGTCATAAGGTTGATGATATTGGGTTCTTGTGTGAGTTGATGAAGTTACTACAATTATGTGCCATGCTTTCAACTTTTGGTCAAATGTGTTTTAAAGCGACTCCTTCCTACTTCATAGTTTAGAAATATTTAAACATTTCAGTTTGGCCCTGTTGTTTAGCTCATCCATGAAGATGATGCATAGTCAATTCTTCTGTCTGTGCAGCTGTATAATCAATATAGTCATTAGAGGAATTAGTGGAAATAGATATTGAATGAGTGATTCTTATTCCAGGTGAAGTTGTGAAACTCATTAGGTCTCGCAAACCCTCTGCTAAACCATAGATTAGAAAAAAGCAAAAAATTCAAACGAATTTGAGCGTTAGATTTGTTTGTTTAAATATTTAATTATACTTTATCGATACACAGCTGCATAGAAGTCATTGCTCGTGATGATGATAGTGTGGATGTTGAAGAAGATATTTTGTTGTAAGTTAACAAAAAATGATGCATGTCTTCAACAAAAATATGAATAACTTTGTTGTTTTATATGCTGATCTTTTTAATCCATTATAAAGGATTGCAGTGGAACTTGGGCAATTATGTGAATTTGATAGTCCCACAAACCATTGCATGAAATGCCACAGGTAAATAGTAAAGTTTTTGTACTGCATGATGCTGTTGTTTGGAGTCATTGACTGTTCTTTGGCCAGCACAACAAAATCTGCCAAAATGCAATGGAGCTTTGAGGGGGAGGCAGATTGATAAAGAAAATAACTCGTCACAGAAGCGTGAAGGTACTTGTTCACTTGGTGAGTAACTACTGTTTTTGTTCTTCTTGTGCTTCTATATCTGCCTGTGTTATCCTGTTGAATTGTGACTTTTTTGGTGTACACTTACAAATTTAATTGTTTGGTAGTTCAAATGCATCTTTTTGCGTTTTTCGGGGGCGCACAACATTTGAAAATTGAAGTATATATTTACTTAAGACTTAAAAAAAGCTTTAGGAAGCTAATAATTCATGGCAGTGAGTGATTTCTCGCTACCAGATTGTGCTACAAAGGTTTTTAATTGGATGCTTACTTCTAATAATTAAGCATTAGTTTAGAGTTTTTTTTTTCCGGTCAAACGAGTAATTATTTTTTGTCAAAAAAATGAGAAAACAACGGTGGTGCCTTACACTTCTGTCAAGAAACATTCTACTTGTATCAGGAGAGAGTGCAAACAGTTTAAATAATTATAATATCACTCGCATTAAATCAAGTGTAGGTTTAATTTCACTAACAAATCATGACAACACTTAAATCCAAGATCTCTTACCTGGATTCGAGTGCCTTAAGCTACTTAAACCGACTGTTAGCGGTAAAAAGTAATTATTTTTCTCACTTATTTTCTGACTGGAATTCACAAAACAGCCAACATGGGCCTCTATTAAGGATGGGCTCTAACACAATGCAGAAAAACACGCCAAAAAATATGGATGGGCTCTAATACTTTGTGGGTACTCGGGCCAACCACTTTGAGAGAGTGGAGAGGGCTTTTTGTTGGAGCCCTCCTTTCCCTTATTATTATTATAATAATAATTTTTAATTTTAATTTTATTTTTCAAAAAAAGAACTGTTATGATTAGAAGTGTCAAAATCTGACCTGACCTGATGGGTTGACTCGAACCCGTCCAAAAAAAAATACCACCCGAACCCGACCTGAAGGATGACTTAACCCCAAATAACCCGAAGATCTTTGGGTCAAACCCGATCCAACCCTAACCCAACCCGTTTGACCCGAACTTTTTTTTTTTCTTAAGGAAACAAAAAAATAAAATGAAAAAATTTACCATATTTTATATTATAAAAAATATAGATTATATTATTTTCAATATAAATCTTAATTATAACTTCTTTTAGAACATTTTGAGATTTTTTATACAGTTTTAAATTTTATTTTAATTTTTTAAAATATTTTAAAAGAAATTTCTTCAATTATTTTTCAATTATATGATTTTCTTTGATTTTTAAGAGTTTTTAGTAAATTTTTTGAAATTTTTAAATTTTTAAAATTTTTAATAAAAAATGTCACGTCATCATTTTTGACCTGAACTCGAAGTGACCCGAACCCAAAATGACCCGAAGATAACTTAATCCATAAGTAACCCGATCCAAAATGACCCGAACTCGAAGTGACCCAACTCAAACCCGACCCGATGACCTATTTTGATACCTATAGTTATGATTGTGTTCTAAAGTTACTTTGAAATCTCCATTTATTTTTCACAAAGCCGAACCCGCCGCTCGTTGGCCGAATCAGACACTCGCACCGGCGACGTGTAGGTCTGCGGGGAATGTAAGAGAATTGTAATGTTACTTTAGGCCAATTAAACGGTACTTAAGAAGGTAAAATAAAAGCAGCTAGTAGGGGTAAAATTGGGAGATAGTAAAACGGTTAAACAAGAGATTTACCAAGATCTTTCACATTTATTTTAATAATAATTATCTTTTTCTATTACTTGTTTTCTTTTCCTAGTAGAATTAGGATTACCAAAGTTTCCTAATTTAACGGCTACTTTTTTTTTTTTCGCTATTTAAACCGCTTGGGGGCCTCCCCTCGAAGTCTCGGTTGTGGCCTCTCAATTCAAGAAAGGGGAGGGAGAGAGACTCTTGGCGGGACTTTCCCAGTCCAAAACATTCGAGGCGTTTTTCGTTTTTCTTTTTCTGACGAACGAGGCCGGCGTTGCCGTAAGAACACGCAAAGACCTGTCCTCGTCGGATCTCCGGTAACTCCGTCTTCATCCCTGGAATTTGTTAGGAACCTGTGATAGTAAAGTAGGGTTATGGGGTCAATGGACTAATGGGCTTAGTAAATACTAGTCATCTGTCAATACTAGATCATAATTCAGTTTCTATCTCTTTCTTTCTAGTTCTTCTTCGTCTCTCTCTCTCAAAATTTCTTCTCTCTATCCTCTGTTTTCTCCATCCTTCCTCAGCTTATCCCCAAATTTCCTCTAATTCTCTTCTGGGGCCTTATCAATTTGGTATCAGAGCAGTTCCGATCATTGGGAATCTGCCTTGATTTCAGTTGGTGGTGACGACAGTTACTGTAACCGAGTCCCACAATGGCGGCAGACTGGAATGAATCCATCCGTCGATTGGAGGAGCAAATCAAAGTGATGCGTGAAGAGAACTCCATCAAAATGATTCAATTGATGGATATGATTAACAAGAAATTGGCAGAATTCATGGTACAGGTGCAACCTGTCAAAGAAAGTCCAAATTACCAGAACCATGGTTGCAAGAATCAAATGGGGTTTTCAGCAGTGGTGGATTCTCATGGGTCATATGAGTTACAGCCATATGAGTTTCTGTCATAAGCTGAGGAAGGATGGAGAGAACAGAGGATAGAGAGAAGAAATTTTGAGAGAGAGATGAAGAAGAACTAGAGAGAAAGAGATAGAAACTGAATTATGATATTGCTTGTTCTTCCGTTTACTAGTATTGACAGATGACTAGTATTTACTAAGCCCAATAAGCCCATTAGTCCATTGACCCCATAACCCTACTTTACTATTGCAGGTTCCTAACAGAATTCGGTTCTCTCTGTTTTGGATGTTTGTTTTTGATTGGTTTAAAGATCTTCAAATTTCCATTTTTGTTTCCTAAATTTTGGACTTTAAAATCTTTTGCTGTTGCAGATTGGATGTTTGGAGTTAGTTTTCTTGGGATTTTTTAAAGGTCCATTCTTTATTTGACTCATGGATTAATATTGTTATTGTGTTGGATTTTTTTTTACTTGTTCTTATTTATCCTTTTTTTGTTTGTTGTTTTGGATAAATATTATCATCGATTAATATTCTTATTTTGTCTGTTTCTTTGTGTCCTCGTGTACAGAAGATTAATGAGTGAAGGTGAATGAAAGAATTGTGTATTAGCCGGGACAAATGGAACTGATTAGGCTGGTTCCTGCACTGACTTTTTACACCATTCAGATGGTATTCCAATGCTGCGTTCATGTAGTTTCATCTTTGCTAGTCATCTAAGTTAAGCCCTTTTCCCTAGTCACCTTTTGTTTTGATGGTGGATTCATGCAGATGAGACATAAAGCAGTCTTCAATTTGCAATGGTCAAGTGGATGAGGCTTGATTCTAATTATTTTGTGCTTCCCGAACAAAATTCCCCGTACTATTGTCTTCTCATGGTTGTTTTTGAATGCTTTTCGAAGTGTTTTCTGATTCCCAACCATACAAATGTATAAGCCGTTATTTTAATATTTTAGGAATATCCAAAGTATTCCTTCATGCCAGATTTTGATGGATGCTGCCTTGTTGAAGTGTCAGAAAGAAATTGAAGAGCTTCAAGAAAAGTTAAAGTTGGTACCATTCAACTTTGATAGATAGATATATGGTACTAACTTGTAATGCTATCCTTTAATTTTCTTTCTATGGTACTAACTTGTAATGCTATCCTTTAATTTTCTTTCTTATTGTTCTTGAAAGCCTTAGTGGTCAGTTTTGCTGAGACTTAATGTTCTCATTCAGAGCATTTGGAATTGGAGATTCTCAACCTTCAGAACACATTTTTACAGGTTCCGGTTTCTTTGTTGTTTGTTTTACATTCTATACTAAGGTGTGTGCGTTTGCATTATGTGAATCTTAATATTGCTTTCAGTCTGAATTGGTGAGGAAGCACATAAGTTCGGAGTTGAAGTAGGAAAAGAAAGCCCAAGCAGAACAAGAAAAAGGTTCTGCAAGAGGAAGCCAAGAAAATTAAAACTTGAGCTCAATGGTTTTACACTGCAGCAGGGATGAGAATTGTGATCAGCATGAAAAGGTTTGCCCAATCTGCCTTATATTGCAATATAATTCTCTAAAATTCATGTAAAAAAAATGTATAAATGTATACGGATTACTAAAAGAAATGTGATATCTCCTATTTATTACTAGAAGAAAAAATGTAATTAATATGTTTGATATTAGCATTTACAGGTTTCAGATTTATAAAATGGGATTGTTCACACACCTTTCTCAGTCATTTAGAATTGTCCCTTCAATCTGAATATCTGAAGAAGAAAGTTCTGTAGTCATTTCCTTACAATCATTTGCTTTTCTGTAGGTGGATCTCAAAATTCGATCGAGGCCTTCAGCAGTAGATCTTAGCCGTGATGTGTGACTGCTTCTTTTGAAGAGTTGGTGACTGAAACTTAGTTCAGGATGACTTCGCTATTTCTCCCAGCAACATGAATACTGTAATAATTATTCATTGGCTGACTGCATTCTTCCTTATCCATGTGCTTTATTGCGTGTAACAAATAAGAGAACACCAAGGAAGAAAGCCTCCCCTGTGATTTGTACCATGCTTTTCATGTTCTTGATTTGCAGTTATATTTTTGTGCCTAATGCTCACTCATTTTTCAGGAGGATCATGAAGTGATGAAATGCAAGCAAAATATGAAGGGTTGCTTCTAGAATTTGAAACACAGGTTACTTTTCTTGCTTGGATTTTGTTGTTTAAGAGATTGATTTTGATAAATATGATGAGCTGCCTGTATTATTTTGCTATTTGGTTTTTGATGCTGTTGTCTATTACCAATCAACTATCTCATATTGTTTTAAGACACTTGTCCTCTGCTTGATTTTGAATGCTGTTGATTAATTTTTTTTTGGTTTTCTTTCAGATTAAGATAGTAGAAATGGGACATTTTGAGTCAGCAAAATCTTAACAATGTTGTAGATTTAGCATCAGAGAAAAGTATATTTGCCCATGAGATATTTTAATAGCTACATGCAGTCCGTCAAATCATCGGTGAATATGCTACTTTGGGTTTGAGATATGCTGTAGCTTTGGGTTTGATGCTTAGTTGAGGTATGCTTGTATTATTTGCTTCTAGGACGTAAATAGAGATGAATAGATGCCATTTATACAACATTTATACCACATTCATGTCCAGTGGAGCCAGCTTGGGACATGACAAGGAATGTGAATGTTGCAAGTATGAATCACATATTTTGAAACGACTTGCCGAAGAGGATCAAAGAGAGAGAGAAGTAAAGTGAAGAATGTATTTAAACTTGAATCCATTTGGGTATTATAATCCCTATCGAGTCCTAACTTTTGTGTCTTCTTCTGTGTCTTTAGGCAGATAGTACATCTTGCTCATTTCGCCTGTTTGGTACATTTAAAAACCATAGTTCTTTAGTTTTGATTTTTGGCTGTTTGTGTTTACTCTACAACCACTGCTTTTGACCTCAACTGCCATTGCTGCTGCTGCCAGTAGTTCCATTTCATCTAGCCTTTCGAAGTATTTCTTTTCCTATTTGCGTCACATTTGCATGAATATGAAGAAAATGACATACTTGGATGATTTTCCCTAGAATAGTTTTACTGCTATAGTGCTTTCGGGTCTGTTGAAAATGCTGTACTGCATAGGACATATCTAATTCATATTACTTAATTTGCATGTCTTTCTTTTGGCTGTTAATCTCTGTTTTTGGTTTATTGTGATTATGGTCTTATTGGAGAGAATTTGGTGATCTGTATTATTTATGGACTTCATTGAAGAACCGTTGTCTCAAAGGTCATAGTTTCAATGAAGTTTTTATAAACCTTTGTCTTCGTTCGTTTCTCATAGAACTTTTCCTTGAAGGCCAAAACTGATGCCAATTGATTTTTAAGGATTTTTCATAAACAGTAAAATGTCGAAAGTGATGCATACAAGCTACCTTTTGTTTAACAATTATGTACTTTATTGTTTTATGTGTAGAACAAAGCCTTTTTAATCTTTGTTTGGTGCAATTTATTGACTATCAAGGTGGTTTGTGCTTTTCAACTTTGTCCCTCCATTAAGAGCTCCAAATGCGGGATAAGCCAGGGTAGCTCGTGAACAACTTGCTGCTGATGAATTGCAAGAGGAAATGATGTATGTGTTTCCCACACTCTTTCTTACATCTTTTTGAGCATTCTTACTCAGCCCTTATTCTTATTCTATCATTGCATGTATAATTTGTGTACACTGCATTTTTCGTGCATACTTATGCCCACATCTCGGAATCTGATTTGTGTTGTCTTATGTGGACATGGATTTTCATTTTATTATGAAGTTTTCAATGGATATTGAGGCTATAGCATATAAAGAACGCATGAACACCCGTCTCTGGGCCCAGAGGCGAGACAATAAAAAGGTGCACAAAGTTGGTCGTCTATTGTTTATTTGAGTGATGCATCGAATTGAAACAAACCTTCGATTTTTTTTGCTTCATTTTTGTCGAAAAAAGTATTAATGTGTTAACAAAAATTCAAAAGTTCATTAAAGTTCGACGTGTTACTCAGACAAAAAATCAAGCAAGGTGCTTGGCTACCTACTTTTTCACTGCGATAATATACCAAACATTTGGGCAACATAGGGAAGAAAACGGGGCAGAAACCAAACCGGTAAAAACTTGAAGGGCACCGTTACATATCAGAATATTAGTGTCCAAAAAATTTATCTAATGCAACCACTCTCTTTTTTTTTTACAATCAAGCATTCACTTTTTGAAACTAAACTCCAATAAAATATATTTATTTTATTTATTACAAAAAATAAGAATTATAGTTATAAAAAAATAAAGAATTATTATATTCGGACAAAATTTTTAAGCACAATTTGGCTGGTGCCTGCAACTTATTGAAACTTGAAATGATAATGGTTAAGCTTGGACTTCGAGCAAGCATCAAGGACTACAACAAATTAATGGCATTATCGAGTCTGACAAATGAAAATAAAGTATCCTCCCTACTTTTAAACTTATTTCTGCGCGCGCGCATTGCGTGAAATGCTACCGACCACAGGTAACTTTAGTACCCTACATTATAAGTTTTCTATAGAAGGAAGAGTAATTTCTTACCATCCTACGTTGAAAACAATTTTAGCATAAATTCTCTATAGATTGAAGCAATGAGAAATTCTAGAAAGGTTTTAGTTTTCCACTGATAAAGTCAAGAAAAATAGAGAAATTGAGTCATAACAGATACCATTATTCTACAAGGAACATGGCAGATATTTCCACTTCATAATCATCCTTGAGATTTTAAACGCCGGACTATCCAGTTGTGATAGCCACGATTTTCGTTTTTTTCTTTTTTTTTTCCCCCTTCAGTTGTTCTTATTTTGAAATATAGGAACAATATATGGAACACTGGATATATAAATTACAACAAAAAATAAGTTACGAGAATATAAAGGATGGATTTTCATCAAAAGGGCACCAAGCATAAATATTTGACCCCGTTTGAAATACAAATGAATATGCACGAAAAATTGCTACGTTCCTATGTTAAGGACTGTGTGTGTAATTGAACCAGCTCCTTACAGGGTATCCTTGGGGCAATTAAGTTGAAGAAGTCGTGAGATCAACTAAGGGAATGAGACAGTTTGCTGCATTTGGTCTCTCTCTGCCTTGCCCACGGCCTCCAAAACATGAACAACAACCCCATGATAGCTTTTCGGTCGATGGACCACTTTCAGACCTGAAAAAAGAGGTTCATATGCAAATCTCAGCTCCGCAGCAAAAAATATATGGTGTTCTCCATCCAATGAAAACACAACAAACATAGAACAAATCAGTACAATATCAGAATGTAGAAAAATGCCGGACTTAAGGACAAATTAACAAAATTTGCAGCATCCCGACAATGAAATTCTAATGGTTATCCCAAATGATGCAAGATTGTACTTTCATTCCTTTTAGACATTCTGATTTCTACTCCACAATACACAACAGGATATAATTAGAAGGTCAGGGTAACAGGAAATTCAGTACTCAACGGAATAATCTGAAATGCGTATGACTTTACCTGCATGTACATATGGCCAACTACTTGGCAATTTTCTTTATGAAACCTTCAACAACTCATGGAAAGCCTCCTGAGGTATGTCAACAGAACCGATGCGCTTCATTCGTTTCTTACCTTCCTTTTGTTTTTCCAATAGCTTCCTCTTTCGAGTTACATCTCCTCCATAACACTTTGCAAGAACATTCTTTCTCATGGCTGAAATTCTATAAATCAGCATTGAAAGGCATGGTTAATAGGAGAATATGGAACAAGTAATCAATAGATATACTATGTTTTGCATTTCTTTTTTCCCCTTTTTTGGGGAGGGGGGTTCTGCAAAGCACCAAAACAAACACGATAGGCTGTCAAAAACCTGACACAAAAATTTCCACGTGAAAGTCAAAACATACTTACGTCTCTCTGGCAATAACCTTTGTTCCAATTGCTGCTTGTATAATTATCTCAAACATTTGTCTGTCAAAATAAAATCAAGAAAATAAAATCACTTCATGATTTTGTGGAAAGAAGGGATGACAACATGAAACCAGCACATCCAGATACATTACCTGTCTATGAATTTCTTCAACTTCTCCACCAGCTCACGGCCAACACGCTGCGCCTTCAATTTGTGAACAATTGTTGCCATAGCATCAACTGGTAGTCCATTTAGGAGGATATCTAGTTTCACCAAATCTGCTTTTTGATATCTGTTAAACAGATCAAGGGATGTGTAACAAAGATAAGAAAATGGATGTCTAGTTGTTAAAGGAGCATATAAAGGATAGCCACTTCTGTACCCAGGGCCACTTTGAACTTAAGGAGCTATGATATTGACATAATAAGATAATTTATAACTATATTACTCGTTTGCCTGGTGATGGATGTAGGTGTTTGTGAAGATTATGCCTATGAATTGATTCCCCACAACAGTCACGAAAAGAGATAGCTAGAATTTCAATTTCTTAAGAGGATAGCTTAGTGGCGAAGGCTTTATGTTGGAACAGGCTTCTAAATAGGAGATGGTCTCATAATCTTAGATCTTACAAGTACCATTATTATCCACATGATCACAAATATTACTTAATATCAGGTATGTAGGTTGCTGCATGAAAAAAAAGGTGTTTAAATTTCTTGCATGTGATATCTAAGATTGCTGCATGTCGAATATCAATTACCTAGAACTATAATTTATTGCATGTAACTTTTCAATTATCAAGATGTAAATGTCTAATTCATTCCTAATAAGATAGTTAGTGATCCTAAAAATTGAAGACAGCATGTAAAATCATAAAATCGGGGCAGCAGCACGAACACTTGTGCCTTTTTGGTTAGGTGTTTAATATGCAAAATATGCATTGTCCATGCGCGCATACACATGCATGCATATTTGTCTGTGAGAGGGAGCCCGTACATACTCTGATTCCTCATAATCAAATGAGGCATATCCTGAAGTTATAGTCTTCAATTCATCGTAAAAGTCAACCACAATTTCCCTCAAAGGCAGGCGATACTTCATGAATGCCCGTTGACTGCATTCATAAGAACTAAAATATCAGTAAGTTATCAAAGTATGAGTACATGAAATGTACTTGTATAGTAGGAAAATGGTAATGCATGTATACCAGTGCTGGTTGAGAGAAATGTGAGTCACAATAAACCACATTTTATCAACCACAGAGAATTACCTGTCAATAAACGTGTACTCCAACTGCTGCCCCCTCCGGTCAGAGCACAGAGTAATAACTGGACCCACATACCTTATGTGCAGATGTTAAAAGTGAATAGGTAAGTACTTCTCGCCCGAACAAAAGTTGATAACTGTGCAAAGGGGATTACAGGGGCTTACTCACTAGGGGTTATAATAGTGGCTATGATTGTGGGTTCCCAACTAGCCGTAATGCTGCTTTTGGGATTTGAGGGCAATGCAGCAGGATTCTGGACTTCAATTTTGCTGGGACCAAGACATGATCTTGGATTAAGCTTATGGAACACAAAGTTACAGTCAAAAGATCACATCACATACCTTCCATTAGAATACTCAAAAATATATATGGAACAGTTGGCACAGTAAGAAATGACATGAGCTCCATGTTCCTGCAGCTCATCAGAGATACAAGTAGTCTAATTAAAATTCCATTCACAAAATATCATCATCCATCAAAATGACAACCTTCAACTAAGGGCACTACTCAGTTATGCTGTTGTGGTACCACTGAAGCAGCATCTGTGAAGGAGATTTTGAAGCCTAAATCCCTTTTTGATATCCTGGCAGAGGAAATCATATAGAGAGAAATATTCACCTGTTCAAGCCGCTGATGAAACACATCCATATGAAGTAAGCCCAAGAAACCACACCTGTGAAAGACCCAGCGAGATAAAAACGTTTAACCATAGATCAAGCTGTTCTTCAAGGTCAAAGCAGCAATAGAATATCATAATCTGTGACCGATGCCATACCTAAATCCCACACCAAGGGCAGCACTACTCTCCTTAGTAACAGAGACACTGGCATCATTACATGTCAGTCTCTCTATTGCATGGTTGAGTGCTTCAAAGTCAGACCCATCAGCTGGATAAAGACCAGAGAACACCATATGTCTTGCGGCTTAAAACCTTTATTTGGCAAAAACATAATCGAAGGAAAGGAGACCATCAGCAAGAATAACTGAATATAGAGAGAAAGCAGAAAGATTAGTAATTGTTTTGCAATCTTAGACATGCTCAACACGCTATGCTACCGCTGAAAGACATGTATGTGATGGCCTAAACAAATAAGTCAGCTGCCATGTTTGCATAGCGTGTGTAGTTATCGTTAAGATATTTGAAAAAGATAAACAAACAAAGTCATGACATGGAAGGCCTCATAATTACCATATGCCTGCACTTTCAATCAAGAAAACCTTTGCTTATTATTATGGTAACAAACAAATGGGATCTCCCAACAGAAAGCCACATACAGAATTGTCTAGATGTTAAGTTCTTGGGAAATGAAATAAACATTCTGACGTGATGCCTATTCAAAATATAGTCTAGAAGAATTCCAAGACATCAGACTACGAAAAATTTCGGAAAGGAAAACAAGTAGGTAACAGTAAAACAATTTGAATTACCTGGCAAAGGTTCTACGGTGGTTTTAGTATGATACAGAGTGTCTCCTACACGTGCATCTTTAGTTGATCTCATACCACTCACAATATATCCCACTTGTCCGGTTAGAAGAACTCCGGTTGGAGTGAGTTCAGGGTGCATGATCCCTACCTCTGATATTTCATAGGCATGACCAGTTGCTGCAAATGAAATTTTATCACCCTTGCGCAGCATACCATCCACAATTGCAACATGGCAGATAACTCCTTTGTACTCATCATAATAAGAATCCAGTAAAAGCATTCGCAAAGGTGAACTGCACGCACCAGGAGGAGGAGGTATCCTGTCTATGACTGCAGGGAGGACATACTCAAGGCCCTGCCCTGTTTTGGCAGATGTTAAAAGACAATCACTAGGGTCAAGATCAAACATCGACTTTAGTTGAGCTTTCACACGGTCAGGATCAGCAGTTGGCTGATCAATTTTGTTTATCACAGGTATAATGGTCAGGTTAGATTCAAAAGCGAGATAAAAGTTAGCCACAGTTTGTGCCTGAACACCTTGAGCAGCATCAACAACCAAAAGGGCACCCTGGCAAGCTGCTAAGGATCGGGATACTTCATAGCTGAAATCGACATGGCCAGGTGTGTCAATTAAGTTCAGTAAAAATGTAGCTGGTTCATGTGCATGAAGGATATCAGGGCCATGAATGTTGTACTTATGGAACATGGTAGCCGTCTGAGCTTTGACAGTGATTCCCCTTTCTCTCTCTACCTAAAAGCAATCAGAAATTCACCATACATTTTTCGAAATTACACAAATCAGAAAGAGAACTTTCAAAAAAAAAAAAATTCCATCCAGTAGTCAAACTAAAACAAGCTAGTTGAAACACAAACAACCAGTTTGAATAGCTAAAAGGTTTAAACCGTTACATCTTCATTTCTTTTCTCACAAATTCTTAAATTTTCCTTTTGCACACTCCTCATTGGATTTGCCAAAATACTCAAAACCTAAAACCCCATTGCACTTGCCCTAAAACAATGAATAAAACCAACATTGCCACTTTTGCAGAACCCACCACACATTCACATTAACTAAACACCGAAAGCTCCCGCCTTTAAGCAATACAACACAGTCCGAAGAAAACCCAATTCGCAATTCTACAAAACACAACATAAAATTAAAAAAAAAAAAAAGAAAATCCGAGTAACAGAGAGTGTGGCTAAACCTGCAATTTATCCAGGTACTGAGGCTGGCCATGGCCTCTTTTGATGGTCCCAGTGAGTTCCAAAAGCCTGTCCGCGAGCGTTGACTTGCCGTGATCAACGTGAGCAATGATTGAGAAGTTCCGGATTCTCTCCGGTGGGTACTGGCTCAAATCAATGCCGCCGTTTTTGGGCTCGTAGCGGGCGTGAGGAAAACGAGCAGGCCCCTCCAAAACGACGGTCGTTTGATTCCAACAGCGAATATGAAAGGCCGAATTTAGAGCGATCGTGTAGTAGAGACTGGAATTTTGGGGATTTTAGGGCTTTGGCGATTCTCCGTAGAGAAGCCATTGGATTGGGATTTTGGGAGGGTTTTAGTTTGCCGCTGATAGGCTAAAAGAATTTGTGAAGCAGCAGAGCCTGGAGAGCCGATTCTGATGAAAACGGCGTCGTTGGTATGGACACATCCTACAAGGCACCCTACGCTTGTAAATCCAACGCTATTGGCAAATATTTCGGCAGACGGACTCGTTGGCAGAAACAGGATAGATCGGGCTTTTCCCGTCGACATGTCGGGTTTTTGCTAATCTAACCGAAATCGAGTAGGAGATCTCAAAGGTAACCTTTTTCAATTTTCATTGAATTTATTGGTAGAATTGTCACTTTACTTTAAACTTTAAATTAGTTTTTAACTTGTAATGAGGTTACATAAAAAGTTGTTATCGTTTTTTATACCGTTTAGTAAATAGAGTTTACTTGTAAATTTATCTTAAGTATTGAATTATATATCTTTTAATTATTTTAGTTTGTCTATATCCTTATAAAAACTCCTATTTAGTGGAGCTTTTGAATCAATGAAAGCTAAATTATTTTCATTTTCATTTTTATTTTCAATTCTTCTATCATGTTTTTGGACATTTTCTCTACAACAAATGATTTCTTTTTTCATTCTCTCTTGCACTAGTGTTTTGTCCAAAATGGCAGCAAACACACCTTGCAGTTTTAATTCAAAAAACCTTATGCTCTTCACTCAAAAAACTAACATTTATTTGATACTTATGAAAGTGTGATACGAGGAGAACATTTTCTAATTTCTATCAATAAAAATTTGTTTAACAAGCAAGAGATAACATTAAGGTTTCAATACATTGTTATGTAGGTTTGCTTAGACAACAGAAAATTGCGGTGGGGGTAGATTTATTGTACATCGATTTTTATTTTGAGATTACTCCTTCTCTTCGGGCACGCAGAAAGCAAAAGTGACGTTCAAGCAGTGTTATTTGGGGAGAAAAATCCAATGCCAGACTTATAGACACTCCCAACATGGACGCAGCCATCATCACTGATGCGCCACCAATATGGTAGCTCCAGTCTCATATGACCACAGGATTGCTCCGGTTTGCCCGTCCAACGCATAAAACGGTCCTGTTTCGTAGGTTGAACCTGCAAAGAGGACGCCATTTGCCGGGGTGACGGGTCCGCTGGCCATTGCATTGGCAGGATCAGCTGTTGACCACAGGATTGCACCATTTTGAGCATTCATTGCCACCCATCCACCGCTAGTCGTGTTTTGTGTAGATGGCTTGAAAGTGAAGTTTTTGGATGCGGTGTTGGCAATGTTGGTATAGACAACCTTATTGTCTGTTGCTGATCCCCAGGTAAGCTCCATCTCTTGCTCCTCCAGGTCCAGCTTCCTGTACCAAAAGCTTGTTGTTTTTAGATAATCTTGTTAGAACTAGTCTAATGGTCACATGATTCGGCAAATCTGTTTAGCTGAATTTTGATAAATATAGCATTACTCAAGTCAATCTGTTTGTTTTGTACAGGCCAGTGTAGAATGAGATTGATCAAGCAAATTAACTTATTGTACCCCGGACAAGGTTGCCATTATCGCCAAATAGGGCCAAAGTCCAAATGATTTATAACTAAAAAATAATCTAAGGTTCAATAAAACTGTAAATCTCTGAAATTTAATAAATCTGAAATACCTAAAATAATTTATAATTCAAAAATAATTTAATGTGACTCATTAGTCTATCAACTCTAATAAGAAACACCTTATTAAGGGACAGATTTTTTTATTTTCATTTTCTAGTTTGGAATGTAAAATTGTGAATTACCTAATGGTGAAATTTAACATGTCAAAATGTACCAAAAAAAGAAATTTAACATCGTCGAAAGAAATCAAGAAACCGAAAACATTAGGTGGGATTGCGTAATCTAATATGGATTCGACGGCTTGGCCCAACCCAAATATGAAAGATAACATTGCTTCTTTGGACTGGGCTGTGCACTGCAATCTGTATTCTGCTCTACAATTAGTCATTTCCCAGGCAACCGAAATGAGGAAATAAACCTGTGCGGTGCATAGCCCAATTGGCACGATCATGGCCTTTGACCCAGATTTAGGGATGATAATAATCCCGCCTCCTAAGAACTTCCCGATAGCACAAAATTTAATTCAATTAGTTAAATGCATGTACTTTTAATTTTTAATTTTTAAATTTAAAATATAAAATTTTAATTTGATGTTCACTTTCATCTCTTCTTACCACTAGATTACCCGTTTTATGGGTTAATTGTTAAACTATAAATGAATTACCTGTATTCTTTAGTCTTACATATTTGTCTTTTCTTAATTTCCTGCCAGAAAAGAACAAGGAAACATGTCAGATAATCCTGAAAGAGCAATACTGGCAAGGAAACAGTTTCCGATCGGATTTCGATTTATCCCAGATGAGGAAGAGTTGGGGGGTTTACCTTCACAAGAAGAAGTTGGGAACACTAACGCTGTTGGAGGAAGACTTGGTGCCAGACTGTGATTTGTACGGAGAAATAGAGCCTTGGGAGACATGGGAGAGGTTTGGAGGAAGGAATTTGAGTGAATCTGAAGATCTATTTTTCTTTGCCAAGTTGAAGAAGAAATCCTGCAATGGGAACGCCTCAAAGGTCAATCGCCTTGTTGGGGGGGTAAATGGCACGGCGTGGATTCTGGGGAAATGATTAAGGTTCTGATTGGAGTAGTTCATCAGGAATTGATTGTGGGATTGAGAAGGAGATTCAGTTATAAGAATCCCAATTCTGACCAGAATGGCCGTTGGATTATGCATGAATACACGTTAAGAGATTCCAATGATGATGTAGCCCTCTGCCGATTGAGAAAGAAACAGCAATGGGGAGGGCTAGCTGATCATTCATTATCTTGCTTCTCAACAAAATTTTTCGTAGAGGATATATATATAACTAGAAAGATATAAAAAATAACTAGAGAGTACTTGTAAGTAGTAAAAAATTCTTTTTTAACAAAAAGAAAAGAAATATTCTTTTTAGGATAAAACTAAGTAAATTTAGGGTAATTTGGGTTATGTCTGTCTTAATACATCTATCTGAGACTAGATGAAGTATATTTCTTCATTTTATGGGGTTGTACCACTTTTGATTATCTTGCTGTGAAGAATAAATCTTGACGTACTTCAGAGAAAAGACCATTTTGAAGGTTTTTATTATTTTATCCATATTGCTCGGTGGTTATACTTGTTTGGCATCAAATAAAATTTTAGAACTTTAAGTATATTTAAAAGTTCAAGGTCCTCTTAACATGTATTAAATTTATAAATGACATAATTTTATATGTAAAGAGCTAAATCGTCTAACAACAACAATAAGGTAAATTAAATTTTGATATCGTATCAAATGAAATCTTAGAATCTTAAATTTACCAAAATTTTTATACTAACTATTAGAAAAATCCAAAAATACTGTGAATTATGTTGAATCTTTATATTACTTTGTAGTTTATATACCTTATTACTCATAAATTGTACTCTAATAGTCATTCTGGATTTTAACTTTCAAAATGGACTTATTTCGTTTTTTTTTTCTTTACTTAATAAGCGTTGATTGTTTTGGAGAAAATGCTGTGCGATGCATACAATTGTTATAAGGGCTTCATCCGCGTAATCGCATCAGAAGACGTGATCCAATTAGTGCGTAGAAGTAAAAAAGGCATCATGCACGTTAATTATCACGGCTATCTAAAAGAGGAATATTTTTTTTGGTACATTGGATGCGAGAAATAAAAATTAAATAAAAAAACTATTTTATAACAAAAGTAATTTTTTACTCATTCATTCATTCAACATGAGATTAATATTCGAAGGTGGAAACTCTAAAAATACTCTATAAAATATACCAAAAGCTCCTTACTTAATCAAGAAATCAGCACATAAATTACCTTCGCACAAAATATACTTAAAAATTATAGTCCAATTTCTATGTTGAAAATGTCTAATATCATCAAGCAAACCAACCAGACTATCTAAAAGAGGAATATGAAAATGCAGAAGAAAAAGAAGAGGTTCATGTTAATCATCAAACTTATTTCTTGGTTGATTCATGATTGCCAATATGGGTCCTTCTCTAAATGTGGAAACCAGCAAATTGCGAACGTAGGGATACTCGGAAACAATAGCTCATCGATAAGATAAAGGAAGAAGAAACCCCTTTTTTTTGCATTTTTCAATGAGGAAAAAAGGAAGTTGGTAAGGTGAACGTGGTCTACGATACGTGTATTCTAAATCCACTAACAATAACATTATCACGAATGAGATTTAAGATGATATCATAAATAAAATCATCATGATAAAGAAAATCTTGTGCTAATCCTAATTGGTTTATCTACATGGGTTCCATTAGGTGGGCCCAACCCATATGTGAAAGCTCATGGCATCCCTTTGGGTTGGACCAAAATTATCTGTTATAACCACCTAATGGACGAAGAAGAAGAAGAAGGCCCAAAAAACACCTTTGTTTCCTATTAAACAACGGATTGCACATTTGGCCCATATTACGGGGTAGCCCGGCCTGCGTTTATCACGGATATCTCTTTGGTCTTTGAATCAGTTAAGGGCTCAGCTTGTTGCGAGGACTAATTCATCTTTTTACCGAGTCAAAACCGTAAATAACAAAAAAAAAAAAAAAAAAAAAAAAAACCCACAACAATCTAACAAAGAAAACACTTACTGCCACAACCATCGATGGCCACTTGAGGTATTGAACATGGTCTGTCCAATTATCCGTGTGGATTCTGCGTATGCATTGCTAGCAATTTGCGCGTTACCTTAGGCAGTGAACAATTTTGGTAAACCATTTTGGCAAATTTAGCGGTAATCTTTTGTGTTTCTGTTACATTGGAAGTCAGAATTTTATATGTACCAATCCTTAAATTTCTCTTTACCCGCCTGTCACGAATCCATATTTGGCATTCAAGTTGGCTATATATAATCTAACTAGTTTGAAAGGCACTGTTCGTCCGGGGAAACCAAACTGATCATAATCATAGCAAAATTACATGAAAATGGCCAAGATATCGCTGTTGATTTGTGTTTGCATACTGGCCTTTGGCTTTGTCAATGGCAAGGTTGGTAGACCTGGCAAGGCTGCTGGTGCTGGACATGAAAAGGTCGGTTTTTATGAGCTGAAGAATGGCAAGATGTCCGCCAAGTTTACCAACTGGGGCGCAACTCTTGTTTCCTTGATTGTTCCCGACTTGCATGGTATATCAATTCATTGCCTTTCATCAGTTCTACACATCTTATTTCTATGTATTCCATAATGTATCTTAACATTTATTCCATAGAAGGCTTCTCCCAATCCCAGATCGAGTTCCAATCGCAGAATCGTTCTCAAGCGAATGGCTTTACTCAACCTCTTTTCTTTCATTGTTGAATAATAAATCTGTTCCTGATGTTATTTTTTGCGTTTCTTTTTGCAGGAAAGCCAACCGATGTTGTTCTTGGATATGACACAGTTGAGGAGTACAAGGTTCGGCTTTTTTTTTTTTTTTTCCTAATGCATGCTATTAAGTTAAACTTTGTGTTTGTCCTTTCCCTCCTGACGCAAAGTTGCTAAATTTTTTCCAGAATGGCAAAAATTATTTTGGAGCCATTGTCGGACGGGTTGCTAACAGGATCAAGGATGCTACATTTAAGCTTGATAACACTGTGTATAAGCTACCTCCCAATGAAGGGAAAAACATTCTCCATGGTGGCGTCCATGGCTTTTCTAATGTTTCCTGGAAGGTGAGCAGGTACAACCCTCATGGTCCAGCTCCTCACATCGTGTTCACCTATGTCAGCAAGGACGGAGATCAAGGTTTGAATTCTCAATTCCATTATTCCATTTTCTAAGCAAGAATTACATCGGTTATCAAGTCTTAATCTCAAATTTAATTGAGGCCAGCAATAATGTAAATTCTGTTCTGACATTATGTTTTATTAGTTCATAACCTAACGTGCAGATATTGATTTTTCTTGCAATGTTTTTTGCAGGATTTCCTAGCGATCTCCGCGTCATTGTCTCCTATACACTCCAACCAGACAACCAATTGAGCGTTGTAATGAAAGCGAAGAATCTTGGCAAGAAGGCAACACCAGTGAGTCTAAGCCAGCACGCTTACTGGAACCTTGGTGGCCAAACAGTGGCGACATCCTCTCCGAATACCTCTGGCTTTTCGGTGCCTTTTACACACCCGTCGACAGCCAATTAATTCCAACCGGCCAGAAGACATATGCCGTTGGAACCGCATACGATTTCCAGACAGAGCCTAAGCTCATTAAGGGCAGGATGCACATGATTTCCGGTACTCCATATGACAACAACTACATTCTTGATGGAGAATTCAACGGCAAGGTCAAGAAAGCCGCGATTTTGCACGACAGGAATAATGGAATTAAGCTTGAAATCTCCACCAATCAACCAGGCATGCAGTTGTACACTGGTGGCATGATCAACAATGTGAAGGGAAAAGGTGGAGCTGTTTACAAGGCCAATGCTGGTTTGTGCTTGGAGCCTCAATTTTATCCTGACTTCGTTAACCATCCTGAGTGGCCTCAGTCTATCATCAGGCCTGGAAAGAGATACTTGCATAACACTGTCTACAAGTTCTCAACCGGTTTGAAAGCTTAAGAGGCAGATGGGTCTGATCCATAGCTTTTGTATTTGAGAGTGTAATCTTGGAAAACCTCTGTTTCTTTCGTGTAAAGGAATTGAATTTGAATAAATCCTTTCGAGATTTTTTTAAAAAAAATAAAATCGAAAGTGTTCTAGTCTCGAATTTTCTTCCAGCTAAACTGATTAAAGTATTGTAGAAAAAATGATCAACCCCACAAAAAAATTGGTGAGTAAATGATTTTTTCATTGGATTCAAAACAAAAATCAAAGAGCAGAGGATCTGTGGAGAAGATTTTTGCCTTGCAAGCCTTCCCTTGATTCCATTTCAAATGAGCAAGCCATACAGAAAATCAACCGAATAGAACATAGTTATTTAGGAGGTTTGAGCAGGATGTTCACTTTGGTTTGTCTGTGTTCAAACATGATCAATTGGGAGTAAAAAAACACAGTATAGAAGACCATTACTGCCGCTGGGCTTGGATTAAGCGGGAAAAATATGAGTCGAGGCCTTGAACAATGCTACAGAGAGAGATGTCAGTAACAAACTAACAATTGTTTGTTTCAACTTTTATTTATGCCCCTTTTTCCTTTTAACAATTTTTTTTTATGCCTGTTTTTCGTTGCTTTGTTTTCCCTTTCAATTAAGAAACCAATGCACCCAAAGCGCAAAAGCCCATTGGGTTATATATTAAACTTTTACACACCGATTCATGTAAAAGTTCATTAGATTAAAAATCGTTAATGAAAAATATGTCTACTATACTTATAAAAATTCACGATTAAATATGAAAATAGTAAAATTTAAATACAAAACCACTTAATCGTAAATTTCTGATACCATATTAAGAAATTAATTCACTTAAAAACTTAAAACTATTAGGAGAGGTTTAAAATATAAATTATATATTAAATTTTAACAATTCAATTTATTTTTTAGAACAACTTAATTCTCAACAAGTCTAAAAATTGAATTTCTACTGCCATGGAGTAAATGAAGTTGAAGTTTGAACTATGATTAGGTGAGTAAGATAGGGAATTTTTCAATTTGAATTTTTTTTAGGAGAGTTAAATCAACAAATAGGGTGTTTTTTTTTTTGATTTAAAAAAAAGTGTTTGTAGTTATACTAGCCGTAGTATCTATATATCAATATCAGCGTTTGAGCTATTTTCATTTAATCATACTCATATGACAGACCTACTACTTGAATATTGTTGAATCTTTTTATATTCAGTTACAGTGTTAATAAATCTTACACCTCATAATACTATTTCACTTTAATCCTCCTAAATTGAGAGCAAGTGATACAATGAAGATTCAAACTCCGACTAATGAGAAAGGAAATACAAAAAAATCACTAACAAACTATTATCTGGGATAATAATCGGGTGTTTGCTGCTTATAAAAAAGTGAACAATTATATCAAGCACCAAATAGATAGCTCCAAGCAAGGAAGGATGTACGGACACTTTTCGGACACGGGCACGCCTCGGACACGGCACGGACACGTGTCCGATACGCCAAAAAGTGTCCGCCAAAAAAAATTTGAAAAAAAAAAATCGGACACGGCTCGGACACGCGGACACGGCTAACAAAAAGAAAAGTAAAAAAATGAAAAGGAATGGGTTTGTCGTTGCCCTTTTTTTTTTTTTTTAAAATTCAAATGAAGGAGAGTAGGAATTGGGAAAGATTTGAATTTTTTTTAAAGTTATCGTTTTTTATTAATATTTATTATTTAATATGTATTGTGAGAATTTAGATATACTTAAAAAATATATTTTATAAGATTTATTTTAATAAAAATTAAATTTAGATATGTTATATTTTAAGTTATAATTTATATTTTATTTTAAATAATAATATTTACTTATATATATATATATATATATATATATACATATATGTCTATACCGTGTCCGTGTCCTAATTTTTTTAAAATTGACATGTTGCCGTATCTGTATCCGTCGTGTCCGTGTCGGCGTGTCCATGTCTGTGCAACCTAGGCTCCAAGTTATGTGGGCAAGATTATTCTTTTTCCCATTTGCTACAACGGAGCAGGCGGTAACAATTTGCAAAATGACTGTCCTCGTCTGTGGTTTTCCATCAAACATCTTAAGAAAATGATCCCGTTCTTTACGCGAAGAAACTCTTGCAAAAGCATTGATTATTTAGACTATGAAATTTGCTCTAAGTAGTTGTTACACTTTCAATAACCCTAGCGTGGGGCTTGGTCGTGGAACTTTGACAGGCCTTCTACGACAACGTTGCCAAGATTTGGATTCCAACGCAAGACCCACAAACATATGTACTACCTGTGATTGGGTCAAGGCCAAAAAGTTACGAGTCTACGAATATATATTGAGCGCTGACACGAGGATATTAGGCTGGGGAATTCACGATTATTTTACCTTTTTTTTTAAATATTAATTTTAAGTCTGTACATTAATTTTAAATCATACACACATAACACATATTTTTAACGGGTCACACTATTTCACCTTCTTTTTCTCCTTGTCTCTCTCCCCCTTCACCCCCCCCCACCCCGTCCAACCCAACATTTCTGTTATCCAGGAAAGTAAGTACATAATTATTGTTCAAGCAGAATTGGAAAAACAATTATTGAAAAGCGACACCTCAGGTCCACTCGCCTCAACGTGGACGACATTATAGTTTAATATATGACTGAAATTTACAAAAAGCAAGCACTATTTACCCGCATAAAAAGTAACAGACGCAAAAAGAGCAATGTCAATGAGTGAATTCCTTTTTTTTTTTTTTTGTTTGTTAATTATTTGTTCTTTTGTGAGCATATCAATTTTTTTTTCCTCGGAAATAACAATTCCCCTTGCAAAACGGCACAAGCAAGGTCAGTCGGTTGACTCATTGACTGGAGCAACTGACAGTCCAATACTAGTACTAGTGCCTGTATTTAGTGAGGCACGAGAGCAATCAACTTGCTTTAATCCAAACTCAACCTGATAACAAGCTCATAACTGCAGAACCCATCGTGGCATTCTCTATCCCGACTTCCATTAAAATTGTATCTTAGACTACCTTCTTTTGTACTTTTGTGTTTATTGGGAAAAAGTCTACAGGCAGTGCCCACCGGGAATAGGACAAAAAAAAAACTGTTTTTTTAATATTTTTTAGAAATTAAGATATAGGATAATATTAAATACATGTAATATAATATTAAATATATTTAAAATTTAAGTTTTTTTTTTTGAAAAAGAAAGTATGGCAAACGTTGGGCACAACCAACGTCTGTCCCCCTAATAGTGCCCTTTTTCTTTTTAACAATTTTTTTTTTTTTAACTACTGCCTGTTTTTCGTTGCTTTGTTTTCCCTTTCAACTAAGAAACCAATACACCGAAAGCGCAAAAGCGCATTGCGCTAAAAGAGGTGCAACATACATAAATTATATATAAAATTTCAATACACCACTTCATGTGTTAGTTCCTTGAGTTAAAAGTGTAAATAAAAGACATATTTATTATATTTAGAAAAATTTACAATTAAATATAAAAGTAGTAGAATTCTAATATAAAATTACTTGACCGTAAAACTCTGATAGCATATTAAGAAATTAATTCACCTAAAAACTTAAGCTGTTAGGAGAAGTTTAAAATATAAATTATATATTAAAATTTAACAATTCAATTTGTTTCTTTATTTTTTAGAACAAATTAATTCTCAACAAGTTTAAAAATTGAATTTCTATTGCCATGGAGTAAAATGAAGTTGAAGTTTAAGTATGATTAGGTGAGTGAGACAGGGAATTTTTCAATTTGAATTTTTTTAGGAGAGCTTAAATTAACAAATCGGGTGTCGTTTTTTTTTTTTAATTTTAAAAAAATTTGTAGTTATATTAATCATAGTATCTATATACTAATGTCAACATTTGAGCTGTCTTTATTTAGTCATACTGATAAGGCAGATCTATCGAAATACTATTAGATTCAAATAAATTTTTTATACCTAATTATATATTAACAAATCTTGAACCCTATAATACACTTTTCACTTTTAATCCCCTAAACTGGGAGCGAGTGATAGAGTGAAAATTGGAATTTAGACTAATGAAAAAGGAAACACAAAAAACCATCTATCAGACTATTATTTCGGATAGTAATTGGGTGTTTGCTACTTATAAAAAAGTGAACAATTATATCAAACACCAAATAGATAGCTCCAAATTATGTGGGCAAGTTTACTCTTTTTCCCTTTTGCTACAACGGAGCAGGCGATAACAATTTGCGAAATGACTGTCCTCGTCTGTAGTTTTCCATCAAACATCTCAGGAAAATGATCCCGTTCTTTACGCCAAGAAACTCTTGCAAAAGCATTGATTATTTAGACTAGGAAAGTTGCTCTAAATAGTTGTTACACTTTCAATAGCCCTAGCGTGGGGGTTGGTCTTGGAACTTTGGCAGGCCTTCTACGACAACGTCGTCAAGACTTGGATTCCAACCCAAGATCCACAAACATGTGCTACCTGTGATTGGGTCAAGGCCGAAAAGTTACAAGTCTACGATTATATATTGAGCACTGACACGAGGGTATTAGGCTGGGGAAATTCAGGGTTATTTTCCCTTTTTTTAAAAAAAATATCAATTTTAGGTCTGTACTTTAATTTTAAATCATACATACATAACACATTTTTGTAATGGGTCTCACCATTTCACCCTCTTTCTCTCGTTGTCTCTCTCCCCCTTCCCGCCCTCCCCCACGCCGTCCAACCCAACATTTCCGTTATCCAGGAAAGTAAGTACATAATTATTGTTCAAGCAGAATTGGAAAAACAATTATTGGAAAGCAACACCTCAGGTCTTTTTTTTTTTACATACACCTCAGGTCCACTTGCCTCAACGTGGACGACAGTATAGTTTAATATAGTGTTCAGATCTATGTTGGTAGTCATATTTTGTATTTATATTGTAACGAGCTTATTAATTTTGCGACAAGATTTATAGTGTTTGCAACAAAAAATAACGTGTTAATTTCTTATATCATATTTTATCAAGTTTATTACAGAAATAAATAAGACTGTTACAATATACATATTAAATATAATTACTAACGTATAGATGTCAAGCTTTTTCCTTTAATATATGACCGGAATTTACAAAAAGAAAGCCCTATTTACACGCATAAAAAGTATCAGACGCACAAAGAGCAATGTCAATGAGTACATTCCATTTGTTATTTGTTCTTTTGTCAGCATATCAAGTTTTTTTTTTTTTTGTTCGTTCGTGGAAATAACAATTCCCCTTGCAAAACGCCACAAGCAAGGTCAGTCGGTTGACTGATTGACTGGAGCAACTGACAGTCCAATACTAGTACTAGTGCCTGTATTTAGTGAGGCACGAGAGCAATCAACTTGCTTTAATCCAAACCCAACCTGATAACAAGCTCATAGCTGCAGAGCCCATCATGGCATTCTCTATCACAACTTCCATTAAAATTGTAGCTTGGACTGCCTTCTTCTGTACTTTTGTGTTTATTAATCCTAGACTGGGCGTTCCAGTTTTGTCAGCTACCGCATTTGAATCATCGTTGCTAAGTCAAGAAGCAGAGGCTGTGCTCAATAGTGGGTGGTGGAGCGTTTGGATTGGTCTTAAGAGCAACAATAGCTCCGGCAATGTCAACGACACGATAGGCCATTGCAGGTGGCCAGGTATAACTTGCAATGATGTTGGAAGCGTAACACAGATAAATCCACGTCCTTATGAGATCATCGCATCAGTGGGATCCAAGTTTCAGAGAATGAATTTTTCCTGCTTTCCAAACCTGTTTCTTCTTGATTTATTGTGCCATAAAATATCTGGAGAAATCCCGCATCAGATTGGAGCGCTTGCCAAACTCGAGATCCTTGACCTGTCGTCAAACTATTTAACAGGTGAGCTTCCACTTTCTCTTGCAAGTCTCTCTCATTTGCAGTTACTTGATGTTTCTTGGAACTCTCTCAATGGAGCAATTCCACCGTATCTTACTCTTTTTGCCAATCTTACTCATCTGTTCATGAGGTCCAATAAATTCAGTGGAACTATTCCTTTTGAAATCGGAAACATGACGAGTCTTGTGGTGTTAGACTTGAGTTCTAATTTTCTCAACGGCACCATTCCTCGTACACTAAGAAATCTCAAAAACCTTACTTGTTTGTCCATGAGGTCCAATAAATTCAGGGGAACCATTCCTTCTGAAATTGGAAATATGACGAGTCTTGTGGAGTTGTATCTGAATTTAATTTTCTCAACGGCACTATCCCTCCCACATTAGGAAATCTAAAAAATCTTGTTATGTTAGACTTCAGTTTTAACCAACTTATAGGTCCAATTCCGCCGTCTTTAGGCCATTTGACAAATGTGGAAGAAGTTAATTTCAAAGGCAACAAAATCAACGGTTTCATTCCTCTATCGTTGGGAAATTTGAAGCAGCTGACTCGCTTAAACCTTTCCAATAAACTGGTTATCTGGTAATATCCCATCAGAGTTACCATATTTGAAGAATTTGAAATATTTGATTCTTAGTAACAACAAGCTCACTGGCTCAATTCCATCATCTCCCTTCCATGCCACCAATTTGGGTACGGTAGACCTTCCATCACTTTTGGGGAACCTGCAGGCCTTAGTTGTTTTGGATCTCAGTTATAATGAGCTGACCGGCCCAATTCCTTTGTCTATGGGCCAATTGATTAGTTTGAACCGTCTTTCCCTCCGTTCAAATCTTTTAGAAGGTCCCATGCCAGGTGTGGTTGGAAACTTAAACATGCTGACTTATTTTGACGTTTCCCACAACAGTATTTCTGGCGAAATACCCACTGAACTAGGTAATCTCCTCAATCTTGCGCACTTAAACCTCTCTGTAAACAAATTGAGTGGATCCATTCCTTTGGAAGTTATGGTTTTGGGCTCATGGAAATTAAGATCTCTGGATCTAAGTTATAATAATCTAATTGGCACCATACCCAGTACTTATACTGTCTTTGATGAAATTTATTTTAGTAATAATTTTCTTGAAGGTCACATTCCGTGTAACTTGAGGTTCGTACCGTTTTCTAGTTTTGACGGCAACAAAGATTTATTCATTCAAGAACTTGGTGTCAATTGTACTCAAACCCCACCAAACACTGCCTCGATAGCCCCAAAAAGTAGTCAACGTGTTGCACAGAACTTGAAAATATACCTTCCTATCTTCTTGTTCCTCGCACCCTCGATAATTCTTGGTAGCCTATACCTCTGCTGCCGCCTTCGCAAAAAGAAGTCCCAACAAGATGCACAAACAATGAAGAATGGGGACATATTCTCCGTATGGAACTATGATGGCAACATTGCGTTCGAAGACATTATAAAAGCAACCGAGGACTTCGACATCAGGTATTGCATTGGAACTGGCGGTTATGGCAGTGTTTATAAAGCAGAACTTCCAACCGGCAAAATAGTTGCCTTGAAGAAACTCCACCGATTAGAAGCAGAGGAGCCTATTTTTGATAAGTGTTTCAAGAACGAGGCTAAAATGTTGACAGAAGTCCGCCACAGAATATCGTGAGACTTTATGGATTTTGCTTGCACAAACGTTCCATGTTTTTGATTTATCAGTACATGGAAAGGGGAAGCTTGCTTTATACTCTAAGAAATGATGTTCTGGCTATGGAATTGGACTGGACCAAAAGATTCAGCATCATCAAAGGCATGGCTTCTGCTTTATCTTACTTGCATCATGATTGCAATCCCCCAATTCTTCACAGGGACATTTCAAGCAGTAACATTCTCTTAAACTCCGAGTTGGAGGCTTTTGTATCCGACTTTGGCACTGCTAGATTTCTTTATCCAGATTCATCCAATCAAACCGTGCTTGCCGGCACTCATGGTTATATTGCTCCAGGTTAGTTTTTTTTTTCTGGATACTAACTAAACTTCTTATGCCTTTAAATTGCAAACTTCGAAATTAACAATACTGAATCAAATCAAGGCTCTTTCTGACTGTTTATGTAACAAAGCATAGCAATATGGTTTTACTAATGGGCTTTTCTTTTGTTTAATTCCCTGAATCTAGAGCTTGCTTACACCATGGTTGTGAACCAAAAATGTGATGTTTATAGCTTTGGGGTCGTAGCACTAGAAACTATGATGGGAAGACATTCTGGAGAACTGCTTTCATCATTGACGCAACCAGGAGATCAAAAAATGATGTTGAAAGAGATACTGGATCCACGTCCCTCGCCGCCCCGCAATCGTCTGGTTGATCAGAACGTGGTTCTTGTAATCACACTAGCTTTAGCATGCCTCCGTTCCAACCCAAAATCGCGGCCAACAATGCAAAATGTTTGTCGGGAACTTCTTGTTCGCCGACCTACGTTGCCCCTTTCTTTGCATGCAGTATCACTACAGCATCTGATTAATCAGGAAATATATACGGTAGACCAAAACTAGGAAGAAAATATATCTCAGGAACTGGAGTATGTGATAGAAGTAATTTTGCATCGCTAGACTTGTCCACAATGTGGAGCGAGGTAAATAGAACTACAAGCATGTAATAGATGGTCATGCGGTGCCGTCAGGACACCTCTCCATGTAAATTTTTTTTTTTGGGGTCGAAGCCCAAGTTTAAAGGTATCATTACATGGTCACATATTAGTGACTAAATTACAATTAAATGATATTCAATTTTGTGTAATAAGATACATATTTTATATAATTATAGTTAAAAAATATGCAACAAAAAAATAATGATATTTTTTCAAATTACTTTTTATTATTATAATTATACAAAATATATTATTTATTACACAAAATATAAATCTAGCCAATATCTCACCACAAAATTGTATAATCATGCAAGTTTTCCTAAGTTGAAATTATGAATTATGATTCGCATTTAGTAGATTGCGTAAAAGGAAAAGTATAAGATTGTCTCCTCTCTAGTAGTACTTTTCATTTATGGTGACAAATTCACCAACAAAGCACCATCCCTGTAGCCTTCGAAATGGCAAAATTACCATCAGTGGTGACTTTTTTTCGCCATAAACTAATTGATTATCCTTGATGCAAAATAAAATAAAACCTTCGGTAGATGTTTTATTTGCCTAGCAATTGAGTTGTAAGGGAAAATTTTTAGAGCACCAATATTAGTGTTTTGATTAGTGTTTTAAATATAATAAAATTAATAATTTTTATAATAATTTTGATAATTTTTGTAATAAACATTAAAAATTATTATTTTTTATTACAAATATCATCATTATTATTGTAAAATAACCATTCTTATTTTTTTTAAAAGACTAATTAAAACACGAAAATTCGAAAGACCAACTTCTTCTTGAATTTTTAGTCCCTTTGTTGTATTGTAGGCACGCACTGCGATGCATTCACATCTAAGGCTCGGTAGGAAAATTCAGAGAAAAAAAAAATCTTTAGAAAAGATTCACAGGAAGTGTAGATCACATTTAATAGAAAAAATCTCCTCCTACTTCTCCTTGATTTGGCACATGCAAATAGCTCATGGAGGAAGTTTCATATAAAATTAAGTTTTTAAATATTTTTACAATAAAAGAGTTCTTGGCAAATGACAACTACCACTCAATTTCAATTTGATTCAATCAACTGAATTTCCTGTAGGCTTCTTTCTTACGTGGAATGGGTAACAAGTCAATTTTATGGGTGAGGCTAATGCTTAGAAATTATACAAGAGTAGACCAAGCCCATATTAGGTTAACGGGGGGGCTGGATTTATTAAGGTGTTAGTTTGGGCTCAATACTATTATCATGCATTAAAAGAAAAAATTTAATTAGCCTTACTTTCATCAACTACTCAAGTTTATTTAAGATCACAGCATAAAAGAGAGACAGAGAGTTCAACTCTCACTTTCTTTATCTCTCTTTTTTTTTTATTATACATCCCCCAATAAAAAAAATCTTGCTTACATTACCAATAGAAATTAAAAAGCAAAAATGCTATCAACAAAATCACTAGATATAACTTAGTTGCCATCGTATTCGCGACCGAGGTGAGATTTTACGTTGGAATATCAGGTTTTATTATTAGTTAGAATCCATTTCTCCATTGCTTTCCAATTGGACAAAAAAAACTACTAAAAAGGGCAAACTAGGAACAATATTATTTTAGATTTAGATTTTATGTTTCTCTCCTCCTCCCATCGAGGAGTTATTTATTTATTTTTAAAAAAAGAATTTGTTTTAGAGGGACAAAAAAAAAAAACAGAAGGAATTTGTTGTAGGGATATGTATAAATTAAGTTCTAAATATTTAAGTTTTTTTATATTTGAGTCATGAACTTTTTTAATATTTTATTTAAGTCCTAAAATTTTTGATTTTCTCTCAAATCAGTCACTCTGTTGATAAAAAGTGATCAATCTATCAAAAAATGATTTTGATCTTACAAAAAATTATTTGAAAAAAGGTTAAATACATGAATTGAACGTTTTTTCTATCAAATAATATACATACTACATATTTAATTCATATATTTGTTGATTAAAAAAATATTTAATGTACATATTTTGTTAATAAAAAAAATATTTAGTTCATGTATTTGACATTTTTTAATAATTTACATTAATTTAAATTCATTTAGCAACAGATTGACCATTTTCGTAAATAAAAGAACTGATGTAGTAACAAATCAAAAAATTTAAAATTCAAATAAAATATCAAAATAATTTAAGACTTAAATATAAAAAAGTAAAAGATTTAGAACTTAATTTATACATATTGCGTGCAAATGCAATCCAACAAGGTTCGTGAGGGTATTCCAGTGAATTCGCTTCTCGCCTTCTCCTTCCATGAATAGAAGTACTGGACTTCAAAGCCTACAACGGCTACATTGCCCGCTTACTACAAGAACGGTACTATAAATAAATAACAAAACCACGCTGCTCTTTTGTTTTCTAAATTCTATCCAAAAAGGAGAAGAAGAGAACTTCTGCCTTTCCAAACCCTAACCCCCAAACACCTCCACCACTTTCACTCTTTGTTCAAGCTGCCCCGTCAAATCCCTCTCCGGCACCTCTTTATTCCGTAATCCGGCGATATAGATTTACAATTCTAGACGGACGGAGCCTTTCCGGTGAGGATCGAAACCAATTTAAACTCCTCCGCCTTCTTCTTATTCTTCTTCTGACTTTTCTTTTTTTTTTTTCTTGATCGGAGATAAAGAACTTGAATCTTGAGTTTAATTCAAGGTCTGTTCATTAAATTGGGGGATAATCTTGGCCATCCTGCTTTGGTAAAGATCGATTACCCTTTTTGAGTTCCTTTTCATGCCCATTTTGGTGAGATGTGAGAGGATAATGGATCTTGGCTTTCTCTCTCTCTCTCTTTCTTTTTTTGTTTCCTTTTCTGTCACCTTTTACGCAGTTCCTTGTAGTTTCTCTTGCTAGGATTGGTCAGATCATATGTGAAGAGGTCAACCTCAATTTTACCTGATAAGACTGATGCCTTTTGTTGTGAATCTATTTTGCGACTCTGATGCCACCACTGAAAGATTAAAAAAAAAGGGGGTTTATTAACATATTTCATGTTGATTCTTAAAATTTATATCATGGCACCATTAATGATATATTCTTTTTTGTTTTTCAGGTTTCATGGGTTCACCCTTCTAAGCTTAGTATCTCCTTTTACCCTTCTTCTTCCTCCTTTTGGCTTTCCTTCGTTTTTTTTTTTTTTTTCTTCCTCTTTTTGTAGTTTCTTGCACCTTCCTTTGGCAAGACTCGTCGGGTTAAACATAAAGAGTTTGGCCTCTTTATAATTGTTCTTGCACTTTCCATTGTTTTTATTCTTCTTGTGCTTATTCATCTACCTATATGTCCTTTTAAAATTGAAACTTTGTTGTTTGGCAACAAATTGAAACTTTGTTATTATCGTATACATATCAAAATCAGTTTTCTCCTGCTTCAAATATTTCTTTTTTGGACTAAATTTCTATTGGAATTTTTTTGGGGCGGGATTTTTATACCTATTTTTTGTTGCTTAACTTCTATGTGTTACAGGTGGACTAGTGATAAGGCTAAGGAGCTCCTAAGTGACAGTAATGCTTCCCAATCTTGCTAGATTGTGCCACGAATGTTTTTAATATGGAAGTTTCTAGGTTTGATGCTTACTATTTACATTATTTTTTAGTCTAGTTTTGGTTTAAAGAAATAAAGTGTGTCAGATATAGAATCAGAGACTTTTATCTAAGGGTATGTGCATGATAGCATTGGAAGATAGAATTGGTGCTTTTTTAGTAGTTATTCTCGTTTCTTACTTATTCCTTTCAGAGATATAGGTGTCACATTTTGAACTACTAGCCCGCTTTGCAACCTTGTCTTAAAAGTGATAGTCCGGTAGAAGTAAGTGGCTTACAAAGGTTGTTTCTAGTCGTCATTTGTTCAAGCTTATTTTTTTGCCCTTTGAATAATATTATATATGACAGTTTCTAGCCAATGAAAATTAATAATTTTATAATTTGTAGCTTACAATTGAAATAATTGGCAAGATGTCCATTGCCAAAATTTGTAATTAGTGTCAAACAATTGTGCTTCATCAGTTACCCTTTTGTTGCATTGTTCTGCGATCCAGGTTTGTCAAAATTTCGAGAACTTTATCAATCTTTTAGAGTATGCTTGGGCTGCTCCCATGTTCACTGGTCGTGATATTAATGATTAATGCTCTGAATGCAAGTTACAGAACAATTCATATTTTCCTGGTATTCTGTGCATTTTGGAGTCATTTTTTATTATTATGCGTTAAAGGATCAAGACACTAATCTTATTGTGAATGATGCTGCAAGCAAATTACTGTAGGAAATTTGCTAAGCTCCAGTAGGCTTCCTTGTGTTCTACCAAGGGTGTAAGCTGATCAAAGCTCTGCAGAACGTTTGGCAGTGGAGAAGGCCCATGGTCTTGAAAAAATTAAAAAAATTCTGTTTTTTCAGTAAGTCTAATGCTAGCTGTTGATGCTTTTTGGAAAAATTCCTAATTGTTTACTCCTTTCTATGTAGGTTTTACTTGAACTTTTTCGTTTTGGCTGAGGATATGTTAGTATTTGGAGACAGTTGTTAAGCCTCAGGAATCTATTTTGGCAACAGAAGTAGAGTGGCTTAACTCCATTAAAGCTGACTTGGTGGTATTTGTACATGCTTCTTCTCTTATTTCACCTTATCCCTTTTCTGTTACATAAAATGAATCAGCAACCTTCATTTGTGCTTATGGCATAAATAGGTTTCAGATGTTGTTCCAGTTGCATGCCATGTGGCAGCTGATGCCGGAATTTGATCTGTTTGTGTCACCAACTTCAGGTTAACTTGTTATCATTAGCAACTCTGTTCTCTTGATGTCTGACCCTCCATTATCTCTTCCGTTGACTTTGAATTATCTTGAATAACTGCCAATATTTTGCTATGAAGGGCACACTGACGTTGAAATCATGTTTCTTATCAGAGAAATACTTGTATAGAAGTGTGATTGATTTTAAGAATTTGCCTTGAGTGCCCCGCCCGGTTCATTGGGCCGTTGGCCTACAAAGCACTTGCCCGCTGCTCTTGCCGCCCGCTTGACAGGAGGAGCGCTTGTTATCCTTACTGTTTTCTCTGCTGGGTCCCCAATGTATTTGCTGCTCTCCTCGAAGATGCTCCCAGTAAGTGATCATGTAGTTTGAATTTATGTGAACTTGTTTTACTTATTTATTATATTTTTTATTTTGTTGAAGTTGGTACTTTATCTATGCAGAGTATGTCATAGCAGCTGGTAATCAACATTGTTCAACAAAACATGAAATATGCTAATAAACCTCTATATATGTCTAGAATTAATGAGATCATTAAATAGTTTATATGTCAGTAAGTCACCCCTTTTTATGCAGTTCCTTGCACTTTCCTTCTGAAGAGTACGCGTGGGCTGCTCCCATGTTCACTGGTCGTAATATTAATGCTCTGGATGCAAGTTACAGAGTAGCAGATCCTGGTATTTTGTGCATGTTGGAGTCATTTTTTATTATTATATGTGAAAGGATCCAAGATACTGCTCTTATTATTATATGTGAAAGGATCCAAGATACTGCTCTTATTGTGAATAATGCAGCAAGCAAATCACTGTACGAAATTTGCAAAGCTCCAGGAGGCTTCCTTGTGTTCTGCCCAGGGTGTAAGCTGATTGAATCTCTGCAGAACCTTTGGCCGTGGAAAAGGCCCGCGGTCTTGACAAAATTCAAGAAATTATCTTTTTTTTTGGTAAGTCTAATGCTAGTTGTCGATGCGTTATGGAAAAATGCTTAATTGTTTACAAATGTAATTTAAGGCCCTATATCCCAAATTGGAATTTCTTCTCTGTTCTCCCAGGCAGATGAAATTTTGCCATGACTTTGCGTTTAGGTATGCCAAACTCTGGAGTTCTTTTTAAAGACAGTTCCCTCAACTTCTTTGCCATTTCGTACTTGCTCTTGCTGTCTATGCAAAGCAACAGTCTCTTTCATTACTTCAATCTGGAGTAGAAAAATAATCACTATTAGTGGCAGAGGGCATCAGTTCGGGAAAGCATTGATTAATTCTCTTGGACAAAAATTACTGGAAAAAGGATTGTTTCGTAGAAGTTGACTCCTAAAATTTTTTGAACCATGAACTAAACACTTTTCCGGGGTGTGTTGGGTATTTGAACAAACGCTAACAATCCTTTAGAAATTGCCATTAAGTTCCCATGTCAATAATTTGTTTTAGCACTTTTGCGTTCTGGAGGGATAATCTGATTTTCATTATCTCTATGCCATTATATCTTTATGCTGTGTATGTGACTTTGCAATTGTTATAGATGGGTGGGAATATAACGTTTGTGTCTGTCGGGAACTTCTTGTTCGCAGGCTACCGCTGCCACTTCTTTGTATGCGATATCACCAACGCATCTGATGAATCAGGAAATATGTTCGGTGGACCAAAACTAGGAGGAAAACATATCCCAGGAAATGGAGTTCGGATGGGATTAATTTTGTATCGCCAGGCTGGTCCACATTGTGGAACCGAGTTAGATAGAACTCAAGCATGTAATGAATGGTCAGTTGGCCATGTGGTGTCGTCAGGACACGCCTCTCCACGCAATAATTTTTCTTGTAAGCCCAAATTTAAAGTACAAACTATGGTCCACATTTTCTATAGAATTACCTACAAGAAAATTTTAATATTCGACTCCAGAGGAGTAATTTTCATTTATAGTAAAAATCACCATCAATGGTGACTTTTGTTTGCCATCAACTAATTGACGATTCTTAATTCAAAATAATTTTTTTTAAAAAAAGTCTCACTAAAAAATATAAAAAATAATTATAGAGTAATAATAGGTATGAATTTATTCTCTAATAAATAATTAAAATTTTATTTCAATAAAATAAAACTCTAAACGTACTTAGTACTACCATAAATATACTTGTATTACTCTAATCTTTGATTTCAAAAAATAAAATTCAAACAAATTTCTTTAGCGAAAAAAGAATTTTTGTTGTCTATTATTATTTTCTATATCTTCTTAATTTTTTTCATTAAAAAAATCCTCGCTAGTTGTTTTATTTGCCTAGCAATTGAAGTGTGAGGGGCAAACTTTGATCTGTCTGTCCTATTAGAGTCACTGTATGTCCACGCATTTAAATATGAGGTCTCGGCAGGAAGATTGAGGGAAAAAAAAAATCTTTAGAAAAGTTTATGAGGAGATGCAGAACATATTTAATGGAGAAAATCTCTCTCTAGTACCCTTTGTTTCTAAATATTAAAAAATTAAATAAAAAATGAATGCAAGTATTTTTAATTTGATTTACTATTTTTGTGAATATTATTTACTTATAATCTCATACTATATAATAAAAAATACTCACCCATAGTTCATGTATTTGAGAATGTAAACTTGGAAAACCTCTGTTCCTTTTGTGTACAATAATTGAATTTAAATAATTTTTTTTGGGATTTTTTCTAAATAATGAATGAAAATGTTCTAGACTTGAATTTTCTCTCAGCTAAATCAACAAAAGTATGGTAGAAAAAATGATCAACCCCACAAAAAATTGGTTAGTAAATGATTCCAAATTTTTTTCATTGGATGGAAAACAAAAATCAAAGCAGAGCACCTGTGGAGAAGATTTTTGTCTTGCAAGCCTTCCCTTGATTCCATTCCAAATAAGCCAACTAAAAAAGAAAACCAACCATCCTAAAGCCAATAAAGGTTATCTTTTCTATAGAATTATGTAAAAGGAAATTTACAAGGTTGTTTGCTGAGAATGCACAAAGATTTTTATTTATTTATGTCCTCTAATTTTTCTGTCCTAGTTTTTCTCTTTGTTACAAAAACAAAAGCTCTTATGTGGTTCCCAGTTAAGGGACCAGTCTACTCCCATGATTGGTTGTCGCCTGCCAGCTGGGACAGCTCCTATGTGTAAACTTTTATAGTTATCTGTACATATAAATACGATTGTAAAATACATTAGAAATAGATAATAATTCATAAGAAGAAAAGAAATTTATTTGTTTGAACTAACACAAAATTTGGATTTTAATTGTCAATTCATTATTGACTAATAAAAGTGGAAAAGTAAAGGCATAAAAATGGCGAGGAATAGACTGATCACTGCTATGAATTACGTCAAAGTGTAGATTGTATAAATTACATCATGGGAAATGAAGATGAGGTTAAAAACAAAGCTAATAGCTATAGGCCCAAAAGCAGAATGAAGCTAAATTTGAATTATGGTTAGGCGATTGAGGGGGTCGTTATTTTTTCAATTAGTAGTATTTTTTAGGCTCAATCAGCAACAACAACACTTTCAAAAATGGGGATGAAATGATCGTAAGTTTCGAACCTTAAAAAGTTAGGTTTCGAATATATAGGTACAAATTACAAATAAGAATTTTAAATTTAGGTGGATTGATCTCTGTGTAAATCCTCCAATTAATACTCCTTTGTGATTCGTCAAGGACTACAAAAGCTTGATCTTGACAGAAAGAGGTAAATTCTACTGAGGGTTAAGGTTTGTTCTCAGTTGGATGCTGTAATTTCGGTGAGAGTCATAAATAGTTGATCTCGTTTGGAATGACTTGATTTCACTTAGGGCCATATGAGTTTGATCTCAGATAGACTGGTCTGACTCCACTGAGAGCTGTAGCAAGCTTGTTCTTAGATGGATTGGCTTGACTCCGGTGAGAGTTATAGGGGACTTGATCTCAAATGGATTTTTAATATTTTAATATTTTAATTTTTTTTATCTGATAGATCGCACTCAATGGCGACCAGATAGCATGTACCTAAAATATGTTTGAAAATGAATATATTTAATATTTTAGACTTTTGATCTGGTAGATCCACTTCAGTGAAGTCCAGAGAGCATACGCTCAAAATACAAAAACGATGTGAGGGAGATTTGAGAGTTTTTAGAATTGCAAAATTTTGCAATACATTTCACTCTTTCGGCGTGCCTTTTGGGTGGGATGGTTTTGTGCCTATTTATAGGCAAAAAAACCTTACTGTGCAAGAATTTTTTTTTTTTTTTGCTTCTTCAAAGGTTGGTAATTGGCCTTTGAAATTTTTTTCTCTTCAAAGGTCAGTTGTCGACCTTTGAATTTTTTTTTTTTTTAATATTTACAAATACCTCAGTTGTCGACCTTTGAATCTTTTTTTTTTTTAATATTTACAAATACCCTCACTTCAATGTTTGGTGAGGATAAACTTTGGGATACAATTCAAACTAAGTCTTGACGTCTGACTTAAAACTTGAGATATATTGATGAACATTAAATCTTAATGTCTTTAACTCCGACTAACCTAACTACTGTTAGGCTTCCATAGAATCCAATATGACCTTATAGACATCACACCCCTGAGGGCCGATCAGAATGGTCCAGCCAATATAGAAGTCGAAGTTCTGTGGTTTTGGTGAGGATAATCCATTAGACAAAGAACTTGAATTTCCCCATGGGGAAGATCCAATACCACGACATTACAAGGCCAACTCACAGAGAGATGAGTTGTAACTATGATTCCTTTGTATGTCGTGACGTAAGAAGAGTATTTGAGACTTCTCCATCCATCGCCGCATCTGTGATCCCATAAGGATGATTACAACTTCTCTGTACGTTGTGATAGATGTGAACTAAGGAGAGTAGTTAAAACTGCATCAAGCATGACATTGATAGTGTCAAAGGCTGAGATCTGAGGGCTTTTAACGATCCCTTAAAGAGAATGACTCTCTCTCTTTAACCTGTGTGCCTCCAACTTCTTGATTAAAGAACTTCCTGAAGAAAAAAGTGCAGGGACTAGTCGTCTTCTTTCTTTAGAGAGAAAGAAGAGTTGAGTGGTGAGTTCTGTGACTTGAGAATGCAAGAAATATGTACACAATATATATATATTTTTTTTTGCAAAAGTCAAAAAAGATATGCTGAATTTGGTGAGATCCCTTTACATCTCTTTCTGCTATAAGGGACAAAACGAGGTGGAGACCGACACGTATTGGAAAAGTCAAGGTATAAAAATTGTTGTACCTTATCCTAGTCGATTGACTTCGTAGGGCTTGAGACGCAACTCCTAGTCAATTGAGTCCTCGTTTGGCGGGTTGGTGACATTGATGTTGTTGGAAGTCTCTTGCCGATTGATGTCACTAGGGTGTTCTAGAAAGAGAGGTAAAGTCTCGTCGGAATAACTTTCTCTTGGTGCAAAGTTTCTTCCCGGATTGAAGTACCCATAAAAGATGAACCCCTTCCTGGCTCCATACGATAAGGAGTAAAACAACCAGAACTAGTATATGTAGTCCCACAGACTACAATTTTGGTTGAAATAGCCTTGAGGGACCATTGCGGTAGTGGAGTTTGAATTAGCAACTTTATTTGAGGACAAAGCAATGCTGGTAAGATCTATCATGGGAATAACTGTGATGATAGAAACAGACTGTGTTGTAAAAATAGCAGCTCTTTGTATTGCTCTCTCATTATTTCTCCAGTTCTAAAATTAGAAATATGTATTTTTTGTTTCGACTATTCCATACAGCCGCAATCGCTAAGCAAGTTGGGAGAGGTGTGACAAATTAGGACAAGTACCTTTATTATTGCGGAAGTACTCCTCCAAAATTTGCAGTTGCATTGGACTTGGTCGTCATCTATTGCGTGGCGACCTATCATCTCCTTTGTCCTGAGATTCTATAACTGGTTCCATCTTTCTTACTGAAAGCATAGTTATTAAAATTGGCTCGGACACTGACCCGGTCAGGCCACTGGGTCAGTGGGTCATTGGTTCAACCAGTGGGTCATTGGTTCAACCAATGAGTCATTAATTCTTAAAAAAATGAATATATCAAATAATATATATAAATTTTTTGCATAATTTAACACAATAACTACATTTTCACAAATTAAAAAGTAGTTTATATTAATCAAAATTTTGATAAAAATTCTTAAAAAACTATTTTTTAAGGTCAATTGTAACATATTATTTGATATATGAACAATGTTAAATTATTGCATACAGAAAAATAGATTATAAAAAGTAAAAAATTATTAAATTGTACAAAAAAACATTGTGTAATACTGTTTATTATTATGAAAATATTATTTTTATCATTCACACAATAAAAAGTTAAAAAAATAAATTTTAGTGTGTAAATATTATACAAATATTATTGTTCAAGTAGTAAAAAATGAAAAAAACATTATAATTTTTACTGTTTGAACACTATTTATCATTAAAAAAATATTATTTTTACTGTTTACACAGTAAAAAGGGAAAAAATTATAATTTTTTACTGTTTGATCACTGTGCATCTTTAAAAAAATATTATTTTTACTGTTTGCACAGTAAAAAGTGAAAAAAAAAATTTATTATTCAAATGACCCGGTTACTGTTCACGTGAACTGGCCCGGCCTAGTGCCCGGGTCACCAGTCCGACCAGCCGGGCTGGTCCGGGTTTAATAACTATGGCTGAAAGATGCAAAAGCTTGAGGTGCAGTAAAGACGAGTAAAAGGTTGAGATTGGAATAATGATTCAGACTCAAACATTCAACTGTTTTTTACCTTTCTGGCCATTCACAGTTTATACTTGTGCGGGACAGAAGTTTTGAACTAAGTTTTCAATTTTGGTTTTTGGGCCATTCACAGTTTATATTATGCAGGTCATGAGTTTTGGACTGAATTTTAGTCTTTTTTGTGCTGTTCACAGTTTATACTCATGCAGGTCATGAGTTTTGAATTGAGTCCTAATTTTCTTATATCGTTCACAATTTATACTTGTGCGGGCCATCAGTATGATTTGTTGTTATTGTCGTCTCACTTTTTATACTCGTGCAAGTAAGGAGTATGATTTTGTTGTTTTTATCGTCTCATCTTTAATACTCGTGTGAGTAAGGAGTATTCTTTATTGTTGAGTTGTTCACCTTTTATACTCTGCAAGGCAGAAGTTTGGTTTTGTTGCTGAGTTTTTTGCCTTTCATATTCGTGTGAGGTAAGAGTCTGGTTTTGTCGGTGAGCCGTCGCATTTTATACTCGTGTGAGATAAGAGTTTGAATTGTGTTGTTGCTTTTTTAGGCAGAAGCGTTGAACTGTGTTATTATCTTTTATACTCATGTGAAGTAAGAGTGTTGAACTGTGTGGCGCCTTTTATACTCATGCGAGGTTGGAATGTTGAACTATTTTGTTGCCTTTTATACTTCTGCGAGGCAGAAGTCTGTTGTTGTTAATTTAGGCTTTAAGCTAGGGTTCAGGCTTTTCCCTCGAATATAGATTTGGACTTTGAATTTGGATTTGGATTTGGCCTGTACATGAACTTCAATATTTTTTCCTTTTCTTTTTTTTATTTTTGATTTTTTTATTTATTTTGTTGTTTTTTTGATTTTTTTCCTTTTATGATTTTTTTTCTTTTTTTTTCACTTTTTTTTTTACATAGCAACGTTTTAAAAATTTATCGCTTGACTGAGCTAGGTTGGGATGCATTTCTTTCAAGATTGGAAATTTACTAATCTATTTCTTTCTTTAACTGTAAAAGTTCACTTTCAAATTCTACAAGCACGTCTTATATGTTGGTGGTGTTAGTCATCATGATGTCAGCGTTGCTAGATGATGCTCCATGGAAGGCTGGAGTAGAGGAGGACTCTTCTGATTTCTACATGTTTGTTTTAGTAGAATAGATTGGCTTTTGCTGTCGAGCAGAATTTGATGCATTGCCTCTTTTTTTTTTCTTTTTACCCTTGAGAGTTGTGTTGTGTTGGCCATTTCATGGCCTATAGGCCATGAAATGACTATTGTGCCACTAACCTTTTTTTTTTTTTTTTAATGAGCAAAAAATGAGAGGTAAAATGTCCCACTGGGGGTGCAAAAAGTTGTAAGTGACCGTAAATTTTGAACTCAAACATTTAAGTTTCGAAATTATAGGTACAAATTATGGATGACAATTTTAAATTTATGTGGAGTCGATCTCTGTGTAGATCCTCCGATTGATACTTTTTGTGATTTCGTCAGGGGTTATAAAAGTTTGATCTTGACAGAAAAAGGTAAATTCCACTGAAGGCTGAAACTTGATCTCTGGAGGATGTCATAATTTCGATGAAGGTCTTAGAAACTTGATCTTGTTCGGAATGACTTGGTTCTTTTGAGAGCTGTTTGCGTTTGATCTAAGATGGACTGGTCTAACTCCGCTGAAGGCCGAGGGCTTATTCTCAGATGGATTGGCTTGACCCCAGTGAGGGCCGCAAGGGGCTTGATCTCAAACAGACTTATTTGAATCCGAAGAGGGCTGTATGAAGTTTGATCTCAAACATATTTTTAATATTTTAATATTTTGAATTTTTTTGATCTGACAAATTGCACTCAGTGGTGACCAGAGAGTAAATACCTAAAATATATTTGAAAATTAATATATTTAATATTTTGAACTTTTGATTTAGAATATCCACTTCAGTGACGTTCAAAGAGCATATGCATAAAATATAAAAATGAGGAAAGGGAGGTTTGAGAGTTTTAAAACTTGCAAAGTTTTGCAATTCATTTTATTCCCTTGGCATGCCTTTTAGGTGGGATGATTTTGTGCCTATTTATAAGCACAAAAACCCTACTGCGCAAGATTTTTTTCTTTTTTACTTCTGTAAAGGTAGGTAACTGGCCTTTGAAATTTTTTTTTCTTTTCAAAGGTTGGTTGCCGACCTTTTTTTGAATATTTACAAAAGATTTCTAATTTGATTCATTTTTTTTTAGAAAATATAATTTACGCACGATTTTATAGTACACAATAAATAGAGTTTACTTAAATAAAAAAATAAAAAAAATATTTGTTTAGTATTAGATTATGAATTAATTTTATTCAAAAAAAAGGAATAATATTAACAAATACTTAAAAAAAAAAGTAACCAAATACTATTTTCCCTTACTTTTTGATTTCCAACAATGACAGCACCTCTTGTCAGCAAAACCAAACACCCTCTAACATTAGATCCACTCATTCAGATGATGTGGTGTAGTTTCCTCTTTTGTCCCTTTATTTACCAACAAAGCGGGTGGTAACAATCTGTAAAAGAAAAAGTTAGGTAAGTATGCAATAGTAAGTATAAAATTGACATATAAAAATTTAGAACGTTATATCTTAAAAAATATATTGAATTAAAAAAAAACAAATAAACCGTTAGATTGTTTTCGTATCTTCTATGTGACGTACATTATGTAACTGTACAGTAGAGTCCATCTGCAAAATGCTTGTTCTCGTTGATAGGTTTCTATCAAACATTTTAAGAAACGATGTTGTTCCTTGCGCGAAACCATTTCTCACCGAATTAATCGATAACTCTCTATCTAACATCTTTGTTTTTTTTTGACTCGAAATGTTCAACATATTAGTTATTCATGCAGAGCATCGAATCAAGTCAATTGAGACCATTAGAGTGTCACGGACGGACTACAAAAGAATGGTTAAACGTTGTGGACACGTTGCACATTCAACGACCTTAACGATGGGGCTCGGTCATGGGACTTGACAGGTCCTGTTAAGACACCGTTACCGGATTTAGATTGAGAGTAAAATTATACGATAAAATACGTAATTAATTTAATAATTTATTTATTTTTTTAAAAAATTAATATATTTTTATTATGTAATTTTATTATATATTTACTGCACTCTTATCATCTGTCCACCCAAATTTTTCCGGTGGATTTAATCGCGTGTCCACAAGCGTTTGGATTTAGTACGTGTGCTTGGGCTAAGGGCGAAAAGTTATCCACGTCTTCGATTTTATATCCGACCATATACCATTCTAAACGCGGTTTCCATCATTTTCACTTGTATTTTTCACATGTATGTACTGTCTCTTTCATCGGAAGCATCCAGAAAATTAATTCATAATTGCTGTCCAAACAGAATTGGAAAAACAAACATTGTATAGCAATTCCTCGGGTCCACTTTCATCAACATGGAAGACATTATAGATTTAGTGAAAAAATACATAGCCACGTGAAAGATAGACACGATATCAGACACAATTTTTTTTTTGTAATGAGATAATTTTTTTCTACAAAAAAAAAATTAATAAAAAATTTTTCTCATTTTTTTGTTGCAGGAAAAAAAACATTCAATTACAAAAAAAAAATCAATTATAATCTATCAAATTTTACGTCTATTTTTTTACGTAGCCATCTAACTGCACCCATAGATTTAATACATGACTGGAATTTGCAGAATGTAATAGGCAAGGTCACATGGGTTGACTCATTGATTGAAGACCAATAGCCCAATGCGACTAGTGACCGTATTTAGTGGGGCGCGAGAGCAATCAACTTGCTTTAATCCAAGCTCAACCTAATAATAAGCTTATAACTGCAGAACCCATTATGGCATTCTCCATCACCATTCCCATTAAGATTGTAGCTTGGACTACCTTCATTTGTACTTGTATAATTATTAATCCTTATATGGGTGTGCCAATTTTGTCAGCTACTGCATTTGAATCATCGTCGCTAAGACAAGAAGCACAGGCTGTGCTCGATAGTGGGTGGTGGAGCCGTTGGGTTGAACTGTTTCTTAAGAGCAACAATAGCTCTTATTACAATGTTAACGACACGAGAAGCCATTGCAGGTGGCCAGGTATAACTTGCAATGATGTTGGAAGCGTAACGCAGATAAATCCAAGTCCTTATGAGATCATCTCATCGGTGGGATCTAAGTTTCAGAGAATGAATTTTTCCTGCTTTCCAAACCTGTTTCTTCTTGATTTACGGGGCCATGATATATCAGGAGTAATCCCGCATCAGATTGGAGCTCTCACGAAACTCGAGGAGCTTCACCTGGCCTCAAACTATTTAACAGGTGAGCTTCCACTTTCTCTTGCAAGCCTCTCTCATTTGCAGTTGCTTGATGTTTCTTGGAACTATCTCAACGGAACAATTCCATCGTATCTTGCTCTTCTTACCAATCGTACTCATCTGCTTATGCTGTCCAATGAATTCATAGGTGCTATTCCTTCTGAAATCGGAAATATGACAAGTCTTCTGGAGTTGGACCTGAGTTCTAATAGTCTCAAAGGCACCATCCCTCCTACGCTAGTAAATCTCAACAATCTTGTTATTTTAGACATCAGTTTTAACTACCTCATGGGTAAAATTCCGCCAGCTCTTGATCTTCTTACCAATCTTACTCATCTGCTTATGGGGATCAATGAATTCAGAGGTGCTATTCCTTCTGAAATTGGAAACATGACAAGTCTTGTGGAGTTGCGCCTACATAACAGTTTTCTCAACGGCACCATCCCTCCCACGCTAGGAAATCTCAAAAATCTTGTTATTTTAGACATGAGTTTTAACCACCTCAAAGGTCTGATTCCGCCGTCTTTAGGTCATTTGACAACTGTGGAAAAAGTTAATCTCGAAAACAACAAAATCAGCGGTCTTATTCCTCTAACGTTGGGAAATCTGAAGCAGTTAACTCACTTAATCATTGCCAATAATTTGTTATCTGGTAATATCCCGTCAGAGTTGGGATGTTTGAAGAATTTAAAAGATTTGATTCTTGATAATAACAAACTCACAGGCCCAATTCCTTCGTCTATAGGCCGATTGATCAATTTGACCCGTTTTGGGCTCCGTTCAAATCTTTTAGAAGGTCCCATACCAAGAGTGGTCGGAAACTTAACTATGCTGAGTTATTTTGACCTTTCCCATAACAGTATTTCCGGCAAAATCCCCACTGAATTAGGTAATCTCCTTAATCTTGCAAGTTTAAACCTCTCTGTAAACAAATTGAGTGGATCCATTCCTTTTCAAATTATGGCTTTGGGGTTGAGGACACTAACATACCTGGACTTAAGCTACAATAATCTAACTGGCACCATCCCTAGTGGTAGTAGTTCTTATACTTTCTTTTATGGAATTTATTTTAGTAACAATTCTCTCGAAGGTCACATTCCGTGTAACTTGAGGTTCGTACCATTTTCTAGCTTTGATGGCAACAAGGATTTATTCATTCAGGAACTTGGTGTCAATTGCTCTCAAGCGTCCCCATACACTGCCCCAATAGCCCCAAAAAGTAGTCAACGTGTTGCACAGGACTTGAAAATATACCTTCCCATTTTCTTGTTCTTTGCACCCTCAATGATTCTTGGAAGCCTATACCTCTGCTGCCGCCTTTGCAAAAAGAAGTCCCAACAAGATGCACAAACAATGAAGAATGGGGACTTATTCTCCGTATGGAACTATGATGGCAACATTGCATTTGAAGACATTATAAAAGCAACCGAGGACTTTGACATCAAGTATTGTATTGGAACTGGTGGTTATGGCAGTGTTTATAAGGCACAACTTCCAACCGGCAATGTAGTTGCCTTGAAAAAACTCCACCGATTAGAAGCAGAGGAGCCTGTTTTTGACAAGTGTTTCAGGAACGAGGTTAAAATGTTGACAGAAGTCCGCCACAGGAACATCGTGAGACTTTATGGATCTTGCTTGCACAAACGTTCTATGTTTTTGATTTATCAGTACATGGAAAGGGGAAGCTTGCTTTATGCTCTAAGAAATGATGTTCTAGCTATGGAATTGGACTGGACCAAAAGATTCAGCATCATCAAAGGCATGGCTTCTGCTTTTTCTTACTTGCATCATGATTGCAATCCGCCAGTTCTTCACAGGGACATTTCAAGCAGTAACATTCTCTTAAACTCCGAATTGGAGGCTTTTGTATCCGACTTTGGCACTGCTAGATTTCTTTATCCAGATTCGTCCAATCAAACCATGCTTGCCGGCACTCACGGTTATATTGCTCCAGGTTAGCTTTTTTTCTGAGGATACTAATTAAACTTCTGATGCCTTTAAATTGGAAACTTCGAAATTAACAATATTGAATCAAATCAAGGCTCTTTCTGACTGTTTATGTAACAAAGCATAGCAATATGGTTTTACTGATGGGCTTTTCTTTTGTTTAATTCCTTGAATTCAGAGCTTGCTTACACCATGGTTGTGAACGAAAAATGTGATGTTTATAGCTTTGGGGTCGTAGCACTAGAAATCATGATGGGAAGACATCCTGGAGAACTGCTTTCGTCATTAACGCAATCAGGAGATCAAGAAATGATGTTGAAAGATATACTGGATCCACGTCCCTCGCCGCCCCGCAATCGTCTGGTTGATCAGAACGTGATTCTTGTAATCACACTAGCTTTAGCATGCCTCCGTTCCAACCCAAAATCGCGGCCAACAATGCAAAATGTCTGCCGGGAACTTCTTGTTCGCCGACCTACGCTGCCTCTTTCTTTGCATGTAATATCACTGCGGCATCTGATTAATCAGGAAATCTATGCGGTAGACCAAAACTAGGAAGAAAATATATCAGGAACTGGAGTATGTTATAGAAGCAATTTTGTACCGCTAGACTTGTCCACAATGTGGAGCGTGGTAGGTAAAACTACAAGCATGTAATAAATGGTCATGTGGTGCCGTCAGGACACCTCTCCATGTAATAAATATATATATTTTTTTACTGAAAGCCCAAGTTTAAAGTATGAATTATGGTTTGCATTTAATATATTACGTAAAAAGAAAAGTATAAGATTATCTCCTCCCTAGGAGTAATTTTCATTTATGGTGACAAATTGACCAACAAAGCACCATCCCTGTAACCTTCAAAATGGCAACATTACCATCAATGGTGACTTTTTTTCGCCATAAACTAATTGACTATTCTTGATGCAAAATAAAATAAAACCCTCCGTAGATGTTTTATTTGCCGAGCAATTGAATTGCAAGGGGAAAATTTTTTGGGCCCCAATATTAGTGTTTTGATTAATGTTTTAAATATAATAAAATTAATAATTTTTATAATAATTTTGTAATTAATATTAAAAGTTATTATATTTTATTATAAATATTATTATTATTATTATAAAAATAATTAATCTTATTTTTTTTAAACTACTAATTAAGATATTAAATTTTGAAAGCCTAACTTCTTGTCAAATTTGTAGGGCCTTTGATGTATTGTAGGCGCGCATTTCGATGCATTTCACATCCAAGGCTCGGTGGACAAATTCAGACCCAAAAATATATATATATATATTCTTTAGAAAAGATTCACAGGAAACGCAGATCACATTTGATAGAAAAAATCTCCTTCTACTTCTCCTTGATTCAACACATGCAAATAGCTCATGGAGGAAGTTTCATATAAAATTAAGTTTTTAAATATTTTTACAATAAAAGAGTTCTGAGGAGATGACAACTACCACTCAATTTCAATTTGATTCAATCAACTGAATTTCCTGTAGACAATTCTTTCTCACGTGGAATGGGTAATCTCTCAATTTCATGGGTGAGGCTAATCCTTAGAACTTGTATAGGCGTAGACCAAACTCATATTGGGTTAATAGAGGGCTGGATTTATTAAGCCATTTAATTTTGGGCTCAATAATATTATCATGCATTAAAACGAAAAAAATTTAATTAATCTTACTTTTATTAACTACTCGGGTTTATTTAGGGCCACAGCCCAAAAGAGAGATGGAAAATTTAACTCTCATTTTCTTTATTTCTCTTTTCCTTGATTATACGTCTCCCAATAAAAAAAGTATTGCTTACAATACCATTACAAATTAAAAAGCAAAAATACTATTAACTAAATCACTAGATATAATTTAATTGCCACTATATTTGTAACTGAGGTGAGATTTTACGTTGGAATATCAGATTTTATTATTAGTTAGAATCCATTTCTCCATTCCAATCGGAAAAAAAAAAAAAAAAAACCAAGAAGGGCAAACTAAGAACAATATTATTTTAGATTTAGATTTTATGTTCCACTAGTATTAGACATGCGCGATGCGCGGATTTGTCAAATTTACTAGGAATTTTATTTTTATTTTATTTAATTTTCTAAATCTAATTTAAATTAAATTTACTTTTATAGTTAATTTAGATTCACAAAAAACAAATACTTAAATAAAAATGATTCTAAGAGAAAAAAAAAGGGAGAATTTATGTAGTTTTTTTGTTCTTCTTTTAAAAAAACTAAAAAAATTACAATAAAAAAATGACAGTAAAAAACAAAAATAATTAAATAACTATTATCAACACACTGACCTAACCTGAAAAAAAAAAAAATAAATAGAGAGATTGATTTCTCGGCTACCGATGTATATGAAAAGAAAAAATTTATAATTAATTATCTGATTGAGGTCGAATAGAAGCCAATCAACTAATTTATTTGATTTAAATTATCTGATTTATATGTTTTTGCTTGCAACGACAAACATGAAGCACGACAATGAATTTATGCTTTCACGCTTGTGAAATCACGAAATTCACGAAAATTTGTTTTGGTTGTGAATTTATGCTGTTAAATTTTTATATTTAGTTAATTTGATAATGCACGGTTGAATTTATATCTGGTAACGGTTTTATTCAAAAACTGCCATAGAAAATCTACCACAATGTTCTCCAATGATATAGAGATTGCAATTTGAACTTAAGGAGTGTGAGCTTATTTGCGTAAGTGAGAGATGCATTGTGTTCTTGCAAATTGTTGTTCATTTGTTATCACAACTGTAAAAACAAAAAAAAAAAACAAAAAAAAAAGAAAAAAAGTTGGACCACCACTCTGGATTTGTTTTTTTTTTTTTTTTTTCAAATCTTTAGCTGCTTTTAAGCACGGTTTTTTGAAAGTAAGAAACTACCCTCAAAGATTATATGAGAAACTAAATGGCTAATAGAATAAAAAGATGCTTGGAATCTAGAAAATCAAGTTAATGAACAGTTGAATTGTAACATAGAAAAAAAAAAAAATCAAAACAGCCACTGTGAGAAGATATTAAATAGAAAATAAAATTTATTTATGTAACAGATCAATTATAATTAAAAAAGCAATCCAAAAAAACTAAAATAATTACCGCTGATTATAAGAACTAACATTGATGAGTAATTTCTGGATAAAAAAATTAAAACCTAAAATTAAGAAGTTTAGTTGAGAAAAAGTAAAAATTAATAATGATACATGTGTTTTATAATATGAAAAAAAAAAAGAACAGCATGCATATGATAAATCTAAAATTTATTAAAATTATAATTTTAGTTTTAACAAAATACTAAGAAAGACTACATTGAAATTTTAATTATGTTAGAACATTAAAAAAGATTATAATTATTGAAATTTTATTAAATTAAAAAATTTAATAATTCAAAAATTGAGTTTTGAGAATTTAAATATTAGAGACTGTCACATAAATATTAAAATATTCTTTAAATTTTTATCATTATATTTTATACATGTTGTCCTCCTTCCACGAGGAGTTATTTATTTCTTTAAAAAAAAAAGAATTTGTTTTAGAGGGAGAAAAAAAAAAAAAAGAATTTGTTACGAGCCTTCTCCTTCCATGAATAGGAGTACAGGACTTTAAAGCCTACAACGGCTACATTGCCCGCTTGCCACAAGAACAATACTATAAATAAATAACAAAACCACGCTGCTCCCCTGTTTTCCCTCTTCTAGTTCTATCCAAGAACGAGAAGAAGAGAACTTCTACTTCTCCAAACCCTAAAACCCCAAACGCCCCCACCACTTTCATTCATTGTTCAAGCTGCCCTGGCAAATGCCTCTCCGGCACCTCTATATTCCGTAATCCGGCGATATAGATTAACAATTCTAGACGGACGGAGCCTTTCCGGTGAGGATCGAAACCAATTTAAACTCCTCCTCCTTCTTCTTATTCTTCTTCTAACTTTTCTTTTCTTGTTCTTTTTCTTTTTTTATTTCTGATCGGAGATAAAGAACTCCAATCTTGAATTTAATTCAAGTTCTGTTCATTAAATTGGGGGATAATCTTGGCCGTCCTGCTTTGGTAAAGATCGATTACCCTTTTTGAGTTACTTTCCACGCCAATTTGCTGAGATGTGAGAGGATAATGAACCGTAGCTTTCACGTTTTTTCTTTTTCTTTTTTTTTTTCTCTATTTTTACGCGGTTCCTTGCACTTTCTCTTGCCAAGATTCGTCAGGTTATATGTGAGGAGGTCAACCTCAATTGTACTTGATAAGACTGATGCCTTTTGTTATGAATCTGTTTTGCGACTCTGAAGCCAACCCTGAAAGATTAAACAAAAAAAAGGTTTATTAACATATTTCATGTTAGATTCTTTAAAATTATATAATGCCACCATTAATGATATATTCTTTTGTGTTTTTCAGGTTTCATGGGTTCATTATTGCACACAATGTAGAATGGTGTTTTCTAAGCTTAGTATCTCCTTTCACCTTTTGGCTTTCCTTTTGCAGTTCCTTGCACTTTCCATTGGCAAGACTCGTCAGGTTAAATATGAAGAGTTTAGCCTCTTTATAATTGTTCTGGCTTATCAAGACTGATGTTATGAAGCCATACTGCGACTTTGAAACCTCCCCTGGAAGATTCAGAACGGTTAATTAATTATATTTCTTGCAAATTGTTAAAATTTATAGAATGCCACCATTAATGATTTTTATGTTTTTCCAGGCTCCACGCATTCATTATTGCATAATTTCACGTGTAGATGGCAAACATAACGTTGGAGAAGAACGGTGTCATCTAAGCTATGTATCTCCTTTTGCTTTTTTTCCCCCTTTTTTTTGGCTTCTTGTTTTCTGTTTTTCCTCAATCTGAAATCTGTGATTGAAATTTTCAGTGAGCTAATGTTAATGAATCTTACAATTCAAGTTATGAGTATTCTCCTAATCAGAAGCAATTGCTCAAAGTTTAATATTGTTGCCATTTTGATTTAATGATTGTGCAGTTGGAATGTGTATAAAGTCACAGTTCATCCATCCTTGGAAGGTGAGGTTGTCGTGAGGTCCGTGATATGAAGACCTTGTGAAAGTTGAAAAAGTTACTAAAGGTATGTTATGTGCCATACTCATACAACTTGTCAAATTGTTGGCTCTTTTGAGAAATTGTTCTTTCATATGTGTTTTTGAATAAGCTCCATCTAAGTCCATATTTCAGAAAAATTCTGTTTCTCTCTCTCACTCTTTCTCTCTCTTTCTCAAAATCCTGTTCCTTGCACTTTCCTTCAGCAGAGTATGCGTGGGCTTCTGCCATGTTCGCTGATCTTGATGTTGATGCTCCGAATACAAGTTAGAGAACAGCAGATCCTGGTATTTTGTGCATTTTGGAGTCATTTCTTGTTATTGTACATGAAAGGATCCAAGATACTAATCTTATTGTGAATAATGCAGATAGCAAATCACTGTAGGAAATTTGCAAAGCTCCAGCAGGCTTCCTTGTGTTCTGCCCAAGTTGTAAGCTGATTGAAGCTCTGCAGAACCTTTGGCAGTGGAAAAGGCCCGTGGTCTTGACAAAATTCAAAAAATCTCTCTCTTTTTGGGTAAGTCTAATGCTAGCTGTTGATGCATTTTGGAAAAATGCTTAATTGTTTACTAATGTAATTTAAGGTCCCATATCCCAAATTAGAATTGCTTCTCCGTTCTCACAGGCAGATGAAACCTTGCATGACTTTGCCTTTAGGTAGCCAAACTCTGGAATTCTTTTTGGAGACGGTTTCCTCAACTTCTTTGCTACTTCCTACTTGCTCTTGCTGTCTATGCAAAGTGACAGTCTCTTTCATTACTCCAATCTGGAATAGAAAAATAATCACTATTAGTGGCAAACGGCATCAGTTCGGGAAAGCATTGATTAATCCTCTTAGACAAAAATTACTGGAAAAAGGATTGTTTCATAGAACTTGAATCCTAAAATTTTTTGAACCAGGAACTAACCACTTTTCCTGGGTGTGTTGGGTATTTGAACAAACGCTAACAATCCTTTAGAAATTGCCATTAAGTTCGCATGTCAATAATTTGTTTTAGCACTTGAGTGTTCTGGTGGGATAATCTGATTTTCATGATCTCTATGCCATTATATATTTATGCTTTGTATGTGGCTTTCCAATTGTTATAGATGGGCGGGAATATAAAGTTCGTGTTGTTTGGAGCAGAGCAAATAGGAGGAAGCAGTTTTTGACTCTAATGAACATGATTTCATTTCTCGAGGGAAGAACACCTGCAACAGAAATAAAGAGAAAAAGAAGTTGCGTATGTCCAAAGAGAAGTCAAAGAAAGAAGTTGCGATGCTCGCCATTTGACAAGGAAAAGTACTCAACCTTTATTGTTACAATTCAATTTCACACATCGTTAGAATTTACTTTGGTATTAGCCTATTAGGAAGTCGAAGTTTTTCTTTGGGATGTGATCTGTGGTATGTTTTGGTACATTCTCTAAATTGAGTATTATTTTCTAATTGAATATCATAATTTTTCTCGCAGAATCTTAAATTGGAGATACTGCCGGCAAAATTGGGTAGATGCACAAGGTAGAACTCCCTTAGCCGAATCTGATCTTTTAACAATAAATGAATGCCATAGGTTGTCTTACAGATCATTTTGTTTTATTTAAGATGGAGAATCCTTTAAAAATCTTTTCACATGCTTAACTTCAACATAACAAGTTTTTGCTTCAGTTTTAGGAAGGACACCTACACATGATTGGTGGTAGTTATGGATTTTGTGAAGCTTGCTTCTCAAGGCTCCATAAAAGGTATGTCCAAGCACTTCTTTTGAAATCCTTTGTCCTAGCTGGAATTCCGTTGCCCTTTTTCTTCGGAGTTCCTCAGAAATCTAGTTGGGATCTTAATGTCTATACAACCCATTGATAACTGTTAAAGAGACTTTGAAATCAGTTTTATCTTTGATATTTATTGTTTCTGGATAATTCAATTCTGTGGTAGATGATGTGACTTCTGCAGTTGAATCTTGTTCGTCATTTTGTTTTTTTCTTTTCTTCTTTTTGAATAGAGCCATTGGCTTTGATTTTAAATCCCAACATCCTATAAGAATACTTCTCTACAGGTGTGTACATGGGCGTGTGTGCAAGACATCCAAAGGACTAAAATGAGAAGGAAGGTTTGTGTTTCTATCTTCTGGTCAATTGCTAGCTTTATTGTTTTCATGTCTCTGCTTCGTACTTTCTCATTTTCAAAATTGAATCCATGCTATTTATTTATTTTACTTTCCACAAAGATGTCATTTGGAATGAAATAATCTGTTAATGCTTTAACAACCTGACCACCGCATTTGAAGGCAGCAATTCAGAACTTGCCTTCTTGGCTTAATATAATGAAGTAGAGGGTAGCATAAATATCTCTAGATGGAATTATTGGATTATCACTGATTATTTTGGGTACAATCAAAGCATATTTTGATAGGTGATTATTTCGATATCTCTTAACTTCACGCTAACTTTCTTTGAATTGATGCAGGACATTATAAGAGACAGATTTGTCAATTTACAGACTATTATTGCTGGCATTGAAGCAGATTCCACACTCCCCCACTTGCAGTTCTTCAAGGTCCTCTCTCCTTTTCACGTACACATCTTCTTCCACCCTATCATGTGCCACTTCTTATTGCTTCTTCTTTTTTTTTTGTTTCCTTTTGGCGTTCTTCAATGCAATTGATATGCTTATCACTTCCTCTTGCCCCCCTCCTCAGTCTCAAATTGATCCAATGAAACCTGAGAGAGCCAACCTCAACAGCAACAACTTGGGGCACAAAGATGTGTTTCTTCTCTTTCTTTTTGGGGGTTCTCGTCGATTAATCTGGATTCCTGTGGGTGTTTTCTGACGAATCCTGAGAGGTCATTTTCTGACCCTTTAGTTTAGTTTTAAGTGGTAATCTCCTTTCACCTTTTTCTTTTCTCCTAAAGCTTCTTGTTCTATGTTTTTCCTCAATCTGAAATCTGTAGTTGATATTTGCAGTCAGCTAATATTGATGAATCAAGAGTTGAATGCTTACAACTGGATTGGGTTAGCGCCTTTTTGACCCGGTCTTATTTCTTTCCTCCTCCAACGAGAAGTTGTTTTCTTAAAATATTTGAAAAAAAAAAAAAAAAAAAAAAACCTCGTTGCACCGTGCACGCGCGGAATGAAATAAGATTGGCGAGGGTATTAAGGTAAATTCGCTTTCCTTTTGCCGGGAGAACTATTGGACTACAAGGCTACAACGGCTGGATAGCGTGCAAATTAAATGGGGGAATTCCCACTTAGAAAAACACTATAAATACAAAGAAGAAGAAGAATAGATCTTTCATCTCTCCAAACCCTAATGAATTCCTTCTCACATTAGCTTGTAGTTTCTGCTAGAACTTGTCTTGGGGTTCCATGTGTAATTGACATTGAATCGCAGGTATGACCAACACACAATATTACCCATTTAGTGAGATGCAATTTAGTTTTTTCCCATTCCAAGAACCGAGTTATCAATCATTTATTGCAGGGGTGTGCTGCTGCCATATTTTAATAATTATGCACTGAATGTGAGTTGGAGTGCAGAAAATAGGTTTGTCTTCCAGGCGTCCTATGCATTTTGCGTTAAGATTTTATGAGAAGTTATTTGCCTCCGTATATATGGATGAGATACTAATTTTTTCGTGAAAATGCAGTGAGGAAATCAGTGAAGGAAAGCTGCAAGATTATTTCAGTGGGCATTCCAGTGTTCTCCGAAGTTATGGAAGATCTGTGGGACAATTTGGCATGCAAAAGGTCAATGATATTGAAAAACTGCAACAAAATCTCTCTTTGTCGGTAAGACTCTTGCTATTTTATTTATTCCTTTGGCTCAAATCTATGCTTGTTTGTTATTTCTCTTGACGAGCCTTCAATTTGGGCAAGCCAATTTCGTTAATCTTGTTGACTTTGTATGGATTGACTTTGACTTCGTTTATTCAAGATGACTATAATTTATGCTTTGTTCATTTTGGGCAAACTAACATCTAGTTTCTTGCAGTTTGTAAATAAGTAGAGCCAAGAAAATGAAGTTGACTCTGACGTTTTTTTTCAGTGTGACTACGATTTGATTTCTTGAGGCAACAGGACTGTGATGGGAAGGTGCTCAACTTTTACTCTTAAGATTTAGTTTCCCAAATGGTTGGATTTGGATGTTGGATTCATTTAAAATTATTCTTCTTTCATCTAACTTCCTTTCTTTTTTTCCTAAATGGAAATCAACAACTTGAATCTTGTTTTTAATTGAAGGCCTGTAGATTAACTGTCTTAAGACGTTGGCTTAATTTCAGATTTGAAATCACCTCTGGAAGATTAACAAAGGTAAATTAATATATTTTATGTAAAATTTGTTGAATGCCACCATGAATAATTTCTCTTTTTGTGTTTTTCAAGCTTTGCAGGTTCATTATTGCACAAATATTGTGATTTGAGTTTTTGTTGTAGCCACTGTGGCTTTGGGTGAACTGACTTTAGAGGTCAATCCTAATGCATGCTTAGATTAGAAACAGAATGCTGAAGAAGAATGATATTTGTCTTCGAAGCTCAGTATCTCCTTTTGCACTCTTTCCCCCTTCTTTTTGGCTTATTGTTTTCTGTCTTTCCTTGACTGAAATCTAATGCAATTAGTCGAAGTATAATGTTGTTTCCATTTCGGTTAAATGATTCTGCGTGAGAAATGTGCATATAGTCATAGGTCCGCGATATTGGAGATTTTGTGAAAGTTGGAAAAGTCATTAAAGGTATGTGCCATATTTTTGCAATGTGCCAAATAATTGGCTCCTTTCAGTAATTGATCCATGAAATGTGTTTTCAAGCGGCTCCATCCGAGTGCATATTTTAAAAAACTTCTCTCTCTCACTCTCTCTCTCTTCCTTCCCCCTCTCTCTCATTCTCAAACATTCCCGGGTCGTCCATATTATCAACTCATTCCATAGGAGATGATGTATAGTTGATCTTTTGTCCATAAAGCTAATTAATGCATACAATTATCAGTGGAGCAATGGCCGTAGAAATTAAAGAGTACCTTTTATTTCCAGTGAGGCTCTGATTGCTTTACAATAACCACAGATAAAAGGGAAGTATAGAGTTCAAAAAAATTTTAGCATTAACTCTTAATCTATTGATTGCTTTGTTTAACAGAAAATTGATGTTGTCTTGATATGAAACGACACAAAGTATTGCTCATGATGCTGGCTGTGTGGATGGCAAAGAAGATAACCTGTTCTGTAAGTTAATAAATTGTTGCCTGTCTTTGACATAAAATTATAACTGGATTTGTCCGTATGTTGCTGGTCTTTTTTATTTGTTGTTATGGCATTGCAGTTGATAGTATTGTTTACAAGCTGTTATATCTAATGACAAGGGAAAATATCCAAGTTTTTGTTCTACATGTTTCTGCTGTTCAGAATTTCAGTTGTTATTTTGGCTATTAGAGACAGTTTTCTCAACTTCTTTCCTACTCCCCACTTCTTCCTTATATTGTCTATGCAAGATGGCAGTCCCCTCCATTAAGTCAAGCCGCAGTAGGAAAATAATGATGATTTGTTGCACATGTATCAATTCTGGAAAGCAATTATCAACTCTCTTAGAAAAAATTACTTAAAAAGGGATTGTTTCATAGAAGTTGATTCCTATAATTTTTTGAGTGCGGACTATGCTAGTCACCTCTTTTTGGGATGTGTTGGGTAATTGAGCAAATACTAACAATTCCTTTAGAAATTACCATTAACTGTTCCCATATTCAGAATTTTTCTTCAGCATTTTTGTATTTTGGTGGGGATAACCTGATTTCCATGATATCTTATAGCCTGTTTCCACGATATCTATGCCATTTTACTTTTATGCTTTGGATGTGTCTTTGCAATTATTATAGATGGATGAAAATACAAATCTTGCATTGTTTGGAACAGAACCAAGAGGAGGAAGCAGTCTTTGACTCAGTCTTGCTGGATGACATAATTTTATTTGTCGAGGGATGAACACTTGGGTTGGGAAACCAGAGAAAAGGAAATCCGGTATGGCTGTCTTGCAATTTGACAAGGAAAAGTGCTCAGCTTTTATTATTGTGATTCAATTTCTCATATGGCTAGAATTTATTATGTATTATCCTATAACAAAGTTGAATCATTTCTGATGTCCTACAGTTTTTCTTTGAGTGATGCGATACCTGTGGTATGTTTTGATATCTTCTCTAACTAGAGTATTAGTTTCTAATTCAATATCAGGACTTTTTCTCGTAGAATTTTAAATTGGGGATACTGTCTGCAAAACTGAAAAGATGCACGGGGTAGAATTTCCTTGGCAAGTTAGATTTTAAATGATACCTGAATGTTATAGGTTGTCTTACAGATCAAGTTGTTTTGTTTATGACTGAAGAAGACTCTTTTGCAAATCTCTTTGCATGTTTGACTTCAACCGAACGAATTTTGGCTTCAGTTCAAAGAAGGTAACCAACACATGATCAGTGATGGAGGCGTGGATTGTGTGAAGCTTGCTTTCAAGGCTCCATAAGGTACATCCAATCACTTATGTTGATATTTTTTTTTGCCTTATTGGAATTGCTGTTGCTATTTACAAATCTGTTGGGATCTTAATGTCATTTTAGTTCATAGACTAACTGTAAAAGAAACTTTGAAATCAATTTTTATTTTAGATATTCATTGGTTATGGATAAGTAAATTCTGCGGTAGATAATGGGACTTCAGCAGTTGCATGTTGCTTGTCATTTTGAATCATACTCATTCATTGTCCATTCTGTTGAAACATTCTTGCCTTCTCTCTCAGATGATTGTTGACTTGTACTTGTTAAGACTTGATTTCCTGACACCGTAGCATTCCATTTCCAACAAGTACGAATTATTGCAATTGGTACAAGCTTTTTGAATTGAGAAATTGCAATTTATGATTTAGAGATGTGACCAATTTGAAATTTCCTGACACAGATGATATTCAAGCTGGCGTAAATAAGAAATATTATGATATGTCTAAGACATCCAAAATCATCTGTTTAGGAATGCTGTCACCAGGTCTTTTGAACTCTGATTCAAGCTGCAAGTATGCCTTGTATTAGCTTCTTTTTTTTTTTTTGATAGAGTCATTAGCTTTGCTTTTAACAGCCAACATCCTGCGAGGATACTTCTCTTCAGGTGTGTACACGGGCATGCATGCAAGACCTCCGAAGAACCAAAACCGCAGCAAGGCTGGTGTTTCTTTCTTCTAGCCAATTATTATGCTTTATGGTTATCATTTCTCAGTTTCCCTCTTTCTTGTTTCAAAAAGTTTTTGTGGCTGCATCCATGTTACTGATTTGTTTTCTTTCCACAGTGATGATATTTGGAATCCAATAATCTGATTGATCAAAAAGGATTCCAATAATCTATTAATACTTTGATAGCTGACCACCCTACTTGAAGGCAGCAATTCAATGGAGGCCAATTCCAAGGCTTGCCAACTTGGCTTAATGTAATGAAACAGAGGACTATTAACATTTCTCGATGAAATTGTTGGATGATTGCTGATTATTTTGTATGCAATCAATATTTCTTTTTTGATAAGTGGTTATTTCAGTATCTTTCGGTTGATGGGGGATGTTGTGTAAGACATGGGTGTGCATGCATGACCTTCGAAACCACCATGCAAGGGCAGGCTATTTTTTCTGTTTTCCAGTCAATTCCTTGCCTCTCTCTCCCCACTTTACTGTAAGTATTTATTTTATAGTTATCACTTATTCACTTATATACTTCCCCTCATTTTTTTTAAGTGTGTGCATGTCTATGGATATCCTTATTTATCTATTTATATATCTTTGTTCGATAGCATTTGGAATGCAATAGTTTGCTAATATTTACAACATGGCCACCATGTTTGAAGGCAGCAAGCAATTCAATGGAGGTCAATTCAGGCTTTGCTTAACACAGTGGTGGAATTATTTGATGGTAACTATTTTTTTCAATAGTTTTATTTTATTAAGTAGCTTACAGTTTCTGAGCTTTGCTTTATTTCAGTGTTGCAAGTTCTATAATTCCTCGTTTGGGTTTGCGATTTTTTTGGGTTCTAAGTACCAATTTGGGGGGATTTTAAGCCTTAAGATTTTTAAGATTTTAATTTTCTATTCCCCACACCCCACTATTTTCAGTTTTCATTTGTTCACCTTTTTACACATTTGGGGTCTGGATTTCTGGCATTCGTTTTTGTGCTGTTTTTTTTTGGGTTCAAATAAAGTTGGCTCCTAGGTTCATGGCTGACTTAAAATTTTTTTGCTTTTAGTTTTTCCAATTTTAGTTCTCTTTTGTTTTTTTGTACCAGTGTTGCCCTTGTTTCTCTGATGGCTAAATTATGTCCAACGTTTTCATATATGTTTGTAGAATATTATCCTTTGAACAAAACAGACGTCTGGTTCTTTGGTATAATGACACTGAACTTGTTCATGGCCATGCTCCTTTCTCCAATTGTCCACCCATGAAAGTCTGGTAGTTTCTATGCATATGGGCATGAAAATTATTTCTGTTCCTGTTTTTTATCAGTAAAAGACAGAGAGAGAAAGAAATGCCTGGGCCTGGGGGACCTCTCTAGCCTGTAAGACAGTGTGATAACCAACCAACCAACCAGACAACCAATTCCTTCTTATCAGAAGTTTTCGTTGGTGCTTATCTTACCGGTTCTCATTTTATATGTTGACTTTATCATAACCCAGGTTTTGCTTATGACCTTACAAAATGCACCCCCAATGGCTCAACTATGAAAGGGGTAGGAGATTTTCAAAGGTTTTTTTTTTTTTTTTTAAGTGCATTGGAATTAACATCTACCATTTCTACATTTCTTGGTATTAATGGTTTGGTGCACTTTTGCAGTCATTTAGAGAGATGGTAACAGGTTGTTTAGTGAAAGATCTCGAGAAACGTGCCACAACAGAAAGCTATTGGAGCATCATTTTTTAAACATGCACGGTCCCATGAATATTTGCTTGCTAATTCTCGATAGACTTGCGCCTTCAGGACGACTGTTTAGACAGCTGAAAGTCCCTTTCTCATCCCACGCCATACATTTTTAATTGTTGCTCATTGCTCTTTTCTCTTTTTGGGGAAAAAGAAGTCTTGTTGTTCTCTATAGTAAGAAGCTCAGTTTTAACTTACACAAACTAAGTTTCTGCAGAATTACAGAAAACAGTAGAAGCTAGGTGTAGAGAAGAGTGAAAGGAGATGTGAACCATACTCTTGAAAATACATATGTACCTAAAACAGTAACTATACCAACTCTGCAGGTAATGACCTTACCTAACTGACTTGAGCTAAAAAAAGTTACATACAAGGTACTAACATAAGGTCTACCATACTTAGCACTATGCCAAGTTTATAGACAAGTTAAATATAAACATTGCAGGAGAATGAAACTAAGATTGCAAAAGAACAAAACAAAAAAAAAACTGTTGGATAACTTTAACTGCCATAACTGTCATCCTTTCAGCAAGGTTCTCACTGCAGCTGCAATGTTCAGATTCAATCTTCTTCACTCCTCCTTGGAGCTGATACATTGCATCCCCAGCCTCTTCCTTAATGCCACAAACTTAGACTTAGGCAATGCTTTAGTAAACATATCAGCTAACTGATCTGCAGAATCACAAAACACAAGCTGAACCTCACCATTTTCTTGAGCTTCTCTTAAAAAATGAAGCTTTATCTTAAAATGCTTGGTTCTTCCATGATGAACAAGATTCTTGGAGATAGCAATAACTGCTTGATTGTCACAAAAGATGACTGAAGGTTGTGTTGGAGCATGATGCAAGTCAGTAAGCACTCTCCTTAACCAAATACACTGGTTTACAGCAGCAGTGGCAGCTATATATTCTGCCTCTGCTGTTGACTGAGCCACAACCGACTGTTTCTTTGAATTCCAGCAAAAAAAACCTTCTCCAAGTGTGAAGCAGTAGCCTGAGGTACTTCTCATATCCTCAACAGACCCTGCCCAATCACTGTCTGAGTATCCAGACAATTCCAATTTCTCAGATCTCTTGAACATGACTCCAAGATCAATAGAGCCCTTAATGTACCTGAGAATTCTTTTGGCAGCTTTATAATGCAGCTCACTAGGAGCATGCATATACCTTGAAAGCAAATTTGTGGCATGAACTATGTCAGGCCTTGAAGCTGTCATGTACAACAAACAACCAACAAAGCTTCTATAAAGTGTTTCATTTACATCACCACTTCCATCATCTTTGACAAGTTTTTCATTGATAGCCATTGGAGTTGAGAGTGATTTGCACGCATCCATTTTGAATCTTTTGAGAACTTCTCTGGCATACTTTGATTGATTGACAAAGATGCCAAAATCAAGTTGCTGCACTTGAAGTCCCAAGAAGAAATTCATTTTTCCCATGTCAGACATTTCAAACACATTCTCCATCTCCTTTTTAAACTTGAAAATTGACTCTGAACAGCCACCTGTAACCAGCAAGTCATCAACATAAAGAAAAAACAATAATAATTTGCCCCTTTTCAATTTTGACAAACAATGTTGCTTCACTCTTGCTTTTCACAAAACCAAGTTGAAGTAAGTAATCATTGATCCTACTGAACCAGGATCTTGGGGCTTGCTTGAGACCATAAAGAGATTTTCTCAGCTTATACACCATTGTCTCCTTTCCTTTGATAGTATAGCCTTCAGGTTGCTCCACATAGATGTCCTCTTGCAAAATACCATTGAGAAAGGCAGATTTGATATCTAAATGATACACTGACCAGCTCCTTTGTGCAGCTAGAGCTAAGATCAATTTGATGGTGTCAAGTCTTGCTACAGGAGCAAATGTGTCTGAAAAATCAACCCCATATTGCTGAGAGTAACCTTTAGCTACTAACCTTGCTTTCAATCTATTAATACTGCCATCAGAGTTTAACTTTGTTCTATATATACACTTGACCCCAATAATATTCTTATTGTCAGGTCTGTCAATAAGGCTCCAGGTGTGATTCCTTTCAATTGAAGAAATTTCTTCATCCATAGCTTGCTTCCATTTGGTTGATCTTGCTGCCTCAAGGTAATTCCCTGGTTCCAAGACTGCAATATTGCTTCTTTCATAAATGTCAGAAAGAAGTCTAGTACCCCTAATTGGTGCATCATCAAAATCTCCCTCATTTGAGCTGGTATGATCATTACCAATAGGTTGTAGAAATTGATCAGAATGATCTTCAGGCCTATGGGAATCATCATCATTCCAGTTCCACCCTTGATCTTCTTCAAACCTTACATCTCTACTAACAACAATTTTTCCAGCTTGCACATCAAAGATTCTATATGCTTTTGAAACAATGCTATAACCAACAAATATAGCTGCTCTAGCCCTTTCATCTAGCTTCTGCCTTTTATGGTCAGGAACTAGGATATAACATAAGCAACCAAAGACTCTCAGATGCTTAACTGAAGGTTTGAAACCATACCATGCTTCATGAGGTGTCATTCCTTGAATGCTCTAGTTGAAACCCTGTTAAGAAGATAAGCTGAAGTATTAACAGCTTCAGCCCAAAGTGTTTTTGGTAAATTTTTTTCATAAAGCAAGCACCTGGCCATCTCCATGATAGTTCTATTCCTTCTTTCACTTACCCCATTCTGTTGGGGGGTGTATGGAGCTGAAAATTGGTGCTTTATACCAGCTGATTTACAAATTTCTTGAAATACAGCTGAAGTGAATTCAGTGCCATTGTCAGACCTCAAGATCTTGATTTTGCATCCTGATTCAGTTTCAACAAGGGCTTTGAAAGACATAAAGATAGATGCCACTTCAGTTTTGGATTTGAGGAAGTAGACCCAACCAAACCTTGAAAAGTCATCAATGAACAGTATAAAGAACTTACTGTCATTCAAGGATTCAGTTTGCATTGGGCCACACAGGTCAGTATGGACTAATTGCAACTTTTCTCTTGCTCTCCATGTCTGATCTGATGGGAACGGCAATCTTGTTTGTTTGCCTAGCTGACAGGAACCACAGACTCCTCCATCATGTGAGATAACAGGTAAGTCAAGCACAACTTTGTTTTTCTGCATCTTTTGCAAACCAGAAAAGTGATAATGTCCCAGCCTCTTATGCCACAGAACAGATTCATCATTAAAGGCTGGTAAAGCAGAGTGTTGCATTTGACTAAGTTCCACAGAGAAGCTTTTTTCTTTCATTGGTACTGAAATAACTTGATCACCATTGCAGTCCAATATTGTACAAGCATTGTTCATAAATTGCAAGGAATAGTTTTTCTCCAGTAATTGACCAACACTTAACAAGTTTTGATTAATTTCAGGTACAAATAACACATTTGAAATGTATTTGGTACCTGTTGAGGTTTGAACAGCCACTATGCCCTTGCCATGAACTTGAATTTGAGAACCATTCCCAATTCTCACTTTAGATGTGTAGGATCTGTCCAGCTCCTTAAATGCTTCTAAGCTTGGTGACATGTGATGAGTACACCCACTATCAATGAGCCAAGACTGAGTACATGAGGCAGCATTACTACAACTAGCCACAAATAATTCTTCTTCAGCTTGTTGTGTGCTTTCATCTACAATTTTGGCTTGTTTTTTCTGCTGCTGCAAGTGTTTCCTCTTGCTTTTGCAAATTTTTTCAACATGACCTCTCTTATTACAAAAAGAACAAAGAGCATCAGGTTTTCTCCAGCAGTCTTTGGCCAAGTGAGTAGTCTTACTACAATGCTCACAAGGTGGATATGCTCTTTTTCCTCCAGATTTGCTAGATTCTGCTTCCTTCTTGTCTAGCTTGCTAGATTGAGCTCCTTTGTATGGACTCTTGCCTTTGTAGAGGCTAACAAGGCACCCTCTGAAGATGTTGCAGGCTTGGAAGTGTCAGAAATTCCTCCTCCTTGCCTCATAACCCTCCTTTGTTCCTGTGCTTGGAGAGCACTAATGAGTTCTGAAACTGTTATTTGAGAAATATCTTTGGATTCCTCCAATGCAGAAATTTTGGCTTCAAATCTTTCAGGGATACTCACCAACACTTTCTCAACAATTCTTCTATCTGAAATTTCATCACCCAGTAGCCTGATTTGATTCACAATTTTAATAAGTCTATCACTGTAGTCTTTGATATTTTCTGAATCTTTCATTTTCAGCACTTCAAATTCCCTCCTCAAATTGAGAATCTGCATATTCCTTGACTTGACACTGCCTCCATACTCATCTCTTAGCTTTTCCCAAGCTGCTTTTGGAGTATCACAAGCCATGATCCTGTTAAATATAACCTCTGAAACAGAAGATTGAATACAGGATAAAGCCTTGAAGTGCTTGGCCACTTGTTCACTATGAGTTTTAATTTGAGCAACAGTTGGATTATGTGGCAAAACAGGAAGATCTCCTCCAACTTCAGTAACTTCCCAAAGATCATGAGCTTTCAGGTATGTCCTCATCATGACAGACCATTGCATATAGTTGTCTCCAGAAAATTTTGGTGGAGGGGGAGGAGAAAAATTCACTGAAGCCATAACAGTTCAGAAACTCTCCCAGGTGTTTGCCCAAGGTGTTTCCTCTCAAATCTCTCGTGTGTATCACTCTAATTTTCACACACCATCAGGTTCCTTAAAGATCCTATTTCGCTCTGATACCACTCTTGTTGTTCTCTATAGTAAGAAGCTCAGTTTTAACTTACACAAACTAAGTTTCTGCAGAATTACAGAAATCAGTAGAAGCTAGGTGCAGAGAAGAGTGAGAGGAGAATAGAGAGTTTTTCCTTTTTTTGGGACGACCAATATCTTGTACTCCATTGAAAATATATATGAAACTACATAGATAAGTACAAGAGAGGATGTGAACCATACTCTTGGTGATACAAACTCTGCAGGTAATGACCTTGCCTGACTGACTTGAGCTAAAAAAGTTACATACAAGGTACTAACATAAGGTCTACCATACTTAGCACTATGCCAAGTTTATAGACAAGTTAAATATAAACATTGCAGGAGAATAACTAAGATTGCAAAAGAACAAAACAAAAAAAAAACTGCTGGAGAACTTTAACTGCCATAACTGTCATCCTTTCAGCAAGGTTCTCACTGCAGCTGCAATGTTCAGATTCAATCTTCTTCAAGAAGCATACGTACATTGTTCACATTCTCACTTTTACTCCCTTTTTGCCATTCTCACTTCTACTTTTATTGCATGGTTAGATATCAATTTTTTTGGTTATTTGTTTGATTCGTGGGGTTAATAGGGCCATGGAATATTGATTGCAAATGAAGTCAGGTTTTATGCTATGTTCTTTGTTGATATCAAACTATATCATCTAATATACAAAGGCAAACGCAAATATGCTTTTGTCCTCAGCGATGTGTTTCAGAAATATCTATTGGGCTCCTAAAAATTTAAATTGGTGAGCAGAGCTGTTTCTGATAGATCATAAATTTTGATTTAATCTTTACTTGGTTACCTTTTTTTTTGTTTTTGGTTGAACAAACTAAAGATAATTTGTTGGAATTTTGCTCTTTGTTTTTCATTGATTGTTGGATAATATATAATACAAGAGATGTATGTGTATAGCAATTGTGCTACTTTCAAATATAGAAGAGATAAAAAGATAAAAGCTGTTGGTAACAGATTGCATCTGAATTTGATTTTAAATTCCAAACCTAATGTTATCCTTTATGCCCCCGCAAGATGGAGGCGGCTTCAACGACTCGCATCTTGGACCTGAGATCACTAAACCGATGCTTGGAGACTGCTTTAGTAAGAGCATCTGCAATTTGCTCGCGAGTAGAAATATGGAAGACAGCAATTTTGCCAGATTGAACTAATTGACGAACAAAATGATAATCGAGGGCAAGATGTTTCATCCGGGAGTGGAAGACTGGATTGGCAGAGAGATAAGTGGCGCCAACATTATCTGTGAAGATCCTAGCGGGCTCAGTTAATGGAAGTTGCAGTTCTTGAAGAAGATTGGTGATCCAAGAAAGTTCGGCCGCTGTGCCAGCTATAGCACGATACTCAGCTTCCGTTGATGATCGGGCGACAGTGCGTTGCTTAGTGGACCGCCAGGAGATTGGATTAGAGCCCAGAAAAATTACATAAGCTGAAGTGGACGTGCGATCATCGAGGTTCCCACCCCAATCAGCATCACAATGAGCAGTTAGAGATAGTGATGAACTAGTTCCCTTTTGCAATAACAGGCAATGGGTTATTGTTCCTTTAAGATAACGTAAGATGCGTTGAAGGCTAGTCCAGTGCAGTTGGGTTGGTGCATGCATAAATTGAGAAAGTTTATTAACTGAGAAGGCAATATCTGGTCGAGTAAGTGACAGGTATTGAAGAGAGCCCACCAATTGCCGGTACCGTGTGGAATCTGCCATACCAGAATTGTCATGCAACGTGAGTTGATGTGTAGGGGACAGCGGGGTCGCATGTTGTTTGGATGCATCAAGCCCAAATGTGTCAAGTAGGCGTCTAATGTATTGTTGTTGAGATAGGAGCAAGCCATCCGCAAGCGGTATAACTTCCATGCCTAAGAAGAAAATTGAGTGGGCCCAAATCCTTTAAGGAAAATCGATCATAGATGAGTGAGCATCTGAGCCAGAGCAACTTCATTGTTGCCAGTAATAATGATATCATCTAGATAGACCAGTAAATAGAGCTTGACAGAACCAAAGCTATACACAAAGAGTGAGCTGTCGAAAATAGTATTAGTGAAGCCTTGTTGAATAAGGAAGGAACTAAGTTCCTTGTACCATGCACGTGGAGCTTGGCGAAGGCCGTAAATGGCTTTATGCAATTTACAAACATAATCAGGGTGATCAGAGTCTATAAAACCAGGTGGTTGAGCCATAAAGACTGTGTCACTGAGAGTACCCTGCAAGAAAGCATTGTTAACATCTAACTGTCTTAATGACCAGCCATAGGTGACAGCTAGTGAGAGAACCATGCGGATTGTTGTTGGTTTAACAACAGGGCTAAAAGTTTCTTGAAAATCTACTCCTGGCCGTTGATGGAAGCCTTTGGCTACAAGACGAGCCTTGTATCGATCTATGGAACCATCCGCATTCCGCTTAATGCGAAAAATCCATTTATTGCCAACAACATTTGTAGCAGAGTTAGCGGGGACAAGGGTCCATGTGTTGTTTGCAACCAATGCATTGAATTCATCACTCATAGCTGCACGCCAGAGAGGATCCTTGAGGGCTTGACTGGCACAAGTGGGTTCAACAGAATCAGGAAGAGGATGTTTGGTGGCGTGAAGGACTTTCTTTGGTTTAAAAATTTGATTTTGGGACCTTGTGATCATTGGGTGGGTGCGAAGAGGATGGGATGCTGGATTTTGTGAAAGAGTTGGTGTCGGGTTAGCTTGAGTAAAAGACAATTGATTAGGATCCAGTGGAGGGATTAAGTGGTTATTGGAATTTTGAATAGCCGGGTCAGTGGATTGGGTTGTTGGGTTATCATCTTGTGTTTGAATTGATGGTAGCTGGAGATTTTCGAAAGAGGATAAGAATGAGTCTTGGTTATCACTTGGGATGGGATCACATGGGTGAGAAAGTGGGTCCGAATTAGCAGCGAATTTTTCTGGTATAGGATTTAAATTATTGGATAACTCAGTGGGACCAATAGCAGACGCGTCAATGCCATCCGAGTGTTCCGTGGGTGTACATGCATTAAATGACAAGTTGGGCGATAGAATAGGAGATAAATTAGGCAAAGGAATAGTCCAAGTGTCTACGGATTGTGGAGAGGAGTGGGTTGATGACTTGGCCACGAACTAAAGGCAAACACATTTTCAAAGAACACAACGTGACGAGACACATGTACTCTATTGGACATCGGGTCAAGGCAAAGAAATGCACTTTGGGTGGGTGAGTAGCCTAGGAAAACACATGGAATAGACTTGAGTCCTAATTTATGAGTGGTGTAAGGGCGAAGCCAGGGATAACATAGACATCCGAAGACTCGTAATTTGGAATAATTTGGTGGAGATTGAAATAATTTGAGATAAGGTGATGCATTTGAAGAATGTGAGTAGGCATACGATTAATTAAATAAACAGCAGCTTTGAAGGCATAGGTCCAAAATTTTGACGGTAGAGAAGCTTGGTGAAGTAAGGTTAAGCCTGTTTCAACAATGTGCCGGTGTTTACGCTCTGATAGGCCACTGTGCTGGGGCGTGTGAGGGGGGGTGAGATGGTGAGTGATACCGTGAGAGGCAAGATATGCTTTTAAAGATTGATATTCGCCACCACCGTCAGTATAAATAGAAAGAATCGGATGTTGAAATTGTTTTTCAACTAAGACTTTGAATTTTTGGAAAATGGAATTAACATCAGATTTCTTAAACAGAGGATAAAGCCACACAAACCGAGTGTAATGATCAACAAAAATGACATAGTATCGATAACCATCAACCGAATGGACAGGTGAGGGTCCCCAAACATCACTATAAATTAATTGTAAAGGACGACTGGTAGTTAAACTAGATTGTTGGAATGGTAAACGATGACTTTTATTGCAGTGGCAGGAATTACACAGAGAATTATCCTTAGTGCTAGACAATGAAAAGTGACTGAGAACATGGTTTAAAACATAGGAGGATGGGTGGCCTAGCCGCTGGTGCCAGGTAGAGGAGGAAGTCAGTTTGGCAATAAAAGTTCTCGAACTTGCATAAGATGAACACTCCTGGACGGCCAGTGATAAATGTTGTCTTTAATTGGTCCCCGGAGCAGAGTTGCCCCCGTATTTAAATCCTTCACCAAAAAATAAGATGGAAAAAATTCAACAGAGACACTGTTAGTCTGACAAAGTTTGGAAACGATAATAAATTAATTTTTGGATAGTTGGAACACATAATGTATCATTGAGTGCAAAGTGACGAGAAGAAGAAGGGAGAAGAGCAGAGCCACTATGAGTGATACGCAAACCTTTTCCATCACCGATCACCACTTCATCTCCACCAGCATAGTCCGTATAGGTGGAAAGATTGTTCAGCTCAGCAGTAACGTGATGCGTTGCACCACTATCCATAATCCAGGATGAATCACGATTGGGAATGACCTTTGTAGTGTTTACTGATGGGCTAGGGGCGGAGGACGAGTCATTAAAAAACCTTTTCCCTCGATAGCATTGCCGTGCAGAGTGCCCTGGTCGGTCACATATTTGGCATACCACACGGTGTTGTCCCTGCATAGATGTCGGCCGTTTCAAGTTAGACTGCGGGTTGGAGGAAAATTGAGTGTTGGAGCTATTGCCTCTTGGACTTGAACGAGAGCCATTAGAATGAAAATTTGGTGAAGTCCGCCTTGTATATTGAACTGTTGCTGGAAAATCATAGGAATTATCTTCCTTTTTTAGAATTGACTCATAGTCAATTAGTTTATCGTGTAATTCTTCAAATGATATTGGTGTTTCTCTAGCTCGAATTGCAACTGTGAGTTCTTTGAATTGTGAGCCAACACCATTAAGTATATGAACAATAAGATCTTCTTCAGGAAGCGGTGTACCGATTATTGCCAATTCATCGGCAATTGTTTTGATATGCTGAAGATATGTAGCAATCGGTTTGTTTCCACGTGTTTCAAATAGTTTTTCCTTTAAGGACATGACCCTTGATCTGGAACGGCTAGCAAATATTTTTGCTAATTTCTCCCAAGCCTCACGAGAAGTTGTTGTGGAGGCTATTAAAGAGATTAATGTCTCAGATACAGAAGCAATGATAGCATGTAACAACAATTGATCTTGTCGAAACCAAGTTTCATAGTCTGGATTTGAAGATATTGTATCACCTTGATTGAGTGTCTTTGCTGGACAGGGAAGAGTCCCATCAATATAGCCAACAAGATTGTAGCCTAATAGAAGAGAGGTAAATTGTGCCCTCCATGAAGCATAGTTTGAAGCTGTCAATTTCAATGGGAGTTGAGCGGTAGTGTTGATGGCCACAAGGCCTGTTGGGTTTTGTTATGTAATAGCAGTGGGTTGGACATTGGTGGTAGAGGAAGACGAGTTGGTGATTTCTGTGGCCATTGAAGAAGCTGTTAAGCGAGAAAGCTCTGATACCATAAAGATAAATTGTTGGAATTTTGCTTTTTGTTTTTCATTGATTGTTGGATAATATATAATACAAGAGATGTATGTGTATAGCAATTGTGCTACTTTCAAATATAGAAGAGATAAAAAGATAAAAGCTGTTGGTAACAGATTGCATCTGAATTTGATTTTAAATTCCAAACCCAATGTTATCCTTTACAAACTTGGTTACGCTATATATATTTATTACATTGTGAGCTTTGTTTGACCAGTTTGACGTTTGATGTCGCAGGTTTGGCTTGCCTTCTGAGAGTTGATGCAGGATGGTTCAAGCCACAGGTTTGATAATTCTTCTGCTCTCATTAATTAGTCATTACTAATCCAGCCAGTCCTTTTATATTTCAATATTTCATTAACTGGAAAGATCCATCCCAATCTTCTGATTCTTCTTACTCTATCAGCGCCCGTGTTTGTGGCTTCCACTTCCTTCAAAGAAATAACTGTGATGCTTCGTTTTTTTTTTTAAAAAAAAAAAAGAAAAAAAGAAAAATTCCATCCCAATCCAATTGGAATCCCTTTTAAGAGAGTCAAATTAACAAATCGGGCGTCTGTTAGACTTACAAAAAGGTAAACAATTACATCAAACACCAAATAGATAGCTCCAAGTTTTGTGGGCAAATTTACTCCTTTACCACATTTGCTTCAACGGAGCAGGCAGTAATAATCTGGGAAATGACTGTCCTCGGTTGTAGGTTTCCATCAAACATCTTAAGAAATGATGCCGTTCTTTACACGGAGAAACTCTTGCAAGAGCATTGATTATTTAGACCATGAAGGTTGCTCTAAATAGCTAGTGCACATTCAATGACCCAGGCGTGGGGATTGGTCATGGATCTTTGACAGGTCCTCTTACAACAACGTTGCCAAGACTTGGACTCCAACGCAAGACCCACAAGCATTTACTACCTGTTCTTGGATCAAGGCCAAAAAGTCGCAAATCTCCGATTATATATCCCACTACTAGTCTAAACGCGGTTTCCATCATTATATATCATGCAAGAGCATCGAATGAAATCAATTGAGACCATTAGAGTGTCGCGGACGGACTACAATAGAATGGTTAAACGTTGTCGACACGTTGCACATTCAACGACCCTAACGGCGGGGCTTGGTCGTGGGACTTGACAGATCCGTTAAGATTCTGTTGCCGGATTTGGCTTGAAAATAAAATAACGTAAATGTGTTTAGTGAGACACATAATTAATTTAATGATTTATATATTTTTTTTAATTTAATACATTTTTATTCTGCAATTTCACTATGTATCTATCGTATTCTTACCATGTGCCTCCAAAGGTTTTCTGGTGGATTTAATCGCGTGCCCACAAGCGTTTGGATTTAGTACCTGTGCTTGGGTTAAGGACGAAAAGTTGTCCACGTCTTCGATTTTATATCCTACCATACACTAGTCTAAAGGGGGTTTCCCTCATTTTCACTTGTATTTTTCACATGTATGTACTGTCTCCTGGCGATGAACCCGGAAGCATCCAGGAAATTTATTCATAATTGCTGTCCAAGCAGAATTGGAAAAACAACCATTGTATAGCAATTCCTCGGGTCCACTTTCATCAACATGGAAGACATTACAGAGTTAGGAAAAAAGATTACATAGCTACATGAAAGATATACGTAGTGTTAAATACATTGTAATTGACTTTTTTTTTTGCAACGGGATATTTTTTTTTCTGCAACAAAAAAATAGACAAAAATTCTTTTTTATTCATTGTTGTAAAAAATATATATATTTGATTGCAGAAAAAAATTTTAAATTGCAATATGTCAAATTCCACGTATATTTTTGATGTAGCCATGTAACTGCAGCCATAGAGTTAATATATGACTGGAATTTGCAAAATGTCATAGGCAAGGTCACATGGGTTGACTCATTGACTGGAAGACCAATAGCCCAATGCTAGTAGTGCCCATATTTATTGAGGCGCGACAGCAATCAACTTGCTTTAATCCAAGCTCAACCTAATAATAAGCTTATAACTGCAGAACCCATTATGGCACTCTCCATCACTACTCCAATTAAGATTGTAGCTTGGACTACCTTCATTTGTACTTGTGTGGTTATTAATCCTAATCTGGGCGTGCCAATTTTGTCAGCTACTGCATTTGAATCATCGTTGCTAAGTCAAGAAACACAGGCTGTGCTCGATAGTGGGTGGTGGAGCCTTTGGGTTGAACAGTTTCTTAACAGCAACAGTAGCACTTATGACCATGTTAACGACACGAGAAGCCATTGCCGGTGGCCGGGCATAACTTGCAACAATGTAGGAAGTATCACGCAGATAAATCCACGTCCTTACAAGATCATCGCACCGGTGCGATCTAAGTTTCAGATAATGAATTTTTCTTGCATTCCAAACTTGTTTCTTCTTGATTTATGGGGCCATGAAATATCTGGAGAAATCCCGCATCAGATTAGAGCGCTTACAAAACTGGAGTTCCTTGACTTGTCCTTTAACTATTTGACAGGTGAGCTTCCACTTTCTCTTACAAACCTCTCTCATTTGCAGTTACTTGATGTTTCTGGGAACTATCTCAACGGAACAATTCTACCGTATCTTGCTCTTTTTACCAATCTTACTCATCTGCTTATACAAATCAATGAATTTACAGGTGCTATTCCTTCTGAAATCGGTAACATGACAAGTCTTGTGAAGTTGTACCTGAATTCTAATTTTTTCGGTGACATCATCCCTCGTACACTAGGAAATCTCAAAAACCTTACTTATATGTTCATGAGCTCCAATAAATTCAGTGGAGCCATTCCTTCTGAAATTGGAATCCTGAGTTCTAATTTTCTCAATGGTACTATCCCTTATACGCTAGGAAATCTCAAAAATCTTGTTATTTTAGACATCAGTTTTAACTACCTCATAGGTCCGATTCCTCTATCATTGGAAAATCTGCGGCAGTTAATTCGCTTAGACCTTACGAATAACTCGTTATCTGGTAATATCCCATCAAAGTTAGGATGTTTGAAAACTTTGAAAGATTTGATTCTTTGTAATAACAAGCTCACAGGCCCAATTCCATTATCTCTCTTCCATGCTACCAATTTGGGTACATTAGACCTTGCATCGAATCAGATTACCGGTTCTGTTCCATCACTTTTGGGGAACCTGCAGGCCTTGGCTGTTTTGAATCTCAATTATAATGAGCTGACGGGCCTAATTCCTTTGTCTATAGGCCGATTGACCAATTTGACCAGTCTTTCGCTCCGTTCAAATTTTTTAGAAGGTGCCATACCAGGAGCGGTTGGAAACTTAACTATACTGAGTTATTTTGACATTTCCCATAACAGAATTTCCGGCAAAATTCCCATTGAAATAGGTAAGCTCCCCAATCTTTTGCACTTAGACCTCTCGGGAAACAATTTGAGCGGTTCCATTCCTTCTGAAGTTATGACTTTGGGGAATTGGACACTAAGATACCTGGACCTAAGCGATAATTATCTAACTGGCACCATCCCCAATACTTCTACTATATTTGTTCAAATTGATTTTACTAATAATTATTTGGAAGGTCACATTCCGTGTACCTTAAGGTCCTTTTCATTGGATAGCTTTGGGGGCAACAAGGATTTATTCATTCAGGAACTTGGTGTCAGTTGCTCTCAAACCCCACCAAGCACTCCTTCGATAGCCCCAAAAATATACCCTCATATTTTCTCGTTACTTGCACCCTTGATGATTCTTGGCAGCATATACCTTTTCTGCTGCCTTCGCAAGAAAAAGAAGTCTCAACAAGAGGCACAAACAATGAAGAATGGGGACTTATTCTCCGTATGGCACTTTGATGGCAAAATTGCGTTTGAAGACATTATAAAAGCAACCGAGGATTTTGACATCAAGTATTGTATTGGGACTGGTGGTTATGGCAGTGTCTATAAGGCACAACTTCCAACCCGCAAAGTAGTTGCTGTGAAGAAACTCCACCGATTAGAAGCAGAGGAGCCTGTTTTTGTCAAGTATTTCAGGAATGAGGCCAAAATGCTGACAGAAATCCGTCATAGGAACATCGTGAGACTTCATGGATTCTGCTTACACAAACGTTATATGTTTCTGATTTATCAGTACATGGAAAGGGGAAGCTTGCTTTGTGCTTTAAGAAATGATGTTCTAGCTGTGGAATTGAATTGGACCAAAAGGGTCAGCATCATCGAAGGCATGGCTTCTGCTTTATCTTACTTGCATCATGACTGCAGGCCGCCAATTCTTCACAGGGACATTTCAAGCAGTAACATTCTCTTAAACTCCGAGTTGGAGGCTTTTGTATCCGACTTTGGCACTGCTAGATTTCTTTATCCAGATTCATCCAATCAAACCGTGCTTGCCGGCACTTATGGTTATATTGCTCCAGGTTAGCTTTTTGTCTTGAGGATACTAATTAAACTTCTAATGCCTTTAAATTGCAAACTTCGAAATTAACAACATTGAATCAAATCAATGCTCTTTCGGACTGTTTATGTAACAAAGCATAGCAATATGGTTTTACTGATGGGGTTTTCTTTAATTAATTTCCCTGAATCCAGAGCTTACATACACCGTGGCTATGAACGAAAAATGCGACGTTTATAGCTTTGGGGTCGTGGCACTAGAAACTATGATGGGAAGACAACTCGGAGAACTGCTTTCATCATTGATACAACCAGGGGATCAAGATATAATGTTAAAAGATGTACTAGATCCACGTCTCTCGCCGCCCCACAATCATCTGGTTGATCAGAACGTTGTTCTCGTAGTCACTCTGGCTTTTGCTTGCGTCCGTTCCAACCCAAAATTGCGTCCAACAATGCAAAGTGTCTGTCGGGAACTTCTTGTTCGCAGGCCGCGACTGCCTGTTTCTCTGCACGCAATATCACTGCGGCATCTGAAGAATCAAGAAATATATACGGTGGACCAAAACTAGGAAGAAAAAAGATGCAGATCACATTTGATGGAGAGAATCTCACTCTACTTTTTTTTTATTCTGGACATGTACAAATATGTAATGTATGTTGAGTTGAGAGGGATAAAACCACTCAATTATTTCCTTATTCCTTCTCTCAAATACATACAAATATTACTTCTCACTTACCTCCCTCTCTCTCATGACAACTCACACATGGCTTACTCAATTCTCACTTTTGTCACACACACAACACAACAACATTCATCACCTATTTATAGATTGGCTAGGAACATTCTAGATAGCTAAGGAAGATGAAGCTTCAAGAAACTTCATGGTTGGTGAACATTGTAAAAGCTTCTAGAAATGGACAATTGATGGGAATTAGGCATTTTTCTATAAGCTTCTTCTCCTTTCTAGACTTATCTTTATTTCTAGAATATTCCACACTTGTGTTGATCTTTAATTCTCCCCCTCAACACAAGTCGCTCTTCTTGTCATTCCAGAGTTTTCTAGAAACTTGTGTTGATCTTCAATTCTCCTCCTCAACACAAGTTTCTCTTCTTGGTTATTCAGAGGACTAGAGCTGCGCTTCTTATCCTTCAATTGTAACATGTTCTTTCGCTCCGGATTGAACGATATAACTTTATTTTCCATGTTTCGCTCTCTTATTGGACGCGAAGGTCTTGACCAACTGTAACTACGATGCTTGTAATAACTTGGGCTTCGACTTTCGCTTCTACCACGCCAAGGAGAGTGTGATCTTACTAGTGATCGAGAATGACTTTGACCAAATGTTCGTTTCTTAAAAATATCCATTTTATTTCCAACTTCGCAATCTCGAGCCCAATGTCCATATCTACCGCAGTTGAAACAGTACCCCAATTTTTTTGCCTATATATTCTCGTCTTGACTCGAACTGACCTTCATCAAGTAATGTTCTAGGATACTGCACTTGAGCTTCGTCATTAGGAGCGTCAGTCTTGCATCCTTGACTATCTTTGAGAAGCTTCTTCTTCAGCCCATTTTCATTGATTTTTTGCTTCGTCGTATGCTGTTGATCACCTATTTTAACTTGCTCTCTCTGAAGTGCATTACTCTCCTTCCAAAGAGCATACGCCTTTCTTTCAACAGAATTTTTCTTCAAATCCTCAATCACACAGCTTTCAAATAATTATTTTCGTCGTTCGTTAATTTTTTAATCTTATCTGAGTCTGCCTTACAATACCTTGCAACGTGGCTTTCAGCATTTTCATCTCCACCTTCAACTTGTTTAGTTCAAGCTTATATTCAATTTCATTGGACTCGCCACATCCTTTACCTTGTCCATTAACTTCATCACGAAACTCGCTATCCACAAGAAGACTATCCTTAACTTCATCAACTGTTGTAGCATTGAAGGCAACTTCTTCTTGGTGGCAACTCTCACTTCCACTATTTGAAGTGTCTCTAGCTATTTCTTTTACCGCAAACAATGCTTCTACGTCCCACTCATCTTCACTGCAACATGCATCTCGATCTTTGTTAGATGTTGCAATATTCCCTTGCACAGTCTGCTCTTTGAACCAACACTCTCTTGCATAATGTCCTCTCCTTCCGCAGTTGTAGCATTCAATGTTCGGCCTCCTTGGACCTTCATTCCATCGCCAACCTTGATTTCGATCCTGAGGAACTCCCCCTAATTGGATATTCCTATCTTGTGGCCGCTTTGACTCCTCTTCCTCGTCATTCTTTAATTTCGCAAACTTGTTGGCTTTGTAACACCATTTTCTTTGGCCAGCATAGAGAGCCTCATCTTCTTCCTTTGCTGGCACTCCGGCCATTTGTTTTGTCAAAGTCTCTTGGCTTACGAGTAAATTTTCTAACTCTTCTATTGAAGGTTGAATGGGCCAACCTTGAATTGCAGCAATAAGTCCTCTATATTCTGGCCGCAAACCATGAATAATAATTCTTCTCATTCTAGCTTCGCTAATTTTAGACTCAGAATCCAGTTCCGAAATTTCACGGCAAATTGATTTAATTTTTGTAAAATATTGACTTATAGTCATTTCACGCTGAGTTGTAGACATTAGCTCATTCTCTAATAATTGAAGTCGCATATCATTTTTTTTAGCAAACCGCGAAGCTAGATTGTCCCAAGCTTCTTTAGGAGATTTAGCGTACCTGACGTGCTCCAAAATATCTTCATCTATCGTTGTCTTAATGGCGAACATCGCTTTTCCAGCCTTTATATTTCATTTCTTCAATGCCGTGGCGTCATCTGGTGTTGTGGTGTCGCTGCCACTAACAATCTCCCAAAGGTCCTGGCCTTGGAGGTATGACTCCATACATGTTCTCCACACGCCATAATTTTGGCTGTTAAGCCTTTTGATAACCCCCACATTAATTGCATCCATTATTTTATTTGGTCATAGACCAAAAATTTCTCACAGTCCCAGACTGCGTGTGGACAGAGTTTCTTCACGAACTCTTCGATGAATCCGATCCCAGATCGGTAGCACAAAAATCACGGTCCCAGACCGCAAGCTCTGATACCAAATTGTTGAGTTGAGAGGGATAAAACCACTCAATTATTTCCTTATTCCTTCTCTCAAATACATACAAATATTACTTCTCACTTACCTCCCTCTCTCTCATGACAACTCACACATGGCTTACTCAATTCTCACTTTTGTCACACACACAACACAACAACATTCATCACCTATTTATAGATTGGCTAGGAACATTCTAGATAGCTAAGGAAGATGAAGCTTCAAGAAACTTCATGGTTGGTGAACATTGTAAAAGCTTCTAGAAATGGACAATTGATGGGAACTAGGCATTTTTCTATAAGCTTCTTCTCCTTTCTAGACTTATCTTTATTTCTAGAATATTCCACACTTGTGTTGATCTTCAATGTATAATAAGTTTCATTAAAATGAAGTTTTTAAATAATTTTATAATAAAAGAGTTCTTAATAAATACCACTCAATTTCGATTTAATCAACTGAATTTCAAAGTCCTCCCTGTAGGATTTTTTCTCACGTCTAATGGGTAATCTATCGATTTCATTTCCCCTTTTTCCGGATGCATTTTTTCGCAGGCAGAGTTTTGAAATTGGTCCAACAAATACCGGCCGCTATTACGCTTGTGTGGGAGACCATGACATGCGTGCGCCGTACGATCATGGATGAATAGAGGCCACGAAGGTCCAACGATCAACCGACCGGGTAAATTCTCAAGCTCTCTCGTCTCTATATCATATTATATTATAATTAATAAATTGATAATAAATAAATAACCTTGTTTTCCCCTTTTTTTTCTTGTATTCGGCCAAATGAAAGATGCAATCCACCAATATCTTCTCCCAACAATACCGCTGTCAAGAATAATTGTGCCAAAACACACTGAAAAATGATCAAATTGCTTTATTTTTTTTTCTTTATTTATTTATTTTTTAATTTAAACCTGCCTAGTAGTCCAATGGGTTGACTAGTCTGAACCGACTCGATAGGACTCCGAAGTGCGGCAAAGATCTGCCAGTGAGTATTTAACGCGACTGCATTTTTAAGGACTCAAATTTAAGATCTCTAATTAAGCGATAACGAACCTCTACCACTTACACCAGCGCTCGCTGATTTTTTTCTTCATTTATCAGAGTTAGGACAAGAAGATTTGTCTATGAATGAGGTTTGGTATTGAAACTTTAAATCTGAGCCCCAAGTCATAAGTCAGTCCCGATGGTCTTTGATTTTTGCTTGACTGGCGATGAAATGAAGCACGAGTGTAAACAAACTCGTAGATTGTTATCTCTTTCTTTTTTTTTTCTTTTTTTTTTTTAATCTTAAATGAACTGTAATACAGCTGATAGGGGAGGAGAACATGGGAATAACAGGTCTGAGATTCGAATCCTGGACCTAGTGGTTGGAGAAAATTGTATGGGCGTAGATCAAGCCTACATTGGATTAATACTGGGCTGCTGGGTTTTATTGAACTGTTTAAGTTTGAGTAACTGGGCCCAATCCTATTCCCATGCTTTAAAATAAAAATATTTTACATTGAAAAAAAAAAATCAACGAGTCTTGTTTTCACCTTTTATTACCGATAGAAATGAAAATGAAAAAAATACAATTTATACTCTTTAGAGTTTAGACTTTAATTTAGAAGTTTTCAAATTTAAGAATAAAATTTATACGAGGAGAAAAATTACTTTTATACATATGTTTCTATAAGCTTTCTAATATATATATATAAAAAAAAAAACATGCTTAAACAGTTTAAACTTAAACAGTTTTATTGAGCTGTTTAAGTTTGAGCAACTGGGCCCAATTCTATTCTCATGCTTTAAAATAAAAGATATTTTACATCGAAAAAAAAAAAAATCGACGAGTCTTGTTTTCACTTTTTATTACCGATAGAAATAAAAAAAAAAAAATACAGTTTAGACTCTTTAGAGTTTAGACTTTAATTTAAAAATTTTGAAATTTAAGAATGAAATTTATACGAAGAGAAAAATTACTTTTATACAGCATATGCTTCTATAAGCTTTCTAATATATATATAAAAAAAAACATAAATACGATTAACAAGGACAAACTAGGAAGAATTTAATTTTAGATTTTATGTTCCCTCTCCTCCTATAATGAGAAGTTATTTATTTATTTATTTTTTCTTTCAAAAAAAGAATTTGTTGCACGAGTGCAAACAATTCATCCAACAAAGTTCGCGAGGGTATTCAAGTAAATGCGCTTCTCCTTCCTTGGTTTGGAGTACTGCACTACAAAGCCTACAACGGCTATACTGCCCGCTTAGTACAGTAAGTCATGGCGACGGCTGCTGCCATAACGTCTCTTTTACCATCCAAGAATGAGAAGAAGATAACTTCTACCGCTCCAAACCCTAACCCCCCAAACGCCCCCATCGCTTTCGCGCTTTGTTCAAGCTGCCCCGGCAAATCTCTCTCCGGCACCTCTTTATTCTGTAATCCGACGACATAGATTCTTAATTCTAGACAGACGAAACCATTCCGGCGAGGATCGAAACCAATTTAACTCCTTCTCCTCCTCCTCCTTCTTTTGAATTTTCTTTTTTATTTCTGATCGGAGATAAAGAACTCGAATCTTGAATTTAATTCAAGGTCTGTCCATTAAATTGGGGTTAATTTTGTCCGTCCTGCTTTGGCAAGGATCGATTACCCTTTTTGAGTTTCTTTCCACGCCCAATTAGTTGAGACTTAAGAGGGTATTCTTGGCTCTCTCTTTTTTTGTTTTCCTCTTTTTACGCAGTTTCTTGCACTTTCTCTTGGCAAGATTGGTCAGAGGTCAATTGAACTTGTTTTACTCAGCGGCACCAGCCCCACACTCTAAGAAATCTCAAAAATCTTGTTTTAAACATCAGTATTAACAACCTCATAAGTCCAATTTCACCGTCTTTAGGTCATTTGACAAATGTGAAAAAGTTAATCTCAAAGGCAACAAAATCGGCGGTCTTATTCCACTAATGTTGGGAAATTGGAAGCAGTTGAATCACTTAGATCTCAGCTCCAACAACCTCGCAGGCCCAATTCCTTCGTTGTTAGGCAACTTAATCAATTTGCAGCATCTTTCACTTGGTTCAAATCTTTTGAAAGGTCCCATACCAAAAGTGATTGGAAACTTGGTTGCTCTGACTTACTTAGACCTTGCCAATAACTCGTTATCTGGTAATATCCCGTCAAAGTTGGGATGTCTGAAGAGTTTGAAGGAGTTGACTCTTAGTCGAAACAAGCTTATAGGCCCAATTCCATTATCTCTCTTCAATGTCACAAATTGATCAAAATAGACTATGCAGGGAACCGGATTAACGGTTCTATTCCATCACCTTTAGAAAACCTGAAAGCCTTGATTGTTTTGGATCTCAGTTATAACAAGTTGAACGGCCCAATACCTTCATCAATAGGCCAATTGATTGAGAATTTGACTGTGTTAGACTTATATTGAACTTTTCCATAACAGAATTTTAAGAAAAATGCCAGCTGAAATAGGTAAGCTCCTCCATCTTGTGCACTTAGACCTCTCCGTAAACAAATTGAGTGGATCCATTCCATCTCCAATTGTGACTTTGGGGAAGGGAACATCAAGTTATCTAAATTTAAACTGTAATAATTTAACTGGCACCATATTCAGTACTTCTAATTTTCTCTTGAGAAAAGTATATTTCAATAATAATTCTCTAAAAAGTCACATTTCGTGTAACTTAAAGTTCGTACCACCTTATATCTTTGATGGCCTCAAGGATTTATTCATTCAAGATCTAGGCGTTGGTTGCTCTCGAAACCCATCTATCATTGCCTCCACACCCACAAAAAGAAGTAAAGGTGTTGAGCAGGACTCGAAAATATACCTTCCTATTTTCTTGTTCCTTGCACTCTTGATGAATCAGGAAATGTATATGGTGGACCAAATGCAGATCACATCTAATAGAGAGAATTTCACTCTGCTTCTCCTTGATTCTAAACACGTACAAATACGTGATAATAGCAAGTTTCATAAAAATTAAGTTTTTAAGTAATTTTTAATAAAAGAGTTCTTAATAAATACCACTCAATTTCGGTTCAATCAACTGAATTTCAAAGTCCTTCTTGTAGGCTCGTGTCTTACGTCGAGTGGGTAATCTCTCGCATGCTTTTCTTTGCCAGCAGAGTTTTGAAATTGGTCCAATAAATACCGACGGCTGTAACGCTTGCAGCGGAGACCATGATATGCGTGCGCGCCGTACGTTGTGCCAAAATATGAACGAGTCACTGCAATGTACGATCATGGATGAATAGAGGCCATAGAGGTCCAACGATCAAGCAGCAAGGTAAATTCTCAAGCACTCTCGGCTCTATATCATATTATAATATAATAAATAAATAAATAACATATTTTCCCCTTTCTTCTTATATTCGCCGAAATGAGAGATGCAATCCATCAACATCTTCTTCCAATAATACTGCCGTCAAGAATAATTGTACCAGAACACACTGAAAAATGACCATATTGCCTTTGAGTTTTTTTTTCCTTTATCTATTAGAGCTAGAACGGTAAGATTTGTCTATGAATGAGATTTGAAATTGAAACTTTAGATCTTACCTCCAAATCATAAATGAAGCACGAGTCTAAACGAATTTGTGGATTATCATCTCTCACTGATGGGTGGGAGACTAATTCTTAGAAATTGTATAGGTGCAGGCCAAGCTCATATCAGATTAAAACTGGGCTCCTGGGTTTATTGAACAGTTTAAGTTTGGGCAACTAGGCCCAATTCTATTCCAATGCCCTAAAAAAAAATACTTTACATTGAAAAAAAAATCCAACGAGCCTTATTTTCACTACCGACGGAAATGAAAATGAAAAAAAATGCCGTTTATATTTTTTGGAGTTTTTTTTTGGTCAATAGACTTTTTGGAATTTTTGTAGACTTTCAGAAAAAAAAAACCGTTTAATTTAAAAGTTTTGGGATTTAAAAGTAATAAATTTTTGAAAAAGAGAGAATTATTTTTGTGTGGTGTATGACTCTATAAGTTTTTTAATAGACAAAGAAAAAACACAAATAGGATTTACGAGGGCAAACTAGGAAGAATTTTATTTTAGATTTTATGTTTCCTCACCTCTTTTAGCGAGGAGTTATTTATTTATTTATTTTAAAAAAAGAGTTTGTTCCGCGAGGGCAAACAATCCAATAAAGTTTGTGAGGGTATTCAAGTAAATTTGCTTCTCCTGCCTTGAGTAGGAGTACTGGATTCCAAAGCCTACAGGCTACAACGGCTACATTGCCCGCTTAGTACAAGAAGTCAGGAGCACCATAAATAAATAAACACCACAGCAACGGCTGCTGCCATGTTTTCTTTCTTCTATCCAAGAAGGAGAAGAAAGACAACTGCTACTTCTCCAAGCCCTAACCCCCCAAACGCCCCCCCCTCTCACGACCTCTTTATTCTGTAATCCGGCGATATAGATTTACAATTCTAGAGAGACGGAGCCATTCTGGTAACATCGAAACCAATTTAACTCCTCCTTCTTCATCTTCTAAATTTTCTTTTTTTTTTTTGTTTCTGATCGGAGATAAAGAACTCGAATCTTGAATTCAATTCAAGGTTTCACCATTAAATTGGGGTTAATCTTGTCCATCCTGCTTTGGTGAGCATCGATTGCCCTTTTTGAATTTCTTTCCATGCCCAATTTTCTGAGACCTAAGAGGCTAATCTTGGATTTCTCTTTTTTTTACGCAGTTCCTTGCACTTTCTCTTGCCAAGATCGGCCAGAGGTCAATTGTACTTGCTTATCAAGACTGATGAAACTATGTTTCGACTCTGAAGCCATTAATTAACATATTTCATGTTAATTTTTAGAATTTATTTGATGTCACCATTAATGATCTCTTCTTTTGTGTTTTTCAGGCTTTATGGGTCATCAGCTGATCGGTCAATAAAGAGTTTTATTAACATGTTTGTGTTTTATTGATCCCCGGTACTATTAGACTGTGGAGCAGTTCAAGCATATGCATTGACTTTTGACCGTCTTGCTTCCTTGGGGAAGGTAGATAATTATCCCATTCATAACTTTTAGTGCTGATAGTCTTCTTTTTTTTTCTTGAGTTTCTGGCCAACCGTCCTTTCTATGTACGTTTTACTCGAACATTTTCGTTCTGGCTGAGGATGTGTTAGTATTTGGAGACAGCTGTTAAGCCTCGGGAATCTATTTGGCAACAGAAGTGGAGTGGCTTAACTCCATTAAAGCTGACTTAGTGGTATTTATGCATGCTTCTTCTCTTATCTCACCGTATCCCTTTCCTGTTACATAAAATGGATTAGCAACCTTCATTTGCGCTTATGGCATAAATAGGTTCAGATGTTGTTCCAGTTGCTTGCCCTGCGGCAGCTGACGCCAGAATCCGACCTGTTTATGTCACCAACTTCAGGTTAACTTGTTATCATTAGCATCTCTGTTCTCTTGAGTCTGACCCTCCATTATTTCTTCTGTTGACTTAGAATTATCTTGAATACCTGCCAATATTTTGCAATGAAGGGTACACTGACGTTGAACTCATATCTCTTATCAAAGATATACTACCACAGAATTGTGAATGATTTTAAGAATTTGCCTTTGAGTGCCTCAAAAATCTAGTTGGGATTTTAATGTCTTTTCAGTCCATTGATAATTGTCAAAGAGACTTTTATCTGAACGGAATTGTTGGATGATCAGTGATTATTTTGTGTACAATCAATACATATTTTGATAAGTGATTATTTCAGTATCTTTGAACTTTAACTTTCTTTTGATTGATGCAGGACATTATATATGAGACAGGTTTGGTGATTCACAGACAATTATTGCTGGCATTGAAGCAGATTCCATGCTCCTCCACTTACATTTCTTCAGTGTCCTCTCTCCTTTTCGCTTACACATCTTCTTCCACCAGGATTTGACCCCTATCATGTGCCACTTCTTATCGCTTTTTTTTTTTTTCCTTGCCTTTTGCGTTCTACAATGCAATTGATCTTCTTATCACTTCCTCTTGGCCCCCTTCTTCGGTTTCAAACTGATCCAATGAAACCGGAAAGAGCCAAACCTCAACACCAACAACTTGAGACATTGAGATGAGTTGCTTCTCTTTCTCTTCGGGGTTTTCGCTCAATGTTGGGTCACATTCCTGCGGGTGTTTTCTCGATAATTTCTGAGAGGTTAATTTCTTACCCTGTTTACTTTTGTTGTAAAGTGGTGATCTCCTTTCACTTTATCTTTTCACCTAAAACTTCTTGTTTTATGTTTTCCAGAGTCTTAAAATCTGCAGTTGAAATTTGTAGTGAGCTAATGTGGAGGAATCGAGAGTTGGATTCCGACAATTCAACTCGATTGGATTGGGTTAACGCCTTTTTGACCCGGCTTTTAGGTCGTTTCCTCCTCCAATGAGAAGACAATGAAATCAAGCTGTCGAGGGTACTACGGTAAATTCACTTTCCTTTTGCAGGGAGGACCGCGGGACTACGAGGCTACAACGGCTAGAGTGCGTGAAAGTTAAATGGGAAATTCCCGTTAACAAAAACACTAGAAATACAATTGACCCTTCCCAATGACCCCCAAACCAATTCTCTCCAAGATCCCCCTCTCTCCGAAAAAACAAAACCATTCTGCCATGCTCTTTCTTCTATCTAAGAAGAAGACTTAGAAGAAGAAGAAGAAGAAAACTTCCTTCTCTCCGAACCCTAACCCCGTACTCCCACGGCCGGCGTCAAAAATTGCTCTCCTCTCCGTCAGCACTTCTTTATTCGACAATCCCGGCGATGGATTTTGACTTCGGGCAGAAGAACCATTCCGGTAAAAATCAGACTCCGATTTAAGTTTTTCTTCTTTTTTCTATGTTCATCTAACCTTTTTTTTCTCCTCTAATAATATAAAGATTTCGAATCATGAATTTTAATCCATAGTCCGGCCATTAGTAATAGTAAGACACTGGGGTTAATGATCTTGGCTTCCTTGCTCTCTTTTTTTTCGTTTCTTCTTATTTTTTTTCTTTATTCCAGAGAGACATCGCCTTTCAATTTCAGGTGACGGTCGAGACCTTTTTGAAGTTTCCTTCCATGCCCTTTATGGTGAGACGTAAGAGGTTATAAACCTTCCGCTTTCTCTCTTTCGTTTCTCTTTTTGCACTTCCCTGCACCTTATCTTGGCAAGATTTGTTAGGTTATATGTAAAGATTTTAGCCTCTTTATAATTGTTCTTGCTTATCAAGACTAATTTGTGTTTTTTTTTTTTTTTGTTGTTGGTTTTGAAGCCACATCGTGACTTTGAAACCTCCTCTGGAAGATTAAGAAAGGTTTAATAATTCTATATCATTTAAATTGTGAAAATTTATAGGGTGTTACCACTCACGGTTTCTCTTTTTGTGTTTGTTTCAGGATTCATGCCTTCATTATTGCATAATTTCACGTGTGGATGAGAAACATAACGTTGAAGTGGGATGGTGTCTTCGAAGCTCGGTATCTTCTTTTACATTTTTTCCCCTTATTTCTTGCTTCTTGTTTTCTGTTTTTCCTAATCTGAAATCTGTAATTGAAACTTTCAGTAAGCTAATGTTGAGGCATCTTTTGATTAGATACAATTACTCGAAGTTTAATATTATTGCCATTTTGATTTAATGATTCTGCAGCAGAAATTTGCATAAAGTCAGAGTTCATCCATTCTTTGAAAGGGCGTTGAAGACCTAGTGAAAGTGGGAAAAGTTACTAAAGGCATGTGCCATACTTATGAGTTGAAAAATTGTTGGCTCTTTTAAGAAATTGTTATGTCATATGTGTTCTCTCTGTCTCTCTCTCTTTCTCAAACATTCCAGGCTGTTCATGTTATTCAGCTCACTGTATGGGAGATGATGCATGGTCGACCTTTTGTCCATAGAGCTAATTAATGCATGCAGATGCAAACAGTCATCAGAGGAGCAATGGATGTAGATATTAAAGGAGTCCCTTTGGTTTCTTGTGAGGTTTTGTGTGTCTTCCAAAAACTACAGCTAAAAGCGAAGCAAAGAGTCGTTAAAATTTGAGCATTAGCACTACATCCATTGATTTTCTTGTTTAAACATTTAACTGATTTTTTTTTTCGATATGCGGCTGGACAGAAGTATTGCTCATGATGCTAGCGGTGGGGATGACAAAGAATACAATACGCATTTTAAGCTAATACGTTGTCCATCTTTAACATAAAACTTAATTTCTCAGTATGTTGCTTATCTTTTTACAAACCATTATAAGAATCGCATCACCAATGGAATTCCTTCTCACTTGAGCTTGTAGTTTCGGCTAGAACTTGTCTGGGGGCTCCATGCATTGTTGACGTTGAACCACAGGTATGAGCAACACATGATATTGCCCATTTAGAGACATGAAATTCAAGTTTTTTCTCATTCCAAGAACTGAGTTATCAATCATTTACTGCAGGGGTGTGCTGCTGCCATAGTTTAATAATTATGCACTGAATGTGAGTTGGAGTACAGAAAATAAATATGACTTCCAGGTATCTTGTGCATTTTGGGTTAAGATTTTATGAGAAGGTATCTGCGTTGATATATATTGATGAGATACTAATTTTATTGTGAAGATGCAGTGAGCAAATCATTGAAGGAAGGCTGCAAGATTGTTTTAGCGTGCTTTCTGTGTTCTCCCAAATTGTGGGAAATCTGTGGAATTATTTGGCGTGGAAAAGGTCAATGATTTTAAAAAGCTGCAACAAAGTCTCTCTTTGTTAGTAAGTTTTGTGCTATTTTGTTTATTCCTTTCGGTTCAAATCTTATGCTTCTTTGTCGATTCTCTTGATGTGTGTTCAATTTGGGCGAACAAGTTTTGTTAATCTTATTGACTTTGTATGGATAGATGTTGACTATGTTTACTCAGGATGACTATGATTTATGCTTTGTTCACTTTGGGCAAACTGACATCTAGTTTCTTGCAGTTCGTAAATTGGTAGAGCCAAGAGGATGAAGTTGACTTTGACTTCGTTTTTTAGTGTGATGATGATTTGATTTCTCGAGGCAACAGGAATGTGATGGGAAGCTGCTGCTCAACTTTTACTTTTAATGTTCACTTTCTCAAATGGTTGGAACTTTATTATACAATCAACTATTCGGATGTTGGACGCATTTTAAGTAATTCTTCTTCTGCTATGTTCATCTAACTTCCTTTCTTTATTTCCTAAATGGCAATAAAGAACTTGAATCTTGTTTTTAATTGAAGGCCTGTAGATTAACTATAGTAAGACATTGGGGTTAATATCAGCTTATAAATCACCTCTGTAAGATTAAGAAAAGTTAATTAATATATTTCATGTAAAATTTGTAGAATGCCACCAAGAATGATTTCTCTTTTTGTGTTTTTCAAGCTTTGCAGGTTCATTATTGCACAAATTTTTGTGATTTTTGTTGTAGCCACCGTGGCTTTGGATGAACTGAGTTTAGAGATCAATCCTATTGCATGCATGGATAAGAAACAGAACGCTGAAGAAGAATGGTGCTTGTCTTTTAAGCTCATTATATCCTTTTACCCTCTTTTCCCCTTCTTTTTGGCTTATTGCTTTCTGCTTTTCCTTAACTGAAATCCGTAATGCAATTACTTAAATTATAATGTTGTCATTTTGGATAAGAAATAGATCGTAGAAGAAGAATTGTCTGTCTTCTAAGCACAGTTATCTACTTTTATTCTCTTTTCCCTTTCTTTTTGGGCTTATTGTTTTATGTTTTTCCTCAACTGAAATTTGCAATGCGATTACTCAAAGTATAATGCCATTTCCATTTTGGTTAAATGATATTGTAGGAGATGTGTGCATAAAGTCAGAGGTCCGTGATGTTGAAGATTTTGTGAAAGTTGGAAAAGTTATTAAAGGTATGTGCCATACTTTTACAATGTGTCAAATAATTGGCTCTTTTTTAGGAATTTTTCCATCAAATGTGTTTTCAAGCAGCTCCATCTGAGTCCATATCTTAAAAAACTTGTCTCTGTCTCTCTCACACACACATACACACATTCTCTTAATATTCCTGGGCCATTCACATTATTAGCTCATTCATAGGAGATTACTGTTGATTTTTGTCTATAGAGCTAATTAATGCATACAATCATCAGAGGAGCAATGGACATAGGCATTAAATAGTCCCTTATATTTCTGTGAGGCTCTGATTGCTTTCCAATAACCACAGATAAAAGGGAATTACAGAGTTCAAATAAATTTGAGCATTAACCCTTCATATATTCATTGTTTTGTTTAAATAGAAAAATGGTGTTTTCTCAATAGGAAGCTACACAAAGTATTGCTCATGATACTGGCAGTATTGATGACAAAGGAGATAATATACTCTGTAAGTTAATAAGTTTGATATAGGATTTATAAATGGATTTGTCCATATGTTGTTGGTCTATTGTATTTGTTGTTATAGCATTCGGTTGATTGTGTTGTTTACAACCTGTTATATAATTTTTTGAATGCGGACTATACTAATTACCTTTTTTTGGGCGTGTTTGCTAGTTGAGCAAATACTAACAATTCCTTTAGAAATTACCATTATCTGTTCCCATATCCAGAAATTTTTTTTCAGCATTGTGGTGTTCTGGTGGAGATAACCTGATCTTCATGATATCTATGCTATTTTATTTTTATGCTTTTGATATGTCTTTGCAATTATTTACAGAATGACATAATATGATTTGTTGAAGGAAGAACATTGGGGTGGGAAGCAAGAGAAATTGAAATCCGGTATGGATGTCTTGTCATTTGACAAGGAAAAGTGCTCAGCTTTTGTAGTATGATTGAATTTCTCACATAGTTAGAATTTATTATGGTATTAGCCTATTACAAAGTTGAATCATTTTGGATGTCCTACAGTTTTTCTTCTAGGGGTGAAATGCCTGTGGTATGTTTTGATATCTTCTCTAACTAGAAAATTTAATTTCTAATACATTATCAGAAGAATTTTGTCACAGAATCTTAAATTGGAGATATTGGCTGCAAAAACTGAAGAGATGCAAGAGGCAGAGCTTCCTTGGCAAGTCAGATTTTCAATGATACCTGAATGTTATAGATTGTCTTACGGATCAAGTTGTTTTGTTTAAGACTGAAGACTCTTTTGGAAATCTCTTCGCGTGTTTAACTTCAAGCAAACAAGTTTTGGCTTCAATTCAAAGAGGGACACCAACACATGATCAATGATGGAGGCATGGATTGTGTGAAGCTTGCTTTTCAACGCTCCATAAGGTACATCCAATCACTTATGTTGATATTCCTTTGCCTTATTGGAATTGCTGTTGCCTTTTACAAAACTGTTGGATCTTAATGTCCTTTTAGTTCATAGAGGAACTGTAAAAGAAGATTTGAAATAAATTTTTATTTTAGATTTTATTGGTTATGGAAAATTAAATTCTGTGGTAGATAATGGGACTTCAGCATTTGCATGTCATTTGTCATTTTGAATCACTGCTCATTCATTGTTTATTCTGTTGAAACATTCTTGCCTTGTCTCCTAGATGATTTCCACTTGAGCAAAAACCCACGCAGATGTTATTTAACAGTCTATGTTTTGTCCGTACAACATTAATTGGAAAAAAAAAAAAAAAGTTTCTACATTAGTAAATCCTCTGCAAATCAAACTGATGTCTGATAGTTTAAAGTATAATAATAATAATAATTGTAGGGAAACTGATAGCTCAAAACTGACAAGAGTAAGCAACAGACTTGTAAACTTGATAACGCGTCTTAACTCAAAACCTACATAGGTCATTCTCACTTTTCTTTCCCCTTCTAATACGAGATTTCTTAACCAGACAACTCACACTTGAAATTTGAACAACAACAACAACAATAATAATAATAATAAAGTAGACGAACCGCAGGAGAGATCTGAAGAGGTAGCGGAAGAAAGGGAGGAGAGAGAAGCATAGCCAGCCGATATTAGCTTCCTGACTTATACTTGTTTAAGTCAAGATTATCATTCCTTAACCGAAGTTTATCATAACCGAAGAAAGGGAGTATGTTGAGACTTTATCATAACCGAAGTTTTGTTGATGACCTTACAAAATGCGCCCCCAAGGCTCAACTATGAAAGAGATAGGAGATTTTCAAAGTTTTTTTTTTTTTTTTTTTTTAAGAATTAAAGGTTTGTGTATTTTATTTCAATATTTTGTCCACCATCTCTTGGAATTAAGGTTTGGTGCACTTTTCCAGTCATTTAAAGAGATTTGTTGGGCAGCCTGTTTAATGAAGGATCCAAGGAAATGTCCCGCATCAGAAAAGCTGTTGAAGCACCATTTTTTCAAACATGGAGTCCCATGAATATGTTGCTCCCTTAATTCTTGATAGACTCACGCCTTTAGGACAACCGTTGAGACATTTGATGATCTCTTTCTCATCCCACACCACATATTTTTGTTTACAAACTTAGTTATAAAATAATGCTAAAGTTTTGGTACAGTTCGTTACCCTTTTCTCCTTTTCAGGAAAAAGAAGCCGACCTTCTTGTGCAGAAAAAGGCCCTCTATGGTGATAAAGAGCAATCATCTCAGGCCAGTATCACAGTATGTGCGTTCTCACTTGACTCCTTTTTGCCATTCTCGCTTCTACTTTTATTGAATGCTTAGATATCATTTTTTTTTTGGTTACTTGTTTGATATGCGGTGTTAGTAGTATAAATGAAAATTGGGCCGTGGAATATAAATCATAAATGAAGTCAGGGTTTATGCTATGTTCTTTGTTGATAGCAAACTATAAAATCTAATACAAAGGCAAAGATATGTATGCTTTTGTCCCCAGCCATGCGTTTCAGAAATATCTATTGGGCTTGTAAAAAGTAAATCTGGCGAGCAGAGTGGTTTCTGAAAGATCAGAAATTTGATTTAATATATATATATATATTGCATTGTGAACTTTGCTTGACCAGTTTGACGTTTAATGTCATAGGTTCGGCTTGGCGTCCGAGAGTTGATGCAGGAAAATACAAGCCACAGGTTTGATAATTCTTTTGCTCTTATGAATCAGTCACTACTAATCCAGCCAGTCCTTCTATATTTCAATATTTCATTAACTGGAAAGATCTACTCCAGTCTTCTGATTCTTCTTGCTCTATCAGCACCCTTGTTTTTGGCTTGAGCAATGATGCTTCGCCAAAAAAAAAAAAAAAAAGAAAGAAACCTGCCAATCTTATTCGAATTCCTTCTGAGAGAGTCAGATTAACGAATTGGGTGTCTGACTTATAAAAAAGCAAACAATTATATAAACACAAAATAGATAAGTCCAAGTTTTGTAGGCAAATTTTCTCTTTTTTTTTTCGTAAAGATAGATCAATTATATTATTCTCGTAATTTGATAACTAAGATTTAGCATGATTGTACATGAAACCTTTGGCTTCGACTAAACCGATTAGCATGTTTTCTAGTTCGAACTTTTAATATTTTTAAGAAAAAAAGAGTCCAAACTAATGATAAGACTAACAAGTCTAAACCGATTAACGAGTAACTTTTGCGGCTAATGATAAGATTTCAAACGTATTGATGGAAAAAAAGATTATTAAAAAAAAAAAAAAAGTCCCAACATACAAATACAATACCATATACAGCTTTGTAGACACACAAAAGGGAAAAAAAAAACTTTGTAATAGCAGTATCATTTCTTTTTTTTTTACAGCTTGAACTTCAGCATTCTTGGTCTCACACCTCGAACAAATTTTTTAAAGTAATAACAATAATGACATTTATGGTAATGAATATTATTACTATGACACTTATAGGAAAATTATTTTCACTTACTTCGTATATGAAACTTAGCACTATATAAACCAAATAGTTGTTGGGTAACAACTCTCCAATTGATGTAGAAAGATTTTAAGCCTAACACAGGAAAAATCTACCAGCCATGAAATAGAAGGAGATTATTTTTCACTCCTCAGGGTTAAGGAAGGACCCGGTCATAGGAGCTGGCAGAGGCAAATTATCATGTGGTTGCATCAGGGAAAGTAGAGGAAAAAAATTTTTCTATCTTGAAGCCAATTTTTACTAGGTAGGTGAGGTAGAGTAGAAAATACAAAGAATTGCTTCGAACAATGTTCTTCTAGCAACTGCTGTATAGATCGGCAGCCCCTTCTAACTTGACCTTGTGACTTGTGAAAAAAAATGATAACCCGTACCGACCGTCCAGCTGGCAGCCAATTTGACAAATAGATAGGAAAAAAATTATCTGAAATTTCTGAGAACACGAGGAGAAGAACTGTAGTCCATAAGAAGAAAATGGATAGCTAGAAGAAGAATACTCTCTTCTTCAGACATGGCTAATGGAATATAGGAAAAAGAAAACACTTTTGAGTGAAGGAGCTTTTGAAGATCAAAAAAGGAGAGAACATTATTGAAAATCAAAAGAAGAAGCTCAGATGATTTAACTTCTTGCACCGCCGCCCACATGGAAACGAGAATTGCTTTTCTTCCCTCCTCTGACAATAATAAATTCCCTCAAGATGGTGAGTTCGAAAAGGGACTTAGGTTTACTGGAGTTACAGGGCTCTCATTTATAGAATCCTTAAGTTGAGGATTTCAATGGCTTCAATACATATGTAGGTTCGATCGATTTGTCAGGGGAGTTTAAGAGACGTGGCGAGGCCGCGAGGGACGATCTGTAGGGCGCGAGTGGAGGCGATTTTTTTGGGCGGTTAGTTTTGTTTTTAAAATCTAGGTTGGTTACCTCGGAGTTATCTATATCTATCTATTGTTCACGATTTATCTGATAAGATACAAAGTTGATTTTGTATTTGACCAAATTTTGCCAATAAAATCTTCACTGATTTATCAAAAAAAAAAATTTCTTTCATTTACGATTTTTGTAGTTTAACAATCGAAAGAAAACTTTTAACTTGATTCAAAATTTTTATAAGTGTAACTTATTATCTTAAATTATACAATAAGTAAAGTCTGTTTAAAATTAAAATATAATAAAAAATGTTTGTTTGATGTAAATTTATAAGAAAATTTTACGAAAAAACGAATAAAAATAATAAACACTTCAATCAAATATTTATTTTTATTTTGGTTTAACAGTTAGGACGTTGTCGGTTGAGATGCGTGCAAATGTTCAAATTAGAATTAAATTTATGCAATCCACTAATTCAGCATCAATTATTTAATTGTTACCTGTTAAGATAATATATTTTGTGGATGGGGACGGGATGATTTTAGCTTATTGAATCGAATTTTTGGCAATCCAGTACTTAAATGTTGTCTTAAGGATTTATAAGTTATGGGTTGGCAGTTAATTACCTTATTTTTAGTTCAACGAAGGAGTAAGTGGTAATAGTTCCAGATACGTAGTAGTATAGGATTAAAAAAAAAATATTGGTATACAAAATTTTAGTGTTTTGATTAATGTATTAAATAAAATAAGATTGATATTATTTACAATAATATTGATAATATTTGTAATGAAAAAAATAATAATTTTTAATTTTTATTACAAAATATATCAATCTTATTAAAAAAATTATTTATGCTTATTGTATTTAGAATATCAATCACAATAATAAAATTAAAAGAGTTTCACGATTATTAATAAAAAATCTAAAATTTTTGGAAAAAGAAAAAAAAATTCTAATTGATCAGGTAACATCTGAAGAGAAATCAATGGCTTTTGCTTAAAAAAATACAATTTATTTTGTCCTTTTCATGGCAGGTAACAAAAGGAACTTGGAGTGGCTTTGATTGATTTTTTTTTTTTTGGGGGGTGGGGGGGGCTGCAGAAAATGAGACCGTTAATGTTCCACTCCCTTTACGAGGCCTTACCATCTCCACAATTCAAAAAGTTTCAAAACATAAAATTTCTGATATTTCATTAGAAAAAAAATGCAAGTTTTGGTTGCCAATACTCTTACATTGTGTTTTGGGAGGAGGAAAAGTGGAGAGAGAAAAAAGTGAAAGAATTAAAGTAAATTATTATATTTAGAAAATGTTTGAAAAATGGAGGTGAGAAAAGATTCTAATTTCTCTCATTTTCCTTACCTCACTAAAACCAATCATCTCAAAAATAGGAGGAATGTTGTTAGTTCTGATACTAAATTTATTAAATGACTCAATTACTTTTATATAATTTAAAAATTACAATTTTAACATAAACAAAAATCTTAATAGAATTTATTATGAAAGATAAAATTATTATTTTAACATATTTTATATTCATTTTCCTCACTTTCCACTATTTCCTAAATAAAAGAATTTATAATTTTTCTCTCTCTCATCACCTCTTTTCAAATACAAGAGAGGATAGAAAATATTCTCTTCCTCTAATAATCCTCTCCTCCACTTTTCTTTCTCTCACTTTCCTCTCCCTCAAAAATTTTATCTAAACACAGTATTATTGTCTCTTCGGTACCCAACTAACCAGAAGTTTTTAGCATAGAGATAACTAAGGAAATCTCGTCCACATTAACTCGTACGGGCCATACTAAATAGGTTTTGCACATTCAATAACCCTAGCGTGGGGCTTGGTTTTGGAACTTTGACAGGTTCTTTTGCGACAATGTTGCCATGACTTAGGATTCCAACGCCAGACCCGCAAACATGTACTACCTGTGCTTGGGTCAAGGCCGAAAAATCCCAGTATCCCACATTCGATTGGGTATAAATCCTTTGATGTTATACTTATTTCCATTCGATTTTGTGTATGTGTACGCTGCTGGCCATGATCCCGGAAGAATCCAGGAAATCACCAGCAGAATTTCTGTCCAAGCAGAATTGGGAAAAAAAAAACAGCTCCTCAGGTCCACTTGCATCAAGCGGAACGACTTTATAGGTTTAATATATGACTGGAATTTGCTACATGTCGCAGGCAAGGTCAGTCGATTGCTCGTTGACCCAATACTACTATTGCCTATATTTAGTGAGGCACGAGAGTAATCTACTTGTTTTAATCCAAACTTAACCTGATAATATAAGTGCAGAACCCATCATGTCATTCCTTGTCACCACTTCCATTAAGATTGTAGCTTGGACTACCTTCATTTGTACTTTTGTGTTTATTAATCCTAATTTGTGCGTGCCAGTTTTGTCAGCCACTGCATTTGAATCGTCGTCGCTAAGACAAGAAGCACAGGCCATGCTCGATAGTGGGTGGTGGAGCGTTTATTACAATGTTAACGACACGAGAAGCCATTGCCGGTGGCCGGGTATAACTTGCAACGATGTTGGAAGTGTCACGAAGATAAATCTACAACGTCGTGATTATATCATCACATCGGTGGGATCCAGGTTTCAGAGAACGAATTTTTCCTGCTTTCCAAACCTAGTTCTTCTTGATGTAGACAGCCATGGAATATCTGGAGAAATCCCGCATCAGATTGGAGCTCTCACGTAATGTTTCTTTCAACAAACTCAAGGGAACAATTCCGCCGGCTCTTGCTCTTCTTGCCAATCTTACTCATCTGGTTATGCGGTCCAATGAATTCAGTGGTGCCATTCCTTGTGAAGTTGGAAGCATGACAAGTCTTGTGGAGTTGGACTTGGGTTACAATTATCTCAACGGCACCATCGCTCCTGAAGTTATGACTTTGGGAACATTAAGATACCTAGACCTAAGCAACAATTATCTAACTGACACCATCCCCTTTAGTCCTTATACTTTCTCTTATGGAATTTATTTTAGTAATAATTCCCTAGAAGGTCACATTCCGAGTAACTTGAGGTCCTTACCGTCTTCTAGCTTTGATGGCAACAAGGATTTATTCATTCAGTAACTTTGTGTCAGTTGCTCTCAAACCCCACCAAACACTGCCTCAAAGGACTTGGAAATATACCTTCCTATGTTCTTGTTACTTGCACCCTTGACGATTCTTTGCAACATATAACTTTTCTGCTGCCTTCGCAAGAAAAAGAAGTTCCAACAAGACGCACAAACAATGAAGAAAGGGGACTTATTCTCCGTATGGAACTTTGATGGCAAAATTGCGTTTCAAGACATTATAAAAGCAACCGAGGACTTCGACATCAGGTATGGCATTGGAACTGGAGGTTATGGCAGTGTTTATAAAGCACAACTTCCAACCGGCAAATAGTTTCCTTGAAGAAACTCCACCGATTAGAAGCAGAGGAGCCTGTTTTTGATAGAATTGGTGCTGCTGCATCCTCAACACTTCCCTCTAGAATTTGAAGTTTAAGTTTCAAATTTGAAATGTAAAAGAGCTGTTATGTAACAGCTAGTTTGTTGGAGCCTCTCTTTGAATTTTGAATGTAAATTTACCTCTATATAATGAGGTTTTCATGATTAATGAATGTAGAGGAAGTCATTTTATGTCTCTCTTCTCCTTGCTGTCATTTTTGCAGCAAGTTTTTACCCTCTGCAACTTCATTTCTCTGCTGTAATTTTTCTGCATCTTTGTCTCTGCTGCACTTTCTTGTTCCAATGCTCATGCTACTCATTCAATGCCTCATTTTCAGCTTCAATGCTTTCCCTTTCATCCCTCATAAAACCAACAGTTTTTGATAAGTGTTTCAGGAACGAGGCTAAAATGTTGACAGAAGTCCGCCACAAGAACATCGTGAGACTTTATGGATTTTGCTTGCACAAACGCTCCATGTTGTTGATTTATCAGTACATGGACATGGGAAGCTTGCTTTATGCTCTAAGAAATGATGTTCTAGCTATGGAATTGGACTGGACCAAAAGATTTAGCATCATCATAGACATGGCTTCTGCTTTATCTTACTTGCATCGTGATTGCAATCCACCAATTCTTCATAGGGACATTTCAAGCAGTAACATTCTCTTAAACTCTGAGTTAGAGGCTTTTGTATCTGACTTTGGCACTGCTAGATTTCTTTATCCGGATTCATCCAATCAAACCGTGCTTGCCGGCACTCATGGTTATATTGCTCCAGGTTAGCTATTTTTTTGAGAACACTAATTAAACTTATGAAGCTTTTTTTTTTTAGAACACTAATTAAACTTATGATACCTTTAAATTGCAGACTTCGAAATTAACAACATTGAATCAAATCAAGGCTCTTTCTAACTATTTATGTAACAAAGCGTAGCAATATGGTTTTACTAATGGGCTTTTCTCTTATTTAATTTCCCTGAATTCAGAGCTTGCTTACACCATGGCTGTGAACGAAAAATGTGACGTTTACAGCTTTGGGGTCCTAGCACTAGAAACGATGATTGGAAGACATCCTGGAGAACTGCTTTTATCATTACCACAGCCAGAGGATCAAGAAATGATGTTAAAAGATATACTGGATCCACGTCCCCCGCCGCCCCAAGATCAGAATATGGTTCTTATAGTCACACTGGCTTTAGCTTGCCTCCGTTCAAACCCAAAATCGCGGCCAACAATGCAAAATGTCTGTCGGGAACTTCTTGTTCGAAGGCCACCGCTGCCACTTTCTTTGAACGCAATATCACTGAAGCATCTGATGAATCAGGAAATATATTCGGTAGACCAAAACTAAGAAGAAAACATATCCCAGCAAATGGAGTTCTGATGGGATTAATTTTGTATCGCCAGACTTGTCCACATTGTGGAACCGAGTAGATAGAACTACTAGCACGTAATGAATGGTCAGTTGATCACGAGGATATGTATTTTTTTAATGCTAAATTTTTAAAATTTTCAACTTCTTACAAAATTAGTTCACCCGTTAATAAAAAATGATCAATTTATTAAAAAAGCGAGACATTACAAAAGTTATTTAAAAAATTGTTAAATATACTAATTGAAAATTTTTTTATCAAAAATATATATTTTACATATTTAATTCCTATATTTGTTCATTAAAAAAATATTTAATGTGTTATATTTATTGATGAAAAAAATATTTAATTCATATATTTGACTTTTTTTTTAGTAATTATTAAATTAAACTCATTTATTAACAGATTAATTATTTTTTATAAACGAAAGAACTTTTTTTAATAAGAAATCAAAAAGTTTAAAATTTAAATAAAATATTAAAAAAATTTAAAAATTATATAAAAATTATAAAAATTTATGACCAAAAAATTACATATGCCGTTGGTCATATGGTGTCATCAGGACACGCCTCTCCACGCAATAATTTTTCTTCAAAGCCTAAATTTAAAGTACAAATTATGGTCCACATTTTCTGTGGAATTACCTACAAGAAAATTTTAATATTCGCCTCCGGAGGAGTAATTTTCATTTATAGTAAATATTACCATCAATGCTGACTTTTTTGGCCATCAACTAATTGACGATTCTCAATGCAAAACAATAATAATAATAATGATAAAATAAAAAGAATCTCACTAAAAAGATATAAAAAAAAATAATCATAAAGTAGTAATAGGTATGCTTTTAGTCTCTAATAAATAATTAAAAATTTATTTTTTAAAAAATTAAATTCTAAATATACTAATCTTACCTTAAATATATTTGTATTACTCTAATCTTTGATTTCAAAAAAAATTCTAAACAATTTTTTAGCAAAAAAATTTTTTTTACTGTCTATGACTATTTTATGATTATTTTTTATGTCATCCTGTTTTTTTTTCTTCAGAAAAATCCTCGCTAGTTGTTTTATTTGCCTAGCAATTGATGTGTAACGGGGAAACTTGAATCTGTCTGTCCCATTAAAGTCACCGTATGTCCACGCATTTAAATCTAAGGCCCCGTATGTCAAAAAAAATAAATCTAAGGTCTCGGCAGGAAGTTTGAGGGAGAAAAAAAACAATCTTTAGAAAAGTTTATGAGGATATGCAGATCATATTTAATTGAGCAAATTTCTCTCTAATGCCCTTTGATTCTAAATATTAAAAAAATTAAATAAATAAATGTAAGTATTTTTAATTTCAATCAGTATTTTTTTAATAGTGCTCACTTATAATCTTATATCATATAATAAAAAATACTCAGCTTTTGTGTTTGAGAATATAATCTTGAAAAACCTCTGTTCCTTTTGTGTACAGGAATTGAATTTGCATAAATTGTTTTGAGATTTTTTTAAAATAATAAATGAAAATAATCTAAAATTGAATTTTCTCTCAGCTAAATCAATTAAAGTATTGTAGAAAAAATGATTAACCACACAAAACATTGGTTAGAAAATGATTCCATCCTTTTTCATTGGATGGAAAACAAAAATCAAAGCAGAGCATCTGCGGAGAAGATTTTGGTCTTGCAAGCCTTCCTTGATTCCATTCCAAATGAGCGAACCAAAAAGAAAACCAACCATACTATAGTTAATAAAGACGATGTTTTCTATAGAATTATGTAAAAGGAAATTTATAGGGTTGTTTGGTGTGCATACACAACGATTTTTATTTGTTTGTGTCCTCTATTTTTTTGTCCTAATTTTTATCTTTGTTACGAAACAAAAGCTCTTATGTGGGTCCCAGTTAAGAGACCAGTCTACTCCCATGATTGGTTGTCGCCAGCCAGCTGGGACAGTCTCCTGTGTGTAAACTTTTATATTAATATGTACATAAGAATATAATTGTAAAACATGTTAAAAATAATTTGAGATAGTAGTTTAGCAGTAAGTAGATATATTTTTATATTCACAATTCAAGTTCGACTTCCTGTATGCATACTCTCCCTAGTAAAGTCTAGGTGTCTGCATTCTATAGAAAAAAGTGTTGAAGCGGAGAATAGAAATCTGACTTAGTAATAGTCGCAATCTTTTATAACAGAACTATATTTAAAATCATACTCAACCCTACTGGTACTCAAATAATGAGTTGATCCTTTTAAGGGGTTGTCGAAGGAGATACCAAAGAACAAGATTACTGCAACCTCTACTTTATAGATTCGATGACTGATATATATATATATATATATAATATATTTTTTTTTTGTTAAAAAAATATATTAGAAACAGATGATAATTCATAAGAAGAAAAGAAATTTGTTTGTTTGAACTTAGACAATTTTTATTTTACTTCTCAATTCATTATGGACTAATAAAAGTGGAAAATGGCATAAAGATGGCGAGGGATAGACTGATCGCTACTTCTTTTTTTTTTTTTTTGTTTTTTTAACGAAGAAAATCGTTGTATTAATTTATACAAATTTCGTATAAAATCGATAAGAAAGATGTCAAAGAAACCTATATAAAACAAAAATAGATGGCACAAAGGCCTACAAATGAGTTCGTCAATAGATCATTTTCGCACAGGGCACGAAACCTACAAAATAGTAGTTACAAAATTAACATGAAAATCTAAATTGTTAGATCGTAAACAATGTATTAAATTAAAAAAAAATTGATAAACTGTTAAATTAATTATATATCTTTTATGTGAAACAGATTACGTGACTGTGCATTAAAGTTTATTTACAAAATGCTTTTCTCATTTATAGGTTTCCATCAAACATTTTAAGAAACGATGTTGTTCTTTGCACGAAACCATTTCTTACGGAATTAATCGATAACTTGCTATCTAACATCTTGTTTTTTTTTTGACCGGAAATTTTCAACTTATTTGTTACTTATGCAAGAGCATCGAATCAAATCAATTGAGACGATTAGAGTGTCACGGACGGACTACAAAAGAATGGTTAAACGTTGTGGACACTTTGCACATTCAACGACCCTAACGATGGGGATTGATCATGGGACTTGACAGGTCCTGTTAAGACTCCGTTGCCGGATCTTAATTGAGAGTAAAATTATATAAATATACTTAACTTATATACCGTTAATTTAAATAATTTATTTTTTTAAAATTTAATATATCTTTATTATATAACTTCATTATATATTCACTGTATCCTTATTATTATCTGCCCACAAAGTCTTTCTAGTGGATTTAATCACGTGTCCACAAGCGTTTGGATTTAGTACCTGTGCTTGGGTTAAGGACGAAAAGTTATCCGCGTCTTCGATTTTAGATCCTACTATATACTAGTCTAAACGCGGTTTCCATCACTTTCACTAGTATTTTTCACATGCATGTACTGTCTCCCGGCGAACGGAAGCATCCAGGAAATTAATTCATAATTGCTGTCGAAGCAGAATTGGAAAAACAACCATTGTATGGCAATTCCTTAGGTCCACTTTCATCGACATGGAAAACATTATAGATTTAGCAAAAAAATACATAAACACATAAAAAATAAACGCGATATTAGACACATTGTAATTGGTTACTTTCTATTTTTTGCAATGAGATATTTTTTTCTTCACCAAAAAGATAGACGAAAAAATTTTTTCGTTCTTTGTTGCAGAAAAGAAAACATTCGGTTGAAAAAAAAAATTTAATCGGTTGTACTGTGTTAGATTCCGCGTCAATTTTTAGGTAGCCATTTAACTGCGCCCATAGATTTACTTAATGCATGACTGGAATTTGCAAAATGTTATAGGCATGGTCACATGGGTTGAATCATTGACTAGAAGACCAAAAGCCCGAAGCTACTAGTGCCCGTATTTAGTGAGGCACGGGAGCAATCAACTTGCTTTAATCCAAGCTCAACCTAGTAATAAGCTTATGACTGCAGAACCCATTATGGCAGTCTCCATCACCATTCATATTAAGATTGTAGCTTGGACTACCTTCATCTGTACTTGCGTAATTATTAATCCTTATCTGGGTGTGCCAATTTTGTCAGCTACTGCATTGGAAACATCCTTGCTAAGACAAGAAGCACAGGCCGTGCTCGATAGCTGGTGGTGGAGCCGTTGGGTTGAACAGTCTTATTACAATGTTAATGACACGAGAAGCCATTGCACGTGGCCGGGTATAGCTTGCAACGACGTTGGAAGCATCACGCAGATAAATCCACGTCCTGATGAGATCATCACATCGGTGGCATCTAAGTTTCAGAGAGTGAATTTCTCCTGCTTTCCAAACCTGTTTCTTCTTGATTTACGGGGCCATTATATATCTGGAGAAATCTTACGTATGGATCATGTTTCTGGAGAATTCTATGCCCTTGAATCGAACTTTAGTTTCGGCTTTATTGAAACTCGGTGACAGGGAGTTGCAAGGTTCGGTTTTTTAGTGTTTCAGACAGCTTTGTGAGGAGTATGGTGATCGGGTAGAGGGCAAGAATATGGGAAAGAGAGGATTTTTTTGTCGAGAGTGGCGTTGTCTATAATGGGTATGCCCAAATTAGGGTAGTTGGTGAAGGTTGTTGAAGATTGTGCGGTTTTGGTTGCTTGGGATGCCGTTTTGGGGCTGGAGAGTGTTGTTTGCGAGACGAACGAGTGGGCTAGGCCGTCCCCCATTGTTATGGAGCAGTGTCAAGAGGCTTTGTCTTGTTTGTACTACTTGGTTCTGCGGTTCCGTGTCAAATTTAGTGGGTTCGTTTGTTTTGGTGGATTGATTGTTATGGATAGAATTCTAGGGGTTTTAGTGAGTGTGTTGAAATCGGTGGTTTTTTCGAGGGACTGTTTCGTGACCGCTGGTGTGAGCTTCTGCTCTGCTTTGCAAGCTTGTCTTACCACTCAGGAGCTTGGTTTGGTTATCATTGAAGGTATATTTGGTCAAACTACTTGTAGTTTTCATGGTAATGATAATGGAGTTGAGTGTAGCAGTGTTATTTTAAAGGTACCATTTAAAGGGGATTTGTCCTCTGAGATACATACTTTCTGTGTTTTTAGCAGGCTCTGCTTGATTAGAGGTATTCTTACCCCTGTTTCGTGGAATATACTTAATACCTTTCTTGTTGTATCAAGTCTAAATACGAATGTCCATGCTGGAAATAGTTGTTATGGTTCCTCTGTTAGGACAATTCTATATGATGAGATTTTGCCTGAGCTATGTGACTATTGTGAGAACCCCATTGACAGCCATTTTAATTTTCACCCATTGACCGTGTTGCAAATTTGTTTGCAACAGACGAAGACCTCAATGTTAAGTAAGGTTACTGATTTGTCTGATAATTATGTCCCAATCCTGGAGGAACTGGGGACAAGAATCCTGAGGATTATATGGAACAACATGGAAGATCCTTTAAGTCAAACAGTGAAAAAAGATCATTTGATTGTCGATCTGTATTTGGACATCCAATCAACTCTTTGTTGGGGAAAGGGCAGTGACAACATAAGGTCATTCTTGCAGAAGATTGCATCTGATGTTCTCCATCTTGGCCCACCTTGCAAAGGGAGCTATGTCCCTTTAGCGTCATTAACCAAGAGGCTGGGAGCGAGGACTATGCTGGATATGTGTCCTGACCTGCTACGCCAAATGGCACAAGCATATACTGATGACTAGGGGTGTTCGCGGGTCGAATTGGACGGTTTATATAAAAAATTTACATCCAAACTATTATAGGGATCCACTAATCATTCAAACCGCCCAAATTAATCCGTCATTTGACAGATTGGTTTGGGCAGTTGAAGCAATTTTAGTCAAATTATTTATATATCAAATTATTACCAATATTTTCTACCTTTATTTACAAAATAAATAAAGTGCCTATCTTATTTTATCGATGCTAAAGAATTACATATTATAATAAATTCAGGGCTTTTACATAAGACGACATAAATAGCTCTTACAAAATTCTTGTATATTGAGCACGGGTTATTCTACACCGATTTTGGTGAGCTTTGGCTTGATTAATTTTAATTTTCATTTGTTGGCCTCTCGGGACAAGCATTATTGGTCGTTCCTTTGAACAACATTCTGACACATCCACAGTTAGGAAGAGAGTTTGTCGTAGGGATGTTTGGGTTAGCTTTTGAAGGGGTGCATTTGCGTTTCATCTTCAAAAAATAGGAAGATAGGTGTTTGGTAAACTTTTTAGTATTGCTTTTTGATTCTGCTTATTTCCTTATTTGACTTCCTAACAGCAGCTGATTGAAAAGCAGTTCCGACCTACTTTTTGCTACTTTTTAGATTGCTTTTCACTTTTTAATATTAATAATAATTTATATAAACTAAATTACCCTTAAAGAATATTTACATAATTTTACTATTATTTTTTTTACTTCACATATGAATTAGATATGTTAATTTATTTTATTAGTATTTATATAATTTCAATAATTTTTTTTCAAATATTCTTAAATAATATTTTTTTTACTTTAATTTTCTTTAATGTGGACATTTATAAAAAAATTTCAAATATAATAATTTTTATAATTTAATAAAAATTAATATTTTTTAAAAAGTTAAAAATTAAAAGTAAGTAAAATAATTCTCAATATTATTTATAAAATATTATTCTAAAATATAAAATTATAAAATATAAAAATAAAAATATTTAATATAATATATCTACACAAATTATATGTCTAAATTAGACATTTCATTATTCAACAGTAACAGTAAGTATAAAATTAACCAAACACTTTATTAATTTTATCAGCAATCAGCAACAGCAAGTAGAAATCAGTAATCAGCAATCAGCAGCAGCAATCAACAACAGCAATCAGTAACAGCAACATTCAACAGCTAACCCAAACAGGCCCATAAGATGCATATTTCCTTACAATTCATACTGTATGTAAGTTGCTGTTGAAGTGTGTAAGAACAAATTCTGTGGTATTAAGATTTGACAAAACAACTTGATTGCGCATACCGTAAGTCAATGATTTTTTTAAACTTATGCAGCCAATAAAAGGAAATCATGTGTGTGTATATAGGGTGGAAAAATGGGCTGTACCAAGCCCCCAACAGCTACACTTCCTGGCCAACCATTATTTTTGAGAGAATTGTTTCCATATGTTTTCTTGATCTCAGGGATAGTTTCTGGGCGTGTGCGTGTATGCGGGCATTTACTGTTGCAATAAGCATTTGGCAGTAGCTTGTATTACTGCAATATCTATATATATATATATATATATATATATATATATATATATATATATGAGACAGATTAGATTGGTTATCCGCAGTTTTTAAAATTACGAAACCATTACCAATCCGCCTTTGGCGGTTTTAAAAAATTTAAAACTGCAAATATTTTTTTTTTTTACTGTTTTGGCAGATGCGGATATGAGCAGTGCGGATTGAATGGTTTTTTACGGATTAGGCAGTTTTTGAACAGCCCTACTGACGACGACGATGTTTGTTGTGCTGCGATAACGTTCTTGACATGATTTCTTGAGCACTTGCGTGATGAGTGTTGGAGCAGCAATGGTGTTGAGCAGGGTAACACATTTTGCATAGGGCAATGCCTGACCCTTTCTTGTGTGCACTACCTACTGGGGTTTCGAAGCTTCGCACAAACCTGAACACTTATGCTCTGCCAGTTGTACTAGAACTTGATATGGATAGTATAGTTCCCATGCTTGCTTTCATCTCTGTAGGATCTTTCCAGAAGGAAAATGGATTCTCATATCGAGAAGGAAGTGTTCTAGTCTTGAATTTTCTTTCAACTAAATTGATTTAAGTGTTGTAGAAAAAATGATCAACCCCAGTAAAATTGGTGAGTAAATGATTCCATCTTTTTTCATTGGAATGAAACAAAATCACAGCAGAGGATCTGTGGAGGAGAATTTTGTCTTGCAAGCCTTCCCTTGATTCCATTCCAAATGAGTAAACCAAAAAGAAAACCAACCGTGTGGAACATAGATTTTTGGGAGGTCTAAGCAGGATGTTCCCTTTGGTTTGTCTGTGTACAAACATGATCAATTGGGAGAAAAAAATCACAGTATGGAAGGCCATTACTGGGCTTTGATTAAGCAAGGCTTATTTCATGTGAGATTTCAGAAGAAAAAAATGGGAGTCAGAGCCTTGAACAATGCTGCATAGAGAGATGTCAGTAACAATTGTTTGTTTCAACTTTTATTTATGCCTGTTTTTCGTTGCTTTGTTTTCCCCTTTCATTCAATTTATTTTTCAGGGAAAAAAAAATTTATCAACATGTCTAAAAATTGAATTTCTAATAAGAGTAAATTGAAGTTGAAGTTTCAACTATGATTAGGTAACTAAGATTGGGAATTTTTCGATTTGAATCACTTTTTAATTGTTAATCAGTGTTTTTTTTTTTAATTTAAAAAAAATGCTTATAGGATGTTGGTTATAGCCTCTATATACTAAGGTCGGCATTTGGGTTGTTAACATTTTCATTTAATCATTCTCATAGAACGAACATATCACTTAAATACTATTGAATTTGAAAGGGTCTCTACATTCAGTCATAGTGTTAACAAGTTTTGAATCCAACAACACGTATGATGCCCTAAATTAAGAGCAAGAGACAAAGTGAGAACTTGAACTTAAGCCCAATTCCATTGTTGTTAGGCAACTTAATCAATTTGCAGTATCTTTCCCTTAGTTCAAATTTTTTGAAAGGTCCCATACCAAAAGTGATTGGAAACTTGGTTGCTCTGACTTTCTTACTTAAACCTTGCTAATAACTCGTTATCTGGTAATATCCCGTCAGAGTTGGGACGTCTAAAGAATTTGGAGTTGATTCTTGGTCGTAACAAGCTCACAGGCCCAATTCCATTTTCTCTCTTCAATGCCGCCAATTTGACCAAAATAGACTTTGCAGGGGATCGGATTAGCGGTCCTATTTCATCACCTTTGGGAAACCTGAAAGCCTTGATTGTTTTGGATCTCAGTTATAACAAGCTGAACGGCCCAATACCTTCATCAATAGGCCAATTGATCAATTTGCTCGGTTCAAATCTTTTAGAAGGTCCCATACCAAAAGTGGTTGAACATTTGATTGCGTTGACTTATATTGACCTTTCCCATAACAGAATTTTTGGAAAAATGCCAACTGAAATAGGTAAGTTCCATCTTGTGCACTTAGACCTCTCCGTAAATAAATTAAGTGGATCCATTCCATCTCCAATTATAACTTTGGGGAAGTGGACATTAAGTTACCTAAATTTAAGTTATAATAATTTAACTGACACTATCTAATTTTCTTTTAAACAAAGTATATCTCAATAATAATTTTTTAGAATGTCACCTTAAGTTTCTTGCCACCTTATAACTTTGATGGTGACAAAGAATTATTCATTCAAGATCTAGCTGTTAGTTGCTCTCGAAACCCATCAATCATTGCCTCCATACCCACAAAAAGAAGTAAAGGTGTTGAGCAGGACTTGAAAATATACCTTCATATTTTCTTGTTCGTTGCACTCTTGATGAATAAGGAAATATATACGGTGGACCAAAACTAGGACGAAAAAAGATGCAGATCACATCTAATAAAGAGAATCTCACTCAACTTCTCCTTGATTCTAAACATGTACAAATACGTGATACAGCAAGTTTCATAAAAATTAAGTTTTTAAGTAATTTTCTAATAAAAGAGTTCTTAATAAATACCACTCAATGTCAGTTCAACCAACTGAATTTCAAAGTCCTTCTTGTAGGCTTTTGTCTAACGTGGAATGGGTAATCTCTCAATTTCATTTCCCCTCTTTCCAGATGCTTTATTTTTGCCAGCAGAGTTTTGAAAGTGGTCCAATAAATACTGGCCGCTATTACCCTTGTAGCGGAGACCATGACATGCGTGCGCGCCGTACGCTGTCCAAGCATGGACGAGGTCGCTGGGATGTACGACCATGGATGAATAGAGGCCATGGATGAATAAGCTTGTGTTATTTGGAACAGATCCAAGAGGAGGAAGCGGTCTTTGACTCTGTTTTACAGGATGACATGATTTGGTTTGTCGAGGAAGGACATTTGGGGTGGGAAGCAAGAGAAATTGCCATTTGACAAGGAAAAGTGCTCAGATATTATTATTATGATTCAATTTCTCACATAGTTAGAATTTATTATGGTATTAGCCTATCACAAAGTTGAATCATTTCAGATATCCTACAGTTTTTCATTAACGGGTGCAAGGCCTACGGTGTGTTTTGATATCTTCTCTGGCTTGAAAATTTATTTTCTAATTCAATTTCAGAAAAATTTTGTCAGAGAATCTTAAATTGGAGATACTATCTGGAAACCTGAAGAGATGCACGAGGCAGAACTTTTTTGGCAAGTCAGATTTTAAAGGATACCTGAATGTTATAGATTGTCTTACAGATCGAGTTGTTTTGTTTAAGACTAAAGACTCTTTTGGAAATCTCTTCACATGTTTAACTTTAAGCAAACAAATTTTGGCTTTAGTTCAAAGGACACCAACACATGATCAATGATGGAGGCATGGATTGTGTGGAGATTGCTTTTCAAGGCTACATAAGGTACATCCAATCACTTATGTTGATATTCTTTTGCCTTATTCGAATTGCTGTTGCCTTTTACAAATCTGTTGGATTTTAATGTCCTTTTAGTTCATACGGCAACTGTAAGACAAGATTTGAAATAATTTTTTTATTTTAGATTTTTATTGATTATGGATAAGTAAATTCTGTGGTAGACAATGGGACTTCAGCATTTGCATGTCACTTATTGTTAGTTTTAGCAACTCCAGAAACTATGCTTCTTCTCGTTTTTGATTGAAGGAAGATGAGTAAAAGAAAAAATAAAGAAGTAGAGCATCAGAACCAACTCAAGGTAATTGGATCAGAATAATCATTCCATTAACAAGATGTCTCATAAATGAGACAAAGGGGGGGGGGGGGAAAATTACAAATTCAAATTTGAAAGAGAAGCAGTAGCTTAAGAGATTACATCAGCAGAGCATAAGCTTGATTTAACAAGCATAATTACATTGATTCAAAAAATTTTAAACTTCAAACATAGAAATCCAAAGTGAGACAAGTCTCTAACATATGCCTCCAGCAACTTGGAAACCCTTGACATAACAGAAAAATATCCCTTGGAGAGAAAGTCTCGGGCTGTTGCTTCAAGAGAGGTTCATGGCAGCATAGTGTCAGCACCATGGTGTCCAGCAGCCATTCTGGAACAACACTCCTCCTTGGTGCTAACACTTTGCATCCCCAATAACTTCCTCATTTCTTCAAATTTATTCTTCAACAAGCCCTTTGTCAAAATGTCAGCAATCTGCTCCTGTGAAGAGCAGTACACCAAATTTATTTCATGATTTTCTTGAGCTTCTCTGATCACATGAAGCTTGATCTTGAAATGTTTTGTTCTACCATGCATAACTGGATTCTTTGAAATTGCAATTGCTGCTTGGTTATCACAGTAGATAGTTGTTGGTTGTGTCTGCTGCATGTTCAAATCTGCCAAGATCTTTCTAAGCCATCTTGCTTGATTGACAGCTGAAGCAGCAGCAGTATATTCTGCTTCAGCTGTTGATTGAGCCACAGTTGATTGCTTCTTTGAACTCCAACAAAATACACCTGAGCCCATTGTAAACACATAGCCAGTGGTACTCCTCATATCATCTTCAGAACCTGCCCAATCACTGTCTACATATCCAATCAGCTTCAGTTCATTTGTTCTCTTGAACATAACTCCATAGCTAATGGTGCCATTGATATATCTTAGTATTCTTTTAGCTGCTTTCCAATGGATATCATTTGGTGAATGCATGAATCTAGAAAGCAAACTTACAGAATGCATGATGTCTGGCCTTGAGGCAGAGAGATACAAGAGACCTCCAATGAGGCTCCTATAAGTACTTGCATCTGTTTTGTTGCCCATATCTTCTTTCTGAAATTTGACGCCAGGAGTCAATGGAGTTGTAGAACTCTTGCATGAGTTCATCTGAAATTTTTGTAAGAGGCTCTTAGCATACTTAGCTTGGTTTATAAAGACACCTTGATCAGTTTGGTGTATTTCTAAACCAAGGAAGTAGTGCATAGGACCAAGATCAGTCATGTCAAACTGATCTTTCATTTGTTTCTTGAATTGATCTACAATTTCAGCACAATCACCAACAACCATGAGATCATCCACATACAAAGACACATAGAGTAAGTGAGTGTCTTGTATTTTGACATAAAGGGTTGCTTCACTGATGCTTCTTTGAAAGCCAAGATTAATCAAATTCTCATGAATTTTGCTATACCAGGCTCGAGGAGCCTGTTTTAAACCATACAAGGCTTTCTTGAGTAGATAGACCTTGTTTTCATGCCCCTTTTTGATGAACCCTTCAGGCTGATCAACATACACCTCTTCATGAAGTTCACCATTTAAAAAAGCAGATTTTACATCAAGTTGATGAATCAGCCAATTTTTGTGTGCAGCAAGAGCAAGCAGTAACCTTATGGTATCCAATTTGGCAACTGGGGCAAATGTCTCACCATAGTCAATGCCAGGTTGTTGAGTGAAGCCTTTAGCAACAAGTCTGGCTTTAAGTTTATTAACTGAACCATCAGCATTGAACTTGGTTCTAAAAATCCACTTGACACCAACAGATTTTTTATTTTCTGGTTTTGAAGCCAGAATCCAAGTATCATTTCTTTGGATAGAGTTTAACTCCTCCTTCATTGCAGCTCTCCAAGCTTTATACTTAGCTGCTTCTGCATAGTTGATAGGATCAAGTGTGGCCAGATTGCATCTTTCATAAACATCTGCAAGGCTTCTAGTTCCTCTAACTGGATCTTCTTCTTCAGAATCTCCATCTGTAGATAATTCATTTAGGATCTGTGGTGCTGAGTCTTCAGTTGATTGATGAGCAAGAACATCAACTGAAGATGTATCCCAGTTCCATCTTTCACTTTCATTGAACTTTAGATCTCTACTGACTGAGACCTTCTTAAAAATGGGATTGAAAATTCTGTAGTTGCTGGGAGTGTTTGTATAGCCAATGAATATTGTGACTGCAGCTTTATGATCCAATTTATCTCTTTTGATTTGTGGAACATAAGCATAGCATATGCTTCCAAATATCTTGAGATGACTAAGAGAAGTCTTGATTCCAAACCAACCTTCAAAGGAAGTGAGATTTGAGAGTGCTTTAGTAGGCAATCTATTAAGCAGATAAACAGAAGTTGCTGCTGCTTCTGCCCAGAAACATTTTGGCATGAATTTTTCAGCCAATAAGCATCGTGTCATCTCCATAATGGTCCTGTTCTTCCTTTCACTCACTCCATTCTGTTGGGGTGAGTAAGGAGCTGTCAAAAGTTGTTGAATTCCAGCTGAATCACATATGTGTTTGAATGTTTCAGAGGTAAACTCTGACCCATTGTCAGTTCTCAAAGACTTAATGAACCAACCAGATTGCTTCTCAATCCAAGTTTTGAATTTGAGAAAGATATCAGGTACTTCAGTTTTCTGTTTCAGAAAAAAAAATCCAACAGAATCTGGTGAGATCATCAATGAAAATAATGTAGTATCTGCTACCATTTAAGGACTCAGTCCTCATGGGACCACAAAGGTCTGAGTGCAAAAGTTGCAGCTTCTCTTTGGCCTTGAATGACTTTGTTGTAGGGAAGGGCAATTTTGATTGTTTGCCAAGCTGACAGGTGTTACAAATGTTTTGTGAAGGTGTAACATCAAGCATGTCCAGCACCAGCTGCATTTTCTGCATTTTTTGAATGCCAGCAGAGTGATAATGGCCAAGTCTTTTGTGCCACAAAGCAAATTCATCAACATTTGCAGTGAGAGCATGACTTTGCACTTCAAATGTATCCAAATGAAAGCTTTTGTCTTTCATTGGAATAGTAGCTACATGTGCACCAGAAACATCAGAAATTGAACACACTTTATCCTTGAATAGTATGGAGTAACCCTTCTCAAGAAGTTGTCCTACACTGAGCAAGTTTTGACTTATGTTAGGAACATAGAGTACTTCTGAGATAGTTTTAATACCTTTGTCAGTGTGAACTGCAGCAGTTCCTCTTCCCTTGGCTTGGAGGAATTCCCCATTTCCAATCTTAACTTGGGACTTGAAAGTTCTGTCAAGTGAGTTGAATACATGTAGATCAGGTGACATGTGGTTTGTACAACCACTGTCAACAAGCCACACTGCATTTGCCTGAATGCTGGTGCTGCAAGAGGCTACAAACAACAACTCTTCAGGTTGTTGCTCTTCATCAGCTACTTTAGCTTGTTGCTGCTTCTGTGATGATTGTTGATGTTGCTTATCTCTGTGCCAGCAAATTTTTTCAGAATGCCCCTTTTTGTTACAGATTTTGCAAACAAGATCAGGCCTCTTCCAACAGTATTTTGGGAGGTGATTTGTCCTCTTACAATATTCACATGGAGGATACTGCTTTTTGTTGTCAGATTTGCCACTTTCATCACTTTTCTTTTCTTGTTTCCCAGATTGCTTCTTCTTTTGGTGCTGTTTATGTTTTTGGTTTGCCTGGAAAGCTCCTTCAGTCACTTCTTCTTGTCTCAACAATCTTCTTTGTTCTTGTGCCTGAAGTGCATTGAATAACTCTGACAATGTAATGGTGGTAAGATCCTTAGAGTCTTCAAGGGATGAGATTTTTGACTCAAACCTTTCAGGAATGCTGACTAGAACCTTTTGAACCACTGCTTTATCTGGAAAATCTTCTCCCAAGATTCTCATTTGATTAACAATGCTTAAAATTCTGTCACTATATTGCTTAATTGTCTCTGAATCCTTCATTTTGAGGACTTCATACTGCCTTCTTAGGTTTAGTAGCTGCATATTTTTTGTTCTTTCTGACCCAGCAAACTCCTCTCTTATCCTGTCCCATGCCTCCTTTGCAGTTTCACAAGCCATGATTCTGTTAAATATGGCCTCAGAAACAGCAGAGTGAATGCAGGTAAGTGCTTTGTATTGTTTGGAAACAAACTCACTATGGTGTTTCAATTGAGTCATGGTTGGATTTGGAGGTAATGGTGTAGGTTCTGCTCCTTTTTCAGTGACATCCCACAAGTCAAAGGCCCTGAGATAAGCCTTCATCATAACAGTCCATTGGGTATAATTATCCCCAGTGAACTTTGGTGGTGGCAAGGGTGTGAAATTTGTGGATGCCATATGGATTTGGTTTTTTTTTTTTTTTTTTGGTTTGTGAAAGGAGATCTCTCGGATTTTACTCACTCTCAGTCAAGTGTTTCTTTCAAATTTTACCTCTCTTCCTTTCACTGCAGGTCCTAGGTAGAACACTGCTCTGATACCAGAATGTTAGTTTTAGCAACTCCAGAAACTATGCTTCTTCTCGTTTTTGATTGAAGGAAGATGAGTAAAAGAAAAAATAAAGAAGCAGAGCATCAGAACCAACTCAAGGTAATTGGATCAGAATAATCATTCCATTAACAAGATGTCTCATATATGAGACAAAGGTGGGGAAAAATTACAAATTCAAATTTGAAAGAGAAGCAATAGCTCTGTTGAAACATTCTTGCCTTTTCTCCTAGACGATTGTTGACTTTTACTTGTTTAAGACTTGATTTGCTTAGGCTGTAGCATTCCATTTCCAACATGTTCGGATTATTGCAATTGGTACAAGCATTTCGAATTGAGAAATTGCAATTTATGATTTAGAGATGTGACCAGCTTGAAATTTACCATCACAGATGATATTCAGGCTGGCCTAAAGAAGAAATATTATGATATGTCTAAGACATCCAAAATCATCTGCTCTAGGAATGCTGTCACCTGACCTTTTGGACTCTGATTCAAGCTGCAGTATACCTCATATTAGCTTTGTTTTTTCTTTTTTGTTTTGAATGGTCATTAGCTTTGCTTTTAACACCCAACATCCTGTGAGAATCCTTCTCTTCAGGTTTGTACACGTGCGTGCATGCAAGACCTCCAAAGACCAAAATGCATAGGAAGGATGGTGTATCTTTCTTCTAGCCAATCATTATGCTTTGTGGTTATCACTTCTCAGTTTCCCTCTTTCTTATTTCAAAAAGCCTTTTTGGCTGCATGCATGTTACTTATTTGTTTTCTTACACAGTAATGACATTTGGAATCCAATAATCTGATTGATTAAAAAGGAGTATAATAATCTGCAATAATCTGTTAATACTTTGACAACTGACCACCATGCTTGGAGGCAGCAATTCAATGGAGCCAATTCAGGGCTTCCCGTTGTGGCTTAATATAATGAAACAGAGGAAAAAAATAGTTCTCAATGGAATTGTTGGATGATCATTGATTATTTTGGATACAATCAATAATTCTTTTTTGAAAAGTGGTTATTTCATTATCTTTCAGTTGATGTGGGATGTTATATGAGACATGGTTGTGCATGCATGACCTTCAAAACCATTCTGCACAGGCAGGCTGGTGTTTCTGTTTTCAAATAAATTCCTCCCCTCTCTCTCCACTTTACTGTAAGCATTTATTTTATAGTGATCACTTATTCTCTATCTACTTCCCCTCATTTTTGTTTTAAGTCTCTTTAGGTGCATGCATGTCTATGGAGCTCCTTACTTATTTATTTATGCATATCCGTACAATAGCATTTGGAATGCAATAGTCTGCTTATATTTACATCTTGGCCACCATGTTTGAAGGCAGAAAGCAATTTAATGGAGGTCAATTCAGGCTTTGCTTAAAGCAATGGTGGAACTGTTTGATGGTGACTCTTTTTTTTCTATAGTTTTATTTTATCTAGTAGCTTACGGTTAAGCTTCGCTTTATTTCGGTGTTGCGAGTTCTATAATTCCTCATTTGGGTTTGCTGTTTTTTTTGGGTTCGAAGTACCAACTTGGCTGGATTTTAAGCCTTGCAATTTCTAAAATTTTGGTTTTTGATTCCCCACCCCCCTCTACTTTCAATTTTCATTTGTTTCCCTTTTTACACATTGGGCGTCTAAATTTCTGGCATTCGTCTTTGCGCTCGTTTTTCTTGGGAGTTATTTGGGTTCAAATAAAGTTTGCTCCTTGGTTTGATGCTGATTTTAGTTTTTTTCAATTTTAGTTCTGGTTTCTTTTCTTTTTTTTGGGTACTAGTATTGCTCTTTTTTACTCTGATGGCTAAATTATGTCTGAATGTTTCCATATATGTTTGTATAATTTGATCCTTTGAACAGAGCAGACATCTGGTCGTTTGGTACAACTGCCCCTGAATTTGTTAATGGCCATGCTTCTTTCTCCAATTGTTCAGCCGTAAAAGTAAGTTGCTTAATTTCTGGTACTTACTATGCATATGGGCAGGAAAAGTACCTCTATACCCTTTTTTTATCATTAAAAGACTGAGAGAGAAAGAAATGCCTGAGCCTCGGGGACCTCTAGCCTGTGAGACAGTGTGATAATTAACTGACCAGACAAATTAATTCCTTCCTATCAAAAGTTCTCCTTGGCGCTTATCTTACTGGTTTTCATTTTAATATGTTGACCTTATCGTAACCCAGGTTTGGCTCATGACCTTACAAAATGCACCCCCAGGGCTCAACTGTGGAAGAGGTAGGAGATTTTCAAAGGTTTATGTTTTTCTTTTGTGCATTGGAATTAAAGGTTTGTGTACTTCATTTGCAATATTTCGTCTACCAGTTCTTGGAATCAAAGGTTTGGCGCATTTTTCCAGTCATTGAAAGGGATGGCAGCAACTTGTTTATTGAAGGATCAAGAGAAACGTCCATCTCATAAAAGCCATTGAAGCACTATTTTTTCAAACATTCATGGTCCCATGAATATGTTGCTTGTTAGTTCTTGATAGACTCACACCTTCAGGATGACCGTTTAGACAACTGAAGGTCTCTTTCTCATTCCACACCATATGTTTTTGTTTACAAACTTAGTTATAAAATAATGCAAAAGTTCTGGTAGAGTTCGTTATTCGTTTCTCTTTTTCAGGAAAAAGAAGCTGACATTCTTGTGCAGAAAAAGGCCTCTATGGTGATAAAGGGCAATTATCACAGGTCAGTATCACAGTATGTACTTTTCTCACTTATACTTTTATTAAATGGTTAGATATCTGTTTGTTTGATTTGTGGGGTAGTAGTGTAATGAAAATTGGGCCGCGGATATCGATCGCAAATGATTGTCCGGGTTTATGCTATGTTCTCTGTTGATAGCAAACTCTATCATCTGATACAAAGGCAAATAATATGCTTTGTCCCCGGCCATGAGTTTCAGAAATATCTATTGGGCTTGTAAAAAGTAAATTTGATGAGCAGAGTGGCTTGTAAAAAGTAATTTTGCTCTCATTAATTAGTCACTATTAATCCAGCCAGTCCTTTTATATTTCAAAATTTCATTAACTGGAAAGATCCATCCCAATCTTCTGATTCTTCTTGCTCTATCGGCACCCTTGTTTGTGGCTTGCACTTCACTAAAAGAACTATGATGCTTCGCTTCAAAAAAAAAAAAAAACAAAGAAAAATCATCCCAATCCAATTTGAATCCCTTTTAAGAGTCAAATTAATAACAGACTTATAAAAAAGTAAACAATTATATCGAACACCAATTAGAAAGCTCCAAGTTTTGTGGGCAAATTTACTCCTTTTCTTCATTTGCTTCGACGGAGCTGGCAGCGGTAACAGTATGCGAAATGTCTGTCCTCGTCTTTTGGTTTCCATCAAACATCCTAGGAAATGATGCCGATCTTTACACGAAGAAACTCTTGCAAGAGCATTCATTATTTAGACCATGAAAGTTCCTCTAAATAGCTATTGCACGTTCAATAACCCTGGCGTGGGGCTTGGTCATGGAACTTTCACATGTCCTTTTGCAACAACGTTGCCAAGACTTGGATTCCAGATCAAGACCCACAAACGTTTACTACCTGTGCTTGGGTCAAGGCCAGAAAGTTACAAGTCTCCGATTATATATCCCACTACTAGTCTAAACGCGGTTTCCATCTTTTCCACTTGTATTTTGTATATACGTACACTGCTGGCCATGAACCCGGAAGAATCCAGGAAATTAAGTACAGTATTGCTGTCCAAGCAGAATTGGAAAAACAACCATTGGAAAGCAACTCGTCAAGTCCACTTTCATCAACGTGCACAACAAATCAACAATATAGGTTTAATGTAAGACTGGAATTTGCAAAATGTCACAGGCAAGGTCAGTCGGTTGACTCATTGACCGGAAGACCAACTGTCTGAAACTACTAGTGCCTGTATTTGGTGAGGCAGGAGAACAATCAACTTGCTATGATCCAAACTTAACCTGATAATAGGCTTGTAACTGCAGAACCCATCATGGAATTCTCTATCACCACTCCCATCAAGATTGTAGCTTGGATTACCTTCATTTGTACTTGTGTGATTATTAATCCTAATCTGGGCGTGCCAATTTTGTCAGCTACCGCATTTGGATCACCGTTGCTAAGACAAGAAGCACAGGCTGTGCTCGATAGTGGGTGGTGGAGCCTTTGGGTTGAACAATTCCTTCGGGTTGAGGGCAACATTAATAGCTCTTGTTACAATGTTAACGACATGAGAAGCCATTGCACGTGGCCAGGTATAACTTGCAACGATGTTGGAAGCATCACGCAGATAAATCCGACTCCCGAACAGATCAACTCATCTGTGGGATCTAAGTTTCAGAGAATGAATTTTTCCTGCTTTCCAAACCTAGTTCTTCTTGATGTAAACCGCCATGGAATATCTGGAGAAATCCCGCATCAAATTGGAGCTCTTACAAAACTCGAGGTCCTTGACCTTTCCTCAAACCATTTGACAGGTGAGCTTCCACTTTCTCTTGCAAACCTCTCTCATTTGCAGCTGCTTGATGTTTCTGGGAACTATCTCAACGGAACAATTCCACCGTATCTTGCTCTTCTTACCAATCTTACTCATCTAGTTATGCGGTCCAATGAATTAAGTGGTGCCATTCCTCCTAAAATCGGAAACTTGGCAAGTCTTGTGGAATTGGACCTGAGTTTTAATTCTCACAATGGCACCATCCCTTATACACTAGGAAATCTCAAAAACCTTGTTTTTCTAGACTTCAGCTATAACAATCTCATAAGTAAAATTCCGCCGGCTCTTGCTCTTCTTACCAATCTTACTCGTCTGCATATGCGGTCCAATGAATTCAGTGGTTCCATTCCTTCTGAAATCGGAAACATGACAAGTCTTGTGGAGTTGGACCTACATTCTAATTTTCTCAACGGCACCATCCCTCGTACGCTAGGAAATCTCCAAAATCTTGTTATCTTAGACACCGGACGTAATAACCTCATAGGTACAATTCCGCCGTCTTTAGGTCATTCGACCGCTCTGACTTATCTTGACCTTTCTGATAATAGAATTTCTGGCAACATCCCCACTGATTTAGGTATGCTCCTCAATCTAGTGCACTTAGACCTCTCCCGAAACAAATTGAGTTGATCCATTCCTTCTGAAGTTATGACTTTGGGGGAGAGAACATTAAAATACCTCTACCTCAGCTACAATAATCTAACTGGCACCATTCCCGATACTTCTGCTTCCTTCAATGAAGTTCATTTTTTTTTTTTTTTTTGACATTGAATGAAGTTCATTTTAAATATAATTTTCTGGTAGGTCACATTCCGTGTAACTTAAGGTCCGTACCATATTCTAACTTTCTTGGCAACAAGGATTTGTTCATTCAGGAATTAGATTTTAGTTGTCAAAGCCCATCAATCATTGCCTCCAAATACTTTCCTATTTTCTTGTTCTTTGCTCCCTCGATGATTGTTGGAAGCATATACCTCTTCTGGCGACTTGGCCAGAAAAGGAAGTCCCAACAAGAGGCCGAAGCATTGAAGAATGGAGACTTATTCTCCGTATGGAACTATGATGGCAACATTGCATTTGAAGATATTATTAAAGCAACCGAGGACTTTGACATCAAGTATTGCATTGGGACTGGTGGTTATGGCAGTGTTTATAAGGCACAACTTCGAACTGGCAAAGTAGTTGCCTTGAAGAAACTCCACCGATTAGAAGCAGAGGAGCCTATTTTTGACAAGTGTTTCAGAAACGAAGCTAAAATGTTGACAGAAGTACGCCACAAGAACATCGTGAGACTTTATGGATTTTGCTTGCACAAACGTTCAATGTTTCTTATTTATCAGTACATGGAAAGCGGAAGTTTGCTTTATGCTCTAAGAAATGATGTTCTAGCAGTGGAATTGGACTGGACCAAAAGGGTCAGCATCATCAAAGGCTTGGCTTCTGCTTTATCTTATTTGCATCATGACTGTAAGCCGCCAATTCTTCACAGGGACATTTCAAGCAGTAACATTCTCTTAGACTCAGAGTTGGAGGCTTTTGTATCCGACTTTGGCACTGCTAGATTTCTTTATCCGGATTCATCCAATCAAACCGTGCTTGCAGGCACTTATGGTTATATTGCTCCAGGTTAGCTTTTCTTCTTCTCATACTAATTAACTAGACTTCTGATGCATTCAATTTTTTCAAGGTTTGAAATTGACAATATCAAATCCTATATATAATATAAGGCTATTCTATGTTATCAATTGTCGGACTGTTTATCTAAAAAGCTGAGCAATATGGTTTGTACTAATACTAATAGGCCTCTCGTTTGTTTAATTTCTCTAAATTCAGAGCTTGCTTACACCATGGCTGTGAATGAAAAATGCGACGTTTACAGCTTTGGGGTCGTGGCACTAGAAACTATAATGGGAAGGCATCCCGGAGAATTGCTTTCATTGTTGGCACAACCAGAAGATCAAGAAATAATGTTAAAAGATGTACTGGATCCACGTCTTTCACCGCCCTGCAATCGTCTAGTTGATCAGAACGTAGTTCTTGTAGTCACTTTGGCTTTTGCTTGCCTCCATTCCAACCCAAAATCGAGGCCAACAATGCAAAATGTCTGCCAGCAACTTCTTTTTCGCAGGCCGCGGTTGCCCGTTTCTTTGCATGCAATATCACTGCGGCATTTGGTGAATCAAGAAATATATACGGTGGACCAAAAGTAGGAAGAAAGCATATCTCAGGAAATGAAGTATGGGATGGTTGTAATTTTCTATCGCTAGAGTAAAAGGAAAAGAACAAGATTGTATCCTCTATAGGAGTAATTTTCATTTATAGTGACAAATTAACCAACAAAGCTACCCTCCTTAACCTTGGAAATGGTAAAATTACCATCTATGGTAACATTTTTTTTTTTTTTGCAAACTCAAAAAAAAGACCTTTTTTTGCCACTAACTAATTGACTATTCTTGATGCAAAATAAAATAAAATAAAACATTGTTTTATTTTGCATAAAGTGTAACGGGCAATTGTTAACGTGTTTGTCTTGTTATAGGCTTGTATCTTGATGCATTTAATTCAATTCAAGGTTCTTGGTAGGAAGATTGAGAAAAATAAAAATAAAAATAAGTCATTATAAAAGATTCTCAAAAGATGGAGACCACATTTAAAAGAGAGAATCTCACTCTGCTTCTCCTTGGTTCTAGACATACAAAATACCTCATGTAGCAAATTTCATAAAATTTAAGTTTTTAAGTAATTTTATAATAAAACAGTTCCTGATAAATACCACTCAATTTCGATTCAATCAATTGAATTTCAAAATCCTTCTGTAGGCTTCTTTCCCATCTCAAATGGGTAGTCTCTCAATTTCATATTCCCTCTTTCCAGATGCGTTTTTTCTCCAGCAGAGTTCTGAAATTGGTCCAATAAATATCGGCTGCTAATTAGCTTTATGCTTGCAGCGGAGACCGTGACATTTGTGCGCCGTACGCCCGCTGGACGAGGTCAGTAGGATATAAGATCATGGATGAATAGCGGCCATGAAGGACCAACGATCTAACATAGTTATTAAACTCGGCCTAACCCGACCGATCGGACCAGTGACCCGGTGACTCAGGCAGTAGGTCGGGCTGGGTAGAGTAAATAGTAACTAGGTCATGGACACTTGCCATTGTTTTTATTAAATATTAATAGCTTTTAATCAAACAAAACTATACCATGCACGTTAGCCCAGTTGGTTGGACTATGGGCCTTCCTTCCCCTAGCCTCAAGTTCGATGCTCCCTAGGCGCTTTTATGTTTTTTTTTTTTAAATACTTTTTTTTTTTGGTAAAACTTTTTTACATTTCTTTTTTTCTCTTTTTAAGTTTCAAGTTTTTTCTTTTTTTAAGCCAAATGCTTCTTTTCGTTTTCTTTTTTCTTTTTTTTCTCTTTTTGAGTTCTAAAATTTTGCAATTTAACTTTTTAAAGAGTGTGACTCGTACACTTAATTATTTTTAATTTAATTTCATTTATTTTTAAAAGTATTTGAATAAAATTTTCTTATTCTTATACATTTTTATATAGTATGCAAAAGAATTATTTTTTCTATACTCACAAAAATTCTATAGGTTAATCACATGAGATATAAATTATTAAATGATTGAATTATCATTTATAAAAAAAATACATTTAATTACATACAAAAAATAAAAAAATAGTTTTAAACTATTAAGTTTTACAAGATATAATTATAATATTTATTATGTTAAATAATTAATAATATTTTTTATTTTTCATCGCATAAATTTTTATTATTGTTATAAATATAAATATAAAATTTGTTCCCCTAAAATTTTTTTAGTTTCGTCCCTGACAACAATTTATCATTGTTCATATATTAAATAACATGTTGCAACTGACACCTAAAAAATAGTTCTTTAAGAATTTTTATTAAAATTTTATTTGGTATAAACTATTTTTAATTTTTAGAAGTACAATTATTATGTTACATTGTACGAAAAACTTATATCTCGATTTGATATACTCTTATTAAGATATAATTAATAATATGGTTTCTTATTATATAATAATAAATATTATTATAGACATTGACCCGACTGAGTCAACTAATAACCCACTTGTTGAACCAATGACCCATTAATTCAGTCTTTTCTCCGAGTCAACATCCGGATCAGTTTTCATAACTATGCAATCTAAGCGGCCTGGGTTAGATTCTCAAGCACTCTCGTCTCTATGTCATATTATATTATAATAAATAAATAAATAAATACTAACATAGTTTCCCCTCTCTTCTTGTATTCGGCCAAATGGAGGTACAACCCACCAACATTTTCTCCCAATAATACTGCCGTCATGCATAATTGTGCCAGAACGCACTGAAAAATGACCAGATCATTTCTGATTTTTTTTTTCCTTTATCTAATAAAGTCAGGGCGGCAAGATTTTTGTATGAATGAGATTTAAAATTAAAATTTTGTATCATACCCCCAAGTCAAAACTCTGTCTCGGTGGTCTTTGATTTTCACTTGACGCACGAGCCCCCAAATAAATTAGTGCATTGTCATCCCTCTCTCTATTTTTTTTTTTTATCTATAAAGAGTCCTATTGGACATTTAGAGAGAGAAAAATAAGATTTAATGAGATTTGAACCTCCATCCACTGATTGAGAGACAACCCCTCAATCAGTTGAGTAAAGACAATACCTGTCTGAATGAGACTATCCCTCTGTATTGGCATTGGCGAAGCTCATATTGAATTAATACTGGGCTAGGTTTATTGAACTGTTTAAGTTTGGGCAACTGGCCCAATTCTATTCCCAAGCCTTGAAAAAAAAATACTTTACATCAAAAGGAAAAAATCCAACGAGTCTGGTTTCCATTATCGATAAAAATGAAAACGAAAAATTACAATTTTTAGACTCTTTGGAGTTCAGATTTTCATTTGGAGATTTTGGATTTTAAGAGTGTAAAATTTATAGGAACATGAGAGTTATTTTCAAAACATATGCTTCTATAAACTTTTTAATAGAAAAAAAAAATAACACAAATACCATTGACAAGGGCAACTAGGAACAATTTGATTTTAGATTATCATGTGTTCCCTCTCCTCCTTCAACGAGGAGTTATCTATTTATTTAAATTTTTCAAAAAATAATTTGTTACACGAGTGCGAACAATCCAACAAAATTCGTGGGGATATTCAAGTAAATTTGCTTCTCCATCCTTGAGTAGGACTGTAGGAGTACCGGACTACAAAGCCTACAACGGCTAGTCCTACATTGCCTGCTTAGTACAAGAAGTCAAGAACACTATAAAAACAACTTCCCCCCAAACCCCAATTCCCCAAATGCCCCCATCGCTTTCACGCTTTGTTCAAGCCGCCCTGAAAAATCTCTCTCGGGGCACTCTTATTTAATCCGGCGATATAGATTTCTAATTCTATACAGACGGAGCCATTCAGGTAAGGATCAAAAACAATTTAATCCTCTTCTTCTAAATTTTCTTCTTTATTTTTGATTGGAGATAAAGAACTCGAATCTTGAATTAATTCAATGTCTGTTCCTTAAATTGGGGTTAATCTTGCTCGTCCTGCTTTGGTAAGGATCGATTATACCCTTTTGAGTTTCTGTCCACACCCAATTTGTTGAGACCTAAGAGGGTATATCTTGGCTTTCTCTTTTTTTTTTTTTTTTGTTGTTTGTTTTCTCTTTTTACGCAGTTCCTTGCACTTTCTTTTGCCAAGATCGGCTAGACGTCAATTGTACTTGCTTATCAAAACTGACGCCTTCTGTATAGGAAAATATGTTTCGACTCTGAAGCCGCCCTAAAAGATAAACAAAGGTTTATTGACATATTTCGTGTTAATTCTTAAAATTATTTAATTTTAACATTAATGATCTCTTCTTTTGTGTTTTTTAGGCTTTATGGGTTACCAGCTGACAATGATGCTTCGCCCAAAAAAAAAAAAAAACCTACCCATCCAATTTGAATGCCTTCTAAGAGAGTCAAATTAACGATAGTGTCTGACTTATAGAAAAGCGAACAACTATATTAAACCCAAAATAGATAGGAACAAGTTTTGCGGGCAAATTTACTCCTTTTTTTTTTTTTTTTCTTTCCTGCATAGATAGGTCAATTATACTATTCTCGTAATTGGATAGCAAAGATTTAGCATGATTGTGTGTGAAACCTTTGGTTTCGAGTAAACTGATTAGCGTATTTTCCAGTTCAAACTTTTTTAGCCGAGATAAATATTATTTCTTAAAAAATAATAATAATAAGATTAACGAGTCTAAATCAATTAATGAGTAACTTTTCCAGCTAATGATAAGATTCCTAACCGGTTTATGGAAAAAAAAACAAAAAAACAAAAAAAAAGTCCCAACATAGCACATACAACACCATATAAAACCTTGCAGAAGTCCCAACATACATATACAACACCACATACCACTCTGCAGACACCGCAAAAGGAAAAAATATATATATATATTCTTACAGGAACAATGTCATTTCATTTTTTTCTTTTCCTACAGACTGAACGTCAGCATTTGGTGGTTCTTAGTCCCACACTTCGAACAAACGTTTTAGAATAATGACAATAATGACATTTATAGTAATGAATATTATTTTTATAACACTTTTCATATATGAAACTTAGGTTATATAAACCAGACGGCTTATGGGTAACAACCCGCTCATGGGTAACAACCCTCTGATTGATTTACAAGCTAGACACAGGAAAAATCCAACAGGAATGAAATAGGAGATTATTTTTCACTCCTCGGAGTTGAGGAAGGATCCGGTCATAGGAGCCAGCGGCAGCGAATTATCATGTGGTTGCAATGGGAAGGTAGAGGAAAAAAAATTTTTGATCTTGGAGACAATTTTTACTAGGTAGAGTTAAAAAAAAAGTTATCTTGCTAACCAACCGTCTCAATTGCCGGCCAATTTGATGAGTAGATGGGAAAAAATTGTCAGAAATTTCTAAGAATACGAGGAAAAGAAACGTAATTCACAAGAATAAAATGGACAGCATGGGAAGAAAGAATATTCTCTTCTCTAGAATTGTCATGGCTAATGGAATATAGGAAAAAGAAAACACTCTTATAATGATAGAGGTGCAATTCTTTTTTTTCTCTCAAAGTCTCACAGAATCTTCAACAACTGGGCAAAATTGAGTAGCACAGAGATATACGGTTTTCAAAAGCCCCTTCATAAAAGTTTTTTTTTCTCCTTATATTCCATTAGCCATGACAATTCCGATACCCTCTTCCTGCCGTCCATTTCTTTCGGGACCTGCATCTAACAAAGAATTCGAAAGGGGGAAAAAAAAAAAAAACACTATACCTCAAGCCGTGCATTGAATTCATCTTTGTCATCGTCAGTCTTCTGGGTTTGTCATCGTCAGTCTTCTGGGTTTGTGACGAACCTGTCATATATTACCCGCTCACAATTAAGGGAAAAGATATAGGACATAGAGGGCATGATAACTAAAAAGATGTGATCTGACCAACCAATTGTGCTAGCATAAGTGTGCCAAACCACGTTCACTTCTGGAGATGTAGTGAGAATTTATAGAAATATATGAGCAGGCCTAAGTTAACAGCATATACTGTAATGTCTTAGTACCAGGACAATTATCAACGACAAACCGTATATATAGGAATTGGTGAATTCTTTCCCAATTTTCGTTAACTTTGTCACTTTTATCCCTCATTTTGTTTTCACCGATTCAAATATGCAAAAAGACTATCTGGCATGAATCCATTTCCTTTCATTTCTCAAGTTCATTACAAAGCATTGCAGAGTTCCTTCACATGCTAATGCTTCCAAATTTTTCCACTCAATGCTCCAACATCATCAAGAGACTAACAAGACATGCAAATTGCAAACTTCCGGTTTTACTTTCAGAGGACATTAGAAGGATCTAGTCCTTTGCAATCCATGTAAATACTCTTAAAAACAGAAAAGACATAAATCTAGATAATCTAAACACCCCAATACAGCAGCAGAAGTTCACAATTAACAGTTGACAGAGAAAACCCAGCATTGCCAATGAAGAGTAAACTTTAAAAAAAAAAAACTAAAGCGATTGAAAATTTCAGGGATGACCAAGAAGATAGCAAAGCAACGTCCAAGAACATTATCAAGAAAAAAGCAATGCAAAAAACAGCAAATCATCAAGCGAAATGTTCGCCACCAGAACAAAAGCGTGGGGTATCGAAAATCAAAAGAAGATATGAGCGAGTATCCATATTGGAAAATATGGAGAGAGAAAAAAAAGGAGAGAAAATTATTGAAAATCAAAAGAAGAAGCTCTGATGTAATACATTCCCAATTGGTAGACGATTTAACTTCTGATTTCAATGGCTTCAATGCATCATATAGATTCGATCTATTTGTCAGGGGAGTTGAGAGACGTGGCGAGGCTAAGCCGCGATTGGAGGAGATTTTTTGGGGCAGTTGGTTTTGTTTTTAAAATCTGGGTTAGTTATCTTGGAGTTATCTTTATCGGTATATCAATATTTTTAATTTTAAATTTTTAAATTTTTTTACATTTAAATTATAAATTTTTTAATATTTCATTTGAGTTTTAAATCTTTTTGATTTCATACTATATCAGTCCTTTAAGTTACAAAAAGTGGTCAATCGATTAATAAATAAGTTTAACTTAATAAAAATTATTTAAAAAATGTTAAATAAATGAATTAAATATTTTTTTTACCACAAAATATGCACATTAAATATTTTTTTAATCAACAAATATACAAATTAAATATGTAATATTCATATTTTTGATAGAAAATACATTCAATTCATATATTTAATATTTTTTTAAAATAATTTTTTGTAAAGTTAAAATCATTTTTTAATAGATTGATTACTTTTGGTAAACAGAGGGACTGATTTAGTAGAAAATCAAAAGGTTTAGAACTTAAAAGAAATGTCAAAATAGTTTAGAATTCAAATGTAAAAATATTTAAAGATTTAGAATTAAAAATATTGATATCCCTATCTTTATCTATCTAGTGTTCACGATTTGTCTATGATAAAGATACAAAGTTGATTTTGTATTTGACCAAAATTTGCTAATAAAATCTTCACTAATTTATCCAAAAAAAACCCTACCTTTTAAGATTTATGTGATTTAATAATCTAAAGAGAATTTTTAACTTGATTCAAAATTTATATGAGTATAACGTATTGTTTTAAATTATAATTAAAAATATAATAAAATGTGTTTATTTAATGTGTAGAAAATATTAATTAAAATGATGTAGAAAAAAAAGAGACGAGAGAAATTTATCTCTTATACACATTCTGTAAAAATAAAAATTAATTATTGATATAAAACATGATTTTTCTCTCACTTAGTTGGAGTGATACTACAATATATTAGATATTACTCAATTTTTATAGCACAAAAATCT